>JARWLC010000014.1:89252183-90452183 GCA_033318265.1 Phyllotis vaccarum
TATGTTCAATGCAAGTTTTTCTATGATGATATAATATAACAAATAAACAAAATGTTTAGTTTTAGTACCTAGGTCAATTATTAAAAAAAATCTTGATCATAGTACATTTCATATTTTAAGCTGTAATTGTTTGTTTTTGCTAATAGGACACTACTTTTCCAAATACATGGTACCTAAGATCTCAATAGTTAATCTTCCAAAGCATCACTAACTACAACATTGTAATAAAAATATAAAATCATGTTTTTTTCATTTCAAATACCTACACAGTGCAAGACACATCTTTAAAATGTAAAGATTCAGCTTCCAGTGACCTAGTTTGTTTTTTTTTTTTTTAATGTATCACTGTCTAGCTCACTGTAGCTTTTCCATATCCTATTCCTGTGCTTACTGAGGCAGAGATGGTATGCTTGATTGTGTCAGTTCATAGCTGAATAAGTTTAATATGGGAATCCACATACTCTACTCACCATTTATGTCTCTCTCTCCTTTGGGGCAGATGAGTACAGTGTACATATCTATTTTAGCTGTTCCTTAAGTGTCATAGTCCCTTGAACTGCCTTCTGGTTTCAATATATATTGTAATTTTTTGGAGGAAAGCTGCAAATTCTAAAGAAAATATTTTAAAATGAAAGGTTACATTAGCATTCATATAAAACATACTATATATACATAGCTATAGATTTGTATATGTACAAAGCAGTAAATGTATATACATTTATATATGTCTTGATTTAAAAGAGTAAATACTGTAAACATTATATTCTGACTAAATATCTGTTCATGAAGTTTATAAAAATCGACTTAAAATTAATCTATGTATAATGTAATATATCACTGTCTTCCATATTGTTTCATAGTGTGACGTCTCTATGAAACTGCATTTACAACACCCCTAATTTACCTATTAAATAGCCCATATTCAGATAGTTCTCATTTCCTGGACTTCTCTGTCTTATCTGCTCTGTATATGCATGTCCTATAATCTAAAACGTAAATTATTTACTAGTGTCGTACCAAGAAAGCTTTTCAGTGTGAGCTTTTGGAAATATTAATGATTTCATTCTTCCAAAAAGTGAATTTTTATATCTAAGATTATTCCTGAAAGCTATCGTTGGCTTCATTCCCACTAATCATTTTATCCTCATATACTAAGATGTTGTATGGCATGATTTGTAGATCTTAATGAATGACTCATGCATGTAATTATCAGAGACAAGTTGAGCTATACTTTATGTGTCATTATACAGCTATCCAGGGATTTAACTTTAAACTTCCTTCAAGAGCATAAAGCTACATGAGCATATTCATGGTCACAATTGTTTTAGTGAATTCCACTTTGCAAATTTCCTGGATGCCCACTCAGAAAATGTTCCTTCAACCTCAATGTATAAGTATGAAACAGGTGTTTTGTTTGTTGTTTTATTTGTTACTTTTTTTTTTTTTGCTTTTAAGCAAAAGTAGCACATCTACTACATTATTAAGAAAGTGACACACCTTATCATATTCCAAAGAGTGAGTATAACTCCTTATCATCATTTGTTTTCCCTCCATGGATTTTTCCTTACTTTCTTTTCAATTTGCAACCAGAGTCCCAGATTTGGAAGTAGCTTCTGTGTGCTTCTCAGTGCTGCAGTCTGCTGTTGATGCTAACTCTAGAAGCACTTACAGCAATACATTTTACAGGTACTCTCTCGGTTTTCAAAGCTCTTCTGGCTGCAGATCTACCAACTCCCTTTTATGAGTTAGAAATATTACAGAGGAGGTCAGATCATGAATTAGAGGAAAAGAGCCAGCAATCTAGTGTATATGTAGCTATTAATGATCACTACTGATATCAGAGTATATGAGGAAAAGTAAATTGCTCTGTGGTATAATCATGGTGCCTAATTAATAATCTGGATTTATATTAATTTAAGCAAGCTTTGAAAGAAATTTTATCTGTGGTAAGAAATCTAAAAGTTACATAAACCCTGATATTTATCTTATAAAATGCTGTTGGGTACTATAGACCAAGTATAGTTAATAGTGAAATTTCTCTGTTTTGAGACTGAGATATGTTAAGCAATTTAGTAAATTACTGACTATGTAATGTACTAGATACTATTTTGTCTTATTTTGATGAACATATAGACATTATAAAATAGACTCAGTTTTATTAATTATTTCAAATATGGAAAAACTGAGGTATTGTCCTGATCTATATTCACAGAAAATTTGAACCAGATTTTGTAAATAGTTACAGCTAATGTACTGATTTTCAAGAAATAAAACTGTTGTTTTAATTGTTGAGATAGAGGTTACTATGCTAAGTGACAAGTGACACAAATTAATTAACTCTGAATGGGAAATTGCTGTGCCTGCAATTTGAAAAGATCATGTTACATAGGAGAGAAGATTTACTATGATATTTGAAGATATCATAGAAACAATAGGAAGGAAAATATGACTGAAGTAAAATAGCATATCCAGATAGATACAAAATATGGAGTTTAACAAATTCACCTTGGAGAATAGTACATAGATATAGTTTGAAACATTGTAAATTATAGCATAATGCTTTCCATTAAATTATTACTATTATTATTGATATTTGGGGATATACTTTCTCTAGCTTGAGTTTTCATTGTTTTACCAGAGATTAATAGTATTTAGTCAAAATTACATTCATTTCTTTGATTATATAAAGCAGATTTATATTATGAATTTATTAATGTAAATTAATGTACATTATCTGTTAATCAGACAGTAGGAGCTATACAGGAGGGTTCTTTTAAGAAAAGCTTGTTTGTTTGATAGAAATTCCAGTTTATGACAATCTCAAATAGTCACTAGTAATATTTTTTATTTTACTAAGTTTGTATGGTACGTGTTAAGAACTTTTAAACTCACATACTGTGAAATTATTAAATCACGCTAGTATTTACCTGTGTACTAAGGATCATTCTCTAGAAATCAGCACAGAAGAAAGTAGCCTCTGCTTTCTACTTGGACAGCACACTAGAGCTGACAGTGCTATTGAGACACAGATGAGCCAATCCTAGAGGCATGATTTGCCATGCAGAGGCATGGGTAAGAAAGCAGACACTGAGAAGCAGCTGTGTATTTCCCAGCTTTCCTGCTTTATGGTTGTGGTGGTTGTTGTTGTTTGGTTGTTTGGTTCCTTGCTTCCTTAGCGGGTTGGCTGGCTGGTTGCTTTGCTTTTGTATGTGTGTGTGTGTGTGGTGGGCTCACGTGCGTGGACATTTACATGCATGTAGGCACAGTGAGGATGTGCATGCAGGTGTATGTGCATGTGTGCACTTGTCTGGAAAACCTGTAGGTTACCTGCCTGTGGCTCCCTCAATTGCTCTCCACTTTATTCAAGGCACAGTCTCTGACAGAACCCAGAAATAGTCAGCTTCAGCTAGTTTAGCTGGCCAACCTGGCCCAGAATTCCCTGCAATTTTCTGTTTAGTCCTGGAAGTACAGACAGCATCCATTTCATTTGGATTTTACATGTACTATGAGGGGATATGGCTCATTGATAAAGCACTTGGTGAGCAAATGCACATGCCTGGCTCCTGCAGTCAGACTTCAGTAATACATGTTTTTTCTGGATCTGAACCCTAGTTCTCAAGCTTGCAGAGCAAACACTTACACAACAAATGTCTCCAGGCCCCTGAATTTCTTTCTTTGTACTCAAATCTTTATTTATTTATTTGAGAAAGTTAAAGAGTACTTTAATTATGCTTGATGGCTCTCAAACCAGTGTCTCAGTCAACACAACCTTCTCAAATGACCTACTCAAATTTCTATAATCTTGTTAGTTGTGGCCAATTTTTATTTTTATATTTATTTGGAATCATAACATACATCACTCTGTACATAGTTTTCCTATTTATATTATGTCATGTCTATGAGAGTCAATCATACTCATATGCATCAGTAGTTAATTTTCCTTGCTGTCTAAATACACCACCATTAACTTTGTTATTTTGTATTTTTTCTTTATTTTATTAATTTTTTATAAATAATGTCCTTTTATCTATGTATCCCCCCTTTTCTCCTTCCCTTCCCTCCTCCAGTCTCTCCCAGTCAGCCTTCAGCCTCTCCCCTCCCCATTGCCAATCCCCTTCCCTCAAAGGGCAAGAAATCACAAAATTTTATATTGTTTCACTCTCTACTTCCAAAATTTCTAGTTCAAAATTCCTTTATTTAACAATGAATCTTTCCAAAGCCATAAACTTTAGATAATTGTCAGTTCTCTTAATCGCAAAATGTTTCTAAATTTGAAGACTTTCCTTTAAATATTTCTGTTTGACTTTAATTATTTGATGTCTCAGTGCTTTATATTCTGACAGGAGTGGTAAGCATAGCTTCAGTGTAATAAAGGAATCACTAAGATCTTAAAACTCTTGAGTAAGTAGGAAATGACTGGATAATGTTAACAGTCACAAACACTGCAGAATTAATGCAGTCACTATTATGAAGTACACAAATGTGAAAATTGAGTAACTCAAATTTGTAAGGGAAGTTTTTCAATCTTTCATCCATGCTACTTCAGAATCCTCTATTTAAAAAATTCTAATTATATTACTAAGATTTCTGGTAAAAGAAGCCCATTCCCTGCAGAGAAACACCTAACCCAGCCTTGACTTTGAGATGAGCAAATCAGACTTGCCTGGAGTGGATGTGCCACAATGAGCTGACCCACCTTGGGACTTCTTGCCCTTTTGGGGGAGGGGATGTGTGAATGGGGATGGAGGAGGCTGATGGCTGACTAGGAGGGACTGGGAGGAGGGAAGGGAGGGGGAGCAAGGGGATACATAGATAAAAAGATATTTTTTAAAGAGAAGCAGTTGAGATCAATTATCAGGAGAAGAGATACAAACACCTTATCTCATAATTATGGTTGAACATTCAAAGTATGATGATGGGAAATGTATGTGCATCATAAAACTTCTAAATCATTCTTCCAGTTTTGCAGCTTCTCTACAGACTAAAAAGATACTTTAGCATTACTTAAATGGCAACATGAATAGATGACCCAACTGAATTATTCTGATTCTTGTGGAAAATGCAGTACTCTGTGTTTAAAATGCATGTTCCTTAGCGTAAGGTGCAGTTGTATAACATCAAAAGCATTAAATTCTACTTTATCTAAACAATCTCGTGTCCAACCATATCTGAAGATATACTGTTGCCCTATTCTGTCTTATATTGGACCTGTCGTTGGGTAAAAGTAGATGGGGCTATCGTAAAGAAACGAAAGGAGTCTTTGCTTTGGTGGCACATGTGCAATACAGAAAGGCTAGCGTGACCTTTGTGCAAGCATAATAAAATTTTGTGAAGATTTCCACATTAAAAAAATAATTTGAAAGGAGGAGGACTAGTTGGTAATTAAATCTTTATTCTCCAATTAGTATTACAATTTTATGTAGTATTTTGCAATAATACTTTTGTTATTAATATTATTTCTATATCCCATCACATTTATTTTTAGGTATTGTCTTTTAGCTTTTAATAATCAAGTATATAAGATAAAAGCTAGTTCTACTTCCAGTAGTTTTTGCTTGAAATCCTAGCACCTGAGAGATTGATGCAGAAAGATGCTGGAGATTTTCTCTACAGAGATGTCTCTGCCAGCATTTATTATATATTGAATTCCAGGCAGCATGACTACACAATGATATCCTGTCTCCAAAACCCCAAACAGTTAAGCACATAAAGTAAGAAAGTACCTGGCCACAGGGATTACATTATTCTGTGGGCTGTTTTTGAGACTTCACTGTGTATGTATACTTCAATGCTTGCTTACTGATTACCTATCATGACTAATCCAAAATCTGACCTTATCACTGGTGGAGAAATTTGGGGTTAAAACAAAGTTTCAGTTGAATGTCTTGAACCAGGTTTCCCATTTCCAAGAGGTATACTTAGGTTTTATAAATTAGGTTAGGTCTTATTATATAATCCCCGAGATATTTTTGTTAGATATGTATTATTGGCTGATCAAAGTGAGAGTAAACCCTGGCCCAATAACACCAGCTACAAAATGGAGGGAAAAATAAACCAAATTCTAAACAAGATTCCCCAGCTGCTGGAGATTCCTGAAGGCTGAGACACAGACTAGACAAATGTGAGAGATGGTCATTTTGCCAAACGGCAGTGACAGCAGTGAAAGTCACACTAGCTATGTTTGGAGACAGCCATCAGATTCCTGCAGAGACAAAGGGTGTGCTAGGAAAAGTTTCCCTGCTGTATCAGTTACCCTAGAGAAGGTCTGTAAGGAGTAAAGACTGATGTGGTGTCTCAGAGTTATCTGATTCCCTGTGCTGTCTTCTGCCAGTCTTATTCTAAGCTAAAAGTGATTGAAAATAATATGGCTGTTATAGAGTGTCCATGAGGCAGTGTGGATCAGGTTGAGGAATGGTGAATTAATTCAACATTTACAACAGAATAGAGAGTATACACTCTTAAAGAGCTGAGAACCATCTACAGAATGAAGGAATGTGTGGCAGAGGTCTTAATTTTGACACATGTGGTGTTCAGTGAAGGAGAGTTCTTCTTGTGGTGTCTGCTTTCCTGGCATATACTTTACGGCAAGTGAAGGGAGGCAGGCCAGATTAGCCAGTGTGTAGTTCTCTGTGAGCCACTGTGTAGGCAGAGTCCAGTGATAGGATCTTCGAAATGTAAAAAGCTAAGCAAATAAAAGTAGTCCTGCTTGATCACTGTTGATTCTTGTTAAAACACTTGGGTCATGGGGTCATCATGTTAGGAGGCATGAGAGCTCTGTGGTGTCAGGTTATAATACTCCTGATCCAGTAGTTTGGAATTTCTAAGGTTCCCCATACTGAACCACTCAATTTTCCCTTTACTTATAAATGGCCTTTTCTCTCCAACAGTTGAGGAAAGCTTTGCATGATAAGCTGATGGCTCTGACCACCAGGAAGCCATGAGCAATAAGGGAATGACTAGTCTAGAAGACTTGTTCCTTCCCTATTTTTTCCATCTGATCCCCACCCTTTCTTCTTGGGTAGATTGTCCTCCTTAGTGAGTAGGCTCTGCTGAAGCCTCAAAGACAGTCCTTTTGAAGTCTTCTAATAGTCTCTCTAACACAGGTTTAACCCTAGCAACAGAAAAGTAGTATCACTGGGGGTTGGTGCTAAGCTTCAGTTTGCCTTGTAATATTTCTTTAGTGCACATTGCAGTGCTCCACAGTGTCGCACGAATGAATGAGACTCAGGGATAGATCTCTGAAGAAGTTGGAGATACTAGAGGGAATAAACACCACAGTCAAATCTTACCCAGCTGTCTTATAGCTTCCTCAGCCTCCATTCCCTTGGAATGGATTTCTCTGTGTTTGACTCCCGTCTTAAGTATTCTTAAGGCGTGGCCCCACCACACCTGCTTGGGAGCCTGGAATTCCTTCTATAATCTGAAGTGACTTTGACTCAGTTAGGATTAAGGGATTAAAGGTTTGAATCACCACTCTGATTTTCCTAGACTGACTGTGGTTAGAGCTGTGGGACTTCTGGAGCTTTTACTAACCCCCCACATAGACTGTGGGTAGATTCCCTCTGATAGCTCCAAAACATCTGAAACTTTATTAAATCCCCACACCACAGTGCCACAAATATTTTTAAATGAGTCTAAAATTGGAAAAATTACATATAAGGATATAACTACTGAATCATACCTTAGTTTGTTAAACATTATAGGTTTGCTGAGTGCATATGATCATATGTTGGTCACAAATGGCTTTCCATATAAACTACCAGAAATCTAAGTGGCCATGATTTTTGCTGTTGTTTTAAGTCACATTGTCCTAGAACATGTTAAGTGTATAGGAAGGAAAAGTCACAAATTTTTATAGAACATTTTAACTGGCAATATTATAATATCCAATATTGTAATAGCCAATAATTATTTTAATTTGTGCCTGATATATAGTGCTTTGTATGGTTTTTATCTCACTACTTTTGTATGGATTCTTTTGACAAAAACTGTTACTTACTCTGATAAAGGAATGATTGCAAGCTGCAGAGAGATGGACACAAGATTAGAAGAGACATCAGAATACTGTAATAGAGAGATCCAGTTGAGCTGAAACTTTTAGATCTAGTTTAGCAGCTTTGACATACCAGAGAGTATATAAAGAGCACCATGTAATAAGCTTAGTATTGATTGAGGTTTTGAGTTTTGGAAGCATACATCTTCTATAAAAATCCCGTGTTACTAATTAGTACTTGAGTTCTTTCTCTTTTTTTTTTGTATGTTTATTTTAGTATTTTTTTAAAAAAAAATGTCTTTTTTATCCATGTACCCCCTGCTGCCCCTCCCTTCCCTCCTCCCAATCCCTCTCATTCAGCTTTAAGATGCCCCCTCCTCATCCCTCCTCCAGAAGGGCAAGAAGTCCCAAGGTGGGTCAGCTCAGAAGCGTGGCACATCCACTCCAGGCAAGTCTGATTTCTTCATGCCAAAATCAAGTCTGGGTTAGGTGTTCCTCTGCAGGGAATGGCCTCCAAAGTGCCAGCCCATGCACAGGAACACAGTCTGATCCACCTCTTGAGGCTATTCATACTGCCCTTGTCAATCAACAGTTGCCTACCTGATGTGGAAATGTCTTTATGTATGCTGTGAATAGCAGTCTTTAAATAAAGGAGCTGTTTTGGCCCATGACAGGCACCACAGGAAGTAGGAGGAGGCATCAGAGTAGGTAGGAAGAGCAGGGCGGAGTTAGAGACAGAAGGAGCCAGAAGCCCAAAGAGCAACATGTAAGGAACACAGGTGAGCCATGGTCCATGTGGTAGGAAAGATGAATGGAAATGGGTTGATTTAAGATGTAAGAGGTAGCAATGTGCCTGAGCCATAGGCCAAACAATATAAAGTTAATATAAGCGTCTAAATCGCTTCTGGAGGCCTGAGCAGCAGCGGTTCGCTAAGGGGTCTGGGGCTGTCGGTCTGTGTGTCAGGGCCTCTGGACCCCTGGACCAAAGAAAAAACATTATAACACCTACCCTTGGAGGGCCTAGCTCCTTTTCCCAATGGTTCCCCAGTGGCTGTTCTTGAGTCAGTAACCTCCCCAGAGCTCCAGTCAGCCATCACTTTGGGAATTTTCCTCTTGTTTTCTATCTCTTTGCTTGTACAGACTCACCTCTCCTGCTCTCAAACTGGACCAGGAGTTTGGCCTAGTTCTTAGCCAAAATGGATCTCTGCCTCTACCTCTACTCTTTATTGGATGTAGGTTCTTTGATGGCACTTAAGGTGGTTGGTTATTCATTTGATTATAGGCAAGGTCCCTCCACCATTGGTTGGAGACCTAGCTAGGTACATCCTGTGAGTTCTTAGAGGTTTCCCTAGCACCTAGTCTCTTTCCAAACCCACATTGTCTTCCTCTATAAAGATATCCATCTCTTTATTTCTCCCTCTTTGTTGCTCTTCTCACTAAACCATCTCCTTCTCTCGTAAAATGAAATGTTCCCACCTCTTCTTAGTTGCAACCTGCTATGATCCTAATTTGCTAATGAGATATTCTCTATTTTCTTTGCCTAGGGCAAATCTCTGGATGTCTCTCTTATGTTCCTTCTGATCTCAAGCTGTTAAAGGGTTATGGTCTGCAGCTTTTTTTTTTTTTTTTTTTTTTTTCCTAAAATCCACTTATGAGTGAGTACATCCCATGCCAATCTTTCTTTTTGGGCTTGTGATACCTCACTCAGGAGAGTATTCTCCAAATCCATCCATTTGTCTGCTTTAAGATATTTTTTGTTTGGTTTGGTTTTTTTTTTTTTGTTTGTTTTGTTTTTTTTTTTTTTTTTTTTTTTTTTTTTTGTTTTTGGTTGAGTAGTACCCCCATGATATAGATGTACCACAGACCACAGTTTGTTAATCCATTCTTCACTTGATGGTCTTCTGGTTGTTTCCAAAAAGAGACAGCAGCCTACAGAATGAGAAAATATCTTCACCAACCTTATATCTACATAGTACTGATCTCTAAAATATAGAATGAACTCAAGAAACTAGAGCCCCCAAACATAAATAACCCAGGTAAAAATGGGGTTCAGAGCTAGGGAATTTTTAGCAGAAGAATTACAAATTGCTGACGGGCACTTAAAAATTTTTCAAGATCTTTAGCCATCAGAGAAATGCAAATGAAAATAACTTTGAGATATCACCTTACGCGTGACAGAATGGCTAAGATCAAAACCACAGATGACAGCCTATGCCAGAGAGGATGCAGAGCAAAGGGAACACTCCTCCATTGTTGGTGGGAGTGTAACTTGTACAGCCACTCTGGAATGCAGTATGGCGCTTCCTCAGAAAACTGAGAATCAATCTCCCGAATGGTCCAGCAATACCACTATTGGGCATATATCCTAAGGATGCACATTTGTACCCAAAAGGCGTTAGCTCAACGATGTTCATAGCAGCATTATTTACAATAATACTAGCATTCTTAATTCTATCCATGACTCCTTTATTTTTATCTGAATTCAAATTAGTGAAAATACTTGCTTTTTCACATCTCATGGGATTGGACATGTAGACATGCAAGCATAGAGCTGGTCATCCACTTAAGAATTTTCTCTTGACAAATTATTCTCTTTTTGTGTGACCTGATGAGCTAGTGTGTGTGTGTGTGTGTGTGTGTGTGTGTGTGTGTGTGTGTGTGTGTGTGTGTGTGTGTGTGTATTTTATGCCTATTTGTAGGGTCCATGATGTTTCTAGTTAAAAGATGATTTTCGATAACTGAATTAGCAAGGATGGCAGTTAACATAACTGACTAAAACTATGTACAAACGAAGAATGAAAAAAATAAATTATTACATGTCTTCATTGATGGTTAATTACATTTCTGCTGCTGTAGCTTATATCTGGGCAAATCCTTCTACTTAATGAGTAGACTCTGGTGAAACCCCAAAGAAAGAGTACTCTCCAAATCTTCTAGTTTTTCAAAACCTAGCAATAGAAAAGCATTACTACTGCAAGATGCTAAGCTGCAGATTGGTCCATGGGATTTCTTATTTTGAATAGCAAGTGGGCATATTTTTTATTTCAAAGTATTTTGAAATTAGTAGATGTCAGGAAGATTTATTTTATATTGATTCATTGCGACTGTCTCCCCTAGAGTCTATACTAAAGAAATGTGGAATAAGTATCATAGAGAGTTGTCATTTGCATACGAAAAATACTGGTTCTGAATTTTTAGCATGAAATGATCTCATGGCACAGCTCCTTCTCAACCTGCGAATAATGGTATATTTCATAAGATGTACCTGTTCCAATATTTAAAAAAAAAAAAACAAAACCCTAGAGCCCTTGATGACATCTTTATGTTTCTTAATTTCTCAATATTTTAAAGATATGTAGGATAGAAACATATCAATAATGGTTCATGCTTTGCTTCATCTAATGATGCATAAAGAAAAAAATTATGAAGGGTCTGTGTGTGTGTGTGTGTGTGTAAAGGTGTTTGTCTAGTGCTGTTCTTAGTCCCATTTATTCCTGGTGTCTTTCTTTCTCCCTAGGAAATAAAGAACACTAATACAGACCCCAGCTCTAAAACTGTACATAATTACAGCCCAGATGCAGCAGCCTTCCCTTACAATTGCCCAAGAAATTTTGTTGAATCATAACTTGATAATAATCAGTAACAACTGAAAACAATCAACATCTGACTGAAACATCAGTAAATTAACTTGCAAATTAAAAGATAACAATTACCTGGGGGGAAAAGCCTTGAATTCAAAGGAGAGTGAAGATGGATGTGGGAGGGCTGGGAGGCAGGAAACAGAAACAAGGAAAGAAATAATTATAGATCAAAAATAACACGTATTTTTAAATGGTACATTTTGAATAAAGTGTCACATATTCATCTACACACACACACACACACACACACACACACACACACACACACACACACACACACACAAACACACACGGCTTTAGGTGGGTAAGACAATTAACTTAAATTTCCATCTCTGCAGCTTCAGCAGCCCTAGTTTTATGTTTTTTTCTCTGGGTTGAACTTTTCTTTTTTGTCTGTTCAAAACCATGCTGCCTTCTTTTCCTATCATCCTTAACTTAGAGTTGTTTTTTTACCATATGAAATTGGTTTACTGTATCTAAGTACTGATTCCTGGTGACAACATCAGAATTTTCCCTCATTCTTTTTCCCTTTCCTGCTTAAATTAATGATGTGATAACTTGTATGTTGAAGTATTTTCATTATTTTGGTTTGATTTTTTTCTTTCCTCTATATTTGAGATTTGTGAAGTATTCTATGTCTGTGTATTTTATGCTCATCTATCAACTCTTGCTTTCTTTGTACTATGTCTCATATCAATATTCTTTTGGAGAACACAATCTTAGCTAAATTTCTATTTTTAGTGTTCACTGATACAAATGCTTCATAGCTTTAAGTCTTTATGACTAAAACGTGACCTCATTTGATGGGCCTCTCTCTCTCTCTCTTCCTCCATCTCTCCCTCTCTCCTACCCTTCCCCCACCTCCCATGTCTGTGCAAGTAATTGTGTTTCTGTGTCTGTCTCTCTCTGTTTAAGTGTATGTATTTGAGTGTATTAGTATAAGCTTGTGTCTGTGTATTTATGTTTCTGAATGTATGAGAATACTATCCATGACTGTTGAAAAAAGAAAACATTTGAATAAACACCCTATATTTTAATTAGGGAGAAAAAATAGGGATTATTAATTATTATATACTTTCTTCAATGATGTTAACGATTTCTAACATTTACTCATACTCATATTATTATATTATATAAAGCTCCCATTGGACATGTGAGTTAGATTACATCAGCAATATTTTTTCTAAATATGGATTTAAATTTATCATAAATTTTATATAATCATAATAAAAATATAAATGAAAAGGTTTTATATATGGGTGAACTATGGGGTCATCTGATTTCAGAATCTAATTTTTTGAATTGTTTTCAAGCTTGGATATAGATTGAAAGATAAATCATTACCCCTGATGCTTTGTAATAAGTATATTTTAGAAGGTAGGAATATTTTTGAAAAAATGGTATTTCTTAAACGTATACATATTTAACAGGGTTTATTCAGAGTAGTTATCATACAATTGCATAGATCCATGCTAGTATATATTAATGAGTATGTAGGAAAGAATTATATCTCAGTGATGGTTGGCTAGCTTTTCCATACCCACGTCTAGAAAACAGGACCATATTTTTTAATCTTATACTCTTCTGTCTAGTGTCCTTACATTTTCATTTGTGATCAGAAGAACAAGGATTGTGAGCTTCTTTGAGAATTCTGTAAATAATGTCTCTCTTGATCTGGAGTGCTCAGGGCAGAGTCTTCCTGGGTGATCTTCCATGGTATAAGGCACATGAAACGAAGCCATATATGCCATTGTCTGAGTTGATTATTTTTGAAAAAGATTTACAACAGAAGGGAGAGGTAGGTAGATGGAAGAAAGTGAGAGGACTTGAGGAGAGAAGAAGGAGAAACTGCAGATGGCACGTAAAATAAATGAAAAAAAGTGTATGGAAGAAAAGATTTACAACAGGTTGCATTGATAACTGTGCAGACTGTCGGAGTCCAAGTTGAATACACTTTTAAATATTAATGCCACTATTTCTCTTCGGGTGAATAAAATAGGTAAACAGCATAGCAATTCACCTTCAGCAGGAGGCCCATAATGCTTCTGAAGTATCATGAAAAGCAAAGTAGAGTTCCTAGAGAGTCCATGAAATCAGGTTTGTTTCTGTCAGATGTCTATTTCGGGTCATGTCATCAGCATTGATCTAGTGCTTTGGGATCATTTGTCAATGGATGAATAAAAGAGAGAGAGCTGACATTCTACTGTCCTCCTTATTACCCAGTTCTTCTTTCTCCCACCTAACCTTTATGTTCATGATAAGATGTTCCATCCATTCCAGCCTCAAGACCTGCTCAGAAGATCTGGATGCAGGCTTATGCATCCTTTACCTCTGAACTTCTGGGCTGTTGCTAATAATTTGTATAAATAAATAAATAAATAAATAAATAAATAAATAAATAAATAAATAAATAGGGCATAAATTATTAAACTATTTTACTTCCTTTTTATGCATTTCCCACTAAACAAAAGATGAAATGAGCTCCTCTGTGCTTAACACTTGAATTACTCACATTTACTTCCTTAATATTTTTTTTAAATCAGCTAACCAATTTCTTGAGACAATTTTTATCCTTTTGCTCAGACTGTCCTGAAAGCCATAATCTCTTACTCTGCCTCAGAATGTATATGAATAACTATATGATTGGTTTCTCCCTAGGTTTTAAAATACTGTGGGATTTAGACATATTTAACTCTTTTTGTATTGGAGTACTGAGAATTCCTTCTCTAAAATAACCAAAGGTAACTTCATGAAACAGATAATTAAGCCCTTTTTTTCCTTAAAATAAATAAATAAACCATTTAAAACCAGCACCCGTGCAGGTTGGAAACTGTACAAGCTACATATAAGATATACCCTGATTTGAAGAAGCTAAAACACATCTTACAGCAATGGATTAGCTACCCCTTTATCTTACTACTTAAATAAATAAATAACATTGTACTTTTTATTCATTAGTAGTTTTCATCCTAATGGTTAAATAGTCCAGTGGACTAAATTCGCTGTAAGGATAAAGCATACAGCATAAATACACCTTTACATATTTAACCACCTCTTTGTACAGTTAAAACACTTGTTGATTTGGAGTTGATTACTGCTTTCTTTTGGAAATGTGGGGCATTAAAACCTGTTATTTAAATAAATACTTATTTCCTTTATGATAGCAAAGTTTGCCTCATTTTTACTGAGCCAAATAACAAAAAGAAAAAATAACAACAACAAAATATATGTGTATTTGGTGCATCTGTATAGTGCAGAATTTATTGATAGCTATCTAAATAAATGTATCACTAGAACAGAAATAACTCACATGGATAATAATACTGTACTTGATAATTATAAATCAAACAAATAAAGAAGATTCTCTTGTTTTGCCATGTTCTGGGCCAGTTATTCTTCTTAGAGCCAGATCACAGTGTTTCCTAAAGGTTATTAACATGGCGAGATCCAGCCTTTTTAGGTCAGGTGATTTTCTATCTTGTGAACAAAAAAAAAATCCAAGCAGTTTTGTTACATAGAAATGACAAATGTGCTTTAGCACTATGTTTTGTGTGTGTGTGTGTGTGTTTTAGCACTATGTTGTGTGTGTGTGTGTGTGTGCATTTGAAGTATAACACTTACATCATTAATTTTACTAGGAAGTGCCAATTCATCTAATAAGTATTTCAAGAAAAATTTAACATATAAAGAAAATTACTAGTAATGATTTAATCTTAATTTTTCTGCATTACTATTCTGTAAACGTAATAAAACTGAACACTATTTTAAATTAAAATCTATGTATAAGTGTGCTTATATTTGGGGTGAGACAGCAAAACAATATTAAAAATTAAATCTTCTTTTTAATTTTTAATCTTTGCTATCCAATCCATTGACAAATAAACAAATACCAAACATCAAAATACTTTCCCATATTCTGAGTGAAAACTAAATATCATCCCTCTACTGTCAATTAGCAATAGTACTCAACATGAAGTCTGTTCATTTTAGGATGTGTTCCTAGCGGAACAAAACCAGAATTATTCCCAAAAGAGAGAGAGCATAAAGATACAATTTCTGCTTCCTACTTTAGTTTTTTAAGTGCAAAAGTATTTGGAATCATGTCCAGTTCCCTATGTCCACACAATGGACACATGCAGTTTATATGAACTCTGAGCATCTGGTTACCAACCCTGTAGAAGAGATCCTACTTATAATGCATTGTTAGTGTCTTTTAGTGAAAATTAAACATGCAAATCGAATCCCCAGCTAATTAATGAAGAAACAAAGGAAGAAGTAAGAGATGTCTCACAGATACATACATTGGACAAAATAATACTACAGAGATGTTTTGAAGATAGTGGGTGATTAATTTTGCTCACATGTAGTTTGTAGTCAGGGATAATTAGGATTGACATGATTAAACTTTTCAGGCATGAGTGAAGAATATTGGAGATTTTCTAAAAATAAAGAGAATATACTATGAAACAAATTTAATGAGCTCCAGATCCCTGAGTTCCTTGGAATCTGAATTAGGTGAGCCTGTGTTTTAAATTGGTTACTGCTACCACTCACAAAACTTATAACTATGGAATTTACACAGTGCATCTTATTGATATGTCTATATCAAAACGGAAAGTAGCTCCATGGAATGGTTAGTAATTACCCCCAGAACTTTCTTCCATATGTGTAAGATGTGACAAGGAACAACTAGTTAGATTTTTATATTTCTGAGAAAGTCTGAACGGACTTGATTTCTCAATTGATGGCCTATGGAATAATATCTATAGAGTTTTGTGATTCTCTTTATTTATTAGTTTTTTGAGAATTTCACATATGTTTCAATCATATTTCTTCTCCTTACAAACTCTTCCCAGATCCACCATCTTTTTCTACCCAAATCACTTTGCGTCCTTTTCCCACACTGAGGCCAATTTGTCTTGCTCAAATATTGCAAGGCTTTTGTCCTTCTACTAGATCATGTTGATTTAGTAAGCTATACCTTTAAAAAAAAAAAAACAAACAAACAAACAAAAAAAAAAAAAACTGCTGACCTCCCAGCAGGAAAGAACTGACAATAGATTCCCAGCTAGGAGTGGATGGACCTAGAAGTCAATATTATGAATAAAGAATTAAAAGAGATTTTTTAACTTAAAATATATGTAAAAAGATTATTTTCTTAAAACTGAGAAAAATTGCATCAATAAAAATCAATGTGAAGTGACTATGCATTCACAATTTTTAGGTCACTGAACTTTATTATATGAATATCCCATCCTTTGTATTAGTGTTCAATGTTTGGAAAATAATCCTTAACATTCACTTCGAATTTATCTTCATTTTTTGACAACTGGTATTGGTGTTAACTTCATAATGGTTCTTTGCTAATGCTCCATAAATCTAAAGTTACTGTTGTCCACACATTAGCCACAGTTTTTGGTGTCCCCTGCACATCTTTCTAGTTATATTTTTTCTAGAAAGTCTATTGCCTACCAGAATCATAAAAGCACAAAGCAGGCAAGTTAATTAATACTTATGCAAATCATAAGTAGAAAGGGGCTGAGAAAGTTTCCAAGAAACTTTGCCTTGAGCTAGTGAACATCAAGTTGACTTTGAGAAAACGTAGGAAAATAATCCTGAAACTACAAGGAAAACTAAAATTCTAAATTCAAGAAATAATTTGACTTTAGGTCATACATGCTTCTGTCCTTTTTCTTATCCCCAGTGTATATTTATGAGAGCAAAGAATATTGGCCTTCAGTTGCTTGTCTGAGGGAACATCTCATTGTAGGTGATAGTAAACACATACAGGTGTTTATTAGAGTATGATCTAGATGGCAGCCAATATTAGGGCAGTGCAGATTAATCTAGATTCACTGTGACTGGGTCTGGCTATTATGTACATGTGGCCAGTCTACCAGAGTGCTCCAAATATCACTGCCATTTTATTCACTTTTCCAAATCACAGTGGCTTTACTATCTGCTCTTAATATAGTTCTGTTTACTGGCTCATTGAGAAGCAAATAAGTAACATTAAATTCTTCTCTTTTGTCTTCTATCTAAGTCACATATCCTTTTAGAAGCGTTGCTTCACAGCTTAATTCCAATCTCTTTACAAATAAAAGCGATAAATAGAAGGTGGTGTTTTTGTTTGTTTGCTATTTTTACTGAAAATAAATATCTTCGAGTCTTTGTTGAACACATTGATGCTTCAAAATATTTTTTTCACTCTTTAGAAAAGGCTTTTTGATTTTTTTTTTTTCCTTGAGAATGCCGTTTAGTCAGTGCCAAACCACATTTAGCAGGTGGAAGCTAATTTTCATTTTAATGAAGCTAATCTTTTCCGAGGAGGGTAACATAAGGTTTCACCATCTGTGTGTATACTGTTTAGTTTATCCAGGTTGAAGAAGCTAAAGGAAGGTCCCTGGAACAAAAAGGCTAGATGTTGTTAAACACCAGCTTTTGCTTCCTGAAAGCACTAAAATTTTAAATAGATCACATATGTATATACATGATAGTTTATGTATATGTTTATATATGTCTATATATCGCTAAGATATAAATATATTTCCTATATATATACTATATATGTAGCACCTTGTCCTAATTAAAATTATATATTTACCAGAGGGACAAGGACAAGGAGAGAGAGAGAGAGAGAGAGAGAGAGAGAGAGAGAGAGAGAGAGAGAGAGAGAGAGACAGAGGAGACAGAGTAGGTAAGACAAATGTTACTAATGCATTAGACTGAACTGTTTTCCTTAAGTCACATCTTTATAATTCTGTCTTAAAGATATCTCAAAGTATTACTTTATTTAGGAAGGTTGTAAAAATAATATATGCTGTCTTAGATTTTTGCTGAGAATATCTGAAGTGAAAAGTGTATTTAAATGTCAGGATATTACAGACATTTCTCACTCATCTTTGTTTCCTGCAGGATACCCCTGATGCTTCTTTTGTCAACTGTCATTTTTGGTTTGGTTCTGGATTACCCTAGAACCTGCCCATTAGCTTCTACTGCACTGCTTTAAAGGTTGAAACACTTTTCCATATCAATTTCAATATTTAATTTTAGTATAGAAATTTAACACATTTGAAAATTAGGGAAAAGAATTCTGACATTTTGAATTGTAATTGTATATCAGAAATGGGAAATTTCCATTGCTTCTTCGGTCACGTCTTAAATCTTATACTGTGAACATGAGTATAAACATTCCCTGCATACTTCAATTTAAGGAGAGTTCAGAATAGCACAAGCTCAATGAGATTCAAGATATAAATTTAAAATGATCTATGCAGAAGGCACTGAGGCAAGGAAGAAGGGGAGACAGGCGAGAAGTTTGGAGGAAGAGCAGTAAGAACATCAGAGCTGCATGGATGTAGTAGCTACATTTAGTGTCTTCAGAACACAGCACAAGGACGAAGATGGAATTAAAAATTATCACTACTAAATCATTTCAATGTCACATCATATCTAAATGGCAAATTAAAGTGAATTTTAAAGCCTATATATAGAAGAGCAACATGTTATTGTTAATAAGAAAGAAATTTGGGCATTTGTGGCAATTGTGTGCTAATCAAAACTATACATTTACCAAATACGCATATAAAAACAAAGGATAAGGCACCATTTTGTACAGAGATAAATGTTAAATACATACAGATAGTGAGGTAATGCCACACCTAAACATAGAACTCAGGTATCTAATGACTGAAAGGAAAAGGAGAATTAACATCTCCTAGACATGAACCACTTAATTTGCTGAACAAAAAGAAGGCCCATTCTTGAAAGTACATATACTCATATAGCAGAAGCAGATTCACTGGGTTGTGTATGCCTACATATGAAGTAATAATAAAGAAAACAGGCCCCCAATTTGAGAATTAGGGTGTCTTTCAGTGGAGGGATTATAGGGAAGGGACGTAGACAATGGAAGAAGGAAAGAGGTCTAATTAAAATGTATTTTAAAAATTATATAATAAAAATAAAGACAAGCAAAAATTTGTTCAATATCTAAAAATTTTAGCTTTACAAAAAATTCTCTGAATGTTTCATTTTAAATGCTGCTTTGATTGGTTTGAAAATTAACTTTAATGGACAGAATAGAAGAAAATCAATAAAATGTAGTAAAGGTAAAACCCATTTAAATTGTAAACTTATAGAAAACCTTTGATAGAGCAGAGGTACTATGAAGGCTGAATGTGAACTATATCATCCAGTGACACAATGAGTTCTGCAAATGTATAAGACAAATTTTCTCAGGAATCCCATACAATATGCGTGTTCTTTTCTTTGTCATGCACACATAATCAAATATTTTGTGCAGCATGGGTTGAAAAAATAATATTTGGCATAAAAAAAACAGGTAACTTAGCAAACTGTGGCCCATTGGGACTTCATTAGAAGAAACATACCCTGAAAGCAAATTTAAGAGTCATTTTATTATGATTTTATCTTCCTGGGACACGAAAAACAAATTTGAAGACCTAAAATATAATGAAGATGTGTGGATCTCATATTCTCTTAATTATTTTCCTTTTTATTACTGTTGTGAGAATTCATGGGAAGAAGTTGTGTCTGTGGGGGGATACATTTTGTTTAGAATGCTGGTAAGGTAGAAAGTTGTAGGTGCACAGCCTAACTTCTTTTTCTCAAGCTAACTTTAGCTTCCTGAAAAGCCATTCTTTGCCCACTTATGTATCAGAACTAAAATCCAGTGACTAAAATGTAAAAGAAAAACAAAACAAAACAACAACAACAACAAAAAAAAACCTTCTGAAATCTGAAATATATTAACTTAGCAAACCACCAGAATCCGCCAACTCAACTCAAAAGCTTAGAATGTCACCAGGTATCGTCTTGGGCTGATAGAAAATCTTCCTCCATCTCACTGTATCTGCCTTCCTGAAGTTCCCAAAAGCATATTTTAAATTTTCCTTATTTGTGGCTTTCTTTTCAATCTTAAAAACTATGGGAGTGCGTTAAAATTGGAACATAGAAATGGGGGTAAAATAAATGTACACTCTTGAGACATTGTCACTCATATCTGCTCCAGAATAAATAATGCGTTTTAATTCTTTGGGGAAAGGTCTAATTCTTTCAGTGACCATTACGAAAGTCTAGTTACCAGATGTGGTAGTCTTATCCATTGTTGTCTTGGAGAAGGCAGGAATTGTGTTCTCTGCCGGCGCAGTCTTTGCCCTTCACATCTTTCAGGGCATGTGTGCTCCATAGGTTATTAACGTGTGGTTCTGGAAAGATTCACCTGTATGACTTCAGCTCTAACTTTCCATTTACATCTATCTTAATAAAATAATTTTATTTCTCAAAAGAGGCTGTGTGATGTGAAGTTTGATAGAAACTTCTCTTGTGTTTTTAAGAATGGGATATGCAGGTGACAAAAATTCTTGTGAGGGACCCCAGAAGTCTCGATGCCATTCTTAGCTCTCCTGTGTGTGTTTCTTGATTGAGGATAGCGCTGAACCCTTTCCTACCACCTGCTTTCCTTCCCAGATCTTTCTCTTCGTCTGAGCTTTTTCATTTGATGGGAGTAACATTCTTTCTTTGAAATGTATAATCTGAAGTTCTCTACTAGGGGTTGGTTAGTTGTCCCCTAATGATTTTGAGAAAAATCAATGAATTATTATGTTCCATCCAAAACATTTCTAATGGAAGTTATTTGCCATATTTATTCCTTTTCTTCATAATTTCTATTTTTTGTTGATGTTTTGTTCTGCATGCTAAGATACTTCTATCTGAACATCTAATACAACAATTAGGTTGTAAATGATAAAATAGTTTGTGTACTAAATTAGGTTTGCTTTTCAAATACTAGATATCTGTGTATCTTGAACTTTAGCCATGTTTTCCTGAATCCTCTAACTTTCCATCAGCAGTGTCATATGAATGTGCTTGAGATTCCACTTCATTTGCATCCCACACTTTTTTGTGCCTTATTATTCCTGCTCTTCCTCCTTCCCTGCTCTCTGTATATTCTAAGCATCTGAATCATGTTATTTTGAGCAGTCAACTCTTATTTTGATGGAGAATCTTCAGCATGCCCTTGGAATAAGAATGAACCTTGCCTGAGTCCTGATTTTGTTCATCTAGAAAGCCGATGATCTTTTCAGCCAAAAAATTACTAGAAAATCAGCATTTCTTGATACAATGGCTCCACCGGGGCCAGAAAAGTCAAAGTATCATTATGGTTGCTATTTCACAAAGTCAGCCATTATTAACTATAGTCCTTAAAGACCTGTCAATATTATTCACATTATGAGGACTTCCTTTTTGGTCGGTCTTTTAGTCTATACCGCCATCAACGTTTTTATATTTTGGATTCTTGTTATTTTGTTATGGAAAGACATTGCCCAATATTTTTCTATATCACATAAGAATGTTAGACTACTATTAGGTGCCCTATCTCTATCATGTGTCATGAAATTCTTTGAAGGGATGATTTTTAATTAAGTTGAAAGGGAAAGACAGTAGGAATATAATTGGTAGTAGTCCCCAATGATATTTTTGTAGAACTACATTATAATTGCTAGTCATTGCTATTGTTGACAGTAATTGATTGATAAAGAGATATCCTATTATCTCATGGCAAGGAATAAAGCAAATGTGGACCAGAGAATATAGAAGGTAGGAAATGGTGTCAATAGGTTAATTTTATTAGCACTCGATTCACATTTCATGAATATTTAAAACTATGTGCTAGACACTATGTCAAGCTGGACTCTTATTTTATAAACAATTTTATAAACAAGACAAGGTTACTGCTTAGAATATGTTCATAAACTAACATTTTGCACAAGAGACTTGAGAACAAGGGTGAGCAGATCAGCTTCACTAAGTTACAGCTGTGTAGGATTCTCCATGAGAAGTGATGGCAAAAAAAAAAAGGGGGGGCTGGGCAAAAGAAGCGCTGCCCCTCTATTCTTTCTTCCATAGTTGCTTAAGCCTGAAACTCCTTCACAAACCTGTTAAAACAGCATTATACCAAGTGGAATGAAGGCAGCAAGCCAGCTACCTGTACTCTGTGTAGCCTCCAGACTGCCCAGCTCAACAGACCAGCATCTTTGATGGTGGGTTCCTCTTTTAGTCACATTGGAGCTACTGTCTCCAATTATTCCTAGACCTTTCAGGAATGGACTAGGAAAAAAGAAAAATGGTTTTAGCACACGTGTGCTTGTGAAGACCAAATTATAAAACAGGCAACAGTCTCTTTGCTTAAGATTTAGGCAGAAAATATTTTCATGGTTTATTTTTTATAAAAAAAAATAGAACATATTTTTTATCTCTAAAGGCGCTACAGTTCTTGTATATATCCTTTTTATTTCTAAGCAAAATAACTAAAGGAATTATACACATATTGTGCATGCATTCATGTAAGCACACACACACACACGCACACACACACACACACACACACACACACACACACACACACACACACACATGCTGCGTTTGGAAACTGTTGTTCAGCGTATACATTGAGAAGAATTATTTTAGATAAGCCAGTCAGATAAAACCAAATAAAATTGTATTTTCCCAAATCAAGAAAAATCAAAAACAATACTTTTTGTCTATGCTGTACATGTATGTCTCTGCATGAGAATGAGGGGAGAAAGGCGGCGCCTCCTCTGTTTTCTTAAATCACTCTGTCTTGTTGTGTCTTTCCATGAAAAAGAAGTAGGTTTGATGGCCAAAGAGCTCTTGAGATTTGAGCTCTTGAGATTTTCCCATCTTAGACTCTCATTTTTTGGCATTGACACTATGTGCAGAAATTCTTTGTTTTTTATGGGAATGTTTGGGATTTCCACCCAGGCCCTCCCACTTGCAAAGGAAACACTCTTACCCATTCAACCAATTCTCAAATTGCATATAAAGTATAGTATAAATGTCTTAGTTAGCTTTGTGCTGTAACTTATAAAATAAGTATTTAATTAGGGGCCTGCTTACAGGTGCAGAGGATGAATCATGGTCATCATGGTGGGGATAAAGTCTGCAGGCAATCACCCAGAACCAGGAACTGAGAGCTTACATTATTCTCCATACACTATAAGTTAGAGGCAGAAAGAGACACACAGCAACACACACACAGAGAAAGAGACAAACATACACACACACACACACACACACACACACACACACACACACACACACACACACACACAGGAAGAGAAAGAGACAGAGAAAGAGAGAGAGAGACACTAAGGCAGAAGGGGGGTTTAGTTAGAGCTTTCGAAAAGGCTAAGCTGACCCTCAGTGACACATTTTCTCCATCAAGTTGCACCTTCCAATTAGTTACGGTTACTATTGATATTAAAAGGCACCATGTGTTATCTCTGGGTTAGTTCTCATTTACTGCAAGAAAAAAAAATCATCTCTAATGTGGGTTGAGCAAGACACTGATCTAGAGGTATATGAGAATGTCACTAAGAATCATTTTATTGCTATGATCCTTTAGCAGAATAATAATAATAATGTTTTACCTAGCCCTGTTTCAGGTTTTTGGCTATTTTAGCAGTGTCAGGTATTGGTCCCTGGACTGGATCTTAAATCCAGTCAGAAAGTGGTTGGTTAGTCCCATTTTATATGCCACTATTGCACCATTGTATTTTGCAAACCAGTCACTGCTAAAGGTCACGGGTTTTATAGTTGGAGGAAATTGATGATTGACTTTCTTGTCTGGTAGCAAGCAGAGTAATTTTTCCCTCACCACGAATTACAGTCAGTTTGGGTGAAGCTGCTAGTTAAGCGTCAATTTGACTTTTCTGTATATCATAAGCGTTGTCTTCAGCAATACAGTCTTTCCATCAGGTTGTGGAGAGTGACTAGTGGTCTTGGGACAAGCCTATAATGTTTAGAGTTCCCAGGGAGCCCCTTTGGCCAAGAGCAAGAGATTTTAGAGCTCTCAGTCTAAATTAGTTGTTTTCATCAAACTTCTCTATTCAATGTTTAGACATCTATGAGGAAGAGGAGGCAGAATAACTGTAGAAGTCAGAGATGATAGATGACTTCAAGGAAACTGTGTCTTCCATATGCACATGTTTGATGCACATATGAATGTAGTGGGACTATGTGTTGTTTCATTGTAAATAATTGTCCCACCTACTGGTTTAATAAAAAAAACGCTGATTGACCAAAGGCAGATAGGAAGTATGGGTGGGTTACCAGACTAAGAAAACTCTGGGAACAGGAAGAACAGAGCAGAGAAGCCACAGAGAAGACAGGAGAAGCAGAGGACAACTGTGCTGCTCTGAGAATAGGTACCGAGCCCCATGGCTGAACAGGATAAGAGTCATGGGTTAGTTTAGGGGTAAAGAGTTAGCAATCTACATTCCTGGGCCCAAGGTCAATCAGCACACAATTAATACAACAGACTGTGTCTTTCAGTAGGACTATGCACTTGTGTGCCTGAAAGTTTGGGCCAGCAGGCTACAACGGCCAGAAACCTCATCCAACATATGAAGTTTCAGAGATTATGGCAGTATGTGCAAGGAATACAGAGGTTTAAGCCAGATAGATTCCCAGTGCTGAGAAAGGCAAATGGATATGGAGTCCCCTTCTCAAGAAGTTTTCTATAATTGATACCTTCTCACAATGAGAAACCTGGTTTTCTATAATGGAGTCTCACTGGGTATATTAATCACACTTCAAGGCAGATACATTGCTAAGGGGCTGTTGCAGAAGTAGATCACTATGAACAAACTCAACAGTATTTTTTTGTGGACTTTGTTTTATTTTTTTTCTTATTGGTATTTTTACTTGATTTGATTTTTATTTTTGTGTTTTTTATGTATTTCTTGTTTATTTTTGTGTCTTTTATCATTGTTTTGTTTGTTTTCTGAAAGACAAAAGGACATAAAGTTGGATGAGTAGGGAGACAAGGAGGAGCAGGAGAGAACTGGGGAGGATCAGGAGAGAACTGGGGAGTAGCAGGGGAGAACTGGGGAGGATCGGGGGAGAACTGGGGAGGAGCAGGGGAGAACTGGGGAGGAGCAGGGGAGAACTGGGGAGGAGCAGGGGAGAACTGGGGAGGATTGGGGAGAACTGGGGAAGAGCAGGGGAGAACTGGGGAAGAGCAGGGGAGAACTGGGGAGGAGCAGGAGAGAACTGGGGAGGATCAGGAGAGAACTGGGGAGGAGCAGGAGAGAACTGGGGAGGATCAGGAGAGAACTGGGGAGGAGCAGGAGAGAACTGGGGAGGATCAGGAGAGAACTGGGGAGGAGCAGGGGAGAACTGGGGAGGAACAGGGAAGAACTGGGGAGGAACAGGGAAGAACTGGGGAGGAGCAGGGGAGAACTGGGGAGGATCAGGAGAGAACTGGGGAGGAGCAGGGGAGAACTGGGGAGGAGCAGGGGAGAACTGGGGAGGAGCAGGGGAGAACTGGGGAAAAGCAGGGGAGAACTGGGGAGGAGCAGGGGAGAACTGGGGAGGAGCAGGGGAGAACTGGGGAGGAGCAGGAGAGAACTGGGGAGGAGCAGGAGAGAACTGGGGAGGAGCAGGAGAGAACTGGGGAGGAGCAGGGGAGAACTGGGGAGGAGCAGGAGAGAACTGGGGAAGAGCAGGGGAGAACTGGGGAGGAGCAGGAGAGAACTGGGTAGGAGCAGGAGAGAACTGGGGAGGAGCAGGAGAGAACTGGGGAGGATCAGGAGAGAACTGGGGAGGAGCAGGGGAGAACTGGGGAGGAACAGGGAAGAACTGGGGAGGAACAGGGAAGAACTGGGGAGGAACAGGGAAGAACTGGGGAGGAGCAGGGGAGAACTGGGGAGGATCAGGAGAGAACTGGGGAGGAGCAGGGGAGAACTGGGGAGGAGCAGGGGAGAACTGGGGAGGAGCAGGGGAGAACTGGGGAAGAGCAGGGGAGAACTGGGGAGGAGCAGGGGAGAACTGGGGAGGAGCAGGAGAGAACTGGGGAGGATCAGGAGAGAACTGGGGAAGAGCAGGGGAGAACTGAACTGGGGAGGAGCAGGGGAGAACTGGGGAGGAGCAGGAGAGAACTGGGGAGGATTGGGGAAACATGATTAAAATATATTGCATGAGAGATTTTTTTTTCAATTAAAAAGAAACCAAACAAAACTAAACTAACAAAAAAGAAAGAAAAGGTACCATGACCAAAGCAATTCTTATGAAGGAAAATGGTTAACTAAGGGTTTTCTTACACTTTCAGAGCCTAGCTCATTATCATCATAGTTTTAAGCCCTAAATTAAAAATATTTTTGTTTCTATATTCTAAACTTTTGAATAAGGTAAGGCTTTTTGCTTTATAAGTCTTATTCATGTAATATAAAGTACATTTACTAACTTTACTAAGAATTAGTTATTAAGCATCTAAAATTATGCATCCTAATTTCAGAAAGTCTACTCTCAAGAAAGACACAATAAACAACTTGATTAGGGTGAGGATTTGTGATCCTATCTAATATCTGAGGTTCATTACTTATCTTACGAAAATGTTATTTCAAAGAATTTTCAGTGTCTTCTGAAGGACCTGACAATACCTCCTAAGCTCACTTCTAAGACTTCTAAGTTTATTGTTTCTCATAGTCCCATAAACCCTCAGCGATCCCTTACCAGTGCAGGAAATAGTGTGAGGCCTTTTCATTGAAAACAAGGATTGCTAAATATTTTATTTCCTGCATCAGTTATATTTAACACCAAGATCATTTTTCTACTTTACAAAACTAAAGTAAGCCTGAATGTCTGTGACCTCTTTTCTTAGAGATCTCTTACAAAACAGTCGTGCATTTTGTTGAGAGAACTTACAGAGAAAAGAACTACAGGTGTTTGAGAAATGCAAAAAAAAAAAAAAAAAAAAAAAAAAAAAAAAAAAAAAAAAATCCCTAATCTCAAAACAGTGGTACTTTCCCTAATGTGGTAGGAAAGGAGAGCAAGGAAACAGCATTAAGAGAAATCTGTTTGAATCAGAATCAGACAGAGAACTGTCCTATTTGTCAACTATGCACTTTCACTTCATAAGAAGGTAAAGTCTTCTCAGGATGTATTTGGTGAGAAAGAGTTGGGAAAGTATGTGAAGTGTGAAACATTATTTTCCATGAATTAAGACACTAAAAAAAAAAAAGCTTACATGTTATTTATTCTTACTTTTATGAATGTGTGTGTGCTTCTGTGGAAGCTGAGGGACAGCCAGTTGGATCTCTCCTTCCATTATGAGTTCCGGGTTAATCAAACTCAGATAGTCGGGCTCAAGGAAAGGGACCTTTACCCTCTGAGCTATCTCATCAGAAGTTGATGGGATTCCAGAGAAAGGATTTGAGAAGTGAAGGAGATTTTAGGTCTGACCTTTTGTGACATGGAACGGTTGTTTCCAATAGGCTAGCATTCAATGGGAGCCAGGAGCAAAAAAATTAACCTGAATTCCTGGGAGATTTTTGACATTATAGTACCTGTCAGGACTATGTGTTATGTAATTACCTCTCCATACAGAAACCAGGGTGGCTGTAGTAAAAAAGTCATTAAAAAAAAAAAAAAAAAAACAAGAGGATAAAGGAGTGGACTCTTTAGGAATATTAGAGATGCCCTTGTAAAATAAAATTGTTTACATGCATTTGAACTCTCCGTGCCTAAAAACAACATAATTGTCCCAAGTCCCACTGTTAAACTAAACTATTGCTTTTCCTTCTTTTTATACTTGTCATGAAGTAGAAAGCTTCCTAAAATCTGGAAGAGCAGCCAAAATATGAATATGATGTGCTAATGCAAGGAGGCAAATCCTGAAGCTTCCCACATTATCTAGCTAATTTCAAATAGTTCACAAAAGTCCTCCTCAGAGCCAGAGGGGAACTTTTCTTTAATCACATATAGAGAGGAGGCTCCTGTCTCCCATGGAATGCTAGCCTGTTGGAAACAACCCTTCAGTGTCACAGGAGGTCATACCTATAATCTCAGTTTTTCAAAGACCGAATCAAAGAATTGTCCGGAATCTGGGGAAAACCTGAAATATGTAGGGAGTTTCAGAACAGCCTGGGTGACAAGTGAGAACTTGTCTCAAATGAACAAATGCACAGCAACATCCCCTCCTTCCCCAAAACCTTCAAGAACGGCAACATGTATCCATTGTTTAATATTAAAAAATACTATTTATGGGGTTCAGAAAACTTGGCTTAATGGTTTATAGCATGAACTGCTCTTACAATGGATGTCAAATCAGTTCTCAGCACCAACGTTGGGCAGTTTGCATCTTCTTGTAACTCCACTCTAGGAGTATGATGACTATCTGGAAACTCATGTGTATGTAACCCCCATACGCACACACTCACAAAATTAAAAATAATCAAATCTCTTTTAAAAAGCACTATACCTGGCTTTCTGTTTTTAAATATTCTAGATTAAATGCTGAAAAAAAATGGCAAATTGCTACCAAAAAATAGATTGTCAGATTAGAAACCTTCCCTTTGAATATAGATGTCAATGCTATTTCTTGCTTCTCCCTGCCTCCTTTTCTCCTTTTCTCCTTATATTTTTTCCATCAGACTTGTCAAGCCACAAGACAAGTCATTTTCTACCGATCCACAGCACAGTGATGCAGTGGTGCACAGGTGATTGACACGATGGCAGATAGCTATGCATTGTATCACTGTAGTTCTCTACGCGAATGCTGCCTGCACTTGAGCTAGGACTCAGAGAAGAGTGAGGGTAGTTGAAAGGGTATCTGAGGAGAAAAGGGAGACTTACAGAACTCTTTCTTCTGTCTATCTCTGGATGCAATCAGACAGACATTGAAAAAGTGAAGACATGTAAAAGTCAAAGAGCAGTATAACTCTGGATGACACAGTAACTGGGCTTTTGGTGTGATGTCTGAATGGACAGTGAAGTGTCATAATCCATATATATGCATATGTATGTATATACCCATAAACTTATGTGTATTCTGATTAAATGAGAAGAAAAATTATATGAGGGAAACACAGGGACTAATAGGAACAGAGGATGACAGTGGAGAGCATCAAAAAGACCAAGTGGAATGGTGTGTACTCATTCATAAGAGGGGATTAGTTGTAAAGTAAAGGATAACCCTGCTACAATCCACAGCCCGGTTAGGAAACAAGGAGGACCCACAGAGGGATGCATTCATTTCCCTGGGAGGGACAATAGAAGAGATCTCCTGGAAAACCATGGAAGGAATAGGGAGGGATGAGAGGGGATAGGAACATGAAGGTTTAGGTTTGGAAGGCTGGGCACAATACTGAGGGATAAAGTAGTGAAAGAGATGTCATGATAGGAGATGCCATTTCCAGGGTTATGGAGAAAGCTGATGCAAGAGGAACACACAGGAATTCACAAAAATGACCCCAGCTAAGACTCCTGGAAATAGTGGAGAAGGTGCCTGTACTGGTCTTCTCCTGTAACCAGATAGGTGACTAACTCTGATTGTCATAGGAGAACCTTCATACAGTGACTGATGGAAGCAGATGCAGAGACCCACAGGCAAACTGTGGGCTGAGCTCTGGAAATCCTGAAAAGAGGAGGGATACTGTAAGCCAGGAGGGGGTGTATGTCAAAGTCATGACAAGGGAACAAACAGTGACAGCTGACCTGGGCTCATGTGAGTTCAAGGACTTGGACTTCGGCTAGGAAAACTGCAAAGGACTGGCCCAGAGCCTCTGCATGTGTGCACATACTGTGTAGCTTGGTCTGTTTGTGGCACCTCCTAGCCTTGGGAACAGGACCTGTCCCAGGTGCTTGAGCTGGCCTTTGGAAACCTATATTCCCAGTGCTGGTTGCCTAGCCCAGCTTGATACAGGGGGTGGAGCTTAGTTCTGCCTCGACTTTAGATACCATGCTTTGTTTATGCCCATGGGAGGCCTTCCCTTTTTTGAATGGAGAGAGAGGAGTGGATAGGGTATAGGGAGCTCTGGGGGGAGGGGAGAAGAAACAGGAGAGGAGGGAGGGGAAATTGTGGTTCAGATATAAAATAAATTTTAAAAAAGTAATAAAAAAATTTAAAAAGTGAGGATTACGAGAGCAATATGCTCACAGTGTAATATATGCCCATATAAAATGTACTTTTGTAATACAGCCATGAACAATAAATATATATGGTAAAATAGAAAGTAGACATGTGATTATGTCCCCTAAAGTTTGTATATTAAAATCCTATCTGTAGTATGAGGTTTCTGGCCCGACTTTTCAGGCCTAACCTCAAGATCTAGGCCCACAGACCCTCAGACCCGCAGTCCCACAGAGACACACAGATGCTTTCAATAGTTTTAGGCTATCAGCCTCAGGCCTAGGCACATCACTTGCTAACTCTCTACCCTTCATCTAACCCATGACTCTTATCCTGTTCAGCCATGTGGCTTGGTACCTTTTCTTAGAACAGCATCCTTGTCCTCTGCTTCTTCTGGCTTCTCTCTGGCATTCTTCTCTGTCCTTCCTGTTCTCAGAGTTTTTAGTCTGGTAGCCCCACCCACACTTCCTGCCTGCCTTTTGCCCATCAGCGCTTTTTATTAAACTAATGGGTGGGACAATTATTTACCATGAAACAACACAATACCCCTACATCTATCTAACAATATTTCTGTGTTGGAAAACTTCTTGGGCATGAGGAAAATATACCTCCATGAATTAATGCTGTTCCTGAAGAACTATGCTCCACTTCATTTTAATTTTTTACTTATTTTATTTTATGTGTATTAATGGTTTTGCCTGTGTATAGGTCTGTTCACCATTTGTGTACTTAGTGTCCCAGAAAGTTAGAAGATGACCTCCGATCCCCTGCAACTGGAGTTACAAATCATTTTGAACTGCCTCGTGGCTCCTGGAAATAAAACATGGGCCTCTACAAGAGCAGGAAATGCTGCTAACCACTGAGCCATCCTTCTAACCTGAGCTGTGTTCTTCTGAAAACACAATTAGATTTCTATGATGTAGTATTTTCTTCCTGAGAAGTTATAAAGCAGAAAGAAAGCTCTGACCAGAAGTGAGAGTTGGGGCTAGAATTATGTTTGGGGAATTTTTGAATTATAAATTACCACATTGCTGGTGTTTGGTTACAACAGCAGAAATGGGACAGGGCAACAGATTTACGTGTTCCTGTCATCCTCTCCTTCTCTCTGACTTCCTCCTACGCTATTGTGCTTCTTCAGTTCTCCGTCAGTCATCCACTCTGCCTGCTGAGGGGTCATGCTGCTTTTCTCTTCTACAGCACTTTCTCATCTTCAGTCTACTGTCATTTCCACGCTTTCTCTCAGCACACACTTTGAAAATGTTGCATGCTGCTTTCTGTATCTTTATCCCAGTTCATGTTGCAATGTGGTTTACTTTTCTGTCAAGCCTTTCATGGATAAGTTTCTCTCAGAAACACATAGTACTGACATTTTGCCTTTTATTGTACACATTATTATATTTGAGCCTTCCATTTAAAGTTATTATCAATTTCTCAACTCATCTTTCTCTTGAGATTACAGAGGATCTTCCCGAATCACTAGAGTACCACATTAATGTCTTGAAAGCATCTAAAGTCAGGATATATAAAATAAAATAAAACCTTATTTTCCAATGTTTTCTCCTCTGCTACTAACTCCTGCTATTTCATCCACAGCGCACATTTTATCGTTGTGGGTGAAAAGCTTCAGTTTACTTCATCCTAAGGACCTACGAATCATGGTATTTTATCTATTTTTCCTGCTGCATATATGGTTCATCACTGAGTCCTACTCTTTGTGCCTTGATTTTATAAGAAGTTTCAGAATTGTCCTTACCTGCATCAGCTTTAATGTTGAGGTGGTATCTCTTTCTCAACCACTTATTTTTCTCTTAAACCCATCCTGATAACATCTTGATAGTTCTCTTACTTCATTAAGCTTCCTGTGAAGTGTGATGATTTCATTAAGCACAACCACATCTTAAATTCTTGTTTTTAGATTGTCACACTATGCGCCCTGTGCACACAGGGTTAGTATCATGTGTCAGATCCTTGGGTGCTATAGCCTTAGTCTTAGTGGATTCTTCCCTGGCATCTCTGTATTTTTAAGGCCTTAGCATCACAACTATAGATACCCACTTCTAGCCAATTACTCAATACTTAGAAATATTTTCTTTTGTTTATTTAAACATAAGATTTTTATATTTATGTAATTCAAAGAATAAATTTTACCAATCAGTTTTCTCCTTTTACCATGTGGATTTGGGGATCAAACCAAGGACATTACACTCAGAAAGAATAGTCTTTATACATTGATCCATCTTCCTGTTTTATTTATTTTGAATAGTATTTTCTCATTATATTTGCTTTATTGCCATTTATTCATGTATGAGACCCAAAAGAGAACTTTCTTTCTCACAGATGAATTTATATTCTTTTATAATGTATCAGTATTTGATAAAAGAATCTTGTTCATGGGTACAACAACAGTATTCAGTATGGGCTTCTGTTGCCACACTCATTACATCACATTAACTTGCCCATCAACAGCCCCCTATTAAATACGGTTTACTTGAGTGATGTCAGTAAATAAATGAATGCCTTGACAGAAGCTTTATTATAAGTGAGGATAAAGGAACAAATGAATGAACAGTTTGCAGGGCAAAGGAGTGTATCAGGAATTCTATTTGATAAGAGTTGGTGGAGCTAGAGAGGACTTTAAGATGGGGTATCATTCAAGTCTCATTGACGGTGTAATGGAACATCTTTGGAAGAAAGCAGTGACAAACATTCCATTTTTTGAAGCTTGCTTTGATGGTGAAATGTAGGAGATGAGTTGAGAGATAAGTTAAAGTCCATCAAATTCCCAAGTTGGAATGACTATAGTTTACCAATCTAATAATATGAAGGTTTAGAGATATGGTTAATGTAAAATATAATGCAAGATTTGAGATGGAGCAACTGGTGTGCAGTATCCATCAGAAAAATCTACTCAGATGTGTGATTCAGCCAATAGAAAAACTTCATTAACTGTCTTGTGACTGAACTTAGTGTTTGGAACTCAAGCAGTGCCAAATCTCTCTAGGTATAGAATTTTAACCCCCAAAATATTCTAGACTTACCCACCTCAGTTAGAAATAGCAGTTAGCCAGAAGCAGAATTATAGAAGCCAAAAAACATGGCTAGTACTTTAGGGAATTTCTCTGAACTAAGGATTTAGATGGATTAGATCTAGTTCTCATGTTAGCATATAGTACTGCTTGTATTCTTGCTTCTAAAGCCTGGTTGGTACTTCTATCATGGTGCCAGTTGTGCTAAGGTCTGGGCCTACTGAAGTCTGGGACATGTAACACAGTTATAGTCAACTGACATCAATAAGGCTGAACATGAAGTAGATTAAGATAAGCACGGTTTGTGGATAAGTGCCAATGTTGGTACTAGAGAGAATATGGTAACATTTGGACAAACTGACTATTTGCAGATAAAATATGACTTTAATCATGAAGATCCGCATGATTCTTTTTGCCACCTTTAGCCTGCTAATAAATGTTGGATTTTCTTCCAAAACCCCATCTTCAAAGGAGTATCTTCAACAATAGTTTTACTTAAAGTTCTGGGTCACAGCTAAGGGCAACAGCAATAGCCTGTATTGTTTTTGGAGTCTCTTGAACTCCTTCAAACAACAACTGAAAGTTATATCTCTCATTTCTGGCATTAGAATTCATTGTTTTCTGTTTTGGTACTTCATTGTATGTTTGGTTGGAGGGTATTTCGGATAGTCTATGAGTTTTAGGGGAAGGACAGTCTCACTACATGAGGCATAAGTCCCATTTAAACTATAAACTTTATGTTAAAATAAACATGGATGTGTGCACACACACTCATACACACACACATACATGCACACACACACACACACACACACACACACACACACAAACACACACAACGTGCTGGGTAAACTGCAAATATAAGTTAAGCAGAGAAATAATCCTCCATGAGTCAAGAAGTGAACTCATTTCAATACAACCTAAATTGTGTTGATTCAAACTTCTGGAGTCTGACCCCAAATAGATTTTTTTTTGGCATATTTAAGCACAGTAACTTTGGGGGAAAAAAGTTTCCTATGATGATTATAACAGCAAAGCTTATGGCACGACTGCAACTAAATGACTTTGCCAAGTACCTGTGGCCTCTTCCATGAACATGGGTCCTGTTGACTGACAACGCTCAAGATAAGGGTCAGGATAGGGGAGTAATGTCTGGAATAGAGTCCTTTGAAAAGCACAGGGACATTTTTCATTAGAATGGGTTTGGCTGACTGAGAAACAATGCTCCGGAGTCTGGAATAACAAAATCATAGTTTGTAATTTGAATTACACCTGGCTCTACAGATAGCAAAAGGTCACCAGGTTATTAATTAAATCCAAATCCATCTTTATGGCCAGAAAATAGGTAGAAATTCCTCGCATCAAAAAGAACAGCATATAAGTTTAACAATCCTGGCTCTCATGGTGCCACCTCTGAGCACAAGGGCCTGGAATCCTCTACACTAAAATATTCTAAATTAGGTTTATAATTTTTTTTTCTTTATAACCCTACATAATCTTTATTCTCTTCTCTATATTTTACATGCATTTTCTCTCTTCTTTTGCAGCTAAAGTCTTTCTCACTCAATTTTTCTATTTCCCCATTCCTAGTCCTATAAATGACCCGATAACTAGTTCTCATAGTGTTCAATGATGCTATGTAAGCTGACAAAAATCAAAAGCAGTGAATAGTCCTACTTAGCTGTAAAGCCACTAAGCCATAACAGTGATTGACAAGGCAAGAAATCATCAATGGTCATAGCAGCACTTGGCACTTTAAACTTAGAGTTAATGAACATGTGTTTTGCTAGACTTAAGGTCCACTCAATAGCAGGGAATTTATGTGTGGTAATCATGGCCACTTGCCCATAACTGGAAAGGTTGTAGACCCTAGAAGAGAACCTACTACTGAGATTTTCTGAAATTGATAGAATTTCTAACTCTATAGTAAATAATTATGTCATGGCTGAGTAATTTGATTTTCTTGTGGGATTCCTAACAGTGTGATCTGAAGATGTCTCTGCCTCTTTTGCCTGCTTGTGAGGCCCTTTTTGTCTTACTGTTTCCCTCTTCCAGCCTTGTTGTGGTGGAATAAGCCTGATCTTATTATCACTTGTTATGCCATATTTGGTTGACATCCCAAGGATGCTTGCTCTTTTCTAAGGAAAGGCAGAGTAGGAGTAGATCTGGGAGGGAGGAGAGGTGGGGGGAAGAGATTGAGAAAAGAGGAGGGAATTGAGGGGAGGGAGGGGAAACAGCAGTCAGAATTTAATGTATGAAAGAATAAAAAATGCTTATGCTATATCACTAAATATGTACTAATATTATGCATACTTCTCAGTCCTTATCAAAGATGATTTTTTTTGTGTGTGCAGCAGATAGAGAATATTACAGAGATACACACCTGGTAAAAATGCAGAGAACAAGTCGTCATGCATCACCTAACTACAATTGGTCATCTAAAATGCAGCACCTGTACCTAAAAGTTCAGATAACATTGAAGAAGAGGAGGCAGGAAGAGTGTAAAGGAGGAACAGTACACTACCTCTTATAAATAACACAGAGAATCTCAACAATGCAATAAATACCAAGGACTGCATAATGATACTGCCAATTGGCATGCCAATATGGATTGGAGAAATTTCATAAAGACTTGCCCCTAGATGAAAATCTACAGGTTATCAATGTTTGCTATAAAGAGAAAGAACCAGTCTTCTTAGGGATTGAGACCATCTGATAGGATATTCAATGGCAAGTGGTTGGCCCTAACTCACTAAATACATTATTGAATGACAAGTTTTACTGGAAACACACACACACACACACACACACACACACACACACACACACACTCATCCAAGAAAGGCAGCTTTGACAGGTAACACTTGTACCAATGTTGAAATAGGTGAAGCAATGAGATTTTTAAAATAAATATTTTCAGCATGAGTATGATAGAGATTGGTTACAAGGGGCAGAGATAGCGCTAAGGGAGCAGGTATCACTGAAGGTCCCACTCAACACAGGTAAGCATTTCTGAAATCTGCAACCCTTGTGCTCTCTACCCAGAATACTGCAAACTCAGCAGAGTATTTGTCTGTATATAATAACTCCATATTCCATCTACCATTGATATGCTTACATACACTTAAAATACTTCCTGATATGGTTTAATTTAGTTGAGATCACAATGAACAGAGCTCTGTCAATACCTTATTAGTCTCTGCCTTCAACTGACTGTGGAATAAATTATTTTTTTTGAGCATTCATATGTTCTGACATATTTGCTCCATTCCCCAACTCTTCCAATATGTACCTATCTTTCCCTACCCATGTAACATTGTGTCCTTCAGAGAAACAAACAAAAGCAGCAGAAAAACAAAAACTCTAGAAGCTGTTCTAGGCATTTGTAGGATTTCTTAATTTTTGTTCACAAGCACAGTGTCTGAAATAGAGACAGATGACTGGATTCTATGTCCACTGATTTATTTCAGATATAATTGAAGAAGAAAAAAATTTTAAGCTTCAATCCCAATGAGTCAATAGCAATGTTTTTAGACTTCAAATAACTGAGTCTGAAAAAGACAGAGAAATACCCTCTATATTTGATAATAAAGCATCTTTATTGTGGTTACAAAGTTTAGCTTTAGCCTTAATGTTCTATCTTTTTATTGTACATTTTAATAGCTATTGTAGATAACTCAGTATCAAATTTTATGTTATTAGAAATAAAGATAGATATGCTTTACTTGTGTGAATAAGTAGAGATTAACCTTGGCATCATCATTAAAATTATTTTATTGTTCATTTACTTTGAGTTGTCTATTGTATTATATTGGGGGGAAAAGTCTTACAGATTGTTTTAATTTTGTGTTTTCTTGCTGTGAAAAACACCATGACCTGTGAGAAACTAAAACATCCTTGAGTGATTGTGTTAGGAATGGATGAAAGCTGGAGTGAATGTGTATTATTGATATTATTGAAAAGAACCAATATCTCCCAGGAGAATTAGCAAAGCCTTTCTCTCAGTGAGGCACAGCAGAAATACAAAACGCCTTCTTCTGGCCGGTATGCAGATGTTGACATTTTATCCAAAAACTAGCAACTACAGCTTCCTCCTCTAAGATGATTGCAATCAGAGTAGGTTCCCCTAAGGTGACCTCCTCCAACAGAGACTAGCTAGCACTTTCTTCTGATGCTGTTACATAATAACTCTGAGGTTCAGGCTTGGTGCATAGTTTTTGCTATTCCATCAGAGTGAGCCCAACCCATCTGATCTCAGATATTTTTTTTTTTTTTTTGCAGCAAGGACACATTTTTAACATGTATTTGATGTGCATATAAAGCCATGCTGATACTAATTGCTTGTCTGTGTTTTATTTGCCTTTTTAACTTGCTTGCCTCATCCAGCTTTCTCTCCTCCTGGCCCCTGGGCCTTCTTTCCAGGGTTATCAGTTATACTCCATAGCAACCCTGGGGAACACAGCTTATCACAGACACATGGCATCTTGAAATTGTTCAGGATCAGGCTGTACACAGTCAAAAAATGATGACACCATTTTGTCTCATGTATACACGTGGCTGTGTTTCGTTCTGGGAACTTGATTCATATTGACAGGTTAAATTTTAAGTTCCTGGAACATTTCATGATCTTGTCTTTGTTTACAGACAGGGCTGCCTTCTGATAGTCGCTTAGAAAGATCACTTTCTCTTTACCTTCGGGTTCATTCATCATTTCCTAAGGAAGTCTATACCCTAAATCAGCTCTCTCTTATGTCATAGCTAAATGTGTCACTCTTCCCTGGTACTTGTAACTTTGTAATTCTTCTACTTTTACATGATTATTCGTCCACAATTGACCTCACCTTCAGAGCTGCCAGAACTTTCTCCTTAGGGATTAATTTCTTTCTGTGCTTTGTCCTGTGGGAATATTTTCAAATATAATAAAAACAGCTCTGAGGTATCAGAGGGATCTATCCACAGTTAGTCTAGGAGGATCAGACAGTGGTAACTCACACCTTTTATCCCAGCAATATCCTGAGAGTGGTGACCTATGCCCTTAATCCAAACTGAGTTTGAGGTCATCTTAGTTTACAGAAGGAGTTCCAGTCTCCCAGGCAGGCAGTGGTGGGGCCATGCCTTAACTGAGCCAAGAAAGTATTTAAGGCAGGTGTAGAAAAACAGAGCAGGCAGAAGAAGCCAGGAGGAGTGAGGTTGAGGAAGCTGGAAGACAGCTGGGTGAGATCTGACTGTGGTGTTTCCTCTCTGACATCTCAGCCTTCCCCTGAGATCTGACCCTGAGTTTCCTTTATTCCTGTAACACTGTATTTTCTTCATAGTGGAATCCCTGACTCTATAGTTTACACCTAAAAATAATTAGCTACTATTGTACAATATATTTCTCTACAATAAATGTTTAAAAATATATAGTCAGAACTACATAGTTTATACCACTTTAGCAGCTGTCTAAAATAAAAAGTCAGCATTGCATAGTGTGTTTGTGTTCCTCTAAAACAGACCCTAGAAAGAGTTAGCATTGTATTATATGTACCTCTACAGTAGAAAGAACACTTTTAGACTTGTTCAATGTATGCCTGTGTAGTAGATACCTGCAATTCTCTATCAGCATCAGTTCCATGAGAATCCTGAAGCAGAGTGAACAGTGGAACTTCGCAGTTGCTATCGAGAACTCAGTATTTTTTTTGTCAGTGTCATCAATTTAAAATGAAACATGGAACTCCGGGCTAATGAAAGCCCAGTGATGTTCACAAGTTTCCCAGGAGAACAGTAGAAGCATAAAGTATGTCAGCAATATTGTTATTTCATTACTAAACTGTTTTTACAGACAACCAATGTTCACTACCCACAGTAGCCTACCTTTCACAAAGCCAATATTATATTATTTTACACTTGATACATTCTGATTCTGTCCGGTTTAACCCTGGAAGGTCATGCAATTGGCTAATATACTTTACTTCATAATTATATGAGATACATCATTTGTTTGTTATTAGTAATTGATGAAGCAATTTTTAAGAACTTTTAGACCCTGGGTGCCACCAAATGTAATTTATAGGTCGTATTTATTTTTACTGTTTTTTAATATGTTGTTTTCATTATAAAGAAATATATTCTACTTATGTCTACTGCAGTAAAATTTAATCTGTTATATTTGGTCTACTATAATTAGATTTAGTGTTACAACTACCAATGCTGTTGTGTGTCCAAGCCAACCTTACATGCTTCCCAATGAAGAATATGCATATTAAATAATAATATTTTACTCTGAAAAGATGGCACTTCTATATCAATGGCTGCTCACACTAACCATGTGACAAAAGGGCAGAAGTGGCCGTTGGCCACATCATACCTATGGTAAAGCTGTGGTTTGCCCTGTGGCACTGGCTGCTAGTATCTGTGGAGACAGCTCTGCTTGAATAGTTGTGCCTTAGGAATAGAAACGGCATGGCTCTTTTGAACATGTTCCCTGCATGCTTGAAGGCAAGTGCTCGTTTCTGACTTTTCTACTTTCAAAGCTGTGGTATCAGAGGTTGTGCTCAGCCTGTGGGTAAAGAATTCCTTCTCACACTTTTACAACTTTGCTCCATCAGCTATCTATCCAGAAATAGCTTGGGTTTGTGATTTTTCCGAAAAAAAACACTAGATTCATAGAAATATCAACCCAAGGTAATACAACCTTCTTTTCTCATATATAGTATACAACAGTAAAGTTATATTTTATATATTCTGTGAACATGGATAATAATTACAATTTTATATTTTACAAATCTAGTTCATTTTGAAAATTAAAAATCATTGCTGAGCTAGGGTAAATGATGTATTTCACTATTTCTTGAGCCTTTTACTCTAATTTCCACATTGAGTTTGTCTTTGAATGTAATTAGTTTCAATATCTATAACATTATATCTACTGTGTAGTAAGTACAGCTTCACTTTTATGCTAAAACAATTCCTCCAATTAAAATGCCTAAAACAAACATGATAGGATGAATTATTTGTATTAGCCTTGGGAAAGAGTTATGTTGATTAGCAACAGTTTCAATTTGGAATATGATACTTTTCACTAATTTATGATACTGAACCAAATTGCAGCTTATAAAAGTATTAGATTCTGCTATTTCTAATATGATTAATTATAACTAATGAACAATTCTAACAATATATCACTAATTGTGGCTCATTTAAGTTGACTGAATTATTTCATGGAATAACTGTTGCATATTAGTTGTATCTATATTTTGGGTACTATAGAATTATTATACAAATGATACAACTTTTACAATTATATCATTTATGACAGACTTATTGAATGCCTAGTAAGTGTCCCATTTTATTTGAAGTGCTCTGCTACATGATGTGATTAATGAGACAGAATAATCATGCTTTTCTGTATATTCTAAAGGAAGCAGAATTATTCTGACACTTGACATCAAAATTTTCACTTGAATTGTTGAAAGTATCTAGTTTTTATATGGAAGTACAATTTAAGAAAAGTTGTTCAGTAAGTCCTATAGGAGAACTCTGATGTCTCTGAACTACAACACAAGAGCCTTTATTAAAATGTGTTACATTTTATTTCTTACTATAACATTGTGATCATCTAAATCATATAAACAGAAACAACATTGGGGAATTGTCACCTGTGTTCCTCTGTAATTTACAGCTCAGGTACTTTATTTGAGTTACTACACACAATATCTGAAGTGCTCTACAGAGGATCAATTGGTACTTCCAAGATTGGTTAATACATCTTATCCTATTAGCACTCATTTGATAATAACATGCAGTTTCCTTTATAAAATGTCATTTTAGTTTATGATCTATGTTGTATTATGGATTCCTATTCTTTAACCAATTTTTATTATTCTAGAAATATTTAATGAGTAGTTTATCTAATATTTATGGAGTTCAACAACATTGTTATTATATGGATCTTGTAATCAAACGGTTTTAATAATGGAAAATGGATGAATTCCTGCTCTGACCCAGCATTGACTCATTTCCTATAGTACAATAGTATTTGTATCATTTTGTATTAAAATCAGTTAAAAAAATTCCCTTTACAGATATTTGGAAAAGAGCCTGCCATTCAATATTTGTTTTATATTTAAGCTCCATTAAGGCTTGTGTTATTGCAGCCATGTCTTTCTGTCATGATATTCCTTCATTATCTAACGTCTATAATTATGTGACAACAGAAAATACATTCCTCTCTAGAGGAGCCACATGAACAGGGGACAGTAAGAGTACCTTCGTGTCTGCTGGCTCACAGTCTTCCTACAGCATCGCAGTGTAAAGCTTGCCCATTTCCCCTCTCGGTGGTTATTTATGTCTGCTTTTCTTCTACTCACCATTCCTGGGTGTGTAATCTTTTCTTCTGGATTATATTAGATTAACACTCACACCCCCCCTTGCTTTTAGTGATCATAAGGATAAAGTCTTAGTGTTTGTTAATTTTTGAGATGTGACTAATAAGCACCAGGACTTGAAATTCTGGGTTTGTTTAAGAAAGTAAAACGATAAACTGAAGCAGTAAATGTCTAGATATGTTACCTATTTTAAATATTTAATGCTTTTTCTTCTTTTTTAGTTCACGGGTAGAGATCAATGAACTAACTACTATGTGCTTTTACTGTCTTCTTGCCTTCTCAACCCTCTCATCTCAACCCCATGCCACAAAAGGAACACGCAGGCAGGGTACCTCCTCCTCAGAGCAAATTGTTCTGGAGATAGTTTTATAGTAAAACTACACAAAGTGAATTTGAAGGCTTCTCAACAGTCACACAGACAAACTAGCTTGAAAACAGACTTCTCGGTATAACAAATTGGTCTCAAAGGTTTAATCTCCTGCCTTGAGTTCCAAGGTGATACTCATGGGCCTTTCAATCTGGAGCCCTAGAAACTCTGGAAGGTTCCCTTGTTTTATTGATTCAATGAATTAGTTTTTTTCTTTCAGAATAGAGTATTTACTTATGTATTCCCTACACTGTGTTCTGGGGGGGGGCCTAGTCAACAAAGAAGTTGGTGTTCTTACTTTCATTCCCACAGTTCTTTGTAATTTGAATCCTGAACTTTTAAATCTATTTTTATATAATTCTGTCACCTTAGGCAGGAGTTATCTACAATGACTCTAGTGTCACATCTCCTGTTTACTTATACATAGACACAAAGTAGTCAAAACATGTAGGGTAGAAATGAGCAGGACTGTCTCATACTAGCTCTATGGCAGTATTATTTGACTTCCAGCTCCACAACTTCATAAATAATATGAAAATTCCAAAACATATTCTTTCTTACCTGTTCTAATCTACTTCTACTACTTTGTTCTCTGGTTTTGTTGGTTTTTTAAAAAGCAGATATGAGGTCTTTAGGGGATTTTATTTTGGCCAGATAATATCTCAAGTCAGAAGTTAGAGTAAAGGATATCTCAAGCTTAACTGTATATTGACTTCAATTCTTAGTTCTGCCAAGATATTTATGTGCAAATTTCCTCTAAGGTAGAACCAACCAGTATTTGTCCTCAGGCTAAACTTTATAAAGAGAAACTAAAACACAGTGCAATTGGTTGAATACTCAGGCTGGTTAATGAGGTAGTTAAAGGAGGTTCTGAGCCTTAGAATCTAAGGAAAGAAGACTAAAACATGTAACGTTAGAGTTAGAGAAAGCATCTATGGTAACCATGTACGTAGAAAGTGTTTTCAGAGGATGGGGAAGGAAAGGTACAGATCTGTTTACTAATGATAAAATGTGAATTTTGTAAGATGTATTGTTCTCTGGTTTGGTTTTGGAACAATTTTAAAAAAACTTAACATTAGGGAACTACTTATAGAATTTGCTTTTCCTATTTTTATTTTTTTTAATTTAATTCTTTTTAACATTCCTAACAATGATCCTCTGTTGTAGTGGGGTTTCTTGGTCCCAGGCAGCCAGAGGCCCAGACCCATAGACCTGTGTACCAGCCCCTTAGCAGCTGGCCACTGCTGTTAAAGCCCTTAGGAATGACTCAAACGCTTATATTAACGTTATGTTGTTTGGCCTATGGCTCGGACACGTTGTTAGCTTGCATCTTAAATCAACCCATTTCTATTAATCTGTCTGCCAGGTGGCCCGTGGCTCACCCGTGTTCCTTACATGTTGCTCCTTGGGCGGCTGGCTCGATCTGCCTCTCTCTGCCCTGCTTCTCCTACCTATGCTCTGATTTCTCCTCCTACTTCTTCTATGGTGCCTGCCATGGCCCAAAACAGCTCCTTTATTTAAAGATTGATATTCACAGCATACAGAAAGGCATTCCCACATCAATCCTCCTCCCTCCCTCTTCCCAGTCCTTCCCAAGCTTTACCCCACTCCATCATGTTAAACATTCTGGAAGTTCATCACAAGACCTAAATCTACCAAATGATTAAGCTCTATCAGTCTTGGGCATATACTTAAAGAGTGTCATGTCCTACTATAATGATACTTGCTCACCAATGCTCATTAATGACTTCCTCACAATAGCAAGATACTTGAAATAGATGACATTGATCAACTAATAAATGGATAATGAAAATGTTGTATGTTCACACAACAAAATACACTATTAAGGAAAATAAAACTATAGAACAAACAGGTAAATGGACAGAATTGGAAGTAATTATTCTGAGTGAGTTAATAGATGTCCAAAAAGATACACTTCTCACTTTCTTTTACTTGTGGATATTAGCTTTGAATCATCTGTGACGAACTTCCAGAATGTTTAACAGTTAGTTCTCTAGTTTCCAAACCTAATAATCCTAATAAACATTGGATAAATGTTCCTCTTTCCTCACATGATGAACATTTCTCATCATTTTGTAAATTCCAGCCATTATAATCTACATAGGAAGAACTATTATGCAATTACTATTTTCTTAAAGATAATTCTTTGTGATGATGAAGCATGATGTTTACTAAAGAGTACTAAAGGAAAATTTAACCTAATTGATAACATAGCAAGGAAGTAATTTCATGTAAAGCTTTTGTGAAACATGAATAAGATCTTCTTTTATCATTTTTAATGTTCACCTGCTAGCTTGGAATACTCTCTATTCCAAATACTTTTGCATTTCAGAGTCTTAAAAGCTGTTGTACTACAAGCAATTTGAATAGAACAGTTAAACATAGATGCATAATGATTTCTATAAATATAAGCAAACACAGAACTTGTGAAATGGCTTGGCATGTAAAAGCACTTGCTCTAGAGGCCTTATAACCTGAGTTAAATGCTCAGAATCCACAGTGGAAGCAAGAACTGACTCCAAATGTTGTTCTCTGATCTATGTACAGATGCTGTGGCACATGAACAGATCACATATGAACATATAAATACCCCCAAAAGACAATAAATGCTTAGTAATGAAAACATAAATACAAATATAGGTCACACATACAGTAATACCCTATTACTAATCCCAAGTAGAGATGTATTTTATATTAGTCTATGTCTTCCAAATAAACAGAATCAATACTATATTTTGCCATATACAAACTGCTTTATGTACTAATTCATATGTAAATACAGGTTCACACATATATACGCTAATTTATATGTTAATTTGCATACACATATTTATGTAGAAATATATACACACTAACAGCATACATGCACTTAAGATTACTAATTATGTTCAGAGTCAGAAAACACTAATATTTACCTAGAACAGATTATAAATTTCTTGAAGAACTTGCATCTTTTTGATTTTCATTTTTCTTTAATGTTTAAAATGAAGTGAATGATAATTAAATTCTACAACGTAAATGAATTTCATAAGCAATGGTAAAGGTAATGAGAAAGAATTAAAAATATATACTATAGATACACCTAACCCTGTTACAATTAGGGTTTTTGGCCCTGTGTGGTCAGAAGTCTAGACCCACAGACCTGCAGCCCCAGACCCTTGAGCCGCCTGCTGCTCAGGCCCCCAAAATGAATTATATTATATTATGGTCTATGGCCTAAGGCGTTTGCTAGCTAGCTCCTTCATCTTAACTCAACCCATTTCCATTAAGCTGTCTGCTACATGGCCCGTAGCTCACCTGTGTTCATTACATGTTTCTTCTTTGGGCGTCTGGCTTGATCTGTCTCTGACTCTGCCCTTCCTTCCCTACCTATTCTGATTCCCCACCTACTTTTTCTATGGTGCCTGTCATGGACCAAAACAGCTCCTTTATCTAAATATTGATATTCACAGCATACAGAAAGACATTCCCACATCATAACCCAGCCTTGATTTTGGGATGAGGAAATCAGACTTGCCTGGAGTGATTGTGCCACACTGATCTGACCCACCTTGGGACCTCTTTCCCTTTTTGGGGAGGGGATGGTGGGATGGGTAGTGGGGAGGTTGAAGGGTGGCTGGGAGGGATTAGGAGGAGGGAATCGAAGGGGAACAGAGGGATACATGGATAAAAAAAACCACATTTTTTAATAAAAAAACAATAAAATGAAGAAAAAGAAGAAAAAAAAACAAGGAATATATATGAACATAACAATCATCATTGTTCTAACTTTTCATACCAACAGAGCTGCTGTCACGGTCAATCTAGATACTGAGCTTGCTGTTTAAGTCATCAACCATGGACATGAACTTCTCGGGCACGCCTGCAAGGAAGTTTTCTAAATTAGGTTAACTGAAGTGTGAACGCTCTCCCTGAGTTTGAACTCCCCAACCCCATTGAATCAGAGCCCTAGACTGAACAGGAAGGGGAGAGAAAGTTGAGCATGATTTTTCTTTACTGCTTATTGAGTGGAGGCACAGTGTGACAAACAGCCACTTCTTCTGAACGCCTTTGCTTCCTTATCTTGACCCAGTGTGTCCACTGCATCTCTGAGCCAAAATAAACCCTCCTCCCAGAAGGTGCTTTCATTGAGTATTTTGTTGCAGCCATGATACACCTTAAAAAAATAAATAAATAAAAAGCCTATGCAATTTTGTGAGCAGAGATTGCTTAGTGTCGGAAGGCCAGAAATATAAAGGGTAATTACATAAAATGTAAACTCTTGAAGTTTTGGAGACATTGAAGTAATCTGACGAAAACTGATATAGATGCCATTTAAGGGATATTCTAGAAAATAATATGGTTATATTGAGTTTAGGTGGATTTAAAAAGAAAAGTGGGCTAATTTCTTTAGTGGAGGAGATAGTATGAATAGCATTCAGCCTGCAGTACAATTATTACTCACTTCTCTCATACAGATCCTCACTGGGAGAGAATAGAATGTGGCGGAGAGAGGGAATATGAATGTGATGTTTGGTGAAGGGTAGAGGAGGAAGGGGTGAAATTAAAGTTTCAGACAAGGCAAGTACCAAGGCGTTCTGATTAGTAAAGTGATTACTGCCAACCGGAACACTAGTCATGATGTCCCAACAGAAAGACCCTGTCACCCTGTATAAAGCAAATTCACCTGTGAATGCTTGTAAGCTTATTTCTTCATCCTCAGAAGTACTGCCCAGGAGATTTTTTTCATCAATCCATACACAGAAGCTGGTGGAACTGGTCTAAGAGGGCCAGGCCATGTCCTAACTGACAGAAGAATGTGGTAACAGCATCTACACAGAACTATGTCTGCAAGCCTGAACCAAACAGGATTGAAGAACACGGAGAGTCCTATTGCATATTCAGAAAGCCCCTTACATCCCAAGTATGTAAAGATTAGTGTCTGTAATCAGACTCTGCGTGGACAGTGCATGAAGGTATGGAAGTGAAGTTTGAGTTACAATGGTCAGGTTTTTGGAGTTGTCATAACTACAAGATGTCCACTGAGCAAAGATTTGTATAGGGGTGAGGTTTGCCTGAGAGGGAGTTTCTGTGTGCTTTCTAAATTAGAATTGGATTGGTGAGTTTGTTCCAGTGAATACATCATAAGCCTCTGATGACAGACACGGAGCTGCATGATGTTGGGTTTACCCTGCTGTGTTTGTCTCCTTGTTCAGATCATTGTTTTCTGTGTCCTTATTTTCTATTTGAACAGTTATGTTTATTCTGTTCAATTGTGTATATGGAGTTTGCAACTTTGTGTTACAACTTCCTATACATGGTTTTTAGTTTTAAAATTAAGAGGCTATCTACACGTTCTGGCTTATGTTTTTCTTCTGTTTTCAAAGGATGTAGTAGTGAACCCCCAAACACATTTGAAAAGGCCAGGAAAATCTTGATCCCTTAATTTTAGCTGCTTAAACAACTTTAATTCTACCTGTATCTTTGAGTTCATTCACTGTTTTCGCCATTGTAGTACAGGCTTTTAAGGATTAGGTACTAAAAAACATTGAAACAGTAACAACCTGCATTTTAATACCACTGGTCCGAGGCTTGAGAGCTTGTTAAAGCATTTGTCTGCTTTTGTGTACTACTAGTGTTTAGTTTCCAGCACCCACAAGAGTTCACAACCTTCAGTAATGTAACCCCAGAGTATAAGATGCCCTTTGATGAACTTCACTATACCAGTAACACACACACACACACACACACACACACACACACACACACACATATGTAAACAAAATATTCATAGACATAAAATTAAATAAATAAATCTTTAAAAATTAAAGAAAAAACTTGACGCTGAGGGACTGGCTCAATTGGAAAACAATGAAGCAATGTAAGTTGAACACAGCGCTGTAAAGAAATAGAGAACACTGGCTTTATGGTGTAAGTTGTGTGTTTGGTGGCAGAGGAGAAGTAAAACAGAATGAGGCGGTCATGAGAGGGAATTCTGACAGAATGAGTCTTGGTGGCCAGGCTTTTTAGCTACAAATATGAACTCAGAAAATTGCTGAAAGGTTCCAGACTTCCTGGTTGAGGGAAAACTAGTATCAGATTGGTAGGGTCAATTATATGCAACACTCATTGTTATGTGTAATATTAATTAAATAAAAAATATTATAAAGAGAACATTTAGAAGTCATTAGATTCCATAGAGAACCAAAGAACAGATTCTTTCTGATGAAAGTGTCATATAAACACACAGTGTCAGTTATTGTAACATGGACCTGTGCAGTCACTGCAATGAAAGAGGCTGGGGATTGTCTGATTGCCACAGAGCACTGAAGTGACATTTGGAAAGCTTCCCCAAAATAGCTGTGCTTGGGACCGTTGGAAAACCAAAAGCATGCAGGACAGGATAGGGTGGGAGGTATAAGTGAGATAGTCACTAAGAAAGGGATGAGGGGAACCAAAGTAGAAAGAAAGGCAGGAAAAAAGAAGAGAGAGTGAGATGAAGGAGGAGGGGGGAGAAGGGGAGAGAAGGACAGAGAGGGAAAAGCAGGGGTGGAGACAGAAATCAGATCAGTGGGAAAAGGAAGGGGAGGGGTGAGGGAAGAGGGGCAAAGGAAGAAAGAAAGGGATCAAAGACAGAAGAAACACTCACATCATTAGGGGATTTCTCAGTATCGGTTTAAGAGGGAATTTATCCTGAAATAAAACATAATCCTTGACACATTAAAAAACATCCTTGTTTATTAAATATATTGTAGACTTCAGTTAGCTAAATTTTTATTATTCTAAATTAAGTAACAATTCTTTATCGTTGCAAATTTCTCTTTTGAGATTTCAGAGATTTTCCCCGTTTTCTAGATGAATATTTCTTAAAATTGAAACCAAACGTTGGGTATCTGTGAAAAAGCCAGGAAGTCACACAGTATTAGTAAGAAACTCCTGTTAAGAGGAACTTCTCCCTCCACCTCCTGGTGGCAGTCTCTCATAGCAGGGAGCTTCACACAGTCAGACAAGGAAAAGGAAGCTGTCTTCCTGTTTATCAGAGATATTTTGGATGCATGGATACACCAGTGAAGTGCCAACATAGAATTTAAGCAATGATTTCCTCAGATGTGGAAGTCAATTAGAAATTACTTAGACTGAGTGGGTATTTTGAAAAGATAATTATAATATGACATTTAGTGTGCAGTGAATATGTGAACTCAATTGGTTTGAGCATATTAAAATGTTTTCTTAATCCTTTTGGAAGATAGCGGGAAGAAGGAGAAGAGTATTAGATTCTATCATAGAAGACATAGTCACCTATGCCACTAAAATAGCTTGCACGTTAAATGAATATTTCCAATTACATGTACAAGTCAGAAAACTTATAACCGTGACTAGATATTAAGTCCTTTAAAAAATGTATTTCATTTTCCTGAGAAGTATATGACAAGACTACAAAATATGAGTTTACGTTCATCTTTAAAACGTTATTTTCAGATAGACAACGAGAGTAAAACACTTGAGTTTCTACAGTCGAACTACATGCAGAATTTTCTGAACAATCCTATGGAGACTTCCGCTTTTTTCCTGAGACTATGGCTTCCCACAGCAGAGATGTACTTTTTCTTTCTAGGAGCCTGGTCACAGTGGTCTATTTTTAAGCCAGGTTTTCTTCTCTAAACAAAAGTATTTATAAAACTGTTAACAAACAAAAGTGTTTTGTCCATAATAATATTTTTAGACTATATTGCCTAAAAGTTATACTGAAGGACTAGTTGAGTTCTGTCTTTTCATGGAGTCAGACAGAGAAAAGAAAAATCTATGTCAGCATTACTCAGATCACTTCAGATAGGCTCGGGTGGATCATGATCTCCTTCAGACAAGTAAGAAACTTCCACAAACTAGAGATGTAACAAAGCTAAGAATGTTCCAGCAGCGTTCACTGGAGTAACCACCAATGCATTTTGGGATGAGCACACTAGAGTATTTTTGTGTATTTCTTGTCTCATTTAAGAGTCATTATTGATGATTGATCTTTGCATATTTTCCCCCTTACAACAAGACGGAGAATGACAGCAGAAATAACTTTCGGGATAGTTAGGACTATAAAATTAACAACAACTATCTTTTTAATTTTTATTAATTTAAACATTAAAATAATATTTTATATTTAACATTTTCATCATATGCTAGAATAGTGTCTTAAGGCCTAGAAAGTTATTTCTGTTTCAGGTGAGAAGGTGCACTTACCTGGAGAAAGTCAAATTCTGTAAAAATTATCTAAAGGCATGTTTGACAGTTACTTAAGGAGAAGCGTCAGTGTATGTCAGTGTATACAGTTTTGAAAGTTTATGAGTATGGTCTCCCTTAGGGTTTTTGTTTGTTTGTTGGTTGGTTGGTTACTATAATTGAAGAAGAATATTGTAAATAAAAATATCATAAAAAGTAAGATAACTCATAGAGAAAAAAAGGAACAAATAAGCAAACTGTGTCTAGGGTTAAATCTTTTTATATAGAGCATAGGATTTCCTTAGTAAAGCATGTGGGAGGTTTTACACCATAAGGAACCTGAAATAGAAACACAGAAACCTGTGCCAAAGATTAGAGATCAGGAATAGAGGGGCGTTCTCTCTCTCTCTCTCTCTCTCTCTCTCTCTCTCTCTCTCTCTCTCTCTCTCTCTCTCTCTCTCTCTCTCTCTCCCTCCCTCCCTCCCTCCCTCTTACCTCCCTCTTTTCTCTCTCTCTGCTCTTTTTCTGTGTTGTGTGCTTGTATGTTTGTATATATGTTTCTGTATATCTGTATATGTTTGTGTCTGTCAGTGTGTGTGTGTGTGTGTGTGTGTGCGTGTGTGTGTGTAATAGAGTGAAAGTTAGAAGCCATGTTTGTCTCAAGCCATAGCTGATAGACAAGGAAAGACCTCTAGTCAACAATGAATACAATCATATCTCAGGTTATCATGCAAGCATATACAGACTACTTCCTTAAGCATGCTTATTTATGACCAGAAGGGCCTTGTGAAGAGCTTACTGTCCAATGAAGGGATATATAGAAATTACTTGGCTATGTAGCAGGTACAGTCAAAAATTAGCCCAAAGCCTAAAAAGGGAATGCAGAGATATAAAAATGTCTCTTGCTGGAGAGGGTGGGTGAGGAAGAGATCCTGAATAGTTGACCTCTTAGTTCCAAGCAAATGAGTCAATATTAATTTAAATATGACTGAGAAGGTGTGGTGGTGGCTCAGTTGGTATAGTGATTGTTACAGAAGTAATTCAAGCATGGGGAGATGCACACAAGGGCTTGCTGGTGAGTGAGTCTAAACTTGTGACCGCAGGTCTCACAAGCAGCAGTTTTAAGAAAATAAGGTGGAAAGAAAGTTAAGAAGTCATTCAATATTTATCTGTGTCTAGGACGCAAGGACACACACACACATGCACACACACACACACACACACACACACACACACACACACACACACACACACACACATATAGTGCTTACATACCAATAGTTAAATACAGAGAACAAGAAAAACAATAAACTGGAAAAATCCTTTAAGAGAATATCAATCATTTATCTTGCATTTACAATGTAAGTGTTGTTGTTAGAGATATTGGGTTTTTTTTTAATTGGTTTTAATATGGGGAAAGTAACATTTGAAAACTGTTTTTAACATTTCACCAAATACATGAAGAGGGTTGGATTAGAAAATGATCATGTTTGTCTCTTCATGAAGTGTAAGGTCCAGGTGTATATCTTTGGTGAATGATGTAATTAGACAGGTGCTGGCAAAAAGCTTTATAAACTACTCACTGGATTTTCATCACCCAAGTCTGCCCAGCACTTTTAGCTACAACTAGTGTGATGAGAACCAGTAGGATGTGTTTATTGCAATTGATTTATTCTTAGAGAAAATGACTCCATTATTCAGGGGAGATGTAATTAGCAACTTGTGAGAAATATTGATTCTATTCATAAAATATACCAACTAATGATCACCACCAATAAGCAATCAAAGCATTCTTTTGGTAAGATGTGATAGCATGCAGGAGACTATTTGATAAAGTCTTTATTTGAGCAAACTATCTTTGTAAGTTCTGTTTAAAAAAGAATCAGGACACATATCTAAGTATTTTTTTTTTTAGTTTCTCCTTCCTTTCAAATGCCCTTAACAATGAAATCCTGTCACTTGCAACCACAGGAAAGTTTTTTTTTTCATTATTATTTTTTTTATAAGAAAAAGTCTTTATTCATGCATTCCCCTGTTCCCCCTCCCAGTCACTTTCATCAGCCTTCAGCTTCCCCTCCCCATCCACTTGTCTTGAATTTTAATTAAATTATAGGAAGCAAAATAAAACTTTAAAGAACAGTTATAATTTATCTTTTTAACATTTGCCACATATATTACTTAATTACTTAGTATTGTATTGTGGCTGCGTGGACATGATGGCATCTTCTGTCCTGGAATGTTTAAAATTTTTCACTATCGAGATGACTGAAAATAGCTTAGTTTTAAGAAGCCTGAACTGAGGTAACAATAGAATACACTGGTAAAGATTTTTTGATAAAATCTAATACAAATATACTTTTTATATTAGTTTTCAATGATATATACACTGGAGCATATAGTGAATATGATTACAATGAGAGTTTAGTCAGTAACTTAGTCATCTCCTGAACACCCCATCTATGAACCTCACTGTTGGATGGAGTTTCTACCATCTTAATTCCTCACAGTGGGGATTCAACATCAACAGGAGTTTATGGCAGGAAATCAATTCATGTTCAAACAGTAACAATCAGGTCATGGAGATGGCAGCATTTTAAAGGAAAAAAAAGTAATTAATGGAAAAAGAAAAAAAAAACCAACAACATGCCATAGGTGTCATAGGAAAACTATTAAAAAATTAATAGTGAAAATATAGATATAGCTGGTGGTTATGTTTAGGGATTTCTGTAGATATGATCAAGAATAGAGAAGAATGGATAAAAGCAATCAGGAATGGGTTCACAAGGAAACCAGAAGACCAGACATTAGTTCTTTCTATTCCCTCATAGACAAGCCATGAACTATTTCTCTGGATGACTTTTACTCTGGGATTGAATAGCTCATTTGGTATAGCATGTTTCTAGTATATATGAAATCCTGGTGCTGTCCCTAGACCTGCAGAAACCCAAGTGTAGTGACATAAACCGCTATCACAGCAATGCAGATGTGGAGGACAAGAGGACCAGAGGTGGAAGGTCATCCTCATATAACATTTGAGGTTAGCCTGGGATACATATTATCCTGTCAAAATCTATTATGCAATGTTTACATTTTTTCTATTACAGTAATAAAACTAAATTAGTTTAAGCTTTGCATTTTCTTATGTTATTTTATGTTCACATAGCCTCACGCTTATGTGAATATGTAATGCGAATATGAAAATTTGTCTATAATTTTTGTAATTTCACTTTAATTTTGTTTTAATTCTTAACTTTATATAATTTCAGTTTTTATTCCAGTTTTATGTGCTCTGACTAAATGCTTTCAAAAATGTGCAAGTGTAGTATGTGGTTGTTAAGATACCATTTTTGAAATTATACCTAGAGAATGTTGTACTTACTCAGTTTGTTTCTGTGTGAATACTCTAGATAAGTAGTAACTGTGTCTTTATCAGGCAGTGTTTACACAACAAAGATCCAAATCAAGTTATGGAAAGAAAATACATTTGTGAGGATCATACTCAGTTAAAGTCTCTAGCTTCCCTTCTATAAATAGGCTTCCATCAACTTCATGCCCAATGGGTTCAGTGAGGCATGAAAATCCATCCTCCTACTCTGCAATAGATAACTCATTGCATAGTGACATTATGCTACTTTAAAATAGTTCTACTTCTCTTTGTCTAGACAATTGAATCTTCCATAGTTCGTTCATTAGCTTTGGAGGAGGAAAATTCATTTGGTCATAATTCTGCAATGTGGCATATTTATATGCATATTGATAAAATAGATTCTAGTGAACTTAGCTAGAACTTATTTTATAATGAGAACAACAGACGTTTTTGGTTTCTACCATGAATAAGAAAAGATTTTTATAGGAATTGTACCATACTGAGTAGTGCCAAAAATGTCCCTTTAATTCAGCAGTAAAATGACTTTTACCACTAATCCTTGATCATGCTGTATTTAAAGCAGAGAAATACACTTAATAATAATTGAAAGCATGGTTTATTTATATTTTGAGGGTTTTATGCAAATATATTTCCTCATATGTTTCCTGCTTTAATCTCTACTGAAGAAGTCATTTTATTCTGAATAATAAAACTCCAAATGACTTATTCTGGAAGAAACTGTAAGTAATGTTTATCTGGTGCATGAGCACTCTGAGTTTGCAAACAGATCGCCAGCTTCTGAAATACTTCCCTGGGGTACACATGATTTCTCAATCAGCTTTTATTTTCTATAATTAGCAGGCTTGCTGTGAATGTGTGTATGTGTCATGTGTGTGTGTGTGTGTGTGTGTGTGTGTGTGTGTGTGTGTGTGTGTGTGTGTGTGTGTATGTGTCTGTATGTGTATGTCCGTGTTTGCATACATATACACATATGACTGTTTACATTTGAAGAAGGGCTAACAGCAAACTGATTCTAACTGGTATGAAATAAAAGTTCTTACCTTATTTTTACAGTTTATTAAGTTTAGTAGCAATCTGTTATCTGGCAGAATAATCCACTTCCCTTTAGTATAGATCCTTACATCAAACCTTCCTCCCATCTGTCCCTTGCTCCTTCTCACCAACCTTCTTTCCTGCTCCTTCTTTTTCTCTTTCTCTTTGCCTCTGTCTTTTGTCTTTCCTTTATTCTTTTGTCCTCTCCCACCCTTTTGAAACGAACTCAGCTGGCCAAAAATTTATACATGACCTTTTGAGTTGGAATAGTATAAACAAAGCAGCTGGTGTAGTGAATGTCACTCTACATGGTTTTGGAATTTATACTTACCACCCCTTTCTATTACTGCATCCCAAGACTTAATGAACGTGGCTATAGGGAAGTTCCCAAAAATTATATTAAGTAGTATATTAATTAACACACAGTGTTGGAACTGTGGAAGAAAAGACAAGTGAGTGTTCAGTAGAGCAAGTCTGATCTAGAACTTTCAGGAATCTACTTGAGTCATGTGAACTAAGAAATATATTTAGAAGCAGAGGACAAGATGAGAAAGAGCTGATTCTTAATGTGCAAAACTCAGTGCTGTACGATGCGCAGATAGGGTCCTTCATAGTGCTGACTAAGCATTCCTTTAGATTTTTGTCTTTACCTTGAAAAATTTTTGCATAGTAACTCTGCACAGTCATTAGTAGGGAAAATTTATTTTGTATATTAATGTTTATGAAATGAGCAGAAAGGAAAATGTATCCAAAACATACACTTTAATGATAATTGCAATCTCCCTGAAAATATAGTTCCTTGGGCAATTAATCACAATGGTTCATTTAATTTTCCATTATGTTCAGGTTAATATTTTCTAATTACAGTCATGGTTTCAATCTATCTATTGGCTATAATATAGATTTTAAGAAGTAAACTTTAATTGGGGATGTGAAGTGTAGAGTCCACTGATTCAGTGACAAATATAGGAGTATCAACCATAAAAATTACAATTACTTTTCTCTGATAATTTTCAGTGAGCATAAATGAATTTTTATACAATAATCATGGTCAGATCATTCTCTAGGGATTACAAAAATAAAAACTTTAAAGCATATTCTTTAAATATGGGGTTGGCCAGCTCTGTAGTATTGTTTAGTGTCTTATGATCAAGGCACAAATGGGAAGACACATTTTGGTTTTCTGTCCTAGTTTAGATCTAAACGATGGGATTTAACAGATCAAATGTAGTCTAGGATCCATTCTTTTCAAATGCACATTTTCAATTTTGATGAGAATTTTTGCCATCAGTAATATTATTTCCTGGAGATATTTAGACACTAATTGCAGGACTAATCATGTAATGATTCACTTTTTATTTTGTTTTTTTTATTTTAGAATAACTGAATAACTAAGTTTAATGGCTTATAGTTCCTCTTGTAGTGATGGGATACTGCACAATTTCCCCTATCCATTTTGTTATGACAACTTGTGATGTTATTGTTCAGGTATGTTTAAGTAGCCATAGAGTGAGCTGGATTATTAATAGCAGTTTCCCATGAACTAGATTTATATTCTAATAGTATGTTATAAGAGAAATGCTGTAAAGGGATGGATATTATAAAAATCATTTGTCAGATTTCTGGCATATTCAAGAAAAATAAAACTCTTGATCTTTTAAGAAAAATATTTGCCAAAATCAAGGAATAATTTATTTATACTGTAATAAAAACAAGTTAGCTCAAACGTATGACCTTCAAAGTTTTTCTTATCTAGAAGTAACTGATAATAAGCAATTAATTTTATTTTTATGTAATAGACAAGTTCACAACAGTTCTCATTTATAATGGAGCCAATAATTTTTGTGGAAATGAGGAATAATTTACGTAGATACATTGGCTGATGTGTTAAAAGATTTTGCTTGAAGAGACATGCCTAATATTAATAGGAAGAATGAATATAAACACTTTCAAATAATAGATGCAGAAAAATTAACACATCATCAAAGGAGAAGACTATTTAGTTCAATGTATAGAAAGGGAAGAACGAGGCCTGTGTTTGTAGGAACAGATACTCCTAGCTAATCTGAAATGCCTCACCCTGCTCAGCAGTGTAAGGACTTGATCAGTGTGTCTTCCTGGGTCTTCTGAAATAACAAATACCGAACGAAACCAGCTAAATCTGATTTGTAAAGTATGAAAAAAATAAAAATGGTATCAATAACTTTACATTTTTTAACCTCAAAATTTAAAAAAAGTTAACAGATAAAACTATCTTAAATATACTTGTGTTCATTTTAACATTAACATTGCAACATTTCTTGTGCATAAAAGAGACGGACGTAGAAGGAGAGAGTGAGAGATAGAGGCAGAGCAAGAGAAAGGGAGGAAGGAGGGGGGAGGGACAATTAAGGAAGGACATAGAATATAATGATATTGATTATAAGATTAAACTATGTGAACTATAACTCCCTAAATTTTTGTGTATCCTAACTACGTAAAAGTGGCAGCAGCATTAATATGAAGCAATTAAAACATAGAAATGTTTTCTTATTGTTGTGGAATATACATTCTTAAGGAACAAGAAACATGTTTTTCTGTACTTTTACTGAATATGCTTAGAAAATGGAGACTTATAGAGGTGCTGAGAAAATAAAGGTTAAAGTTTACTGAAATACTCAGATGAAATAGATACTAGTTACTGACATTGTCAACAATAATGTAATTACTTAACCATGTTTGCAGATTCACTCTGTTCTGTAAGTGCTCACTGTACACCTATTGGAGTTTTAACTCTGCTGTATTCATCTTTTATTACTATCATTATCAGTATTTTATTGTTTTATTGATACCATTATCATCACGTTAATCAATGAACCCTTCCTCACTTTCATAAACTCTATAAGCATTCATATAAATTAGGAATGTTGTGAAATATGTTCATAGAAATCATGTCATCTTACACAACCAAACAATGTCATCTTAGGCTCACTTTTCTTAGAGGTCGTTCTTTATATAAAGGTTTACAGAATGTGAAAATATGCAAGATGTTATAGCCAAAATTAGGGATGAGATAATAAACCTTCTGGCACCAGAGTCCAGGAGGTAGAGTAAGACCTATAGTGTCATATTGTGAGTGTTCCTACATGCCACAAATAATGCCTTCTTATTTCTATTCCTCTCAAAACCTGCACAAAAGATCATTATAATCTCCATTTTGCAGGTCAGGAAATTGCTCATGGTCACACTGCTGATAAGCAGCATAGCTGAGCGCAGTTTGGAGAATAATGAGTTCCATTATACAGCTCTGTGGCATATGACATGCTTCAACATAAATAAGTGTTTTGTGTAGAGAGCACCAGTCTGTGGAAAAAAGTTTTATCCCAAAATTTCATATAAGTTTAGAATTACCTCACATTTTTCTTCCTGGAATAAGCCTATCTGTTTTTCCACACTCACCTTTCTAGTTATCATGTATCTGTTTGATGTACTCCATCAAATACTTCATTTTCAAAGAGTCTGTTTTCTAAAGAAACATTCTTGTTCACATACCACAAGGAGTCTCAGAGGATAGTTAAGTTGACATCTCTAAAACTGGACTTGAATTTTGCATGTCCTTCAATGCTGGGTGATTTAATGAATGGACCATCTTGGGAAAGATGCTTTTATTACATGAATTAAATCAAAAAGGAATGCTTTCACTAACATTATGAGACTAAGATCACTTCGTATCATAAAAATATGAGTGAGTTGAAACAAGAAAATTTAGCTTTCAAAATTGAGCAGTATTACCTGTATCTATTAGGTTTTATTATACAAGCCAATAATGAATACCAATGGATCTAGATCAATTTTACAGTTGTTTGCAAAGAGAAAAAAATACTATTTTTATTTCCTACAATAAAAAGGGTTTTTGAAATGACGTCAGCCCTGACCTCAAGAATGGTTTGAACACTCTGATAATATTCTTACAACCCATAATAGCTTTAAATGGAAAGATTCTATGGCATTTACACTGTCAATTTGATTTAAAAATCAAACTGATTGTTTTGCTCATGTTGAGTATACTCAAATAGAATACTATTATTTTTAACTTATTAGCAGATTTGTTTTAGAAATTACATCTGAAATTCTCAGGAGGAATTTGACAAAGCATTGCCTTTCTTTTATAATTATTCATATTTAACTCTTTCAATTTACTCTATCATTAATCTTTGCATTATTCTGACATCCAATAATTCTTTAATAATAAATTAATAGCCATGTAAATCTATGAACAAGCAATCTCACTCAGCATTCACTTACATTTCTTCATTTAGGAAAATGATACATATGGAATTTTATTTCCCCCAATTTGGGTGTCCAAAGTGTCCACAGGCTGTTCAGTGTCTCTTCTTTATTCTTTATCTTGGAGCCACCTAAGACTTCCCTTTGTCTTCTGTGCCTGTGAGCCAGAGAATTTAAAAGCTCATACATCCATCACTTTATCATTAGACTCAATTTACTTCTCCTTTATATGATAGTACATAAAAATTCTGATGTTATAAGATTAGGGAGATAATTAGATATCTTAACTTTTTAACATGAAGGATCACCACAACAGTAGACCTTCACTTTATAGAGAACACACAGAATTGTCAGCTTATATAACTTGCCAATTTTCTATTGCCTTTCATATGCCAGGCACTTTATATGTTATCTTAATCTTTAATATTACATGTATAATATTAATTAAGAAAAAAAAGTGTTGTTGAACTCATTGCTGGTAAGAATTTTAATAAAATTCTACTGGATTTGAGAAATGTAGCCTAATTCAATCATACCACATTCTTGCTGTGGTGATAGGGTTTGTATATGATTCAGGTGTGCAGAAAGGATGTCCCAAAATCTAAACTTTAAAATATTATAGTAACATTTTATGGGACCTCATAAGTATATCCTGATTCTTACATTTTAAATTATCTCTGAGCTTAGCTCATTTGGGAAGTGACATTCATTGGCTTGAACTGGGTGGCACATGCTACTAGCTTTATAGAAGTCACCTACCTGAACACTAGGTCTCATTTTGGTAGATGCATATTTAATTGGGCTTTCTGCTTCTCCTTGACCACTGTGTCAAACTGAAAGAGAATGAGATTAAACTTTTTCTCTAAATGTTGTGTTAGCTGGGACAAGTGCAAACACTAATTTACACATATAAGACAGAAGAAATGAGAGCTATTGCTGTGACTTTGGAACATACAGTAAAGAAAGAAATGGCTTTGTTTTCTATGTCCCAATGGATGGCTGCCTTTGAATATCAGAGCATTCTCCTGCTACTATGCAAGATAGTTCTTCTTAGAGCTCTGCTTGGATTCTTTTTTTCTTGTTCAAGGTCAAATCTAAGAGAAGAATGGAATTAGCATAATGCTTCAAAAAAAAAAAATAGGTGTAGTGAACTCAGCTTGAATCCCCAAACTATAGGTAGATATTTTTAAAGCTTTATTCCAGATTTTGGAATGTACAATGAAAAAAAATATTTGTCTGGAAATTTTCCCACACTTGACTCATCCTACTTTACTAATGGGAACTTGTTCAAGCTGCAAAATTCAGAGGTTAAGCACTGTATTGTAAGTGTAAGGAATTTATGTTTTGGTTTTGTGTGTGTGTGTGTGTGTGTGTGTGTGTGTGTGTGTTTATGTCTGTGTGTTACCCATTTTGTTGCTACTTAGAAAGGTGGGGTTTTGTTCAATTGAATAGCTAACTCATTTAATGTCTTTAAATAAGTGAATTTTTATATGTATTAAAAAGAGCTCAAATTCATCATCCCATATTCTTCTTCAAAGGCTTCTAAGAGCTCTGATAATATACTAAAAAAATATAGTTCCAGATTCTCCTTGGTATTGGTTTTATTTTAGGTGAATCACACATAAAAATTCTTACAGATTCCTCAAAACATTGCCCTTTACCTAATTTCTTTTCATTTTTTTACAAATACAAAAGTTTCCCACTCCTCCTTGTACACTATTTCTTTAGGAAAGGGGACACTCTATGTATGCTCTCTGACACATTTAATAAAAGTCTGTCTATCCTGATGGAGCTGACTGTCTAGTGTGAACTAACTTAGTATAGAATACCATTTTCTCCTCAGTTCCTACATTTATATAAACTAGCAGATTTGTGGCTGTGTAATTTTAAAGCAGACAAGTAAACAGAGCATGTGAAAGCAAACAAGAATGCTGGGATATGTGTCAATGGTTCTTATTGTTCTTATCATTTCAGATGAGGTCTTTTTGTGTAGCTTTGACTGGTCTGGACTTTACTATGTCGACCAAGTTTATTTTTAATTCACAGTGATCATCCTGCCTCTGACTTCCTATGTGTAGGATTAAAGGAGTATGTGTGGCTGGTTGTGATACTTTAGACATGATCTTTAATGATCAGATATTTCCTCAAAAATGTTCTAAGACTGACTTTGGTTATGGGGAGAACTGTCTGGAAGAATAAGAAGAGTGCATATGTCACTAGAAATATGTCATTATATCCTGTTTTCAATAATAATATTTATTTCTCCATATGACCATGTGATGGATGAGATCAAAAGATGATCTTCTGTATTTAAAAATTCATTGATGAGTATGAGTGTATCTTCATGTATTACTTCTGTCCAGAAGCAAATATATTATAGGAATCAAAGTACTGAAAGTCTTGGTAAAAAGGGGTACTAATTGGTAGGAAGGAAGAAGAAAGGGGAGTGGATTGTCAGTATGTAGTACGTGCAGGTTTAAAACTCCCAATGAAAATTATAGTTAATAAAAAGAAAATGAATTATAATCAGAAAGCATTAAAACAAGAAAAGGTATTTCTTATTCTCAATTCTTAAACCTAAATGGAATGTAGCTTGCCATAAATCAATCATTAGTGAAAACTTCAATAAAGGCAGTTACATAAGTATGTGATTAAAATTTTTAAGTGGTGGCAGTTCTAGGATATTCTCTAAGATCCATGACTTCACTAGCTCTGAAAAACTGGCAAAGTTTCCAGTGCCAGATGAGTACATCTCAAATCCAAGTAGAAAGCTGTTGGTTATGATTGATGTATGCATACCATTTCATCCTTAAGGTTATCATGCCATGAAGGCTGTAGTTATGGTTCACAGGCGTTATCATTGATGGATAGGATTGCTCTATGCTTACCACCTTTGAAAGCATGATGCTTTTCAGTACCAAATATACTAGTAACATTGTTCAAACTGAGATGGTTGTACTTAGAAATACATATGTCTGTCAGTTTCTGAGTATACATACATACATACATACATATATATACACATACATATGCATATAAACATATAAGAAAAAATAATTTAAAAAAGAGGTCATACATTTTATTTTGTTCTTTTACTTTGTCTTAAAAATGGCAGCTACATCACCAAGGCTCATCCCAGAACAAGTGACAGCTCACAAAAGATGGAAAACCTGGAGCACATTGAACAGCCTGTGCAGTCAGCTCAATAGGTTGGAGAGTGTCTTTTCCAAGTGACTCTGTTGGTATTAACCTCTTCAAGCCAGTTGCTCTGGTTCAGAATCTTCTTTTGCAACTTTGCTTGAAAGTCTGAGAGTCTTCTGTGTAGCTCACCTTCCTTCTGTATGAGGGGACTGTTATCTATTGTTGACTCTGGCTGGGCGAGGGTCTAGTTACTCTAGTCAGTTTCAGGAACTTGGTGAAACTATTTTGAATTGTTTACCTTTCTGCTTAAGGGTCTTCCTTCAGGATAGAAATGTTGAAATCTCAGAGAAACTCTTACACAACACATTGCAATCTGCATTAGTAACATTTTCTATATTGGCTTGAGCACAAATTCGGTATGTAATTGGCAAGGTACAAAGAAAAGGTTCATAATTTCCCCAAAAAAATGTGGAAGAAAAAGCATTAAAGAAAAAAAATGCACATTTGAGAAATGTGTCCTTTTCCCATTGCTAAATATAAATTTAAAGCATGGTCCCTGAAAGGGACCCTCCTGTACCACAGATTAAGCACACACCACATAAACACCTTTATTAAGCAGAGAAGAAATTTAAAATGGCTCAGGCAGAACATAACAGCAAATGACCTTGCAGATATAATTTTTCAGAGGGAAGAAGGGAAGAGCTATATTGCAACGAGTTAGGAAATGGTGGAAAGGGACATAGGGGACTAGGGAGAAGGGGACAAGGAAAAGGAGAAAGGGGTGTTTTTCCTGAAGGGACAAAGTACTACCTCTGGATAGTTAGAAGATAGACATGATCCATAGGCAAATTGTGGTTTATAAAGTTAATATTGGAAACCTTGTGTTAGGAAGGGGTGCTTAACTTAACTGGGCATGTTGATTAGGTGATTTAAAGGGGCTTCTGATTGCTGGACTTAAACTCTTTGATAGCTGGATCTTGATAGTAAGCCCCAGGGGGAAGAAGTGGCCAAATATGAGAATAGACCTTGGTACCCATCTTTAGGAATGTAATATAATAGTTTATAGTAAGACAGAAGGAATGGGGAAAAAGGTTAGGCCAGCCATGCCCCCTCAGTCACTAAATATAGCACGAACAAAGGACTATAAAGCTTGGTCACAAAAGAAACTGGGTAAAGACTTTTGATCCAAGTATTGTGACAGGGGCAAGTTCTCTGTTTTATTTTTGTTTTGTTTTGTTTTAATTTCAACTGTTTCAGATTGGGGCAGGAGATATCCATTATATAAGCGAGAACAGATAAGCAAAAGCCTTCCCACCCTTCCTAGACAAGCATCATCCCCTTTTATTTACTTATTTATTTATTATTGTTGTTGAAAATATTCTTTTCTCGTACAATATATCCTGACTATACTTTCCCTCTGCACTTCCTAGTTCCTCCCTACCTTTCCTCACCTCCAGACCTACGTCTTTGCTGCTCTTAGAGAAGAACAAACTCCTGAGAGATAACAACAAAAATGACAAAATAAAGCCCAATAAATTGAAGCAAAAAATCTTTCGTATCAAAATTTAATATGGAAACGTGATAGGAGAAAAGGAGTCCCAAGGTCAGACACAAGCATTAGAGGCAGATTTTCTCATAGTCTGAACTCTCATAAAGAGATTAAGCAAATAGCTATAACATATACTTAGAGGTCCTGGTGTAGACACACACAAGGCTCTATGTTTGCTGCTTCAATCTTTGTGAACTTGTGCATGTTCCGCTTAGTTGATTCAGAAGGCCTTGTTCTCCCGGTGTCCTTCATGTCTTCTGATTCTTAGAACACTCCTGCCTCTTGTTCAACTGGATTTCCTGAGGTCTGAGGTGAGGGCTTTGATGAAAACCTCCAGTTTAGACTCTCTCTGCATAATGTGTGTCTTTGGGTCTCTGCATCTGTTCCCAAATGCTGTGGGTGGAAGCCTCCATGAGATGATGGTATGAGGCTCACCAAGCAATGAGCATCACAGAATATCACTAGAAAGTCCTTATTGTTTTGTTTGTTTGCTTTAGATGAGTCCTGTTTGCTTTACCCCGTGTCTCTGGGATAAATAGTCTCTGGTTTGTGGTGATATATTTTATATTTAATAAAATCAATCTGGAATATCAGAGAACAGATCCACCCACAGTCAAGCAGGTTCTTGATTATAAGCGGTATCAGACATGGGTTTCTTCTTATACAGTTGGCCATAAGTTTAAACAGATATCATTTGGCTACTCCCACACGTTCTGGGACACCACTGTCCTAGCACACTTTGTAGGTAGGATAGATAGTAAATCAAAGGTTTTGTGGTTAGGTTAGTGTCCAAATTTCTCTTTTGATAGCTGCAGAGTACCTTCATACACAAAAGAGATTAGAACATACATACTGATGAAGGTTCCATATAGGCACCAGCTTAACTTCTTTATGAGCTGTGTAGATGCTGTCCTTGGCAAAGGTGCCCTGCTATCAGTTTGAGGGGTGAACCTGATTGTTTTGGGTTGTTTCATCCTGAGCTGTTTTGAGATTTATATGGGACTATGTTCTGCCCAAGAAATCAGTTGAATGCAATCCAGACCTGCTAATGAAAGGTTGCCTATTAGAAGAGATGGATAGTTGAAGACTCTGTAACTTCCATTACTGAGAATCTTCATTAGGATTCACGTTCATAGATTTCAAGATTTCTCTGCACTAGTTTTCCACAGCACCCTGAAGTGCTCCCCCAATACTAGCTATCTCTCCATGTACTCTCTCTTTCTTAATCTCTTCTTATCCCCCACTTGATTCTTCCTACTCCTGTCCCTAACCACCCCCAGTTCGACAAGTTATATTTTATTTCCCCTTCCCAGGAAGATCCATGTGCTCCCCACAGACCCCTACTACTTATCTAATCTCTATAGATGTATGATTTGTAGCTTGCTTATTATTTTCTTAATGGTTAATATCTACTTATAAGAAAATAGATACCATAATTTTTCTGAGTCTAGGTTACTTCACTCAGGATATTTATTTTTCTAGTTCCATACAGTTGCCTGCAATTTTCATAATGTAATTTTTTAACAGCTGAGTGATGATTTTAAGCTGTGTAAATGTACCACATTTTCTTTTATCCATTCTTATACTGAAGAATATCTAGGTTGTTTCCAGTTTCTGGCTATTATGAAAACATCAGAAGTGAACACAATTAAGCAACTTTCCTTTTGGTATGATGGAGCATCTTTGGATATCTTCCCAGGAGTGGTATAGCTTTGTCTTGAGGTATATTAATTATTAAAGTTCTGAGGAACTGCCATATTGATTTCCTTAGTGGCTGTACAAGCTGACATTCCCACCAGCAATAGAGTCATGCTCTCCTTGTCCCACATCCTTAGGATAAAAAGAGCCCTGAGGGTTCAGAGGGAGGAAGGGGAATGGGGAAAGTATATAATTATATTATAATCTCAAAAAATAGAAGACTATTAAGGAAGACTTAAAGTGAAACATAAATTTGGGGAAGATATAATTAGAATCCATTTTTAAAGAATGGGTTGAAGCAGACTTACTCTATTATTGTGAAATGTGGCAAGAAAAGGAAGCCGAGAGTTCACATCATGAAACTCAAGTGTGACCGAGAGCAAACTTGGAGTAAGGCACATCTTTAATGTAGCTGTTACATCTCTGAAAGAAAAAGCTTCCCCAGTGGAAGTGTTACAGCTCTGAGGGGTGGGGATTCCCCAATGGAGTTGTTGCAGCACTGAAAGGAAAGGCATCCTGGACTTGGGGAGCTAAAGAGTACCAGTACACAACAAATCTTCCTCAAGATATGTAATGAGAAAGACACAGGGGATGGATGCCTCTGCTAGGAGAGAAGCAGCAGGGAACTGAAGAGGAGACAGAATTTTGTAGTTTTTTTTTTTTTTTTTTTTGTTTGTTTGTTTGTTTTCTTATGGGGAGGAGTTTTCCAGGTTGGAGATTTCCAGAGTGGGGATTGGTGAGATTTCAAAAGTAAAGAATTGGTGGGATTTTATATTCAGGGATTAGTAGGTTAGGGTAAATTTTTTAAACATAAAAATTGACAGGGACATTTTACTAGACTCTTATTCCCTCAAAAACTAGCCACGTAACAGTTTTTTTTTTTTTTTTTTTTTTTTTTTTTCAGTCTAAACCACTAAGAATTTCTTCCTCAACTAGAAATCAAGTGATCAAATGCCTTAGACAATGGGGGTCAGTTCTCACTACCACACTCTTTCTCTCCATGTTTGTGTTCTTTGGGGTCTAACACAGGTGTTTTGTCTTTACATGTAGATTCTAAATGACAAGAAATCAATGTGAGTGTACAATTGCAGGAAGAGTTAGAATACAAACTTATAATTCTCAGTACCAGACACCCAAAATGAAACCTTCAACCTCCAGGTCCATATGTCCAATCCATCCTGCACATCTATTATCAAATGTACATTTATTATTAATTCAGCTCTCTAATTTAGATATGTTGCTTACACTTTTGGAAGTCAACTAAGATCACCCCTTCTCCTAATCTTAACTGTGTTCAATCATCCAATTCTTTTACCTTTTCGGTTACAGTATAAACCCGTCTCACCACAGACATATAAATAATTATTGAATATAGGTTATGTTAAATATTTTACATGAGTTTCTACATTCCTAAAAATTATAAAAACAAAGTCCCATTAAGAAATAACATACTCTAGAGTGGTATGATTAAGTCAAATACAAATAAATCATGCCACAGGCTCCACTCACAATTACTGATGTCCTTCTCATCTTGTCTATCTTGTAAATTTTTCTTCATTCCTTGTTCGAGTCCACTTTAAAACATCACCTGCTCTTTTTTTTTTCTTTTTCTTTTTCTTTTTTTTTTTTTTTTTTTTTTGAAATTACTGAGTTCTGTTGCTCCCAAGTTATACAAAACCAAATCACTGTCCTTAAAGGGAGACAATGGAACTATTGAAATTTGAAACACCAAGGAACATTTTTATGATAGAACTTTGAAAAATGAATAAATCTTAGAATTTAAGTTTTGTTTTTTTTTAAGATTCTTTTTACAGTTTGTAGATTGAATTGTCTGTGACTCATAGGCTATAGGTAAATTCTTTTGGAAAGCAAACATAATATAAAACTAATCTTGATGCTATTTAAAACTTTATGGTTATGTTTGTAACATTCCTTTGGTTCAACATTTCACCTAACCTACATGAGTTCTTTGATAGGTAAAGGAAGACAATGATAATGGACAATAATAACAATTTATTCACTTAAGGAGATTCACCATTATTTGCTCTTTAGCTTCTTGGCAACATTTTGAGATTTATAATTTAATAGATTCTGTTTCAATGGGACAATAAAATATTTTCCATTTTATCTGACCTGTCAGAAGAAGACATTGCTATATACACAGACAATATACATAGAAAATTGTGTTTCAATATTAAATGGCAGATGATATATACAATTGTTTACTTCAAGTGTTTAATGATTGTCAAGACTTATACTCATGCAACCTCTATTTTATGATCTCGATAAAGCTTAAGTGACTCTATATAAGAAGACATGTATTATGTTTTTTGTATCTAGACTATTTATAAAATATGAAACTGCCATCTATGGTAGATAGAATAATTCTCATTTACAAAAGGAAGACTTTCTAAAACATATTGTTTATAATATTATATTAAAAACTCTCAACTCATTTTAAGTCACCATTCCACAGATGTTCTTTAGACACCTACTATTAACTGTTAACAAAATCACATTAGACATGAACTGATTTAGAGGCAACACATCTTAAAGCCTGAACATGATATGACTTTCCTATTAATGTAGATGCTACTCTCATTTATTTTAATATCTTATTCTAAAAATATGCAGGCCAATTTATCAAGGCTTTCAGTCTACAGGAGTGAAAAGGTCAGTCTGAGGCCCTCCTTTACACAACCTTGCTAATTGAGGGCACCCATGTGCTTTCAGGCTGCCTTATAACATTAAGAATTCCTTAATGAAAGTCTTCTCACAAGCATGAAGTAACAAGTGTTGACTATACTTCAGAAATTACAAACAAAGCAAGCTTGGGCATGTGGAGACTTGAGATGTCAGGATGTTTTTAATATGTCTACAATAGATCATTCAAGCTATGTGCTAAAAATATTTTAATTAGGTATTATGGTAATATAAACAGTATTCCTACAATGAATGAGTATAGCTGATTGATACTAAAGTTTAAGAATATTTATAATTTGATGCTTTATATGACAATAATATCTCTATATTAAAATACATGTTTGAAGTACTGATCAGTTTTCTATAAGCCATTAGAATAAGTTTTCACAACTACCTGTTCATATTACACTTGATGAGCTGACATAGGCTCACTGGAAGTAGAGCTTCATAAGGCAGTACAATATTGCTTTGCAAATTATGATTTCATGGGGCTGGACTCTTAACTTTAAATACTAGTAAAGACAAATTGTGTTTTAATTTTAATGCTGGTATGAAAAGAAATTTAATAATTATCTGTAAATCCAACAAAAATAGGGGATTTGGGAAATAAAATTTAGAAATTCTGTGTAAGAAAATAGAAACATCTCTTATCAATTTATCATCTGTCTAGCAAATGTCTATAATATCATCTATCTACTCATCTCTCTGTGATTTATAATCTCTCCATAAATACATATGTATAAGTCTATAAACACATAAGTATTAATATATAAATATGCATACACCTATGGAACCCTTTTTATATCCCAGCATCAATTAATGAAACTTTATATAGAAAAGTAAAATTATGTGTAAATGTACATAACATATTGTTATGTGGTAGCATCTATTTCACACTCTATTGCTTAGCAATTTGTATCATTAGCATAAGCATTTCTAAATCTATCATGTATCAGACACAGTAAATGAGTGATACTGGCTGTGTCCTGGGACAGATAAACTCTGTAGCAGTACATGTGATAATTAAATTAGTTTTATCAAGAACTTCATTCAAAGTACAAAAATGTACTAGGTACACATATAGTGTGCACTGGTGCCAATGTTGGGGGAAATAATATATTTATATTAAGATAGATATATTAAACACAATACAAGAAAGAAAACAGAAATACATATTTTCATTAGTAAGAGTGGACATTAACAGACAATGGATTGGAATGAGCTGAGTGCAGAAACCATTTCTTAATAAGGAAATTCCTGACATGTGTTATAGTAGATTCAGTAACTTTGTGCCAATCAAAGTATGCAATTTAACACAGAAAAAGTTATTTGAGAGAAGCTGGAGGCAGAAGTTAGTTAGAAAAATGATGTCAAAGAGCTCTACATAACTGGAATCCAAGGAAAAATTAGAAAGACAATGATGAGTGGGGGGCAGAGCTTCAAAGCTAGGCAGAAAAATCAAGTCTCCAGGAGAAGCCTTCCTGCTAAGGTAGAAGAAAGCACATTGCAGATTCAGGAAGTCATGGAGGAAGGTGAGAGACTTTGCCATAATTCTGAGGTCTTCAAGGTTTGGAGAATAAAAAATAAAATGAATACAAATGTATTTTTATCTGCATAGATGTAAAGAATCTGAAGAGGAAGACAGTGTCCCTAAAATGACAAGAGTAGAGGGTCAGTTCTCTAAGCACTGAGAGAATGTCTGGCCATTTCAGGAACAATATAGACACTCCCTTTATCCCTTGACTTTGTGCCTGTGAGTTACTGAAGTGAGGGAAGTTCCTCTTAGCAGAAGAGAGAAGGGACCAGCTGAGCAAACTCTCTCCCAGTGGAATTATAACTGAGATCTTACTCTTCACATTGATAGGAGACAAAGAGCTAAAAATCTCTAATAGACTTTTCTTCTTTTCTCCTCATAGCTTAATGTCTCAAAGGGTATGAGTTTTGTTTCAGAATTCATCTGTATCTATCTAGAAGCCACTGTAAAACTCATAGCATAGAACTTCATATTGCAAATTTTAAGAATCATTTTAGTATTTATTTTCTGATTCCATGGACAGCCTTTGCTAACATAAGAACTTTGAGGTAAACCTGGGATTCAGTAGTTTATTTTCTAGAGAAGGATATGATAGGAATAAAAAAAATTCATATTGGAACAAGTTTCTCTTGATTTTGAGAATTTCACGTATGAATTTTATTGCATTTGCATATACTTTCATGAGACTCAACATCATTAAAATGCAATCAACACTTAGTTCTTTGCATATACCTATGAATTTAACTTGAAATATTTTTGTGCTTTTCATTTAATTATTTTCTAAGGTAATATTGATGCACTAAATCTATTATTAGTGACATTTCCTCCTAACTCTCAAATCTTTGCTAATAATGCTGTACCTAAAAAACATTAAATGGAGATAATTTTAAATTTCTCTCCTCCTATACTCCCTTAACCTGATCACTCATGTTATCATTCCTGCCTGCCCTCAGTTCACTCAAATTTTTCTTCTATTTCCCCTACCCAGGGAGATCTGGGCATCCCTCCATAACCCTTTCTTGTTACCTAGTGTCTGGGACTGTGGGTTATAGCATAGTTATCCTTGACTTTATAGCTAATATCCACTTAGGAGGGAGTACATAACATGTCTGTCTTTCTGGGTATGGGTTATTTTTTTTCCTAATTCCATCCATTTGCCTTAAAATGTCCCAGATGTTGAAAGACATCTAGGTTGTTTTGAGATTCTAGCTCTTATACAAAGCTGCTGTAAATAGAGTTGAGGTAGTATCTTTGTGGTGTGATTGAGCATCCCTGTGGTATATGTCCAAGAGTGGTATAGCAGGGGTCTTGTGGTAGATTGATTCCTAGTTTTCTGAGAAACTGCCACACTGACTTCTAAAGTGGCTATATAAGTTTGCACTGTCTCCAGTGGTGGAGGAGTGTTCCTTGCTCTGCACATTTTTCCAGCATGAGTTGTTGCTTATGTTTTTGATTTAAGACAGTATGATAGTGTAAGATGGAATCTCACAGTCATTTTAATTTGCCTTTCCCTTATGGCTAAGGATGTTGAACATCTTTCTCCTTGGCCATTTGAGATTTTTCTAGTGAGAATTCTTTTTTAGATATGTACTCAATTTTTAGTTGGATTATTTGCTTGGTTGATATCTAGTTTCTTGAGTTCTTTGTATATTTTGGTAGTTGGCCCTCTATCTGACTGCATATGCTACAATTGTGTAACTCGATCCCCTTGGGAGATTCCGAACAGTGGGAACAGGAACTGTCTCTGACTGGCTCTTGAGATCCTATTCTCATACTGGGTCACCTTGCTCAGCCTTAATGGTGAGGTGCTTAATCTTACTGCAATTTGACTGGCCACGTTTTTTAATAAGTGGGTTTGAGGGTGAGAACAGAGGAGGTTTGGGCAGGGAGGGGAGTGAGAGGAGATGAGAGACAGTGCCCTAGATATAAAATAAATAATTTATTAAAAATATAAAGACATACGAAAGAAAAAAAGATAAGTTGAAACTTTGAAACTATTTGTCAAATCTTTTCAATAACAACTATTTGAAAGCATCAATTAAAGCATTGTCTTTAATGAGTACTTTCTCTTCCTTTTAAGGCCCTGAGTTTAACTCCCTGAAACAGCATGGTGGCCCAAGATTAACTCTTGTTTCTGAATATTCAATGACCACTTTTGACCTCCATAACAAATACCCATATGCATAAAGTAAATTTCAGATAAATAAAGATTTAAAAATATTCACATATGTATACCTTTCAAGTAAACTAATTAACAGAGAATAGTAATGCACTGCAAATCAGGAAATTGGTTTTCTCTAAAGGGGCATTAAACAGACAACTAGACTCTTCAATGCTGGTAAAATATCTGAAATTTTGTGTTGGCCACATGTCCCTCTGTAAGACTAAAACCTTGTGCAAAAGGTGATACAGAGATTTAGAAACATAAATCACTTATAATAGGTGGTTTGTTTAGCTGTAGTTTAGCAGTATATATAATATACATATTATAACCAATATAAATGGGTTCCATGTTTCCTTTATGCCTCTGTATATGTGTGTGCTTCTGTTTGGTTACAGTTTTGTGATTCTTTTTTTCTTCTTGTGTGTGTGTGTGTGTGTGTTTTTTTTTCTTTTCTTTGTTTGGGGAGGTTTTGTTACTGTATTGGGTTTTATTTTATTTTATTGTTTTTAAAAAGAACTTGATGGACTTGTAGGAGGGAAAATGATCAAGGTATGTAGCCTGAATTTTAATGGATAAAATGTGTGGCTTGGATTCTAATTTAAATTTGTTTTAAATAATGAAAATATAATAAAAACATAAAACAGATAAAAATTATTAAGTCTTGTTACAGAGAATTTCATGGAGAATGAGAGAATAGTTCTTACTTAAGGACACATGTCAGTAGCTCCACGAATAATTTGATCAAATTATATTTTGTCTTTCTGATGTTTGAGTGTGTCAAGTTGTTAATAAAGAACACAAACTATACGTGGGGTATTTTTGCTTTACTTCCTTCTTAGTCCACTGTACAAATAAGATTTTACAAGGGAGCTGAGGAAACAGATTCATCAGTCTGTGCAAACATGAAAGCCTGAACACACATAAAAGGCTAGGCAGGGTGGCATATGCTGGTAAACAATTTCGTGAGGAGGTAGAGGTAAGTGGATCTATGGGACTTGTTGGCCAGGCAACTTAGTCCAATGTTAGATTTCTGATCACATAAGAGAGATTATTTCTCATAAAACAAGGTAAGCATCTCTTGAGAAACAACTCCTGAGACTGACCTCTGACCTCCATTCCCCTAGTTAGACTGGTGTGTATGAACTTGGCCATACCTGCCATATTCCCATGAAGACAAAAAGAGAAAAACTATGTTATAAACATATGAAATATGATACTAGCAGTAACTATGCAGGTAAATAGTAACATTTCATTAGGATGATGATCTAAGAGTAGTGTGAGTTTATTTTTTAATCAGTTTCAATAAAAATGTTAACAAATCAAGAGACAAGTTTAGGTTATTAATGTTCATAAAATTAAATAGTAAGAAATAGATTCTTTAACCAAAAACATGAAACAGTTTTGAGGGTGTAAACACTATAAGAACTGAATGAGAAGAAATTTGGAGCACGTTTAAATAGCAAATTAAATAGGACGTTCAGTGATAACCCAGGCGTGTAAACATCTGTAATACATACAGGGAACAAAAAGTCTGAAAGAGTAAATATAAAGGAATAGAGGGTAGAAGAGAGAGAATATTACATCTTGTGAGTAAACAGGTCAACTTCATTGTAACTACTGTAATATCATAAATCCAGGTGTACCCAGACCTATGGAGGATAACGTAGTCATAGCAAAATAAGCTTAAGGGAAGCAAGTTTGGGGTGATATTTTCAGAACCAAAGTTACAGTGATCTTAATTATTTAGAGGCTACAATGAGACTTAGCTTTATTTTCATAGTAGTGAAATCTCCTTCCAGCAGTTTTAGTTCTCACACCAGATCGTAGAAGAAATGGAGGATAAGATAGTGAGGAAAATGAAGGCAGCTGGCATATTTCATAACTTCTAAGGGTTTGGCAATGAAGAAAAAATAGGGAAAAACTTTCTAAAATATTGGGATGAAATTTCTCAATTGTATATTGGCAAGTTCTTCTGATTTTTTTCTCTTTCCTTTCTGTGAAAAATAAAGATAGTTTTTTACATCACTTCTGTGCTCAAATTTGCCTTCCTCACCATGTTGAGGACAACTCTTTCTACAGCTTGAGGGGTGTGATGTTGCACATTGGGCCACAGATGCTCCTGTGTCTATGCAGTGATTTTATTATTTTCTCTTCATGTTTATTATAGAAAGGCTTGCCTTTGCAATTTCCTCAGTCAGAGACTGTCACTGTGATCAGAATTAATTCATCCTATTCTCTACCTCACTTTCATATTGTAAATTACTCATTCTCTCCGACTAATGTGGTGAAACCTGAGGAAAATCTAAATCTTAGCTGAGATGTGATCCTGAGGGAAAATTGACCTAGCACACTAGGCTCAGTAGTATATAGGTTATGCATGCAGTGGTAAGATACTGTGCCTCTAACATCAAAGGACCCTGAGCAGAACTTCCTTGAGAAGTCATGCTTTTGTGTTAAAGATTTTATTTTATAACTTACTTTAGATTATCATCAAGCAACTCGTTCTTTTTCTCACATGGAAGCAAAGCTTCATTTAAATGAGAGTGAAATTTCAAGTGATACAGACTCCATGTTTGGTCACTATTTTAACAAATCGTGGTATTAAAGTATAATTATTTCACTTGAAATAAAATATAATTCGAAGTAATTTTCTCGGATTACTTTTTTTTTTTATTTTGCAGTGTATAATCTACTGTTATCTACAGATTACCTCAAAGCTTGTTGCTTTGTGGCAGTGAGTTGTGTGAGTTCTGTGGTTTCTGTGGTCCTGAACTGACATTGCTTTTCTTGGTGACTCTGGCTCAAGGCCATTCATTTGGTTAGATTTAAATTTTCTTTAAAGATTGTGGATACTCCGTTTAAAGTTGCTGAGGATCCAATATCAATTTTACTTCTCTGGCTATTGTTAGCATTAGCACCGAGTCCCTTCTGTCTGATAACTTTATTCCTTCCTTGTTAGAAGCCCCATCATACAGCAAGGTGACAACAAGGCCCACCACACAGGAAGGTGACCACATGACATTCTCTATCACTTAGTGCAATCAAGCCTGTGTATCTACTTTCCTTTGCTCTAATAGAAACATCAGGTAGATATTAGCCAGTAGCATGGAAAGTCAATGTTGAATCTAAAAATGTAAGCCATGAAGGTTACTTAATATGCACACTTTTGGATGAAAGTTTGTCATGTTGTACACAAAGGCATTACATTTTTTATTAATAAATTTTTTGTTTAAAGGATAAAATTTGTTGATGAATATAAAACAATTATTTATTATTGCACTATGAAATGATAAAAAAGACATCAAATATTTTCTGGTGCTATCTGTGTCTAGTATTTATATACCTACTGAGCAATACAAGCATTAAGTGAAATGGCATATACATAACCTGCCATATAACACCATTGTAAATATAAGTAAACACATAGAATACAAAAAGCCTGATGTTTTAATATCATTGACAATATGATGCAGACAGTTTCCTTAGAACTACAGGGCCAGAAAAAAAGATTATTATATTTGCATAGTCTGTGTGTGCACATAATATATATCCCAGTGTATGTTAATTAGCTATACTAATTCAAGTCAACAAATCTGAGAATGAAGTCATAAAAAATTCAACCTGAGAGATTGTTTCAATCTATTATGGGAGCATAAGTTGCCAATTTCGTCTATCCTCTGAATGCTTTTAACAGTGTGGTATTTTTCCAGTGATATGAACTAGAATGGTATAAATATCATTGTTTATAAGACAATAATTTTGGAATCTTGTTATATACACACACTCAGTTTGAAGTAGAAAATATAGAGTATAGGTCAATTCAAATGTGTCATATGCATCCATGTAAGAGATGAAAGGTGACAGTGACTGTGCTAACAGCCATTGATGAAAATGTATGCATTTGAGGATATCAGTGTGTTAATCACAAAGCATATATAGCATTCCACTCCTTATTCTCAGACTGGCCTCATATCCCCCATTTACACAAAGAAGGTATCAATTTTCTGATCTGTCTTTTAAGGGCTGGGATTATAAGCAAGAGTCTCCATGCTTAGAATATGTGGCACTAAGTAGTTAACCAGGCTTAGTGCATGGTATGCAGTCTACCACCGAATTAGGCACCCACTCCCTGAAGTCTATGTTTCATTTTTTAAACTTTCATGAACTTCAGAATGAAATTTTGCATTACTTTTCTTCCAACAAAACACAAGAAACCTTGCTTGTTTTTTATAGCAAAAATATAGATTTCTTCTGACTGAAAGTTGATTGACTAAAAAAAAAAAATTAATTTACCTATGAAGTGCTTCTTCAAGATCTCAGGTTGTATGCCTTCAGCCAGTGATTTCTGTAGTGTGAATTTGGTTTTATGTTTTCATCAAAGGCAGATTACATGCTGCCTTGTGACCATGAAGCTGTCTGTCTCTGAGACACTAGGTCATACTTTTCTTGAGGTGTTTTTATTCCCAAGGTCAAGAATTCAGGTCTGTGTGAAGGGCAAATTTAATAACTATCTTTTGTAAGATGAAAATAATAAATGAATAACGAAAGCTGATGCTGCACTTGGAGGACATGAACTCAAATATATTTAGAGAGGTCAAGAGAGGATAAGACAATGATGGTTTTATATCTCTTAAGAGCTGAGTCAAATCTTAAATAAACATGAAACCTGGGTATCTGCTCCATTATATTCAGAGTGTTAGTAATAAACAACATTCTTTATGATATCTACTGGGAACAGTCTGCAGGTTTCATTATTCATGCCAGGGTACTTACATGAAGGAGAAAATTTTCCTCTTTTCTACTATAGTGTCGCCATATATTAATAACTTTGTGGAAGATATCCATATATATTTAAATGATAACCTTGTAGAGAGCTGATAGTCAAATTAACAACCTGGTTTCAGTAGTCTGATATAAACAGATCAATATCTACCTTAAGAAATTGATTTTTGTTCATTAAATGCTCAAAATGGGTGTCAGTTTACTGTCATATTTAATTATTCTGAAAATAAATTCTCACATTTATTTGAATATATTTGGTTTTAGATCAGTCCTCATAAGTAGAACATTAAAGGAGAATGACCAGCTATGTCTTTGAAAGGGGACAAGTGTCCTTCATGTTTAATATTTTTAGTTTATGTAGTTCCGATAAAAGGTAGATGGACGAAGGGAGGAGAGTGGTGAGGCCAACGGGGAAATGAAGAGACCCTTCCTCCTGACATGGCATTGTATCATTTTCATCAACTTGAACTCTGATCTTCAAAAATAAAGAGCTCATAAAGCATTGGCTCTAACATTAACTAATGAATCTAAACCTCCTCTGAAATGCTCACATCCTTTGCTGATCATGTCTCACTAGGAAGAATTGTCTATTGGCCTTATATCGTCCTCGATTTCCTTCCCCGAGTAGCTTTCCTATTCACACTAAACTTTTCTTAAAAAATATTTTTAAAAATGCTACATATCAACCACAGTTGTTTTTCCCTCCTCTCTTTCCACTCACCCCCAGATTCTCCTCATCCCACCCTCCTAGCCACTCCTCAGAGAAGGGAAGACCTCTCATAGGGAGTCAGCAAAATCTGGAACATCAAGCTGTGTCAGAATCAAGCCCCTTCCTTCTATATCAAGTCTGAGCCAGGTATCCCTCTAAAGGGAATGGTCTCCAAAATGCCAGTTCAGACACTGAGGTAAATTCTGGTCCCACTGCCAGAGGCCAACAAACTGCCTGAGACACAACTGTTATCCACATTCAGAGGGCCTAGTTCAGTCCCATGCAGGTTCTCCAGCTCTCAATTCAGAATCAGTGACTCCAAGTAGCTTAGGTCAGCTGTCTCTGGGTTTCCCCATCGTGATCCTGATCCCTTTACTCATATAATCCCTCCTCCCTCTCTTTGCCTGGATGGGAGCTCAACCCAGTGCTTAGCTGTGGATCTCTACACCTGCTTATATCAGTTGCTGGATAAAAATGTAGGGTTATTCATCAATTTGATTACAGGGAAAGGCCAGTTCTAGAATCATCCCAAAAAATTACTTACAACTGAATTGTTGTTGTCATCCTTGTGGATTCCTGGAAATTTCTCTAGCATCAGATTTCTTCCTAAGCCCAAAATGTCTTTCTTTGTCAAGATATCTATGTCTTGCTGTCCCTCTCTGTGCCTCCTCCAATTCAACCATCCTGATCCTTCATCTTCTCTTCCTGCTTCCCCTTGCTCCCTCCAACTGGGCTTCCAGTTTACTTAAGAGATCTTATCTACTCCTTTCCAGAGGGATCCATGGATATCTCCCTTGGGATCTTCCTTGTTACCTAACTTCTCTGAGGTTCATACTGAACTTTAAGTGACTTTGTACATGTATATATATATATTCTCTTGTTTGTAGATATATTTGCTTTTAAGATCTGGTTCATGCAGCTCCAGCCCATCATGATGGGTATAGAATAGTCACATTGCATAGTGTGGAAGCAGAAATGGATGAATTCTGAAAGTTCAGATCACTTTCTTCTCTATTTAATTTTGGATCTAGAACAGGGAATGTTGTCACCAATATTAGGGTGTATAATTTGACCAAACTGTCAGAATCTATAAAACCTCCTCAACAACATTACAGAGGCCTGTTACCTACACGGTCCTAGATCCTGGTAATCAATATATTAATGGTCAATGTCCATCAATATTAACCGTTATACAGACATATCAAGATTCAGTCAGCTGTATCCATCTACTCATTTTATTTATAAATTATAAATAGCTCATAAACCAAAGTTAATTGTCTAATTTTAGAAGTCTCTATAACTTGGAAGAATTTTCAAACTAAAAGTGAAACTGTATTCTCTTCTAAGACTCAGTAACGTCCAAACTATGGTCATCAAAAGTTAAGTTCCAAATTTTCAATATACAGTGGCAAAGAGTAATCATTATGACTCCAAAATGGAAGAATGGAGAAGAATTGTACAGTCAGAGAGATGCAAAACTTAAAGAGACAAACACTAAGCATTGCAGCCCAGTGTCAGGCATCTGAGGTTTCTGATGGGAGCGTCTGGGCCCATCAGGCTTAGATTGACCCATTTCTACATTCATCATTGTTGCTGTCTTGACTAAGAGTATGAAACTATCATAATGGATATTCCAGTGTTGTAGCATCTCCAACATCTTTTTTTGCTCTATTTCAACAGAGGCTTCACATTCATAGATTTACACAGTGCCCTCTTGGGTCCTCCTTGGAGAAAATTTGATTCTGGCGTGTATTTATTAAAGGCATCAGCCTTCAGATGGCACAAACCTCAATGTCCCATTTCTTATAATCATCATCCATTTAAAGAAGTGTCTCACTGATGATGCCCAAAGTTTTCCAGCCTAAGACACAGCCTCCCTTAGACCAACTTCTGTGTGCCCATTAGGTTGACTCTGGGGAAACATTTCTATAGATGGTTGTTTGCAAATACAACATCTCGCTGGCTTTCTTAGGTTAGCCATTCTCCCTTATAATTTCTTTGGAATTTTACAAGACAGATGGGGGGAGTCCTCCTCTAAAAGTATTTTTTGTCTCATTGTAGACTGTCAAGTTTCCCTTTAATGGTACCATTCTCTTTTAAAATTACAGCTATTTTCTCAGCATGTGCATTGTCTACAATTTAAAATCCCCTTCATCTCATCCAAAAGGTACATTTTCTCCATTGCTTAGTTTGTCTTACATATACACTTTACTATGAATCTGGATAATAGCATTTTAATTTTAATTTAATTTTAATTAATTTTCTGTGTTAGCTCCTGTGCTTATTCCTATGACTAATAAACAATTTGGGGATCTGTGGAGCTGGCTCTTTGGTACACAACCTCTCAGAGGACCTTAGTTTGGATTGCCTACATATCTATGCGCACATCCTTGAATGCACAACCACATCAACTCTACATTCTATTTCCACTTCTAGAAAAATTTAAGGTAATAATTCTTTTGGATTATAGTGTTAAATGATGCATTCACAATAGTAAAGAAGGCATAGTAGTAGGAATGTAATGTGTTTGAGCATCTTGAATCAGTAGTCAGGAAGTTGAGAGATGTGGATGCTGGTCTCAACTCAATTTCTCTTTAATTCCGGTGAGGACCTCAGCTCTTGATATGCTATGATGACACTGAGGGTTTATCTTCCATGTGCACTTAAGACTTTCTTGAAATAGCCTAATAGACACACCTGTAGCTGTGTTACCATGGCGATTCCAAATATAGTTTACAATAAAAACAAGTCATCACTTTCTAATCTAGGCAAACCTCAACTCCTACATCTCGTTTGGATTTTGCCTGTGCCTGTGCTAGAGACAGGAAGGTTTAGCATCCTCATATAATATGGCACTTCTGGACTCACTTGACTTGGGAAAATATCACATATCTATTTCAACTTGCAGATTTTATTTTTAACATATACCATTTGTATTTAAGTATTTAAAGAGTGCCAGATTAAAGGACTGTCTCTATTTTTGTTCTATGCAGTGATTGTTATAATCCTTTCATTTCTGTTCTTGTTTCTTGTGAAAACTATTTCTTTTGTGCATAATGATGCTTCACAAAGTTTTCGGAAGAGAAATGTAAAAAGCTTTGGGTGTGAGACAATGTTTGAACCAATTTTTAGTCTTCTGTTTCTGTATATGGCAAAATAAGGGCTACTTCATAGAGTATTTTATATCAAAATAGGATAACAGCTTTCTGCTGTTTAATGTCTATGCAGAGGCTTATATTTTCATTTTTACATACAGTTCATTTCGTATTTTTCTTAAGGCAGAACACTAGTCAATTTCCATTTTTAAATACATAATTTTCTTGCACACCAAGGTGGAATGCATGTTAGTTTCACTTGAGCAAAGGTATATAGTGCATTGGTATATACATTGTACAATTTTATTTACTATATTAGAAAATGTATATCTTTTGTAACAATTAGTGATTATTTGTAGATTATTATTTTATTATTTATCTTGATTTTGAATGCCTAACATCATTAATCTCTTACATTAACTGCAAAATTGTGACCTGTTGTGTATGGGAAGTTGTCTACATAATCTTATGAATATATTCAGACTTAATTTTTTCAAACAGTTTATTACTCCTAATACAAACAGGAAGTTTTAAGTATTCTAATAGTGTCATGATGATTACAGTTTAATAGTTCAAAATATATAAAAATATATTACATCAAAATTTTGTTCTCTGGTAGGTACTCAATCATGAGATACCCCTTAGCACATAAATACCTTTATTAGCAGTGATAACATAATTCATAGGAAACTTTATTTTATGAGTATATATATTTGTTGCTTTCTGTAAGAAATTTTGGTCTGTTGTTTTCAAAGAGGAATACTTTTGCTTTTTAAAAAATTAATTTCTCACAATTAGTGTAAGGACTCATTTCTGCCTCAAGGGCATCATTCATGAGTTCTTGTCTTTTTAAAGACATGAAATATTGGCAAGTACAGATTTATTTTGTTTAGACATAGGGTATTGCACTGAAGACAAGGAAAATCAAGGTCTTTACATCCTCTAGGACACAAATGAGATTTCTCAGGCCTCCCTGGGCTAATAGGCACAGAGTGTCTTTCAGTTTATACTCATGATATTCTGATTATTTCCAGTGATAATTAATGTAATCCTAAACCAGTTCTGAACACTATTAATTTTTTTCTCTAAGTATGAATCACTAAAATAACATGTAATTGTCCAATGACAAGAACTTAAATAAGCATTGATATTTTTTTTTGCTGTTGTTGCAAATGCTTTATTATGCTACATTCAAAAAATGTCTGCATACAGTTTAAATTTTTAAGACCATCTCCCATTGTTGTCTTGAGATGTAAAATCTAAATGTATACACGCACTGAGACTAGCCATGGACATTATTGGAACACCTTGCGTTTTGGAGTCTCATGTCAATTTTTAACTTGACTCTCTCCGTCAAATCCTTATTTGTAATACACACCTTGCAGATTTCTCTAAAGATCTGAATTATAAATTCATGTAAGATGCCAAGCAAATAGCTTAATAATACTAGTCCACCAAATCCATGTGAAATTTCATTATAGAGTTGGTATATAGTGGGTACTTACAGAGATTGGTGTGGCACCTCTAATACTTGGCAACCCCAAACAACTCACATTTTTTTTTTTTTTTTAGGATAAATACTTGTTCTTGCTGTTGAGATTGCCTCAGAAATTCCAAGAGGTTTTTTTGAATAAATAATAGTAAATTGACTTGGCAAAATATTAAATTATAACCTCTACAAGATGTGCTCCTTTTCCATTTTAATAATAATTAAAATAATTTTATAATGGTGTGCCTTATTTATATTTTTGGAAAGATGAGGAAATTGAAACCTGAAAAGACATGAAATTGGGTGCTTGGTGCCATTAACTAAAAATCTTCTCCCCTCTAATAATTGTTTGTGGTTCCCTTCAAGAACTGTCATGTTTATTAACTTTTGTCCTTCCATAAGATATGAATTCTATATAAACTAAATAATCCCTGGTTTGAAAAATTGATTTTATGCTTACAATGTGGAAATTTTTTTAACCAAGTCTAGTAATAGTCAAAGTAATTTTCTGTAAAAGCTATCATTTACTTTATAAAGCATTAGCGGAGAGAACTATGTATCATTTTGGGGGACTTTCTCACAAAATATATTTCTTTCTAGGCACCTTCATATCCAAACTCAATATAGTCATACAAATAAAATATATTTGTCTGCTGCACTTTGCTAATTTTACCGACCAAAGAAATTATCATCTTATTATCATAAGGTTATATACTTACTAGATTTCAATATATAACTGATAAATAAATGCAATCAAAATTTAGTATATTTTGTTTCAGAGTTTTACACAAATTACCTAAATCTTAAATAAAAACTGTCTGTAATTAGATCCTTATTGTTACTGTCCTTTTCATTTCATGCTGCCGTTACCAATTTTGTTTTATTTGTATTAAATTTTTGTGATTTCAACAAATCTATTTTGTTCGTATTTATACCCCACTCCTCCCAAGGACTCCTCCCAAATGCACCCCATTTCCAATTCTCACCATCTATGTGTTCTTGTTCTTTGATTTTTGCAATACTCACGGAGTTCATCTTGTATTGCACATACACTTGTGCCTTGGGGTAACCCACTGTGGCTTTGTCAGCCAAAAGGGACCAAACCTATAATAAAAAATTATGTTTTTTTTTCCTCTCCTCTTAGAAATTATCAGTGGCTCTTCACCTTGGGGCTGAAGCAGGTCGTCTCTCATTTTTATGTTATTATTTTTTCTGGCTTGGTCGTGAGAAGATTTTGAACTTGGTGTTATATCTGTTGTGAGTTAGTATGTACAGCCACTCTTCTGTGTCCCCAAGACACTATTTACATATAGCTGTCTACCATCAACGACTCCTAATTTTTTTTTAAAAAAAAATTCTATTTATTTAAATTTATTTATTTTACATTCTCACTGAGGTTTCACCTCCCTCCTGTCCTCCAATTATCTTCACCCACCACCATCTTTATGCCCCACCTTCATCCACTCCTGTTTCCATTCAGAAACAGACAGGCATCCCATGAGTATCAAAAAAGCATGCCGTGTCAAATTTCTGTATGTATGTCCCCCTGTACTGTAGATAGGCAAGGCGACTAAGTACGAGGAATAGGTCTCTAAAAACCAACCAAATCATTAAAGACAGCCCCTGCTCCTAGTATTAGAATTTCCACAAGTATACAAAGCTACACAACCGTCAGATATAGGTAAAAGGCCCAAGTTAATCCCATGAAGGCTTCCTAATTGTTGATTAGGACTCTGTGAACTCCTATGAGCCCAGATCATTTCTTTCCGAGGGTTTTCTTGTGAGATGTTCTCCACCCTTCTGGCTTGTACTATCTTTCTTCTCTGTTTTCAGTTTTTAAACCCTCTTTTCATGATGATTCCTTAGTTTTGGGAGGAAAAAATGACACATTTAGGGCTCCGCATTTACAATAGTCAAGAAGTAGATATAGCATGATGCAATCAACTGGTGAATGAATAATGAGAATTTGGTGCCTATGTAGTGATATGCAACTGTAAGAAAAATGCAATTTTCAAGTAAATAGATAGAGCTGAAAATAGTATTTTTAAATGAGGTAACACTGGCCCAGATAGAAAAAGGTCACAATTTATCTCACATTTAAAGATGCTGTCTTTGAGTCTTTAAATATGTATGCTTTAACTGAAATATCAATAGAGGTGAGAAAATTAATAAAGGACCATAGGAAATGGAGGCATTTAAAGGGGAAAATGGAGAATAATGAAACAAAATCAAATGGAGTATTTGACAAGAGAACAGTGTAACAGAGGCATTATGTGAAGGGAAAATTAGCACTGAAGATTTTAAATTAGCCATGTGGAAGTTCACTATTATGAAAGCTTCATTAAAATCATACATATACATATATACAAAGGTAGTTTACATGGGATAATCCACAACCTAGAGCAATTCCACTTTGAGGCTGCCCCAAAGGCTACGGCTACCTAACCAAAAGTGCAGCACTAAGAATTAGTCACCTTTATTGAGTTGCTGGTTACTGGGGTACCATAGAACCACAAATATTACAGGTCACTGCTATTGCTCTTGGCTACACTCCAAAACCTGATGGTAAAGGCCATTTGATGAAGACTTTACATACTTATATCATTAAATATGAAGAAGTTAAGCTGGTACTAACTTAGAAAATGTATCCCTACTAAGTTCATAGGCTGAAAAGGTCCTATATACATCATTAGAAAACAAAAGCTATCATCAACCTTATCCAGGTTCAAATGATACAAAATGCAACGATGATCAGCCTGGCAGGATATATTTACTGATGAAATATTGAGTGGATATTATTACATATAAAACCACTTTATCATTAGATTTTAGACCCATTCCACAAGATAACTAGAACCCTTCCTTATATTGATATTGGGACCTGAGTCTGTGGATAGACAGATTATAGGACCAAAGAAAAATATGCTTTCATTCCACTATTTGAATATAATATTAAGCTAACTCCAAATAACTGGTTATACCCATAGATGAGGGCATTTTACAGCCCTCAGGAGAGCCAGCTTTTCATGCAATTAACAGTAACAAAACCAATACCAAAAATTGTTCACAATATAGAGAAAAAAATTGCAGAGTGGTCAATCCAAGGAGCTCAGTGACTCTTACCATTGTTTCTACCTTGCCATGAGTCTTGGTCTAAATAAAATAAGTATAATAATTTATTATCATTTCACATCCTGCATTTTTTATTAATTTATCTTTTCATAAATTTTGCAATAAAATGTACTTTTTTATTACTTCATGCTATTAAATATAAATGCAAATTTTCTTGAAATAAAATCAGAGTGACCATCCCTAAATCTTTAACAGTTAACCATTTTCTCCTTTATTTCCTTGATATATTCTCTTTATCTATCTATCTGTCTCTACATATATATCTATATCCATATTCTACCACTCTGTATCTGTATTTATATCTGTACATCTGTCCATCCATCCATCCAGCTATCCATCCATCCAAATAACATATCTTACAATTACATAGTCTTTAAAATCCAGGTCAAATGTCTTTTTTCCATGTTGTGGTATTTCCTCTATCTCTACCTCTTTGAATTTAAATAATACTTAATTTGAATATCATATAATCTTTACATCCCATATTCTAATTTATTTGAGAAACTGTGGGTTTGTGCTTTACTTTTTACTAGTTTATAACCACAACAAAGCCAGAAGCCATCTATCTAATATGTGGGAATATTTTCATTACATTAAGAAGAAAAAAACTGTAAAGGTTAAACAAAATTAATTTTAATTAAGTCTAGATTTTGAAACTCCTTACAAACACAATTTAATGTACTTAATTAATCACTTCTAGTATGTCACAGGTTGTATAATATAGTATATCTGGTTCCTAGAAATATTATTTTCAAGGGATTGCCATTTGCTGTGAACAAAGACATAAAACCCTTATATAAGTATATGACTAGATGACGTTATAAACGGGGAGATGTTCAGTTGTAACACGATGAAAGCTGAGAGAGAGTAGCATATAGAGGTCAGTGTGGCTAAAATACTTTCTGTTGGTAATTATGTAGATATAAATTTTAAAAAAGATTCATTTCAAAGTCTATTTGAGTCCTGCTTTTCAGTTCACCTTTGTTAGCTGGCTCCTCATTTCTCTCAACATTCCCAAATAAATTTTAGTGAAACTGGATGATCAATCTGATAGTACAAAGCACTCTATAGCTGGTCAGTAGACAACACCACCATCACTTCAAGATATTTAAGCTCAGAAAATCCCCAAGGAAAGAAAATTTATAAAAAGTGGCAAGCAGACATATCTTAACATAGAGACACCTGAGGATGAGTTACTACTGCATATAGTGCAATCAAACAATTTAAAGCTTTATGTTAATGAACTACGTATTTTTTATTTTAAGAATTACTGTTTTATGTTTATATAACTTTCCTCAAATTGTTGATACAGTTGTGAAATCTATCTTTATGTTCTCTCGGCATAATCCTTATATGGTCCTCACAACACAGAATGATTAATAAACTACTGTTTTTGTAATGAGCAATATCATAATGTGTTTATTAACATTTACTTTGAACAAATAGAAAAAAATTGACAAACAAGTTCTTCACAAAGTTATCCAGTCCCCTGTGTCTTAATTTGTCATCCTAATATACATAATTTTATTAGTTATTACTTTCATATACACACTTTGTATGTATAGTTATGCTGTTTATCATTTTCCTATGAGGATTAAGTTATTATTAGTTTTATAATGGTAGCATTTTATGATGTTCACTAAAAGAAAAACTCCCTTTCAGAAAAACAGTGAGTACAAAATAAAAAATTAGGGAAAGAGCTCAGTTGCTATGTTTCTTGTTCAATCAGTTTTTAGTGTATTTTCTGTGTCCTTAAATCACATTTTTGCTAAGAGCATAAAGCTTGAGCGACTGACAAGTACAGAGGACACTTAAGGGTTTTAGGACTATTCCATCACAGAGAACAAATAATTAACCCACGCCATACTTCATAGCACTCAAACTATTACTTTGTTTTATATCCATGTCTAATCCATCTATTCATCTAAATCTATGTATCTATTATTTCTCTATCTGTCTCCTGTCCCAAATACCTATATCTGTCATTTACATATATCTTCCATGTATATATCATCTATTCTTCTCTTTATGCATTCCTATATGTTTACATGTCATTTATCTTATTGATCAACTTATCATCTATCTTTCATTACCTATGTGTTAATCTGTGAGCTTCTCATACCTATATATCTATATGTCATCTATCCATACATAAACCACGTATGCATCTATTACTTTTCTATTTCTCTATTTGTATCCATCATCTATTATCTTTATATCATCTATCATGCATCTATTTGTCCTTCATCATTTTGTACCTCACAATTTCTCATTATTCTTTAGGATAAGATGAAACCTAATATAGTGACCTATTTTGATATGTATCCATATTTAAAATTGCACTACTATACCTTCAAAAAATTCAAAACCAATTGAGATTATTGGTTCACAGTTCACAGTTTTTGGAGTTTATAGATTGGCTTTTTTTGTAAAATTAAAAAAAAAAACTTTATTTACCACCTATCACTAGAAAACAATAATAGCCTAATACTCATGGATAAATAATGAGCAGCATAATTACACATATGAAGTATGTATATGAAATAAAAAATATAAAATACTATATCTGACTTTAAGTACCTACTTATTTAATGTATGTTAGAAACTTAAGTAATTTTATTTTTTTCCCCTACATTGTGTAGACCAAGTATACATTGCCTCCATACATGGATAAAAAGACATTTCAATACAGAAAATAATAGAATGAACATACAAAACATTTAGAGAGTGGTGAAAACTGAATACACATATTTCTTTTGCAGTTTAAACCAACTTTAGCAGTTTATAATTTCATTTCCCTCATGATAAATTATTGGTATGATGGGATAGCTCTCAGATAGGGTGTACATTTGACAGTTTTACCTATCAGGCATACTTATATCTGAGTTAGGCATCTCTGTAAATTGTAAGTTACTTGTTACTTTAAAAAAGCAATTTGCATATTTCATTAAATTTTGTAGCTATGCTCAAAGTTCTGTTGTTATGAAGTATTTGCTTATTTTCAGAAGCTATACATAGTGCATTCTAAAATAAAAGTAAAAGTGATCTGAAGTACTTCATCTCAAAAGGTCATGATTTTCATACTTAAAAAAAATAAAAATAAAAAAGTGCCAGAAACTCAATTTACCCCTCAATTCAAGATGGAAATATTTCTGGTTTTTAAGAGGCAAATGAAACACGGTGTCATCATCCTACATGACATGTAACTTTATAAATATGTTTAGAGAAATGCAACAATTTCCAAGAAGGAAAAGAGGGAGGGAGGGAGGGAGGGAGGGAGGGAGGGAGGGAGGGAGGGCGGGCCCCAACACAGGAAGGGAGGGTGGGAGGAAGGGAATCCGAAATTGATAGCATATCAGAACACTGCAGATGTAATCCAACCCCCCTGGCTGTCTGTACTCATTCTTGGGTCTCCAGCTGATGTGAGTTCTTTCCAAGGGCTAGATATGGAAAGAAGTTTCTCTGGAATATGTACATCATGTGGAGACTGGCTCCCTTTGTCCTTCTATGCACTGAGACTTTATTCTGTATATTCAGAGAAGGAAATTACACTAGCATAAAAAACTAATTTGAACAATGTAAAGGAACACTGTAGAGACTCTCTCTCTCTCTCTCTCTCTCTCTCTCTCTCTCTCTCTCTCTCTCTCTCTCTCTCTCTCTCTCTCTCTCTCTCTCTGTTCCAATTATCTGTATGATCTTTAGAGCATAGTAAAGATTTTGTTGAATTCTAAAGAGGGGGCAGTTTTTGCTCATCTCATAGGGTTTCATGCAAAGCTAGCCTGAAATCCACAGTTGGTACTCAAGAGTGATTTTCATGCAACCACCAAGAATCTTTCTATTAAAAAGCTACTCAATCTTGTACTCTTCTCTTTGAAGTGTTGCCTGGTCCAGAGCAACATTGTATTTCGATTAACACCAAGATTCTCTCTTAATGACTTGTCCAAGCTTTTTTTACTCATCAAAGGTCAAAATATGTACTTAAACACCAAGAAAAATTGATCATGTTTTCATTGGATCTTCACTGGTTTGTTTACAAAGAGAGATCTCAACACATCTCACCTGCTGCTTCTAGTTTATGAATTGCCTTGGCTGTCATAGCCAAGGTCTCCACTAAGTTTTCAAGTACTGTTGTTTGCTTTTAGTTTAAAAATTATTCATTTATGTTCTTCAATAATGTGTTTTCTTGTTTTTTTAACAGTTATAAATTATCTACAGCAACAAGATCATTTTTATTTAGATTATGTTGCACCCCTCATCGATGGTGCTGAGTTTCCCATTTTAGTTGAAGTGCCTCTATAAGATTCTAATATTGTACTACAACCTTCCCAGGAAAATATTCTCTTTGGATTTAGAGTATAATCATCTAAAAGCTTCTTTGATGTACTGAACTATACTGTGTCCTCCAGTTTATGTCTTAATTTAAAAGTTTTTTTTTTGGGTTTTTTTTTGGGTTTTTTTTGCATGTGCTTATATTCCCTGCATGTGTGCTTGTTTATTGTACTTTTTCTTTTCCTTCTGTTTGTTCTGTTCTGGTATGCTTATTTTTAAAATTTGCCTTTTTCTTTTCTAGAGAGAGAGAGAGAGAAAGCATGGTGTAGTCCGGTGCAGAGTTAGATGGGTGGGAGATGGGAAGGTACTGGGAGAAGACGAGAGAAGGGAAAGAGTGATAAGAATATATTGTTTTGGAAAAAAACTGAATACAAAGAAGCAACATAAGAAACTGCCAATAGAAAAATCCAATGATGTTTTCCAGGGGTTACTCTGATAAGTTGAACACAGGAGTTAGTAAAATATGGTTGTCTCCATGACCATAAAACTTTACAAAATTGGAGTATTGCAATTAGTTGATTACTAGAATGTGAACTCAGAATGAATTTCTCCAGAACATTATGTAAAAATTTGTATAGAAAAACAACACACAAAAATTATGTAGATGATAATATATTTGGAAGGATGCATTTATTAACATATGTGAGCACCATTACACATACATTAATTAATAATAAAATCAACAAGATTCTGATTAAAATAAAATGATACTTTGCAATTGTTAAGAATTTGCTGAAATAATAACTAATTTTGTTTAGAAAGAAATTGTTAATATTAGAACCTTCTCAGAATATTTGATTCAATTTTTTCAGTGCCATATTAATGCTAATATTAAGGGAGAATAATAAAACCAGTAAACTGATGTGTAGAAGTCTGGTTATCAGTATTTATGATCTAAGCAGACATAGTTTAAATATTTTTACAAAGGCATTATGCTACTAATAGAATAAATTGCAACAGCTTTTAATATATAGTCACATTGCATGCATTTATTCATCAAATATTGAATAATTGTCTGATAAATGTTTGCTTTTCACTGCTAATTAAGCAGTTGATCTAGCAAAGAAAACCTTTGACTCCCCTGAAACAAATTTCAAAAAGAGGTGAAAGCAGACAATAAATAGTTGTCATATGGATTCTTTCATAGTGGTATGTCTTATGACAAAATAAAAGAAAGAAAGACAAGAAAAAATACAGAGAAGTAAAATAGCTCACTCAATGACTGTAATTTTAAATAAGATGTCCAGTGGCAAGATATGAAGCAGTGAAGCAAGGCAGGTGACTTAGAAGAATAAGAGCCTTAGAGCAGTAGCCAGCACGAAGTTCAAGTGCCTGAAAGGGAGCCTCTGCAATGTAGCTGGACCACCATCAGCACCAAGGTGTTGGGTAATACTGGTAAAGAGACAGAGGGCTTGCAGAAGGTACCATGCTTTCAAGTTAAAAGAATAGTAAGTTACAGGAAGAGCTGCCCACCCTCATGGGCCTTTGAGTGTCTTTTTAGTGGAAATGTGATGCCCTTATGCCCTGCCCCAACACAGTATTTTCTCCACAGCCCTTTGTTCCTCCAACTTAGTGAAGAGCTTTGTTAGTTATGCAGATACAACCTGCCATTTTCTCTTTTGGAAACTTTGCATATTTGATGCTGGTTGAGCAAATTGGGAACCTTTGCTAATTGGTACTGATTATGAGTACCGTTTGAGAACTAAATACTTCATATTGTAAGGGTATCATGGCTACATGGGCTCTTATGTTGTTCAACTTAAAGATCACTGTCAAGCCATGAGATAAAACCATGATACATTTAACCTGTTTAAATGAAAGAAAAAGCATCCCTACAGCCAAACTGCAACTTTTAAAATAATAAAAAAAAAATACCAAATAATACATTCATAAAGTCTAATCTCAGTTTCAGAAACAAGGACAAGAAAATACTTTTTTTTCTTCATGTTTCAAACTTTAGATGAATAACTCACTGATCTTTATGATCACAGCCTTTTCATAGAATTGGGTGCTGAGGATGATAGGAACTTGGGAATCCTTCTATGAGTGTAAGGTCAACTTAGGGGAGGCTTTCAGGATGGCAACTCCAGGGAAAATGGAACTGGAGCTAGGTGAAGGGAAAAATGTGAGGACAGAATTAGCAAGACCCAATCTCAGAGCAAATCTTAATGAATGCTTATATTCATTGGTTAGTGGTGATCAGCCTCTAGTGAGGGCAGATCCTTAACTATAATAGCTTTCTTTCAAACCTGAGTGTGCAGTGACTGGCTAAAGAGCTTTCAGACACATCAGTAGGATTAAAAGAATTAAGCACCAGAATTCAAACTGAGTACAACAGCCTGTGGATCCTTGCCTCCCTCAAACCCCCATTTTGAGAAGCTCGGAGAGAAAGCATATGATTAAACTTCACAAAGTGCATATTTTGAAAAAGATGATGATTCTTAAATATCAGCATGAACTATAATTTTTTGGTTTGGTTTTGACTCTCCTGCACAGACCCTGATATTAAACTTGTGGTCCTCAGTTTGTGAGACAGTTTTTAGATGTTCTTCAGCCTTGCTGGAGGAAGTAAATCGTTGTCAGCAAGCTCTGAGGATTCATAACCATGCCATACTTCCGATTGTCTGTCTGCTCTTTAGTTTTGTTTGAAAATGTGATTTCTAAGCTTCCTGCTCTGGCCACCTGCTGCCACAGTACCACTGCCAATAACAAACTCTCTTCCTGGAACCATAAGCCTGAAAAATCTCTCTTTCCAATAAGTTGCTTTTGGTCACAAAATTCTATCACAGCAGGAAAGTAACCACTGCACATGAGGGCTTGTTATACCTAAGCAAGTGTGTGTCCTGCCCTAGGCCAAGGTTATGCTGATGCTGCTGTCTTCCAAAGAAACACTAATCTTAGTATCTCTAATTGTTAGAGAAGCTTTGCATTTCCTCTTTTCCTAATTAATCAATTGACTTTGGAGTGTGGCAGGAATTTCTGTAGAAAGCAAAAGGGGAAATTTAAAAAATATTCTCTCCCACATTATGGAGATCAAAGGAATGTTGGTCTTTCAGGCTCTGAGGCAAGTCTGCTTACCAACGGAGCCATCTCATCAGGCTGTTTGCATCTCTTGAAGATCTCTCTACTTTAAAAGTTTATCAATTAGGGTAAAATATCCCCTGGAGTTGTCAGAATTTCTTCACAGAAAGATCTAGCTTCTTGCAGTTATTCGATGCACTATCCCACAGGTAGCAGTGGGGTATATACAGACTATGAACAAATTCCTTTAATATTTAACCCCTGTGAACTATACAGGACATAGGCCACCTTCTGTTATCATTTCTTTGCAATAACTTTCTTCCTGCAGGAGAATTTATAACAGAGTGTCAGTGGATTCCCAGACCTTCAAGGCTCTTATTGAGTATATTTAGAAATGTGTATTTCATATGTCACATCTCCATCAATAGTTGAGTTTCAGAATTCTATATATGACACTTCAATTCAGCAAAGACATATTGATCTTCTCCTTTTTGAAAAGCCTACAACACACATCTGCTAACAGTGCATCATGTTTCTGTATCGATATGCTAGGAAGTGTAGATCATGGAGAGGGGAAGCCTGCCTTATTCTGTGGAAAGATGGGGTTGTACCCCCAAGGTCTCATTTAGTTTTTCATCCTTTTTATACTGGTTTCTGGTTTCACAACTCTGCTGAACATTATGTTGTTAAGACAATTGGGCCAATTCCAAGACAAGGAATTTATCTGTATCCATATGACTAAGCATTTCCCATAATGGATAATTCCTGCTTTTACTCTTCTGGTGTTAGAAATGTTGGCTTTTTCTGGAATTTGAGGCCTGGCCTTGAACTCTTCACTAGTTGGTCCACTTGTGATGATGGGTAGGTTGATTCTGGAATCTTTCCCCTGTTCCATCTGTATAAATCTTTCTAATTTGATATTGTAAAGTCTCAAGCTTAAATGCCATAAATCAAAGTTCTTTCTTGGCATATTTTACACACTTTTAAAAGGTCAATAAGAAGCCTCACCACTTTCTGCCACTTCTTCTCAAATGCCCCACAACTCACTTGCATCTAATTTTTCCAATTGTTTCTTTTGTTTTCTGGAGAAAACACTCCTACAGACTCTGTCATGTCAAAATATCTCTAGCAATTTATGCAGGTGTAACTTGATGAAATCTCTATCCATCTCTGTCTTTGTTTCTCTGTCTATCTGTATGTAACTCTCATTACATGCTCTGTCTCATGAATAATTAACTTCAAATTTCTGAAAATTATATAACATAAAAGTAAGTGCAAGACTTCTCATCTAAATTAAAATTTTAAAATGTATTTCAATGGTTAGTTTTGCATGTTACATAAACATTTTAAAACAAATTTAAACAAAATGGTTGGTGAAAATAAAAATATTCATCTAATTAAAATAAAAAAACCATAAGACTATTTATCTGAAATGTCCTTTTTTTCACATATTTTTCAGTATGATCAGATGAAAAGTGTTATTATCTAGGAACTTAAAAGCTTTTGGTGACAAGTTTTGCAGGAAAGCTATTGAGTATTTAAATTAAGGTATTCTGTAATATAATACTATAATGTTTTAAAGAAGAATATCTTATAAATTCAACTTTCTGGTTAAATAATATAACTGTCATACAAATCTTGAAGAATGAAAAAATTAGGTCCATTTAGTAATCAATCACATCTAATAATGCCCCACAGTGCTTCCATTTGGGAACACTGTCTAGAATAAATCTTCTAGTCTACAGTTATAAAACCTTTGATATTCTAATGCTCATGTACTGTACAGGGTATACCTTCACAATCCCTGTATGCTGCCTCTTAATGTAATTTTATTCCATATATTCAACAATTAACATGAAATAGGAAGTACTCGAAAGTATCTGGCACCCTTTTAAGTATGTTCATGAAAGAAAAGAGAATAAAGGTAGAAGTGAATTCAGAAGAAATGAAAGCATAGGGGTTGAGATTTGCACAGAATGCTGCATTTATCCACTTGAATACTCCACATGAGATCGTCATTTTCTTTAGAAATAAAACATAGAAGCTCTTTAATGCTTAAACTCATGCAACTTACCTAAATGTATTTATAAAGATAAAATTATTTTCCATTTAAATAAAGGCAGGCTATAGTATTACACACGGAATTAGACATGTTGAAGACAGCTAAACTACATTATTTGTATGTATAATATACCTGAATCTTCAGAAAGAACAGCATTCACTCTATTATTTTTAAAATTCAGGTCTTTTTTTACATACAAATTTTACATTTACTCCAATGTAGCAGTAAGATTTCTTGGCCCAGGGCAGCCAGAAGTCCAGACCCACAGACCTGCAGCTCCAGACCCCTTAGCCGCCCGCAGCTGATCAGGCTCCCAGAAATGATTCAGACACTTAAATTAACTTCATGCTGTTTGGTCTATAGCTCAGGCACATTGGTAGCTAGCTCTTCCATCTTAACTCAACCCATTTCCATTAATCTGTCTGCCAGGTGGCTCATAGCTCACCTATGTTCCTTACATGCTTCTGTTTTTGGCAGCTGGGTCGATCTGTCTGACTTTGCCCTTCTTTCCCTACCTATTCTGATTCCCCACCTACTTCTTCTATGGTGCCTGTCATGGGCCAAAACAGCTCCTTTATTTAAAGATTTACATTCACAGCATACAGAACGACACTTCCACATCACCCCAATGTTTAATTTCCCAATCTTTAGTAATTGTTTAGGGTGGTGTTAAAAAAATACCGCAAATTTTTACTGATAGAAAAATTAACTATCTACACATCCTCTCTATGAGCAGACTTTTACTTAGCCATGCTACGGCACTCTTGCCTCTGTGTCCTCTCCTCTTCCCTTCCCTGCCCTACAACCTTCAGCAAGCTCAGAGTGATTTTCTGCGTAGTGTTTACATGTTTCTTAAAAAGTTCTTTTCCGTCTGTCATTGCTATTAAGTTTGCACTGATAGGGTGTTGCTTCAGATAGATGTACTATCCAGGTGTAGTATAGAAACTGAAAATGGATTTATCCACTGATTCATTTTTAAAAATGCAGAAATGTATGTACAGTGTTATATATCACCTGTAATAATCAGTTTTAATTGTCATTTTCCCAGAATTTCAAATGACCTGTGAGATAAACCTCTGAACAGGCCCATGAGGAATTATCTTGATTAGGTTAATTGAGATAAAAAGACCTGCTCTGGGCTGGGATACTAAACAGAATAAAAGGATAAGGTGAGCTGAGCACCCGTAGCCTCTCTGTCCTTCATCGTGGATATGCTGCAGCCAGCCACCCTGAGCTCAGGTTTTGAGTGCCCAAACTCTCTTTTCCCTCAACTTGCTTTTGTCAGTGTATTGTATCAAACAATGAAAAATAAGAAAAGAATAGTACTACTATTATAAATATTCTATACAATTGTTAAATTTTTTATAAAAAATATCTACACAATACTCCTTAAAACCATAAAATTATTATTAGAAATGATCCCTGAAAAACTTTACTCATCAGACCAGTAAGACTATATGAACTATTAGGGAAGAATGTGTTTTTCTGATATGAGTTAAATATAAACTTAAATAATTCATTCAGGTACATATCTATGTATCTATCTATCTATCTATCTATCTATCTATCTATCTATCTATCTATCTCTCTATATATATCTATATATATAAATGCTTTGCCAATTTTTCATATTCCATTTCTATCTTTCCACACTATAATATGATGATATTCCTGACAATCCTAGATCTGTTTATCTAAACTTAAAGTAATAATGGTGTTTGAGTATAAATTAAATAGTGATGGATGGAATATGAATAAATTATAATACAGTTTAAACCTATGGCAAACTACTAACAAGTTAATAATAGAACTTGATAAAAATATACCTGTCTACAATTTTAGATTACATTTGATGTAATACTTAAAGTATTTGTATTATATATGTAAATCTATTTAAATGAATTACAAAAGGCCTTCAGTATAGAAAGTTAATTAATACATTTTCATTATATAAAGAATGTTCATTACCAAAGGGGAAAAGCATCTGTGAAAATTCCATACAGTTTCACACTGTATATTTAGTGTATCCACCTATTACTTCCTGCCTCCCAAATCCTTTCATCACCCACTCTATTTCTTCCCAGTTTCATGTATTATAATTATCATTACTATTATTATTTATTTATTTTAAATAGCCCTACTTAATACTTCATATATGCACTTATGGGTGTGGCTAAGCACTGAGATATCAGTAACCAACCAGTGGCTACATCCTTATACTTTCAAAGGGGAATGATCCCCTTCCTATTTAACCACCAGCTGCCAATAGCTCCTTCAGTAATATTGGATGATACTCATTTCATGCTGGGGCCTTCGCTGACTTAATTTTGTTTTAAGATATTTTATTATTTAATTGTGTATGTGGTGGTGGAGGTTTGTGCTCATGATTATTAGTGCCCATGGAGGCCAATACCCTCTAGAGCTAGAGTTGTATGTGATTTTGAGTTCCTTTAGATGAAGAGCAGAATGTACTCTTAAATGTTGAGACCTCTTTTCAGTCCCTGGCTTTCCCAATCTTGTGTAAGTCTTTTGCCAATGACCACTACAAGTGTCAGTTGATTTGTACAGTCTTAAGAGTTTCTATCGCTCTGAAGAGACACCGTTATCATGGCAACTCATATAAAGGAAACATTTCACTGGGGCTGGCTTACATTTTCAGAGGTTTAGTCCACTGTCATCATGGTGAGACATAATGGTGGACAGGCAAGTGTGGTGCTAAAGAAAAAAAAAAATGAGAGTTCTACAACTTTATCCAAAGGCAGTGGAAGGAGGTTGTGTGGCACAGTGGTTGTAGCTTGAGCATATAAGACCTCAGAGCTTACCTACTCAGTGGCAAACTTCCTCCAACCAAGCCACACCCCCTAGTGTGAACCAGCATTTGAACGCCTGAGTCTATGGAGACCACACCTACGCAAACTACCACCTAAACTAAAAATGTGTACAAAAGTCAGCCTTTCACCTCTGTTCTGCCAGTGTTATGATCGATCTTACATTCTTTTCCACTTCCTCTTCTGGAAAGCACACTTAGTGTTGGATAATGAGATGTTTCTCTAGATGACCTAACCACCACTGAACACTAAGTTATTTTTACTTACCAGTTTAAGCATCTTATGTGTCTCTGAATTAGCCACAACTCATTGAAAAAGATACTTGTCTGAGAGGAAGTGGAGAAAATCACAAATATATGGAAATAAGGATCTGGGAGGCAGCTTTGGTGACTTTTGGTGGACAAAGTAGTATCAACAGTCTGTTTTGTTTATGGCATCTATGATGCCTCCCTGATTATTTGTTGAGAGATAACCTATGATTAGCCCTGATATTTTCATCTAATAACCCATGTTGTCCACTCATGAAGGGTTTTTATTTTCAAATTTCCACTAAATATATATATTCATATGTATATATGTTTGTAAATACGTGTATATGTGTATTATAGTAATTTATGTATATATATATATGTATATACACGCATATATATTTATAAAGTAGCTTGCATACTAGAAGACTTTTTGTGTATCCTTATTTTTACCTCTCTCTGCAGCCTTTGCTCTGTTCTCTTATGCCTCACTTAAACCTTTAACATCTATTTCATATGAACTGTTTTTTGATATCTCTTCTGATGAAGCCTTTTGCTTGGGTTAGAGTATTGTTAAGTTTTCACATAGTTTTATAGCTTATCTTGAACTCTTCATTTTGCTTAATTCTTCCACCCACATCTCATTTCCCCATTGTCCACTGTCCTCTGTGATGTACATTCCTGCCCCCAGTGTCCCCCAGCTGACTTTTGAGTCACTGTATGCTATTACCCTGTCTCCTATAAGGCACTTTATCCAGTAGCCTGTCTACAGTTTCCTGACATCCACATGTACTCCGATTTAAACCTACAAAATAAAAGAGTGTCAAAGACATAATGTGCTGTATTTATCTTTCTGGTCCTAGGTGAACTCCACGAGTATATTTTTTAATAGTTTCCTTCTAATTCCATAACTTTCTTTTCCTTTCTAGCTGAATAATACTCTGTTGTGTATGTATATTATGTTTTCTTTATTAATCTATCAGATTATGTGTAAATTGATCAGTTCTATTCTTTTTTTTACCTCTTGTTAATAGTGCTTCAGTGAACATGAATGTAGAAACATCTCTGGAATATACTATGGATATCTTCAGGTGTATGCTCAGGAGTGGTACAACTGAGCCAAATGCTCAGTCTATTTCTAGGTTTTCAGAAACCTCCAGACTGAATTCTGCTTTGGCTTTGCTACTTGATACTTCTGAAAATAATATTTTCCAAAGAGAGAATAATCAAAGATTTACTCCGAATCATGAATTTAAACATCACTGAGGAAAGAAAAATTAATGGTAGAGTGCTTGTCTCTCACACACAAGGCCTGCATTTATTCCTAAGGCTCTCAAGAATAAATCAGTATATACCTTCTCAGAATTCACTTAGGCATAATGCAAAATAAATGAAAAAAAGATTTCAAAAGTTAAGAATGTTTCATATTAGATAATCGTCTACATATACATATATGCATAATGGTTGAGAAGAATACATATTCAAATATTTGAACTGAAATGTGTTTTAATATAATACTATAATATATTCTTATAATAAAATTTACTGTGAAACTATTCCATTTTCCCAAATTATATTAAAATACAATGCTTAGAAATGTATAATAAATTAGACTTATCAAACAAAAATAAGATTAGAATGTTTTACACTTTTTATATACAAAAATATTATTTAGTTACCAGGAGAACAATGTTAAAATTTCTGCTTGTGTGTACATCTGAACATGAGACATATGTAGTTTTTTAGGAGGTTTAGTCAGAAGCTAAAACTGTGGATTCAGCAGCAAATCTCATTCTCCAGGGCTGTGAGGACAGCAAATGTGTGCACCATTTATCCCCAATGGATTATCACTAAAACAACTTAAAATAACTCTTGTGGCCTGCTTTATACAGTAGTTACAACTAATGGATGGTAACTGCTGTGGGTTCTATTATTTGATGCATTACAAATTTTGGGAAAAGATAACTATACTTTTTTAGACTTCAGAATGAAATTTTCTGTTAAGAATCTGATGTTCTCCAAAAAATTTCTTCCAAAAAAGTGGTTTTGGTGTTTCTTTGAATTTTTCTAAATCATGTGAATTGTTAGATATGGTGAAGTGATGTATTTTGCTTCTTGATACAATTAAAATTGTTCTTGAAGTTTTATGCCTAGTTATATTAAAATTATTATTTACATATGTAATGCTCGTTTTTATGTGTGTAGATGTATAATCATCTCATTTGGTTACCTAATATCATTATTCAGCCTTGAAAACTATAATATTATCCAGACTGAGATTACATTTTGCAATCTTTCTGATATACATATATTACTACTGTAATAATTAGTCAAAATAGTTATGAATTTGAGATAGTGTAAGGAGAGATATGACATATTAGAAGTTTAAGGAGAGGAAAAGAAATGGAGACATATAATAATTATAGTCTCAAAATTCAAAAGAAAATTCCTGTGAAAAATAATAAAATATTAAAAATAGTAAGAATTTTCCCCCTCCATTGCAATAATGGTACCATGAAGTCGCCCAGGATGCAAGGACACTATCCTGCTTCTATTGTATTCTAGCAGAAATAGCATGTTTTTCACTGCAGCCTTGTATTACATAAAAAGGCTTAACCTTATTTTTTGGAACATATAGTATTCAAACATAATATAAGTATGGGTGGTTGCTTGTTCCAGTTTTGAAATACATAAATAATTCCACATCATTCCAGTATTAGTGAATGTCATTTGTAGGTTTAGGATTTCATAGAGTTTCCAAGCAGACAGTGCAATTAGTGTTCACATAGCACACCCTTAGAATTAAAAGATTGTGAGATTCTGAATCATTTTGTAGAACTGTCCCAGACAGACACCAACAAAATGAATCTACTTGCTACATTAAAGAACAGACACTCTTAAGCAAAGGAGTAACTGCGTGACACTAGTCTTATGCTCTTATGTCGCTGTGATTCACCCACCTTAGCTCTATCAAGTTATCATTAGGAATCCGATAAGCTAATCATCAGAATTATCAAATGTGTGCATTATATAGAATGTTAAATATACTTCACCAAAAGTATGTTGAGATAGAACATTTAAAGCCATAATTTTGTTCTCTGCTTCAAGGAGAGATCATATGGGTGCAAATTCATAGTTAATGTTCTTAGATATTAAAGTTATATGATAGCTTACCTTTAAAAATATGAATGTCTTCCTATATAAAGACACATTTATTAAAATTTTATATAATGTTTTCCCATCTAATAAAAGGAACAAACTATCTACTTCAGTTAAGGGAAATAAGAAATACATATAGATATAATAGGTTGTATGTATACATTTGTGTGTGTAGGGTGTGTGTTGTGTGCATGTGTGGATGAAAGAGTGAGTGTCTGTAACTTTTCAAGAGACAGTCAATGATGACACATCTTAATCTGCTTTCTGCCTTAAGGCTGGTAACAGAGCTCACTCTAAATATATTCTAGTACAATCCCTTAGGAAGGAACAGAAGCTGTTCTCAGTACTTTCTGGCTGTTTCTACTGTTGTATCTGAGTAAAGGGTCTGGAGGCTAATGTATGGTATAAGATGTTGTATCATTTCCTAAAATGTGTGTGATAATGTTAACATGGACATCACTGTTGACTTCAGGAAATTAGTGACATTAGGGCCTTTGCGTCTTTATGCTCGTCAGGAAAATAACCCATGGGTGTTTCCATACTTTATGCTTTCCTTCAAGATGTTTCACGTCTTCTTTTGGTGAAAAGTGAAGTTAAAGACAAGTGTTATAGATGAAGAGAAATGGTAAATAAATATGGGGTTATACATTGTGGGCTAAGCTGTCTTGTTTGCAGGAAGAGGAACTAGGTCACTTATATTTTCATTTCAGTGCATTTTAATTCAGCACCTAAGTGACTAATCTGATGGCAGTTCTTCAGGGTTTTACAATTTATGATGGCAGATTTCATATGTAAGAGTTTTATCAGGTAAAAATGTCTGATACTTGGTCAAATTTATACACACTACCAGTTATAACACAAGGTTGGTTAATAGATATTCCTTGCATACACTTATCTTGATCCCATCAAAAGCTGAGATATATATGTACAAATATGTGAACTGATGCTTAGATCACATGGTGTAAAGCAAACTGGCAATAGGAGGCCTTACCTTTTAGGAGGAAGGGATGGTAAGTGGAGCAGGTGTAGAGGAAGCCTGGGGGATGGCGTAGTAGAGATGAGGGGGAAATCTGCGGTTAGTATGTAAAATAAATTAAGCATTCTTAAATTTAAAAAAATCATTAAAGAAGTAGACTTGTCATTTCAGCACAAATTACAAGGAAATGGTGTCACACTTTCTAACATTGATATATTTAGTATTTTAGTATAAACATTAATATATACGTAGGAGTACTCTCACATGTTAAATTGAGTTGTTCTAATAAATTTTAAATCAGAAGAATACATCTCACCAAATAGTACCTAAATTTTCAAATAAACTGTTCATATAAAAAATATAATTCTTTGATTCAGACATAACAAAATGGTAAAAATTATAGTCTGTTCTATTTTGTTACATTCATAAAATTACTCAATATTTACTCAATAATATATAATGACATTATTAAGATATATTCCATTGGAATCTCAATTAAAATTATTCGCTGTCATTCTCATATGCTCAGCAGCAGAGTATATCTATTCAATGTAGACAGGAAATGAAAGACAACGACACAAACCAGGTCACAATATGAGAATAATCCATGTAAGGACAAAAGATCAGTCAGAAGAGATAGCTAGATTCATGTTGGGCACTCCTTAGAGATCATACTTGAACAGGAAGCCTTCTCAGCTATAAAGGGTAACACTGACCTGTCACACTTGCTGGATCTGACATCATTATACTTTCTTTATTAGAATATTGACTCACACACTCAACAATATTTTTTAACACTTTGTCTTTTAGTCACTGAATATCAGTTATACAAAATAATCACAACTGTACAAGTAAAATATTTTCATTTACTTACCTCTTTGTATATGTAAAAATGTGTGTTATATGAAACTTGTGTATTCAGTCTCTACAAGTCTGCAAATAAAAGCTGTATATATTTAAGCATATAATGAGATAGTCTTTTTTATATATACGGTTTCTTTTGCCAGTGACAAATAAGAACAAAAATTTGACTAAATATCTAGTTATATCTGGAGTCATTTATTTATCACTTAACCTGAATCATTTTATCTTTTTTTAATTAGTCAAACATTTATAGTGAATCGCTAGGCTAGTTTAAAACATATCTGCTTTCATGATGAAGAGTTTGAATAAAACAGAAACAGGCACATAAAATTGCCTACAGGATTCTCTCCCTGCAATAACACTTTGAAGTGCCTTTCCTCATCTACACTTGGAAGAAGAGAGGATGCATCCATGCCTAGTGAGAGCCCTATATCCAGGACAGTGTGTTCCTGTGATAAATATAGTGAAGTCTGTGAGTGAACGTGTACAGTTTTCAAGCAAATGTGTCTTAAACATATTTCCAGACTTCATGACAATGTTTATATTATTGTTTAATAGAAACATTCATTTCTTTATAGGAGCAATTTTTGATGAATCAGCTAAAAAAGATGATGAGGTATTTCGCACAGCGGTTGGTGACCTCAATCAAAATGAGGAAATCTTACAGACTGAGAAAATCACTTTTTCAGTGACATTTGTTGATGGCAACAACCCTTTTCAAGCTGTCCAAGAAGGTAAGGTCCATCAGTGATCTACTATTTATTTTGATTATATTACTTTATTGTTTATTAAAATGAAAATTAACACAGACCAGTAAATAACAATTCAATGTAGGCATCATTCTGTGGTTTTGGTTAATTAGATCACATTTTCTCTGAGAGTTCTTAGGATGTAAGTTTTTATTCTTACATTCAATCTATGAAGGCATGTCTTATGAAAGGTTATTATGTGGATTGAAATATGATATGAAAGATTGCGTACATTTTGCTGTCAAGAGCTTTATGGACATTGTTATAATGTCAATAAGAATGAAACATTCCTGTAAAATATGACTGTCTAGCAGAATTTTTGCTTTGGATTTCTCTGCGATTACTGCCGACTCGAGTGTTGTTACAACTTGCATTGACATTTCAGGTGCACACACAACAAATACATTGCTGCAAGGAAAACCTAGAGACACTTGCACAAATCATTAGTGTTATACTGTGTTCCTAAAGTGCTGATTCTAGCTGTACTGTTTATTTTTTACAAGTTTCCATGCATTAAAATAGTACCTTCCCTTCCCGATTCTCATGAGAGTGAATTATATTCTCATTGACAAATTAATCTGCCTTGCTATTTCTCAGATTAGTGGAATTCTGTTTGAGTCTGATAATCCAATTAAAATGTTAATGCCCTTCTTCGATAAAGCATACATTGTTGGGGAATTATTTTTTTATGGTTGCTAAGCATATAGATTATTTGTGATTTCCCTTATATTTCAATATTGAAACATAATTTCTACCACAATGATATTAAGAAGTAGGAAATTTGGAAGGTGGTAAAGGCATTGGAGTCTGACTCTCTATATAGGGTTAGTGCTCTTAAAAAAGAGGTAGAGTGAGTATGCTGTCTCCTTTGCCTTTAAAGGACACACAGAAAGACACTTTCTGTGGAAGAAAAACTAGGACCTCATAGGCTGAGCTGCCAGCCCCATGAACTTGGACTTTCAATATTCAGAACAGTGAGCAATAAGTTTCGTTCTTTGCAGTTATAATTGAAAATTGTTTTTTTATAGTTCCTCAGACTAAGATAAGACATTGGTCTGTGTTGCATTTTATTGGGACTACACTTTTAGGATAATGAAGGTCAGAGTTATCTGGTCAAATGACTTGGCATTGTAAAATATTTAAATCAGATTTGGAAGAAAAACAATAAAAATCATATTGGAAATAGCAAATTAGTTTGGCAGGAAACAATGTCAAAATATTACCATTGGGGGGATGAGAAAATAACCCCAAATGTCTGGAACATCCATGACTTTTATCTATCATTACAATTTTTGGATGTATAGATTGGCCTAGAGAGAACACATGTGCATTCATTCACTTCTGTTCATGGACTTGATATTCCATATGTGATCTGAAAATGGTGTTTATTGCTCATTGTATAGTATAATCAATACTTTTTAAAAAGTAAAATAAGCAGAATTAAATATGAACTATTTTCACAGGAAACTAAAAATTATGCTTAATAATGATAAAATAGGTTTATATTTTTGATAACTGAATATTAATTCAAGGCCAAATTAAAAATGCATACAAACATTTCACATTAAAATCATAGTTATGCCGTGATATAAAAGGTCAAATAATGTGTGTGTTGAAAAATCATTATAAAAGCACTTATAACATGTCTAGTATTAGAATCTATAAGGGAATTTCAAAGTATGTAGAATTTGGAGAAGATATTCAATAATTTACAAAATGTATGTTCTCTAACAATTATGTTCTCAATAAAGACTTGAAGACTTCTCCTATTACCTAGTGATTCATAACCATGGAGGTTGGAGCAAAAAATAAAAAAATGAAGAAGAGGTGTGATCTACTTATCCTCTAAGACTGCTATTTGTCAGTCTTCAGTCAAGCCAACCTGAAAAGTACAATTAGAAACTACTGGCCTCTATATGTCTACCTTGACTGAAAAAGTAGATTGGAGGAAATTACCATCTTTGAATACATTCCATTACATCATTTTTAAAGACTACATTAAATAGTGATTTTTTTAAATGTTACAGTGATATTCTTTTAGACTCTGGTTTGTGCATTCATCATGCTATTAGATACATTCTAGAAACAAAAATATCTCTCAGAAGAGCCATAGGGAATTAAAAAAGTTATGGGACCGAAAGGTAACTGGGAGAAAAATAAGTTGGCTATATGGAATCCACTAGATACCTGACAGGCAGGCTAAGAAACTTGACAGATTGCCTGGATGGTGTCTGGTGTTAACAAGATGCTCTGGACCACTTATGCTGATGCTCTCTGCAGGATGGTGAGCCTGAAATAAGCCAAAGATTTAGAGAAGCTCCCTGTCACTCTTTTGTTTTTAGAAAGATGGAGTTTTGTTGTTGTGTTGTTTTGTTTTGTTATTTTTATTTTGTTTCATTTTGCTTTGTTCTTTTCGGAGACAGGGCTTATCAGTGTAGCCTGGACCAGGCAGAGCTTAACCAGAAAGAGATCCTCCTGCTTCTGCCACCAGAGTGCCGAAATTAAAGATGAGTTTCACAATTGCTTAGCTAGATTTGGATTTATATTACAAGTCAAAATAATTATTTAAAGTGATACTATAAGATACTGATTTAAAAACGATCCACAGAATCTATCCAGGCTAAATTAGGAGAATTTTAAAGTATTATTTCCTTAAATAGTATCAAGAAATTTAGAAGAAAAACTTTTTGTCCTCAAAGATAGCTCCTTTTATGATTATTCCTATATAGCTATGATTTGCAAATCAATTAAAATGAATTAAATATTCAATATATTGATTTATTATGGCATGAAAAGATTCAATGATATTATTCTTACTATTTACACATAATTTCTAATGATGTTATACAACACCTAATATACACTGTTGGTATTTTGCTCTTTTATGTTCATTTGTTTTAATGTCAAAGTATGATACTTAAAAATACAACATCATTCAGGGAGATGAATTTATTAAAATGAAAGATAAGAGAGATATAATATAAAATTGTCACTCAAAAGAAAATTATATCTAATAGCCTATACTTAATACATTTAAAAATTCCATTCAGCTAACCATATTGTTTAGACTTTGGGTATGGGAACATTAAAGTACTTATCTACAAGACATAGGACCAAAAGTTGAATTTTGAGACCAAAAAATATTTTGAAAAGCCAATTTTTAAAATGTGATATTTTTATTGTCAACACTTAATAATGGAGAAACATGTATCAGTGAACTCTTGATTGAATTTCAAGGTAACGCTAATGATTGATGTCATTTGGTAGCCTCCGCCATATGACTTTGATCATTTATTATAAAGTAAGTTTCTACATATCCATATACTTGTTATAGAACAGTGTTTATGTTACATTCTCTGATTATTAATAACTATTTTCATTATATTTCTCATATAATAACTATAATCTTAGTCATATATCTAAGTGAACTATAGAGACAAATTTCTATTGTTATAAAAATAAATTAAAAAAATTTTTTCAGCAAATTCTTTTTATTTACTTATGAGTTTATTTATATTAACCAATATTACATTTATGTAATAAACTGTTCAATATTAAACAAGGACAAATTATTTTTCGTATTTTTTTATTTCTTTTGTAAAATATTTTGACAACTAGGGGACAGAATTTTTCACCTTTCCAGATGGCATATAAAGATAAAATAATCACACAATATATTTCTAAGAAGCCAGTTGCTATGGGTGAGTGGAAATATGAGTCATTTATAAATGTTTAATGTAAAGATAAAGCTACAAATATCTAGAGAAATGAAGCAACTATTGTAAATTATTTTTTGGTATGTACAAGTGTCAGCAGTGAATAACCAAACAAGAACTTATGACAAGTGGTGTGAAGTTTAGTTACTGCATTAAATTCAACTGTGCACACATGCACTTGTGTGTGGGGAGTGGGGTGGAGTGGGGAGGTGTATACATCATAAAATATCAATATTTGTCAAAGGTTTTAGAAATCTTGGAGAGAATTATAAAAGTTATAGATTAATACGGTTTGGTTCATATTTCATGTGAACTATTTATATTTTTTCATGGAATAGTGGGTGAATTCGTCTCTACGATTAATACATTTATGCTGTATAAATCAGTAATATTCTTTCACCCTTGGAATTCTTCATCTGTTAAGAATGAAAAATTCATAACATGTTTAGTATATTTTAAAAACACTTTGACTCTGTGGTTTTTATGGTTCTGTAAAATATTCTTGGTGTTTAATTTATCCTTAGAGAAGGCTTTTCATTTCTGAATTTTTTTCTCGTACTATTTTTTGTGATCAATTTTTAAAAAGACACTATCACCTCATCAACTGAATCAGCACAGTACAAACAGCATGTTACCATCACCTTTTTCAAGGAATGATCTATTGTTATACTTGACAAAAGGGATTATGGCTATGTTTCCGATTTCATTTTTCCTTAGAGATTGTTTCTTATATGTATCAAATCACAGACATTTTAGTAACTAGTCATGTGTCCCTGTGGATGAAAACCCTGACCAATGAAACTTAATTGATGAAAGATTAATTTTAATGGTTATTTTAGACAGCATTCATCCCTTCATGATGGGAAGGGCCAGGCTTCAGGAACAGCTTTTTTCTAGCTAATGGGAGATAAGGCAGAAGCAGCTTACATGGTAGCAGGAAATAACTGGACCCCATGGATGGGCTGTTAATGTTCAAATACCCACAGAAAGGACTTACTTTTTTCAAAAAACCTGAAAAGTCATATAACTAGGTTATGAAGTCAGAAAGTGTTTGAACATTATATGTTAATGGTATTCTAGATAATACCTTAGCAACAGAGAAATGCTTATATGATAGACACTGGTAACCATACTGAAAGCAGTTACAGCTAATCATATTAGTTCTTGACAGAGACTGACATACTACTACAAAGAAATGAGAGAGTCTCTAAGAAAGTAAGGGTAAGAGTATCTCACTATAGGCTGCATGCAAAATTCTGACCTGTATGGTTCTTCTGTGTAAAATTTCTGAAAAGCGTATTCACTAAAGACTTTTAACATAATACTCTTGTCTAAAAGGTACAAGAAAACTAAGTAGGCTAGAGATTATAATGGCAGAACCATACCGTAGACAGAAAAAAATATTTTTGAAATAAATGTGGAATGACCATGATTATATTTGTGCCTGAACTAATATAAAGTTCATGGAAATATTTAGTGTTACTATGCATAATTCAATGTTTCACAAGTAAGAATTCAAGGTATAAAATGTCTTAATTGAAAAGTTCAGGGAATTTTGTTCATTCCCAATTAGATTTGGTATCATGAATCTTCCTAATCAAAATCATTATAAATGTATCAAGAAAACTCGATTACCAAAAAAATATTTCCCTTTCTAGTTAATGATAACAGCTGGTTGTTTTAAAATTATAGCAGCAATACACCATTTTGTTGAACTAATTCTTCTTGGGGATACAAAAGCAAATACCATATACAGAATCAAAAGCAAACAAAGAAAGAACCCTACATAATTCCAGTTTAGTGAACCTATGACTGTCCTCCCATTAGCATAGGAGGATAAGTTGGGGTGACACACAGGAGCATGAATGAGTCAAATCAGCTATATCCCTGAAAATCTCAACTTGGTATGGCTAGAATCTCTTGAAATTTTAATGTCTAGAGCTCTTTGACCAGTCAATGGGCTTTGTGAATTACATCCTTTGGTGATATTAAACTTTACAATCTGATATTTATAGGCCCAGGAACAAAACACTTGAAGATCCTTGCTAATTCTACTAATTGATTTCTGTGTACATTTGCCGGTGTATTCATTTTTCTTCCCTTACTGCATAGCTGGTAGTTGTTCTTAGCCTTATGATTTTGAGTGTCAGCATAATATGTAAATCTGAATCCTCTCTATGTTTATAGTGGGATAAGAAGAATATCCCACTTGGATATTTAGTAGAAGATATACTAAAATCTTTTTAATTTCATTCACTTTTCTTTCTCCAAGCCATATTGCAAAGACTTGTCCACAATGTCAGGAATCCACATATTCTGAACAAGTGATGTCAGTATGTTTTGTCAATGAAGCAGTAAAGTATAATCTGTTCTATAGTTGCTTGAAGCATTAACCACATCAGTGTTTTTAAGTATTTCACACTAATTCTTCTCATAGAAGAAAGCCCATTAGAGTGTTCAAAAACTTCAGTCAAGGTCTCTCCAATTTCACACATAGTACCAATCTTAGATTAGATAATACATTCAGTGATATATAATGAATGAAATTAAGGAGACAGTGTGTGATTTGGAGTTCTTAAAGCCTACAGAAACAAAACTATAGACTTTTAAAATGTAGAAAGACAGCTTATATAACTTGAGCAGTAACTCTGTTAATAGTAAAAGGAAAAGAATGGTATTTTCTTAGATTTGTAATTCAGAAGAGTAACTTTTCCTTAAGGAAACACAAGACTTTTGTTCTTAACAAAATATTATTATAAATATTAATAATATGATTTTTTATAATAACATTATTTTAAATAATAAAAATCTAGAAACAACTTCAATAGCCACCATATGTGAACCCATACACACTGTAATGTATCTTGGAGATGGATTCAGTAATGTGAAAACCAATCTATTAACAGAGATATTAAATGATTCTCAATGTTATTACAGAAATGTAAGGCCTCTTATTGTCTCATCCAATGCACTCTTAGAGTAACAGGTCTGCAATGATGGGGACAGGTAGAAATGCACATTTTCATAGTATCCTAAAGGTTAGTTTTTGAAGATACATTCTTTGAAGCCTTTTCCTTCAATAACTACACTGGAAGCATTGTGTAGTTTCAATCATAAACAACAAACTTTGCGTTATGAACCACTTTGAATCTGTGTGTTGAAGTGGCATCATTTATCAGATTTCTTCAAAGTTGGGTTAACAGAAGCTGAGACTTGAACTTTCATTGTTTCTAAAGAGTTATTTTTTCTGCTAGTTTGATCACAAACAAACTTTTATGATACTGACTTGGTTAAAGAATTATATCCCTGCCTTAAAGTAACTCTGACTATGGCTTTATTAGATTAAAAGCCACATTTAACCACAATAGGCATGTGACTATAGTCCATTGTGGGTCATACGGATAGTTTACATCATGCTCAGAAACTAAAGATGATTTTGATTTTACATTATGATCCATAATAATGACATCTAAGTTGATAGCAATTGTGTCAGTAGCTTAATTTAAGAACAAAGAATAACCTGGTTCTTAGTGTTTCCTCCATTTAATTATTAGGTACGTTCCTACCAACCAATAATTCAGTTTGTGGGGCCAACACTATGTATAGGTTTGGTTCTTTTTTTAAATTTAATGTTATATTTTCATTAAAAAAATGTTATCTCCGTCAATGTACCCCTTGGTCCCCTCTTTTCTCCCTCCAAATCCCTCTCAGCCAGCCTTCAGCTTTACTCCTCCCCATCCACCCATCCCCTCCCCCAAAAGGGTGAGAAGTCCCAAGGTGGGCCAGCCCACATCCACTCTAGTCAAGCCCCATTCAATCATATTTGTTCTTATACAGAGTATTATTGAATTCTCATGGAAATATTCACTTGAAACATTCTTTTCAAAAGAACACAAAATACCAGTATTCTATAAAATTACAGATTACAGGTGAAAGCAGGAATGAATTAGTAAGTACCTTCTGAACACCTATGATATTCTACCCTTGCAGTAATTGCTCTGAACAACGATGTGCTTCTGACCTGCTGCCCTGAGGATTTTTCTAGCAAGCTTCAACTTTCTATTATGTTATGTTGGGTTCTGGCTTACTGGTGAACTTCTTCTTTTACTCTCAGTGTGCAGTCCTTTTTTAACCATAGCTACCTGTCTCTTCAACACTTGGTTCTCTATATTATGTCATAAGCACTCACATGGTCCACATTTGTTTTACAATATAAGTTTCAAATTTGATGTTATTTACCTTGCTTGGAAAACATAGACATTAAGTTAATAGACCATAAAATTAGATGTTTTAAATATTCGAAAGAAAGTTTCACAGGCTCTTTATATACTGAATGACTATGATACATTGGTAATTTCATATGTAAAGTGGAGATAACAAAATCACAATAATGTTATTGTGCTTATTATTTAATAATTATATGAGGTGGTAATTATAGAGGGAATGATTTTTACTCATATGAATATATCTTAATATCAGTGAAGTAATTAACAATTTATCAGATTATATCATGGACTCAAATTAAGAAAGTAAGTGAGATCTGTATAAATCTATATATTTATATTAATTTAATATATATGATATTAATAACATCTATAACAATTGGAAACACTAAATTTATCTTTGGTTGTCAATATGAAAATATCTTTTTGGTGACCACTCCTATCTTAAACATTGTCTATTGCTTGTATTTGCCACACAGATGACTCTGAATCTACTACTCACCACAGCACTTTTTAGGTGGAACATTACAGCTGGATTCTTGTTGCTGCTGTAAAACTATTACAGGAGATGGTATTGCCCTACTCCCATATTCAGGTTAGGACTCCTAGTTAGCACAGGAAGATGAAAATTATATTTGTAGTGTAATTTATTTGAGAAATAATAGTAATGCCACAACATATGTTCTTTGGTTCTGGTAGATTTAAAATACCTTGTTACCATTTCTGGGAAGCACAGGAAGCCCATGGAGAAAAAAATTAAAGCTTTCTGATGATTTGTGTGGGCTTAATACAATTACTGAAGTAAATAAGGCACTGAGTCATAGCTAAGTGGGATTCAGTGTGGAGAGGCAGAGTGTAGAAGAATGATGTACATGAAGGTCAAACAGAGAATGGATTCAAAGAATGCTTTATGCTTGCAGATGTCTCATCTCTGGTATTTGAGCTTGTTCCTGACATGATTGTTTAAAAGGTTATCTTCCCGGAGTTTGCACATTTTCATTCTGATTTTTCATAGGAGAATATTAACTCTTAATCTTCATCACTAGTTTCTTCGAATTGTCAGTACTAATCTTTTTCTGATAACATGATATTATGTTATTTCATAAATATTTGTTTGGGGGGATTTGTTGTAGATGACAAGATTGTTTGGACTTGATACTTAAACCTATCTTCAAAGGTAAAGATCTTAGCGTATCTATTACATATGAGGAACGTATAACAAAATGAAAATACAGATCTATTTTCATGGTGTAGGTATGTATGTGGTGGGGGCAAGGCTTCATATCAATGTGACTATTTTGCAATCAAAATGCAGAGACTTTTAAAGTTTTATTTTGATTTGAAATGACTTTGTATTTATTTTATTTAACACTTGAATTATTCAGATTGTTATTACTATGGTGAGAGTCCTGAATAATAAAACTGAAAGAGAAAAATTTTAATTTGCCTCATGATTCTAGAAGCTTTACCTTATTCATAGTCATTCAGCCTGATTGTTTATATACCTGAGGAAAGTTGGCATGTAGAACAGAAACAGAAGGATAAAACCCATCGAGATAAATACTATTGATAGGTAGCATCATCATAGACCTCTCTATGACATAGCTAACAGTACTCTACCTTCTCATGTTAGGTCCCAACTCCTAAGATTATTAGCATTTCATATTACTGCTGTCACATTATAATTCTATCATGAATTATTAAAATAGTGATACATATGTCCACACGACCAGTCAACATCAAAAACCACATTTCTGAAAATTATTGAAGTGGGAACTGGGCCTTCAACACAGGAGCTTTTAGGGGAAACAATTCATTTGCAAATTATCACAATCAATATAAAATATTTGTTTTATAAAATGGAAAATTTGAGGTGCTCCTCTGCACTTCTATGCTCATTCACATTATTAAAACCAATCAAGGCACAGCAGGCTTGTGTGATAATGTACAAACAAGTAAACAGGGGGGATTGAGAGATTGCTTTCTTACAGAAACTAGGCCAAAAGTTAATCACTGGCCCCTTCTACCAGATTCTACTCAGGTCTACTCTTCCTAAATATTTGTTGAATAAACTCTAGTGACTTTATTAATAGTATCATCTTTTATTCAGTTTTCAATTTTTTGTTTTACTCAGTTTAAGCTTCTCACTCATCATACATTATATTCTTATACATACATGCTTTTTCATGACTACAGATAGATGCTTCCTGGTATCATATATACACTTATGATATGTATGCATATAAGCTTAAGTGTTTTTTGAGTATATGTAAAAATATGACCACCAAATACTTCTCTTAGTAGAGCTTAAGCTATCAATTTAAACTTTGTAAAGCATAATGTAAAACTCTACTTACGATGTCTGTAAGAATGAAAAAGAATAAGCCATATGTCAAGCCCAGACCATCTAGCTCACTCCATGTACACATAAATGGCTGAATCTCTAATTTACATCAGCTTTCTTGAAAATGACTTAGAATTTGAATACTGAAAATGGAGAACAACTGGTGGAAAATAAAAGATTACTAAAAGTTTAAGTATTCATTGTTTCTTTATTTGTAATATACTTATTGAAGCAATGATTGCAAAATTTATAAGTATATAGTCATTAATTAAATGAATTCCATCTAAGTACCTATGGACTGGATAATCACATATAATAAATGGACAAAAAGGACTAAGTTAGTTAAATTTTTTTTTAGTGGAAAATGATGTTATAAATGAAACCATGTCTGTTTTGACTGAGACACACACACACACACACACACACACACTTGAGTTAGAAAAATGTGCTTACTTGCATAGGATGGTGATAGATAATTTAAGAATACCATTTAAGACAAGTGCTTGTTGCTTAGAATCCTTCATAAAAAGGGGATGGAAGGCATTTCAATTTTCTGCACCTGAAAAATTATTCATGGTGTAGTCTTCAATAGTTGAAGAACTAGATTATCTCTTGAAGACCTAGGGTTTTATTCTGTTTACATATAAATGTTATAATTTATCGATTCTTCAATTGATGGGTCACTATTGCTTATGAATTATTCACCTAAAGTTATCTCCAGTGTTGCAGACACTTTTGTAAGTTGACTGATTCAAAGAAAGCCTCATAATTCTCCCTCTGGGGCAAAAAGTCTTTGTTATTAGCTCTGTTCAGATATTAAATCCACATATTTAATTTTGAAAATAATGTTGAAAATCTTTGTTCTTTTCATGTAAATATTTCTTTTCCTAAGAAAAAGAAACAAAAATATAACAAATTAGAGAATGAATTTTACTCCATTTTTCATCTTTTGATGCAGAAAAATTTACAGTAATTTATTAATGTTTTAATTAATAATTTAGAAGCCTAGAAAGGAATCTCATTTTGTGACATATTATGTGCAGTTTTTTTCTGTGCAATCAGACAAAGAACCTCATAGGAGAAACCAAATGATGCGAAACAGCATTTGGCTAATATGGTTAATGATAGCCCATCTGTATTAGAGAGGATTTTATTTTTTTCTCTAACCTTTTTCCACATTTTCTTGGTTACCCTCTCCCAACTTCTCCGACTCTTCCAGTTAATCTGCCTCTTCTTCTGTGGGGTTCCTGTAGCCATGACAGGAAGAATTTAACGCAAATATTTCATTTAGGCCTAACTGTTCCAAAGTCTCACACTCTGCATAATGTCTAGCTGTGAGTTTCTGTATTTGTTTTCACGTGCTGCAAGAAGAAGCTTCACAGATGATGGCTGAGCAAGGCACCAATTCATGAGGATACTAGGTTGTGATTAGAAGTCATTTTATTGCTATTTCAGCCCCACCCCCTTTTAAAAACTGTAGTATTTGTTTTTACCCTCGGTCCTTGGGCTATTTAGTCTCTGATTCTTTGGCTCACAAGAAGAGTCAGTGGGCTCCATCTCATGGTATAGGTCTTAAATTCAATCAGATATTTATTAGCTACTCCTACAAGTTTTGTGCCACTATTGTACTAGCATATTTGGCAGGTAGGACACCATTGTAAATTGAAGGATTTGTGGCTGGCTTGGAATTTACATTTCTCCTATAGTAGCATAGAGATACCTTCTTGTTCCAAAGACAGAACATAAGTGTTCTGTGTAGGCACCAGCTTGACTTCATGTTGGAAGAGTTGTGGTTGTGTTATCTTCAGTGGGGCCTTGTTCTAAGTTTGTGGAGCACAATTTATAGTCTTGGCAACAGCCTGTATAGTTGGGGGGTAACCTGGGATCTTTTGACCAATGTTTTTAATTAGATCTAACTTGATTCTGGACCTGAAAACTTCATTTTGTGAATAAAGATGTCTAACTGAGGTTCTGTCTTTGCTGTTACCTGGCCATTTCATTAAATCTCCTTCTTCTCTCTCTCTCTCTCTCTCTCTCTCTCTCTCTCTCTCTCTCTCTCTCTCTCGCTCTCTCATATATTCTCCCCCGTCCTCCTCTTCCCTTTCTTTCTCCCCTTGATCCTCCACGTCTGCCCCACCCCCATCTATTTATAACTATTGCATTTTATTCTCTTTTCCTTTCCCGGGAATCTCTCTGTCCATTTAGTCTTTTACTCTATATCTAACATCTGTATTTCTATGGGTTGCAGATTGGTCATCATTGACACAACAGCTAAATTATTTGTCTTTCTGAGTCTAGGTTACCTCACTCGGTATGCTTTTTTTTCTGGTGACATCTATTTACCTGTGAATTTCGTTGTTTATCAGCTGAGTAATACTCCATTTTGTTAATATAACATATTTTCTTTATCCATTCATCTATTGAGTGATAACTAAGATAAACATAGCATGAAGAAGCAATAAACGTGGTTGAACAAGATTTTCTGTGAATGAAATAAATGACCTTTCAGTGTATGTCTAGGCATAGTATAGCTTAATTTTAAGGTAGATGATTCCAGTCTTCCTTAGGAACCACCACAATAACTTCCATAGTGGTTGTACAAGTTGCACTACTACCTTAGTGAATGAATGTTCCCTTGCTCACCAGCATTAAATGTCTCTTGTTTTGTTAACCTTAGCAATTGTGATGGGTGTAAAATGAAATCTCAAAGTAGTTTTGATTTGCATTTCCTTGGTGACCAAGGATGTTAATCATTTCTTTAAGTGTTTCTTAGCCATTTGAGTTTCCTCTTTTTAACATTCACAGCTTAGATCTATACTCCATATTTAACTGAATTATTTGTTTCTTTTGATTTCTAAGTTTTGTTTTGTTTTGAGTTTTGTGTATATATTTAAATACTAGCCCTCTGTCGGATACATAGTTGATCAAAATCTATTTTTGTTGTGTAGGCTGATGCTTTGTCTGAATAATGGTATTCTTTGCAGTGAAGATGATTTTCAGTATCACGATATCCTTTTATTAATTGTTGAACTTAGTAGTGCCTATACTAATGGTGTCTGTAATGTTTAGAATGTCTTTTTCTGTGTCAATGAGTTCAAGACTATTCCTTATTTTCTCTACTAAGACAATTATCACTTAGTAATCTTACAAATTGGAAAAGTAAGGTATGGGTTGGTTAGATGATCTGCCACGATCTCTAAAATGGTGTGTGGAGATACACTTCAGGTAACATTTGCTAACTGTATATCAGCGGCATTCTCTGTAGGAAGCAAGGCAAGAGAGTGATATGTTATTTTTCTGTATACTTCAAAGAAGGTGTTTGCCTCATAGGAGCACAATCTAGATCATTATTCTTTCCTCTTTACAGTGCATAAATTTATCTTATCTTCCTCCTCAGGGCTACTGCTATCTACCATTACTGTTATACCTCAACCATTTCTCCAGAATCTATACCAATTAAAAATGAATCTCTTCTCAAGTATCTTACTTTGCATTATCATCCTTTCTTTGATTTCGACTGTTTAACTGGTATCTTTCACTCAGTTATTTGTAGTCCTTTCCAGTCTAATCCAGAGTATTTTCCTTGGCATAAATTATTCAGACATGATAACAGAATCATGCTGGAGATGATGAAGAACGTTACTCATACTTTTAGATTTTGACTTTTGCAGGCTGAAATCCTCAGATCTTAGCACTGTCATTAGGCTGACTTCCATTGAAATAAAAAGTGACCAGCTCCTTCTGGAAAGTTCTGTAAGGAACAGCAATATTTTTATTTAAAGGAATTTGTCAAAATATACACATTGTAAGTGTTAGTTATAAATTGAAAAGCTTTCTTTTTTGCTTCTGTCTTTTAATTAACAACTTTGATTATGCTCATTAATCAATTGTTCCAAAAATATTCAGAATTATACTTTATTTTTATGGGTAAAATTTTTCTTTTACTTTTCTTCCATCTATTCTTTTTTTTTCACCCCTCATGAAACTGGACTATAGTCAAAGGAAGAGGAGAGAGAGAGAGAACAAGAAAGATGGGTTTTTCTAAATAACCTTTTTCTAAAAATAAACACCTCTGTGTTACACTGCTCATATACACAGATGCAGTACCATGACTCTATGAAAGTTTATCAAGAAGCATGATAGTTGAATCAGCATTCATAACTCTCTGTCAAGAATCTGGCTAGTCTTCTGTCCAATGTTTAACAAGCTTAGAAAGTGTCTGCATCTTAACTGAGCAGCAGGATGAAAATTCCCAAATGGTTTCAGTACTTTGTAAGATCATGTGGGAGATTTCTGGAGAGTGTATGTGTTGCACAGATGTTGATTTTTGGGTGGGCACCCTCACATCCCACAGACAACCCTACTTTGTAGTAGAGACAACTGTCTTCAAAGTTTTTATTTTCTCCAATTAAATTCAGCCATATTTAAAAGTTTTAAAAGATAAAACATTTAATTTATTTTAATAATTAAATGAGCAATAAAGGTGGTATATAAGTACCTGATAAGATTTCGATTATTTAAGGCTAAATATCTTTCAAAAGCAAAAAAACCCTTTCTTAAAAAGTTACTTTAATTTAATGTATGTGTTTGCTCTATATTAGTTTATATATAACACATTATGCTCAATATAATATTTAATAAATTTCTTCTTGATTTTATTAGAACTGCAAAATAAAATCTGAAATACAAATGCATTTAGATGAATATTACTTAGTTATTCTTTGTGAGTATGTTGCACAAGACACATAGATGCAAAAAGAGATAGATTTCTACTTTCTATGGTTATTCTCAGATTTTTGTAATAAAATACTAACTGCAACTTGCTGAGATGTAGTTGAATTATATACTAAGTTTTTATCATGGGAAACTATAGGGAATAGAAAACAAATGCAGATACACATATTCCTAATTATTTTTAATGATATTTGAGGAGGAGAATGTGCAGTTATAGGTCTTCATACATAGGAAGAGTACTAAAAGGATTTGGCTCTGCTTGGGTAAGCAAGACTTTTTTTTTTTTTTTTCCTAAATTCTGCTATATTTATTCTGGGGGAGTTGCCATAGTAAACATTATGGTACTTTTGATGCCCACATATTTATATTCCTTTTGCTAATGTACAGAGTAGTTCCATTGACTTTGAAGCTAAATTATGCTCTTAATACTTTTTTGAAAAATAGCTCCATATCTATATCATATTTTTTTCCTGAGATGTGTTTTTACTGTGCTACTTAGGCCAATATTGACTCTGTGATTTTCAAGTACTTAACTTTCAGTTCCAAGGCTGTATAAAAGTGGAATGATTTAATTTTCATGTAAATTTAACTCCATTTTTAATTTTTTTAGATCAGAAATTCCAAAACAATATTATAAATCCGTAGAATTTCATTGCTTTATTGGAAAATAGAGCCATATCACATGAATTAAATTTGCAGTATCATTTGTTAACAATCATACATACCATTCACAAATATCCTATTCAGATATGATTATATGCATTATTATCATGGGTCTTCATGAAATACCTTAGATTCTGCAGAAACTCAGAATTAGTTCTGCTCCACAGAATTGGAGCAATAAATATCTATCAGTGATTAGATAGATCATAGTTGAATAACTGTCAGTGAGCCCCAAATTTGTAGATGTTAGCTCTACAGAAGCCTCAATCTTTCCATTCATAAATGAGGATAGTAATGATATGTGAGAAATTTAACATTTGTTGTTAATAAAGCTCTCATGTTTGTAAAATACATAATAGTGAAAATATCTGTAAAGCAAATGGCATAGGTTTGTCAAGTAAACAAGAGCTGTGTAAGACATGATCCATCATTATGTTTCTGACAAGTGCTACTGAAAATAAATGAAACCCTACACAAATGACCACAATGTAATGATGAATGTCTCCCCCTCTTACTCCCAACCAAACAATATTTTATTGCTTTCATGTTTCTCCAAGAGACTCCTCATCAATCCCCAACAAATTAATATTCACAGCACTGCCTAGCCTTTATCAAGCATCTTGACACCTTGGTTACTTTCTATTTGACCTAATGTTCCAACTGTCTACTACAATTCCTCCCTTAACCAGACACATGTGTACATTGTACATTTCTAGAATCTGCTTCCAATAATTTACTTTGTTACACATGATCAAGTAGAGGATTAGTAATGGTGGACCTTGTCTTAGGTGTTTTTTTTTCTACTTCCAGTTCAATTAAGCATTAACAGCAGTGGCATACATATTGCAGTATCTGACAGTTAAGAGATTTGCTATGAGATGATTTCAAGCTATAGTCCTCACACGTACTAAAACCCTCATCCTGAAGCATTCGATGAAATGTTAGTGATTGTTTACATTTTGTACATAGAATTAGGCAAAGACAATTAATAGTCAAAAATCACCTTTAAGAATGTTAAATAATTCAGACTGAAGAGTTTCCATTATGTCATTCTGTGCATTGCATTCTATAGCATTCTTTAATCTTACTTTATTTTATTAAACCTGTAGTTATTACTCCATACCACTTTGTCACACAAAAGGAGTAGGACATATACATTGTGATGTGATTAATGGCTATGAGGCAATGGAGTCCATACTTTATTTCTTAGGATTGGGTAAGCTGTGGCAACCAGTATGACTTCCCAGTTTTCTCATGCTCATGCAGAGCTTATTGTTAACATAGTGCTAAATACCTTTCAAGATGTTGATTAATTGCCAGAAATTATTAGGTGATGACATTTCATTTATATTTTGCTTTCTGTTTTAATTAATAAATTTGACATAAAACCATCATAAACAACTTCTAAGATTTATGCCATGAGAAAAACTATTACATTCTCCTAATTGTGTTTTGTTTCCACTCAAAGAGATTTGATATTATAAGAGAAACATTGGTCACACATAGCGAAACCCACATTGAACAGAATTATTTTTGAAAAGTAACAATAAATGTAGAGAATATAAGTATATGATGTAAGGTTACAAAATGAAGCTGTTTTTCAAAGAAATGAGTTTGGTAAAGGCTTAATGAGATTTCTTTGCTGACTTTTTGCCTTTGGTAACACAAACTAGTGGGGTCTATTAGTTTTTCGAGTTTACCAGTTTTAGAAGTAGGCTATTATTAAATAATGTATTCATCTTTGTGACAATCGCTATATGTATGGTGAGTGTCAGAAGGTATATTTTTGTCTACTTACAGTGGTGAAAACACTTTGGAAACAAGTCATCTTGATTCTTGAGGTTTTTAAGTATCTTTTGTCTTTAAGAGATTTTCAATTAATATCGCAGTCAAAAGAGTAACTTCCAGCTTCATAAAACCAAAGAAATAATTATCTAACAGAGTACTAAAATATAATCTTAGTCCCAGAAGATAGTAAAAAATGAGTATAATTTAATCATTCATTAATTTTATGTTTGAGAAAAGAATTAGAGTAACAGTAGCCAAAATATGTAATTAAAAGAATATTCAAAACTAGAGTAGATTTTTTTTTCATTTTTCTTTCCTTTTTGATATTGTAATAACTTCCTTGCTTTTTTCCTTTTCTCCCTCTAAACACATCAATACCTCTTCCTCTCCTTCAAAATCATGGCCTTCTTTTTATAAATGGATGTTACAAACATTTGTGCGTGGAGAGTGAACCTTGTCATCCTCTATTAAGGATCAATAAAATGTCTCATTTTATTCTGATCAGTAGTAACTCACTCAGAGTTTTGGAACCTTTGTAGCAAGATCTCCTAGATTTAAAATTCACTATTAACGTTTACTAACATTATGAGCTTAAAGTTTTCAAATCTAAAATTCTCTCTATGAATTTGAAATAGTAGCATAACTTAAGTATCTCTTTCAAGTAGATGGATTCAAAAGCTTAGAGATTTAAAATGCCTAGAAAGAAGGGATCTTGTATTATACTGATTTATTTCAAAAACCAAATCTGCCTTTCTTCAATATAGCTTGTATTTATATCAGAAGCTTTGGAAAGCTGAGGTCAGGTACGCATTTTTGCTCACTTCTACAATTCTAGAATTAGCGAAGCTGAGACAGAATGATTTCTATTGGCTTAAGGCCAAAGTGGGCTATGTAGTTTGCTCAAGGTCATCCTAGGTTGTAAAATAAACCACATCCAAAACCAAAAATCAAGACAGGTTAAAATAGCAGCTGCAGCATCCACAACAAAAAAATTGATGATTATAATACTTAAAACTATTAGTAATGCACATCTAGGTTGCTCTCACTTTAAATCATACTATATTTTGCCTTCATCTACATCTTGAATTTTATTGTATAAAATTCTGCCTAGATACCTAAAATTTTGGCAACATGAGTACCTAGATAGCTTGAATTTCAATTCTTAAACACTAAATTTTTTTAAATAAATTTGATACATGGATGAGTATTTAAAGGAGTAAGTAATTGGACAATTATATTGAGTTTTAAAGACAAACCATGTCAATAAAATAGATTGTTTATTCTGAAGATTGTATTTAGCAAGAACTATCTACTACCTGAACCCAGATATATTGTTTCAATATCAGTATCAAATAACAAAGTAAGTTTTGAAAAATACAATACACTATTGTCTACTATGTTTCAGCTTCCTATGGAAAGCAACAGTGAGACCCACTGGAGTCTGTTTTCTGCCTATAAAGGGAATTATAATCAATAATAAATTACACATGCTCTCTCTGCACACAAATCCTCAGAAGACAAACCACAGAGTAATTAATTGGGGGACTGAAATGTTTTAGCTATAATTTAAATGGGGAGTATGAGGCCTCTTGATAATTTGTGGTCGTGATAAGGGGATGCCTTATCTTGTGGTGATATGTAGCCCCTCATAGAAATCAAGTTTAAAGTCATATTATTTACAAATATGTTTCAAGAGCACATGTTTACTGCTTCTAGAATGTGGTAATATAGCCTTAGATTTAATCTACTTCACAGGGGCCACGTGATGTAAGGAGAATACTTTAGCACATGAACATATCTGAGCAAGTATCCTTGTGGTATAATTGAGCATCCTTTGGGTATATGACCAAGAGGGATATCGCTGAGTCTAAATTGATATCTAATTGTTTTTGTTTTTTTTTTTTTTTTTTTTTTTTTTTGAGAAGCCACCATACTGATTTCCAACGGAGCTGTACATATTTGTACTCCTACCAGCATTAGAAAGGTGTTCCCCTTATTTCACATTCTCTCCAACATAAGCTATCATCAGTGTTCTTTCGATCTTAGTCATTCTGACAAGTGTAAGATGATATATCTCAGATTTGCATTTCCCTGATGACTAAGTATTTTGAGCACTTCTTTAATGTCCTTTGTCCATTCTTCTGTTGAGAATTCTGTCTTAAGATCTGTGTACCATTTTTAAAATTAGATTACTTGGTATTTTGGAGCTTAGATTCTTGATTTCTTTATATATTTGGAGATCAACCTTGTCAGATGTGTGGTTGGTGAAGACCTTTTCCATTTTGTTGGTTGCCATTTTATCTTATTGACTATGTCCGTTGTATAACAGAGCTTTTCAGTTTCAGGGAGTCCCATAAATTAATTGCCACTTTTAGTGTCTGTGCCCCCGATGATATGTTCAGGAAGTTGTTTCCTGTGCCAACAGATGCAAACAAAAAATAACAGACAACAGTCCACAGCCCCAAAGAAGCTAGGTAACAAAAAAGGCCCTAAGAGGATGCATGAATCACCCTGGGAGGAAGAAGTAGATGAGATCTCCTGGGTAAACTGGGGATGTATGGGGTTGATAGGAAGGGATGGGAACATGAGGGATTGGGATGATCAAGTTGGGGGAGAGATGAAGAGGGAGAAGAACGGGAGAGATAATTTGATAGAGGGAACCATTATGGGGTTAGGGAGAAGCCTGGGGCCAGGAAAACTCCCAGGAATCTACAAAGATGACCCAACTAAGACTCCTAGCCACCGTTAAGAGGGTGCCTGAACTGGCCTTATCCTGTAATCAGATTACTGTCTACCCTAATTGTCATAGGAGAACATTCATCTAGTAACTAATGGATGCAGATTCAGAGATCTATATCCATTCACTGGCCCAAGCTTCTGGAGTCCAGTTGAACAGGTAAAGGAGAGCTGGTGTAAGCAAGGAGAACCAAGATCATGATGGGGAAATGCACAGAGACAAATGGCCTAATCTCCTGGAAGTTCACAGATTCTAGACCCACAGGTAGGGAGCCTGCATATGACTAACCTGGCCACTGCATATGGGTGACAGGTGTGCATCTTGGTCTGTTTATAGTGCCACTAACTGTAGGACCAAGATATGTCCTTAATGCGTGAACTGAAATTTTGGAATCTATTTCCTATGATGGAACACTTCCCTCAGCCTTGATGCTGAGGGAGGAACATGGTTTTGCCTCAACTTGATATCACATTCTTTGTTTATTCCCATAGGGTGGATAGAAAGGAGGTGGGGGAGGGAACAGGATGAGAGGAGGGAGGAATAACTATGGTTGTTATGTAAAATAAATAAAGAAGTTATTTTTTAAAAAGTGATTTTTGCAATGCTTATACCATAACAGCTCATGGCCAGAAATTGTTCAGAGTTGATTAATGTAAAGTGAAGTAGTGAGGTATTTGGCTTTTCCTACAATGAGGTGGACAAAATTATTCTAAAAAATGTGTTACTTGTATTTTCGTTATTAAATGACATTATTAAATTTTCATAACAGTATATAAAAAGCATGACAATAAATTCCTCTCAGCTGTTCAGAGTTTTTGGACATTTATATGTGTAAATATAGACAACTTCAAACTATGAGGTACAGACTTAAATCAGTCATCACACTTTCTTGGTAGAATTTACTGTTTTATTTATACTGTGAAGATGTACTTAGAAAAAAATCTCTTACAAGCATTGATAATACTAAAATATATGAATATGATATTTTACCATATCTTTTTAAATATGATGTATTTAATTAAAAGCGTGATATAGCTGAGAGATGATGTGAATACCTAACAGGCACAAAGCCCCATGCTCACACTCTAACACCACCTGAATACATAAAACATAATTTCAGTTACAATCATTTCTATGTAGCAAAAACATACATAGTACTTTAAAAAGTTCATTGACTGTCAGAAGTTAGTAGAAACTGGTTGCCTGTTTCTTCCTGCTTTTCATTCCTTTCTGCTTTTTGCTTTCCATTGCTGTATATAACTCTGTTTAGTTTTCTCCATATGGGATTCTGTGAATAATAGACAGGGCTGAACAAGGGCTGGAATGGAGAACCCTTATGTGCTTAAGAATCACTGAGGTGCCGACTGACTTTCTGTGACAATGCAGGGTTCCTGGCAGGGTTTCTCTAAGTCCCTATGGCCCATTGTATCATTTTACCTCTCCTTAAAGTATTTGAGGAGAGCCAAAGTGCTAACATGAGATCCTACTTTTTATGTCGCTTAATATCTGTTGTTATTGTGCATTCATTTCTTATTTCCTTTGCTATAATTTCCTTTATTACTTGCTATTACCTGTAGACTTGAAGATGACTATTTCTTGCATAAAACTAAAATTCTTGATAATTCTTTCCATTTTAAATTAGAGATAAAAGTATATATTTCCTAATACTGATCTAAATCCCAATAGAAGCTAATTATAGTAGCACTAGATATTTTTAGCAAACTGTGGAATAGTAAATGTTTTGAAATGTCATTGTCTGTCTTGCTCAATATGAACTAATTACAGTGTGGTTTCAAAGTATATGCTGTTAGCCATTTGAGTATTTTTAGCTTATATACTTGTGAAAATTCAATCCATATCTTGAAATAACATTTGTGTATGGCAGAGTGGTACTCTCTTTGGATCTTAACAGATAGGATATTTTGTGTGTATGATGAGCTCTATCATACAATGTTTATCAAACATGATTTCTGATCATTCCCGGTGAATACAGCTGTGAGTCTATAGATTATAGAAGTGCTTCAAAAAGCTTCACATGCATTTCTCCCTGGTATTCTATTAAGCACAAGCATTTTTAGAAAAGTGTCAAAAGTAAAAGAGAAATGGGTAGAAAATGGAGTTGAGTATAATGTGCCTTTTGCTGTCAGACACAATTTTGTCTCATCAAATAGCCAGAACATAGTGCAGTCATGTAAGAGAGTAATGAAAAGACATAAGCCTGGTGGTACACATTTGAGGAAAGGTATTTTGTATGTGTATAACGGTAAAAGTTTTATATGTAAATAACTGAGTATCTGGTCATTAAAACAACTGAAACTCATAGTTTTCAAAAAACATTTCAATTGTTATTTTCTTGTTTACTTTGTAAGCATATCGGGGATAAATAAGAACGTGGTATTTCTTCACAGCAACCCAGTGAAAGTTACCGAACAGTTCTGTGTTTCCATATTCCTCAATTGACTGTAATGCTCTGAGAAATTAATTGGAAAATGTGGTTACAGTCATTTTGGCTCATCATGGCACTTCTATAAACTGTTTTCACTGATGTTAACAACAGTTACACACACAGGATATCTCCTTACTCACGGTGTGGAGTCTTAAGTCTAGAGATGGTTTAACAGAGACAAAGTTGCACGGGGATTATCTAGTTTCTGCTTCTCTGGTTTTTTTTTGTGTTTTTTTTTTTTTTTTCAGTGAATAGACCATCTGAACATGGCTATCTGATGCTTGTGAAGCTGTTCCCTTAATTCTTCATTTTCTCTGCATTCTGTCTCAATCGTGGGCTAAATTACTTAGGGTTCCTGAAATCATTCATAACCATTCCTTTTTCCTTTGGTTTTTACTAAAATATGAACATAGCGCCATGGCAAGAACATGATTTTCTTTTCAAAAATTTGTCCTGTGAAAACCCTTCTCCTCAACAAATGCTCAGGGTCATTTCCAGTGAAAGTCTTTTTTTTTTTTTTTTTGCCAACTAAAGTATCTCTTAGCTTAACAAATTATCTTGTTTATTATTCATTTTTGTTAGAGGAATTTGTGCTCAATATCTGGGCCAATTTTCCAGTACTTCAGTCAACATATTTCTTAGTTTTAATCCACTAAACCTCCATTTTCTTTAATGAAAAATTGCTTTCTGTGTTTATTATAATGTAAAAGCAAATATATAAATATTTACTAATTGAGTTGTTTTCTGATGAAGTAACTTCTCATAGTAGTGAACAATGACGAAAGACATGAGATAGAAGGAACATCTTAAAATAAAGAGATATAAAATGTATTGTCTATGTATACTAAATTATTTACCTGAAGCTAAGAGGTACATTTATTTGAGAAATTATTCTATACTAGACATTGTAAAAGTATCAACGTTAATGTAGTGAGGCATTATCATAGTCTATGAGGAAATCATTTTTCTCACATAATGAGGGTTAAGAAAAAATTGCTCATCTCCCCCATTTTCCTTCTCACGTTAGTTTTTATGGAAATAATAAGCTCATTGTGTTTATTGTAGTCTCCAATATCTTAAGTACCTAGTACAATCTTTAGTAGTCAGTGTAAATAAATAAAATCATACTTTGGATAGCGAAAACAAAATCTAACATAGACCAGTCTTAAATGGTACCAGTGTTGCACTGGTGGATAGAGTAGAAAGAAGACACATGATTGAGATGGACGGTGGTTAAGCTATAACTGAATGAAATTAAACATGAAGGTTTGGGGCTGGCTATTAGGCTAAAGTCCAGAGTTGTCTCCTAGAATAGTAACACACTACATATGTAAGGGCTTCCCTTTGTCATTTACATTATCTTTTCTGATTAAAAATACTATAATTGATATCAGGGTAACAATGGCTTTGTAACTTTAAAACCTTTGTTTATTTTTCAATTTTTATGGAATTATAAGAGATGTATTTGTCTTAATTCTTTTAAGCTATGTAGAATTCTGTAGTAAATCCACCTTTATTTGGTTTATTTTTGTTATTGCTGTTTTATATTTTTAGCATGAATTAATTTACTAGTATTTCAAATATGTTACAAATTATGGATTTATTAAAATTATTTATTGGATTTGGGTTTAATTTTTCCATTTAAAAATTCACCAGCTTTTTCAGATTTTTCAGTTTACTGAAACAGATTTATAATGTATGTCCTTATGATTTTCTGAAATTTCATTCATATTTGTTATAATGTTTGCCTTTCATTTTCTAATTTATAAAAGTAGGTCTTCCCTTTCTTTTGTTTAATTTGATTAAGAATTTGGCAATCTTGTTTTATCTTTTCTCTTTTTTATAGATATCTTTAATTTTTATTTTTACTTCATTATTTTCAGACTTGGTTTTGACTATTGCTTTTTTATTCTTTTCCTTTATGTCTTGCCCTCTTTATTTTTCCAAAACCATAACATGCATAATCAAGCTACTGATTTCATTCTTCTATATTTTTATGTTGGCATTCTCAGAGCAGTTATTACGCTGTTTTTTTTCCTGCAGTGGCTGCATCTATCCAGGAGAAAACGTGACCTGAGCTTCACTCTATCTTCTAGCTCTTAACATTTCTCCCCTTCGTTCATATAAACTTCCTTATCCATCAGAAGTTTACATACTCAAAATGTGGATTTGGCTATTTCACTGTTTTTAAATGTTCCCCTTTCATAATATGGCAAATTACTTTAGATTTCCAATTAAATATTCTCCATAATCAATTCCTAAGTTAAAAAAAGATTAAGATATGAATTTGTGAAGCAGCAAAGCATGCATATACCATAAAATGGCTTCTCTTTCAGAAATTTGGAGGGTCCATCTCTAAAAGTAGATGTTGTATTTTTTGGAATATATGGACCACACAAGTAAAGAAAGTCAAAGGTGGAGCAAGAAGGCAGGTGGAAGGAAAGCGATTTTTTTCCTGTTTATCTTGGTTGTTTCTGGCATTTTCCCACTGCCTTTGTTCTTTATCGTAAAGTTTGATACAGATACTGAATAAATGTCATCTCTAAATGTATCTACATCTTTAAAATACTTTGCCATGGAGTAAAATTTCATTCTATGACATTCTATGTTTCATTCATAACAAAATGGAAGTAATCACTTCATCCAAACCAAGCTGAAGGTATTCCCTGCTTGCAAATCTCATTCCTACCCTTTACCCTGTCATCAATCTTCTACAGATTTATTTCTCTGAAGCTGAGCATCTTTGCATGATTGCTCCATGAAATCTGCATAAGGTGGTCACTTTCATAAAGGGTGAACATACTGAATGGCAGTTGATATTACCATACTTAGCACATCCTGCTTCTTTCGTCATCTTACCTTTTTATAAAATGATTAGGAAGTCATGATTTATTCATTCAGTGCAAGTTTTTTAATTTGCATTTTTAATTTTTCCAAGGTGAGAGATAACAGAACTGGGGAAGACCTGAACATTATAATTTTATTGTTTCTGTGGATCTCTTAAAATTCTCAGAGGCATAGCTGGCAGAAAGCACTGCATTTGCTTTACACTGTAGGCTGTTGGTACATGTGCCCTTTTGGACTTGGAAAAAAAAAAAAACTGTGTTTTATTCAAATACAACCAAGATATCTCCTTGCGATTTTGCAAAGGTAAATAAGTTGTAAAAAGAACACATTAAAGGAAGGGATACTCAGAGTCACGTTCCTAAAACTGATCAATATAAATCATGATTCGAATAAATGTTAATTTGTGATTTAATGACAGATAAAATGAACATAGTGAAGAAGAGATTTTTATATTCATTCACTGTAATGTGGTGACAGAAGACAGGAAAACCTGAGCTAACCAACCATCTCAGACTAGAGTCAAACATCACTCAACTTGCATTTTAGTATAAGCAACACCTAAAATTGAATTTTAATTCATGTGCATGCCTCCCGACATAGAGATTGAGAGACTCAAATTGATTCTCTAGGTCCAGCAGCCCTGCTGGCAGCTGCAGTAAAGAAGCCCTCCTCATATGCATGCCAGGTCTCAGCTCTGGCCTAGTCACTCTGCCAAGAGCCCTAGGAATGCCAAGTGCATGGTGATTGTGTGATGCAGAGAAACAGGGAACTGCGTGGAGATGCATAATTGTTTTTTATCTCTTATGTGTTATTGGTATCTGGACTAAGCTTTGCAGCCATAAAAATAAATGGCTGTAGGAATCTTCCAGAACAAATGATCATTGTATTTACTGCATGAAAGCAAGCAGGACTTGGGTAAGCAACACTTACTCTTTGGCACTCTCTTTTCAATTTTAATGGCTAAAGGAATGGGCTGGTTTGTCTCCATCGACTAGAGACTGAACATTCCTTCTCACTTGTCCTCTGGCACTAGACATTTGTAGGTTAAAAGTACTTGTTTTTGTTATTGGGATATTCCTTATTCATTCATTGAGCATGTATACAAATATTTTGTTGTTTCTTCTGATTTTTTTCAAAAGGACTTTTAGATATTCTGTGGAAAATTTTTTGTTACTGGCAAATAAGTGTGTAAGATTTATATTCTCTTAACTCAGCTATAGAATATTATTAGAAATACCTTCAAGAAACTATTTACTACATGAAAAAATATCTTACAATGTTTTAATAGTTCCACCTGTATAAAATTTCTACAGATATATAACATATTTTAGCACAATTTTCCAATAACCATTTCAAATTGTAAAAAGACTTACATATTTGAACATATTTTCCATCAATGAAGATAATCTTTCATTTTACCCATAGAATATACAGAATGTTGTCTCCAATTATGCCAAAGAAAATCATTTCTTCATTAGCCAGCAGATTAATGCATTTTGTTCTGCCACATTAGCATCAATCCATTCATGTTTATGAGCATGTGGTAGCTGATGTTTCTTCTGCATTCTGAAAAGAATAGGATGGTAAGAAGTAAATAATGATTGGAGGATGGTGCTTAAATGTGATGTCTGACCCGTCATGCTTTGCAAGCAAGTGGACTCCCAAAGCTTTCATCATAAATTATAAAAGTAAGTAATTGTAGAGTGATTGAGCTTTTGAAGTACTATTTCACATTAAAATATACCAATTTTGACTGGTAGAATCTTACATTTTGTGAGCTTGCCTTTGCTTCCGTGAATTACTCTTTCGTTGAAGATTATTAATCACCAGCTGCCATTAGAGAGTGGCAGAAGTCCAAAGCAGCACTCTGAGGACTGCTCTGTTCATTCCTGTCCCAGAGTGACATAGTTGGAAGCCATTCTAGCAGTCTGAAAATGGAAATAACTACTGCTAAAATGAGTGTTATCAGCATGTTTGAAGTCAGAGCATATTGAGAAATAAAAAGCCCACAGAATCTGCTAGATAGTTCTTAGTTTAACTAAATAGTTGTGCTCTGTTTTATAGTCACAGGGGCTCAAAATGGGGTAAAAAGAAGAGAAGAAAACTGGAAAACAAAGCTCTCTCTCCACTTTCCTCTTATCCATGTTTTATTTGATGTGTAGTGTTAGTAGTAGACGGGAGAAAAAGGAAAGTTTGGCTTTTGGTCATTAAATTATTCAGTTTTATGTTCAAATTGTTTTTATCTCGTGGAATTGAATGTACATGCTGGGGATTGGGTCATCGGTGATGATGCCGACCCTTGAGACGGAAGCTGAGCTGCCATGGGCCTTGTCAGCGTGCTAAGATTCCAAGGCACACTGCAATGGAACAGACTGAGCAGGAATGTTAACTGACTGTGCTGATGTTTTCACTGTTGTTTGCTTGTTTTGTTGTTTTATTGATTTTTGGTTTGGTTTGGTTTGGCTTGGTTTGGCTTGATTTGGTTTGGTTTGGTTTGGCATGGTTTGGCTTGGCTTGGTTTGGTTTGGTTGAGGCAAGGTTTTTCTGTATAACAGTCTGGACTATCATGGATTTGCTTTGTAGACCAACATCACCTCAAACTCAGAGAAATTTATCTGCCCCTACCTTACTTCTTGAGATTCAAACAAAAAAATGTTGTTTAAGTGGAATGTGAAAATCTTGGGAATTATGCAAAATTTTATTTGTTCATAATGTGCTTCTAATTTTTTTTCTGGTTGTAATAACCAGGTAATATTATGATTTATGTTTGTTAGAATTATCTATTTTAATTAAAAAAATTTCCAAACTCATTTTTGTAATATTACATGAATAAAATTATCATATAATTTATGCTTTATAAAATGTTCATAATAATATACTTTAATTCAGTTTAACATATTTCTCATTTACTTATAGATATATTTTCTTTTATTTAAAATCAAAACTTTTCTCACATAATATGTCCTGATTATGGTTCCTGATCTCTCTAGTTCCCCCATCATTTTCCATTCTGTTTCTCACTAAAAATAATAAGCTTCTAAGACATAATAATAAAAATATAATATAATAAAATATAATAAGATAAAATAAAATTTATAAAGTTTGTGTACCATTTCTTGGAATAAAATTGTTTTAAGTACTTCAAAAACATTCAGTATCCAAAAAGGCAATTATATCAAATAAAACTTTTCTATATGGGTATTTTTATCCTACATTTTTATTTAAGAATCATACTATGTCATTTTAAGAGTTCTGTAAGATTAAATAGCAATACTATGGAGACAAGATGTAAGAAGCATCCATAATGAATCAAGAGAGCATATGGCTGATTCCAGAACAAAATAGTGTTTATTTGATGAAAGATAATACTTGCACAGTTTCTCCACTTAATGTTTTACAATGAACTTTGGGGATAGTTTTGGGAAGAAAAATTGCCAGTACTTGTGTTTTAGATGATGGTGTGCATATATGTGTGGGTGCACATGAGAGTATGTGCTGTTGAATGTGAAGGCTAGAGCCCTACTTTAGTTGTCTTCCTCACTGTCTCTCTCCCTCTCTCTCTGCCTCACCTTTTGAGACAAGATCCCTTCTTGAACATTAAACATTGAGCTCCTCATTCCAGTAGATCTGATGATTAGATGTTCCACTCATGCACCTGTCTCTACCCACCCTGCATCTCAAGTTCTGAGTTTACAGATTAATTCCAATAAACACGATGTTTATTTAGTGTGTGTGTGTGTGTGTGTGTGTGTGTGTGTGTGTGTGTGTGTGTGTGTGTGTGAGTGTGTGAGGGAGTGTTTGTAGGAATGCCTCTGGGCAGGTTTACATGCCATGGTGTGCATATACACAGTAAAGGATAACCATTCTAGCTTATTTATTTCATGAGTTCAACTCAAGACCTCAGGTTTGGCAACAAGAGCCATTACAAGCTAAGAGATCTCACTGGCATTTGTGCAGATGTTAGTGGCTTCTGGAGGTTCAATCTTAAGACCTGATGCTTCTATAGCAAGCACATTAAAACGAAGACATCTCCCCCACCAACTGATATCTAAATTCTCAAGGGACAAAACATTTTACTTCAATTTTTTTATCTTCTATAAATAAGAAGTTTTACTAATTTCATATTTACACACACACACACACACACACACACTATTGTTATTTTGTGTGGATATATCTTAATAAGTAGACTTCAGAATATGTTTAAACAAATTCTGCAGTCAGTCATAACTGATGACTATATAATTTATTTTACTCTTTCTATTCAGTTAACTTTTATGGCTTCAGAAACATTGTTTAATTGTTAGCTATCCAATTTGTAAATGAGGCAGTAATGAAACTCTTCTCTCATAAATTTCTAGGAATCACTTAAATTCATAACACTACAATAAATTCTGAACTTTGAGAGACTTTACGTGTTATGTATTTAAATTGAAGTATATTTTTATTTTTATTGTCTAAATAAAATATTATTAATAAATAAAAATTTACTATAACTTTACTAATAATATGTTTCAGGAATTATCTTACTATATTAATGTTTAGCTTATGTATTATAGTCTACATAAAACTTTGTGGTTTTAGGTGTTGTAGTGCATTCATGCTTTTAATCTCAGCACTCAGGAGGTTGAACTAGTGGATTTCTGTGAATTTTAGGCCAGTTGGGTATACATAGTGAGTTCCAGGGTGGTCAGAGCTACATGGTGAGATTCTGTATCAAACAAACAAACAAAGACTGTGGTTTATGCAATACAGAACTAATGATACTTCCTATTTAAGGTTTTTGTTTCAGTTTAACATTGAATAAATTAAAGCTAATAAAGACTAATAAGATTGACTTGAAATCTATGTGGTTTTGATAAATGAATTTGAATGCTGTCAGGTATTAAAACGTCCAGGGAAAGTTCATGAAATTAAGAAAACTAAGATCCAATAGATTCAATACCATCTAGATTAGAAAGCTAGAATGTTGAGAATATGATACTAAGTCACTATCACATAAGTATACTATCAAATGAACATATCTAGGTAGACATATGAAATGTGTATGGTGATAATTATTTAGTTACCTAGCAATTAATAATTGTTAATATATATATATATAAAGCACATATGCCCAAATTCTGTGACTCTAAAAACTAGCACTTCTGTTGAACATGCCATATAACTATACTTTGGAGATGTTGGCACAGTATCTGCCACACTTGTGTGGGTCATAAACCAAAATGTGCTCACCTTGCATAATCCTTAAATAAAACTAATTACTTCTAATCTATTGTTTACTTATTGTACTGAAATACCTACAATGTGATTTCAAAACATTAATCATAACCCATGCTTAAATATCAAACAGTTAAAAAAAACAGACAAACAAAAAAAACCCAAGCAAAACAAAAAAACTTCCAAAAGAGGGGCAGCACAGTTAAGGAAAAGGAATTGCATACTTGAGTCACGTTCAGGTGCAAAATCTCATATAAATACTCTGGAGAATTCCCATTATAAAGAAACATTTCCTTTACACCCCAACATACCAATCTTACTTTTTAACAGAACACTTTTTTTTCTAATATAATAGTCAGCAGTAGTAAGTTTATGACCTGTTCATTCTGGTCTACATCCAGGTATGGACCCACATTCAGCTCCTCTGCTACTTAACCCCAAATAACAACTTTAAAGCTTATATTAGTTACAAACAGCTCAAATTAGCTAGCTCTTGTATCTTAACTCAACCCATTTCTATTAATCAGTCTTCCCATGTGGCTTATGGCTTACCAGTACACCATTACATATTGCTTTTAGGCAGATGTCTTTCTGACTCCACCCTCCTTCCCCTATATCTGTTTGGATTACCTGGATGCTTCAAAGATGTTCTGCCATAGACCAAAACAATTCTTTTATTATTCAATGGTATTCATAGCATACACAAAGACATTCCACATCAAGCATTCTGCTGCAGAAATGTTCCCCTGTACAAATTTTCTGAAAAGGTATTGCAAACTGGACAGTGACATTAGAGAAAATATGATTGTAATAATCACATAGTGACACAACCATCAAATGATATGGAGTGACAGCAAATATAACTTAGGACTCTTTGATTAAAACATTTTGAATTTTATGGGTTTCATTGAAGTTTTTAAGCTGATTGAAAGACTTACCTCTGCTGAATTGTTTTTAAGCTCTTATTCATTTTTCTAATTAAAAAAAAGACAAAATTATTTTTACCTGACATTTTTCAAATTTCAGCATATAAAATGTAGATTTTTCTAAGAATGCTTTTAATAAAGGTTACATTTATATGTAATAAATATTCTTATACTTCATCTATGAAGATGTCATAAGGAAACCAATACTAATTTATATAGCTAAAAAGAAAGAAGCAAACATTTGTCTGAATTTTTATACCTAGAAATTTGCTCTTTGAATTCCACTGTAGAGAGAGTATGTTGTTCCACTGTAAATAATTGTCCCACCCACTGGTTTAAGAAAAAGCACTGATTGGCCAAAGGCAGACAGGAAATGTAGGTGGAGGTACCAGACTAAGAAGACTCTAGGAACAGGCAGAACAGAGGAGAATGCCAGAGAAGCCATAAGATGCAGAGGACAACTTTGCTGCTCTGAGAAAAGGTACCGAGTCCCATGGCTGAAAAGGATAAGAGTTATGGGTTAGATTAAGGGTAAAGAGTTAGCAAGTTATATGCCTGGGCCTTAGGCCAATCAGCCTAAAATTATTGTAAGCGTCTATATGTCTCTGCGGGTCTGTGGGTCTGTAGGTCTAAACCTTGAGGCTAGGCCCAAAAGTCAGGGCCAGAAACCTCTTACTACGTTCCACCTCTTTCTTCTGTTCTACATCTATTCTAATCATTATCTCTGGGAAAAAAGAGTCAAAGAATGGCTGATAGCAAAACATGCTTGAGGCCCTCTATGTAATTTCAGATTAGATTCAATAAGTATATGCTATGTAAAATAAGCAATTAATTGTTTAAACATGAATATATTAAATTCATTTAATATGTAACATTTTTAATGCTTTTACTGTATACTTTAAACATATTTTTGAGCTACCTTAATTACATTTTTCTGCCTACCACTTTGTTTCTTCAAACCCTCCTGATCTTCCTATGCAACACATGTACTTTATTCTCTTTCATATTTGTGACTTTATTTTTTTTTTGTTTGTGTGTAAGTTTGTGTAAATATACTTGAATAGGGTCTCAACCCAGATGTTACTGAGGGTTGTGCATTCACGGCTGGCCATTTGGTACTGGATAAGCAGTAGTTGTACTCTATGCAGAGGAAGACTATTTCCCCTGCTTTAAGCATCCCTCAGCTGTTTGTAGTTCTTCTCTAAGACTGAGAATTTGTGAGAGTTTCCTCTTCCACGTTTACATCGCTATTCATGTCACCTGCATCAAATGACGATTTCAGAGCTTTTTCCAGATGAGCCTTAAATCAAACTAAGTTAAGAAATCTTGTTTAAAACCTGTTAAGAATGTTTAGCAAAATATTTCCACAGTGTATTTTACTAAAAGATCACATATTATTAATGCGATACAGATACGGAACTTCCTGGTCATACGAACATGCCAGTTATTTATAAAACAAAGACCTGAATCTTCATCAGTTTCATCTAATAGTTGAGATCATTGAAATGCATTGCCCATGTGAGGTTTGGCATTGATTGTCATGGAGAACAACCAGAAAGCATGCCATGCAATGTTTGATTTCATTTTCATTAAAATTAACATTCCCTAAGCTTTAGTGCCAGGGCACAATTGGGAAAATACATGAAGAAAAAAATAGCAACATTCTAATAAAGTCATGCTTGATGGAAGTAATGAACATAGCCAAATATGTATCTAATTTTTATACTAATTTTCCTGATTGATGCTCACATAGTTTCCTCAGTCACAACTAGTGGGATTCTCATTCAAGGAAATAACAGATTTGCAAGTGAACTTTGAAGCTTTTAGGTATTGTTGCTGGGTGGCAAAGTAAACAGATGTATGAAGCATATTACAATTTCACTCTAATATTCTTTTTCATCTTATGGTAATATTAACTTTATCAATATCATACATTTGTATACTAATGGTTCATAGTTGTGTTTGAGAAAGACTGTGATAGATAGATGTATTTTCATTGAAGACAGGTACCATATCTGTCATTGTTTCTACATGTTCAACAGGTTTATTTTATATCTAGCTACTTATAAAATAATACCTTTAATATCAAAAATTGAAATACTGACACAGGACCTAAAAGGCACCATGCACATTTTTAAGACAAATATAATTACAGTAGAGTAGTTTGACTATTGACACAGCCTTTCTCAAAATTCTGAGAGAAAAATGACTCTTTTGTGTGATAAAAGTGAAATAGTTGACAAATATTACATAGAAATAAATTTGAGATTAATGGCTGCAGGATATGTTATGTAATTACTTTATTCATTTTTTTTTCTTTTTCTTGGATGTTGCAATGAGGTTTCTGACCCCGACCTGCCAGAGGTCCAGACACACAGACCTGCCCTATCAGACCACTTAGCTGCCCGCCACTGCTTAGGCCTCCAAACATGACTTAAGAGACTTATATTACGCTCATGCTGTTTTGCCTAAGGCTAGATACATTGGTAGTTAGCTCTTTCATCTTAACTCAACTCAATCCTGCCACAGGGCCTGTGGCTCACCTGTGTTTCTTACATGTTTCTTCGTTGGGTAGTTGGGTCAGTCCTTCTCAGACTTCACCCTCTCTTTCGTACCTATGCTCTGATTCCTCGCCTACCTCTGTGGTGTCTGCCATGGTCAAAACAGTCCTTTAGTTAAAGATTTATATTCACAGCATACAGAAAGACATTCCCACATCACCCCGATTAGACTTTTTTCCTTTGAAATATTTTTCAGGATTCATTATTTTTATATTAAAAAAATCACCTTTTAATTTTTTTTGTTGACATTTAAGTATTATGTGTGAAGGATATAACTTCTAAGAATGCCATTTTCATATCCTTCACAACTGTATAATTATCAAAATAAAATTACAACTAATTTTTACTCTTCTGTGTTACAACATTTGAATGCTTTTAACGTTTTTGTTGATGTCCCCATCATATAACCCCACCTCTTTGCTCATAGAATCCATCCTTCCTATCTTCAACTGGACTCCAAGAGCTCAGCCCAGTCTTAGCTGTGGATTTCTGAATCTCCTTCCATCAGTTGCTGGATGAAGATTCTATGATGGCCATTAGGGTGATCATCAATCTGATTAACAAGGGGGCATCCACTTTAGGCATCCTATTCTCTATTGCTTGGAGTCTTAGCTGGTTTGAGAACCTGCATAGGACTAAACAAGGCTCTCTGAATGTGGGTGACAGTTGTATGGCTAGGGTAGTTTATGTGGCCACTGGCAGTGTGACCAGGATTTACCCTAATTCCTGAACTGGCTTTTTGGAGTCCATTTTCTATGGAGGCATACCTATCTCAGCATTGATACAGGTGGGCTGCCCTTGCCTCAACTTGATATGCTAAATTTTATTGGCACCCTTTGGGTGGCTTTGCCTATTCCAAGCAGTGGAGGGGAGGGTTGACAAAGGATGATTAGTGGGAGGAGGAGAGGCAGGGAGGACTGTGGTTGGTATGTAAAACTAACAAAATCTTTTACTTATAAAAGGATAGTGAAAGAATAACAAGTCTTTATGAAATATAAGAATTTGATCTAATTTTTGAATAAGAATTTGAAAATGGCCAAGCAACGGTTACATAAGACTTTAATCGAGCACTTAGAAGGCAGATGCAGCTGTATTGCTGTGGCTTTGAGGTCAGCCTGGTCTACAAATGGAGTACAAAGACAGCCAGGACTACACAAAGAAATCATGTATTGAACCACATCAAATAAATGAACAATCCAAAACAAAACAAAACAAAAAAAAATGAAGAGGAATACAAATAAATCTTCCTCAGTTGCTGAGTGAAAGTCCCATAATGACAATTAGGCTGGTCATTCATTTGATTATAGGGGAAGTCCTCTTTAGGCATCTTCTCTACTATTGCTTGGAGTCCTAGCCAGGGACATGTTTTGGTTTCTTGAGTATTTTCTTAGCACTAGCTTTCTGTCGAACCCTAAAACAACCCCCTCTATCAATATATATATTGTTCTCCCTCTCATGCTCCACTCAACCATTCCATTCTTCCATAATCTCTTACCACCTCCCCTTATTCCCACCCTCAGTATGTCCCCAATTTACGCAGAAGATCTTCTCTATTTCCTTTTCCAAGGGGGATCCATGGATGTCTCTCTTAGCTTCCTCCTGGTTATCCCCTGTGCTTTATGTCTAAAATCCACGTATGAGTCAGTACATCCCTTGCCTACCTTTCTGGGTCTGGGTTACATCACTCAGGATTATACTCTCCAGATCTGTCCATTTTTCTGCAAATTTCAGAATGCCATTTTTTTTCTTCAGAGTTGTACTCCATCTTGTAAATGTTCCACAGTTTTTTGTTCCATTCTTCAGTTGAGGTTCATCTAGGTTGTTTCTAAGTTTTGGCTATTACAAATGATGCTGCTATGAGCATAGTTGAGCTAATGCCCTTTGGGTAAGAATGTGCATCTTTGGGTATATGCCCAATAGTGATATTTGATGAATCATTTATTTATTTTGAATTTTTTATTTTTGATGTCATCGTACAGGTGATGTAAACTTTAGGGAATTATGATACCTATATGCAATATTGCTAAGAGCATTGATAAGTTCTGTATTTGTCATTTTTCTACCCTATGCTTGTGGTATACACATTGAAAGGGATAGGTTCCTTTTATCTAACTGATACATTATAACGTCATTAGTCTGAAAGAGAATCTGACTGCAATTGTCTTAATGCTCACCCCATAAGGACATATAACAAAGATAGGCTCTTATTAAGATCTTTGTTCTTATCATTTTTTTTGTTGTCTTTCTATTACCTCCTTTATTTTCACAGAGAAAATTTTACGAAGTTATTTCTTTTATAAAATTGTATCTTGACATCTTTTACTAGATATTATATTTTTAAAAAGCTGACCAAAGATATAACCATATTATCTAACCTAAGAAGCATTTTTGCAGTATTTCTCTAGTGCATTTTTAACAGTAGTAGTTGCTGTGTATCAATAACATATTAGAAAATTATGACTGCAAGTGTCCCAACATATTCCATGGTACAGCCTTTTGATTTTGTCTTTACAAACTGTTCACTGATCTGGCAAAGAAAATTACATCAATGTGAATAAGTAAGAATTAGCTCATTAGCTGGACTTAATTAGCACAAATAAAGCTGATGAACCTAATGTTAAGTGTAGTATTTCAAGCTTTCTATTTTACAAGCAACCCTGAGTATTTCTGAATTATTAAGCAATCAACTCAGTGAAAAATAATGAACATCAAGTAGTAGCCATAGGCATTGTTATGTGTGGAAGACCCAAATACACCCTGTATTTCAATAAAGTATATTTCATAACAACAATTATATAATTGTATGATAGAGAATGGTAGATTTAGAGCCAAAGTGGCTGGAATAGCACTGGTGTCATTTATTGTATTTAATGCTTGTATTTGAGCCTTGGATCATGCTACAGTCTATAGTAGTGCTTCATTTCTACATTCTAATAAATAAGTAAACTTTGACAACATAGTTCTATTTTCTGGAAAGAATCAAGATTATACTTGGAGAATGCTATTGTGTTGTTACTAAGTTGAACAATCTTTGGTAATTTTAAGCTTTTGTTTGTTTTAAGTTAAGTATACATAAGCATGTTGATATATTTTGCTCTATGTTTCTATGGGACATTTTCAAGTGGGAACTGCTTTCTTGGCAATTGTCTTCAGTAGGACTATATTACATTAGATAAATATCAAATATGCTCCAATGGAACTGGGGATACACATTTTCATATAGGAAGGGAACAGAAAACATAGATAAAATGTCATGTGATTGGGTGTCCATGGAAAGAAGAATATAAATATGGATTTCTTTTATGTTGTGCCTTAGTGAAGCAACTGCCACTGTAAAAGTTAGAGTAGAATTTGCTGCCTGTGATGGGCCCTTGCCTCAGCCCACTTTCTCAGCCATGGGCAAAGTGATCCATTACTTCAGTTAGATAGATGATGGAATCTGTTGGCTTTAAAGGAAAGAAAGGCAGTCCCTGGAAAGAAGCATTAGGTAAATTCGGAGTGTGTGCCGAAGGAGTGGGAGAGTGATGGGCTGAGAAGGCAAAGATGGTTCCAGGGAAGAAAAAAGGATGCTCTTTATAAAAGAAGGAATGGCATGGGACCACAGGGAGCCATCATTTTTAAGAAATATTTTATTTTTAAATTTCTAGAAAAGTAATTTTTATCTGAGAAATGTTTTATGACAAATGCAAACATTTTAACTGAAAACTCTCTGTTCACTCCACAAACTGAAGGCAATTGCTTTTTGAAATGTCTCTCAGTAATTATGTCTTGCCAGCTCCATTTACACGCTTTAATATGCATATATGTAAAACAAACCAACACATGTCCTTCCCTTATTCAACATACTTTAACTTTTAAATAAGGACAACAACAAAATCATAAATTATAGTTAAATTAAAAACTATTTGGACAATGGGCCAGTTTTCCTGGAGTATATATAAGGTTCTTATAAATACTTCCTTTGTGTTTTCTAGCTTATAACTTATATACCATAATGGAAAGGAGTCATTACTTCAGTACCAATATGAATTAGGCAATCTTAACTTATTGGCAACTGCGCTTAAAAGAAGAGAGAGCCAATGAAATCGGTTAGTAGGTAGGGGACAGCCATGGCATCACAATACTTTTGTTTGTCATTGGTCATATGGATGCAATAAACTTAAAGTCACTTCCTTATATAATCCACTTGCTGTGCTTAATCAAGTGATTATCTGGTAATATTTATTTACCTGGTGTGACAGGTGACAAAAATCCAAATTCCTGAGTCATCTGTCCCATTTGTTGTCTTAAAGTTCTTTAGCAGACTGTAGTTTTCACTGACCTTAATCTTAATGAATGGTAACACATAGTGATATTCAAGATTGCTGCCTTCCAAGACACTTTTCCTTACTTCCCTGATAGATGAGTAGTCCATTTCCTCTTGACACTTCGGATCACAATAACTACGGCAGTTGCACTTTTTGTGGCCTGTGGATTGAAGAGGTGTGACTAATCCAGTGCAAAAAATCTTAACTCGCAGTTAAGCGTTGAATTTTAATGTATGTTTGGTGGATGCATTCCTCCCACCAGAACTTAAACACTATGCCAGTAAACACAAAAGTGCAGATACATGGGGGAGGGGGGATGCTGTTAGATTATGAAGGACAATGTGTAACAAGGCGGGGCTCATTACATTCCTTGATGTCTGTACTCAAGATTCCGATCTGCAAAGAACTACCACATCTTAACCACGAGTTAGAGCTTACAATATCTGAAGAAGCTAGCAAAGTTCTATTGCCACATTGAAGGTAGCGCAACTTGAGTTTGCAAATGACTGTTCTACCTATTTATTAAGCTACTCAATTCAGGATACAAAGAAATGGCAGAAAAAATTCTACATGAGTTTCAACAAAACTCCTTCAGTTTTGAAATAACTACATGAATCAGAAGCAATGTTTCCTGTAAAGTAAAATGGAAGAGTATAAAACATCCTTATATAAATAAAAGTTTTAACAGAAAATAGTACATTCATTCCAGGGAATGTATCTCAAGCAAGACCATCTTTCTTATATCTTGTGATCTACATGGATCCAATCCAATGATTAGATGGTGCCTCTCTACTCTGTGGAGGGTATATCTTCTCTACTGACTCTTTTGGTTCAAATATTCTGGCAAAACATACTTACAGACTCAGCTAGGCAAATTTGAATGGCTATATGGGAATCTCAGATCTTAACCAATCCAATATGTAATGATTCACTAAAGTATATATTTGTGTAGATCTTGAAGTTATGCATATAAAGTGACAAATTTTGTTCTGAGTAATTATGTAAATATATGTGAAATATACTAATCTAAATATGTTCATTGTACATTTTAATTTCATTTCTTAGAGACACTCTCTTTAAAAACTCATGAAAATACTGCCTTTTGTAGTGTTATGTTCCATATTTTCATTAAAAACATTTGAGTTAGGTGGAAAAATATTATTCAAAAGTTTCTTAATTTTTATGAGCGGTACTTTCAGATTCTTATGTGCTATAAACCATAATTAGCAGATTTGCAAAGGTAAATTCTTGTTACCACAATTTCATAGGCATAGCTTCCATTTCTGAATCCTTAAATCTCAGCTATGTTTTTGGACATTTCCCTTGTATACATTTAGTATCTTGCATGACATATTCTTGCAAAATTTGAAATATTAGTATGACAAATAACTTTTTCTTAGATCAGCCATGTCACAAATACATCCATGAATTCAAATATTTCAAGAAATAATAATATCCTAGATATAAATGCAAAGCTCAATTCGAAAAGGAAAACACAAAAACAAAGAAAGAAAGAAAGAAAGAAAGAAAGGAAGGAAGGAAGAAAGAAAGAAAGGAAGGAAGGAAGGAAGGAAGGAAGGAAGAAAGAAAGAAAGAAAGAAAGAAAGAAAGAAAGAAAGAAAGAAAGAAAGAAATAAAAAAAGAAAAAAGATACATGATACAGTGAAAGAAAATGAAACAGTGTCAACCAGAATGCTGTGACACTATTAAAAACTTTGAAGCATACTGTCTTAGTCAGTTTGGAATGTTACAAGGAAGTTAACCTAAGCAACATTCATATTTCCCAGGTTTAAGGCTTACAAATCCAAGGATGAAGGTAATTGTAACTCAGCTATTGAATGTTCCCCCTCTCTGATACCCTCATACTCAAATAGTAGCCAGAAAACTTTCTGTTGTAGGTTTTGTAGACGGCTTTCCAACATGCTATAGAGACCCTATACTTGTAACTTAATCTATAATATTCTCCCTTCTTCCAAGGACCCAAATTTAGGTACTGCCACCTTGTGGTTAACACTTCAATTTATGGGCTTTAACAGCACACAAACATTAACAGTCCATACTGATATGCAAGCGTTATTGCTAAGCATATGAATAACATTATAAAATTGAAGATTATAATTTCTTATGTAGAAGAGAAATTTGATGAGTTTATCTTCAGAGCCTATTCTCAGGGTTCAAAAGTGAGATAATTTCTACATTTTTCCACTGAACAACTTAAAAAAATATGGTGGAAGACAGCTGTTTAGGACAATTTGTCAGCTATGTTATGAATTTCTCATCCTTGCCAACATAAAACATTCCTATTTCAAACACCCTTATCTGAGACAACATAAGAAGAGGTAGTGTGTAAAGGAAAACCCTGACATATTTACCTTTTTGTGTTTTTAAAATGTCTTTTTCTGACCCAGAAAGGGCATCTAGGAGCTCTCTTTGGGATACACAGTTATTTCTTTTCAAGATAGTGAATCTCTTTGCCAAGGAAGAAAACTTTGCATTCTCTATGTTTTGGTGTATGTTATTTTAGAAAAAGCTCCGCTATGTAAACATAATATACTATGTAATCAAAGAAGATAGTAAATGTAAAATAAGATTATTTGAAATGCTTTTAAATTGAAAGACATTTTATGCATTTAAAGTATAAAAGTATGTACAAACACTGAAGAATGATTATATCCAACTAATTATCATTTCACTGTCATAGATGTGCCATTGAGAATTTTTTTAAACTTCTGAGCAATTTTCCAGCATATGTATCATGTATAACTACTGTCACCTACTTAATAAGTCGTCAAAATTATTCCTAATGTCCTGCTTTACCTTTCGGGCCTTGGCCTATGTCTACCTCTCCATGTCACTAGCTTTCACTCACTTTCTTCCCCAGATCTAATAATCATGGCTCCATTGTAAGTTGCCTGCTTCATTAAGACCCACACATAGGTGAGGTACTCCAGTTATTTCCTGCCTCGTTCCTTTGCTTATCTTCTCTGCACTTCGTGTAATAATCCATTTTTGTTGCTGAGACCCCACTTCCTTTTGTTCAATATGTCCTTTATGTATAACATGTATTAGTTATCTTTGATTCCTTGACAGATATGTACGCTACTTTTGTATCTTATCTATTGTGAATAATGACTGTAATAAGCACAGGAGTACTAACATCAATTCTATATTCTGACTTCATTTCCGTTGGATATACACTCAGAATAGAAATTTCAAGAAATATGCTAACTTAATTTCTCACATTTAGAGAAAATTCCATTTTAATTCCCAAATATTTACTTACTTGTCTACAAATGTTATGCAATTTTTTAAAAGCCAAATTTTGGGGATCATAACAGCTTCTAATGGGTCACTAACACCAATAAGTTTATTTCATAGTACAATGAAAGATAGGAACCTTGAGAGAAACTCTTAGATTAGTTCCCCATGAAAACAGTGAAAAAAGGAAGACCATGTATTATCCAGTTTAGTTTCAGCCTCTAACTTAATATAGTTGAGAGATATCTTCGGGTGTGTTATTTGAGGGATAGTCCAGAGAAGACTGGCATGTGGTCATGCCTGTGAGAGATTGTTTTGACTGATGATTGAAGTGTGAGGACCCTGCCCACTTTGGGCATTATGAAGGTCAGGCATGCGGGCCTGGACTTTATAAGAAAATAAGTTGAGTAATAGCCTGGGAGTAAGGCAGAGAGCTAGGCAGTAAGAAATTTACTCTGTGGTTTGTACTTCCAGGTTCCTGTTCTGACTTTTCTGAGTGATGTATTGAACTTGGAATATAAGCCAAATAAAATCTATTTCTTCCCACAATGATTTTAGTTAGTGTTTAATCACAACAGAAACAAGAAAAAGAATATTCCTAGGAACTAGAGAAGTGGGGGGATCAATAGATGTGAGGAATATTTATGACTTTTCATGAAAAGCACCATTGTGTCCCCAAGAATTTTGTGCCGGTCCACTCTTATTGTCCAGTTCTAGAGGTTACCATGGGAACTATTTACATACTCTTATGGCAATGAGTTGTGTAGAAATTACTACAGAGATATATTTCAACCACTGGGCATTCAGAATTTTTAATTGAGGTTTATTCGGGTTAAAGCGGTCTCAGACTGCTGGGTCTAACATGCGTGCTGGACAGAGAGTGTCATGATTTGGTATAAGCTGGACATTCAAGAGAGCATGCTAATCGTGGAGAGGTTCTGTGTTCATAGTCATGAAAAATAAGCATATGTAAACAGTTGGGGGGCAGGAACAGAAAACATTCCCAAATAAGGATAAAACTGAGAATGTACATGATTTCTTTATTGACACTTGATATTGATTGTACTTTTAAAGATAATGCCTACTGTAACTAGTATGAGATCATATCTAGAGTTTTAAATTGTCTTGATGATGAATAACAATTTCTTCTGAGATCAATACAGGACAATTTTAGATTTCTGATAGCCTATTATTACCCAAATTTTAAAACAGTACATGCTAGAAATTTCGTTACCCATCCACCATAAAACATCTCCTTAATAGGCACTCTAGAAAGTGACAGGACAAGGAAGCAGTGAAATTGGTCCATGTAACAACATATGGTTAACAATTACAGAATGGCTTAAAAAATGAACTTAAAATGCTTAAAACATTGCAATATTATTGGAGAAAGTAGTTCTAATACCACATTCACTACAAACATACAATTATTCCGTCATCTTCTGTAGAAGACAAATTCCTATACGTAATTCTGTGGAACAGAAATCAATAAATCACAATGTGAAAACCAAGAAATATGTGTTCTAAAACCAGTATTGATACAAGGTCTTATTTTCCAATTAATACTTTCTATTACTAATTAAAGGTGTTTTTACAAGATGGCAAAACTGGGCAGAAAATGTAACAAACCACAAGCAGAGAAAATGTGTCACGCAAAAGAAAAATATTTTGAAAAAAAGGAAAATAAATCAGAAAACAAACAAAAAAGTTAAATAACTATCTTGCATTTATTTCCATGTAAGCCATTAATTTTAATTTAATAGAATTTAATTATTCATCAAATCTGGATTATTGAGAAATGAACCATGGCCAGCTAATAGTAGATTAAAAGATCCCAAAGAGATTTCTTTTTAATTATAATCTATAACATTTAAATAAAAACAAAATTTTTCAGGGTATTTGAAAAGCTGGGGTGGGGGGAGAACGAGGCAGACTAGTTTTCATAACATTTCTTATCTGTTCATTTAAACAACTGTATAATCTGTGTTGTATCTTTGATTGTAATTATGTTCATTTCCTTGACTGTACCTTCTCATGACCTGGGCTGTCACAGGGTATTTTTTAAATTTCAGTGCATGTGCTTTTCTTGTTTATAAATAGAATTTTTTTCTATTTTTTCTCAATTGACATTTTAATTATTCTATCAATTAATATGTTCAGGAAATAAAATTTTTGAAATAGATGCCTTCAAGATTTTTTAAATACTTTTAAAAATGCGTTTTTAAGCCATATCATTGTTACTTTCATTATGCCTGTGGATATTTCTTTGACTGAATTACAATTAAGAAGGGGTAAACATTTGCCCGAAAACACACTTCATTTCAATTTCACAGTCCATTATCACTATCTCGGGTAGAAGAAGCACTTGATTTACATGGGACTAATATTTTAAGTCTTCATTGGAACCATGGTGACAGTTATCCTTTTTTAAAGACAGACTTAGTGAAAGTACCATGCCTTGTTGTAAATCCAGACACTCTCATTGTTTCTGAACATTATAATTAGCTAAAATTTACATCTGAGTGTCTGTTCATGCTGTCTGTGGCAAATTGAAATAACTCGTAGATGTGAATCTTTGTTCAGACTTGTAAAAGACAGTGGTTTGCCAATAAATAAATATATAAAAACAATGAGATGATATGAACATATACAATTGTCCCCCAAACAACTTTGAAGTTTTCTAATCTTCTTTTTGTCTGTATATGCTATTATTTAGTTTATTAGGTTGATAATTTCTACACAATGTTTCAAATAAGCTGTAGGCCTAATTTTATAAGCAGAATATTTGAAAACCAGAGTAAAATGTAGCACATACATTCCATCAACTGTGTTGTGCTGTATAGCTCTGAGTCTGAGTCGCCTGGAATCGCATGCCCATGGGGGCAGAACAGGTCAGAAATATACCTATCCAGAGCAGTGTTCGTCCTACGAAAAGCAGTTTTAACAAGGTGACCCTCATTCCAGTTGTACCACTGGGTGTTATTACAGAGTACGTAATGTATTCTGCTAACTTATGCATTAAAATGTTCATTGCCCTAAAATTTAAATCCAGGGTATATCTAACTTTGTCACTATAGTTATTTGATAAAAAAAAAAAAAAAATGTTCAGAGAAATTAAGTGTGTCTGCTGACTGAAGGCAGAAACAGGCTGGCCTTGGGAATTAGATTAGCCATGCTGGTGAAGACAGAGCTGAAGCCCCATTAGGTCTGGCCCCAGCAGCCCTTGTGCTGGAGAAGCTAAGGAAAATCACATTAATTTATGTTCACTGCTTTCTTTGGTAAACGGCCTCATGGCAAAGACAGGAAAGGTGTTTTCTCTTTCATCTGAATGTAATATAAACCTACCAGTCTCTAGGCCACTGGGAAGGAAAAAAATAAAAAAAGGATTGAAGGAATCAAAATAAGCTACATTCATCATCAAAGGAAAAGCTACTTGGTTCATTAAATGGTTTAATTTTGAATAGTGAGCTTGTATATGTGTTGTGCATGCATGCATGCATATGGTGTGTGTGTTGGACTATGTATGCATTTTCTTTCCAGATTATTCTGTAACAAAGACAGTTGATATGCTTCTATCAAAATTTTTATATGAAAACTGAGCAGTATTGAAATACTCACAATCTCAAACATCTACAATAACTTCTCATTAATGTTTTCTGCCCCATTTACCCTTATATAGGATACAGAATAACCATTGACATATCTTTAAAAAATAGAGAAAGGCAAATCAAAACAACCTCTCAGAATGGTTAAGATCAAAACCACAGATGACAGCCTATGCTGGAGAGGATGCAAAGCAAAAGAAACTCTCCTCCATTGTTGGTGGGAGTGTAAACTTGTACAGCGACTATGGAATGCAGTATGGTAGTTCCTCAGAAAATTGAAAATCAATCTCCCCAAGGATCCAACAATATCACGATTGGGCATATACCCAAAGGATGCACACTCATACCCCAAAGACATTAGGTGTGTTCATCGCAGCATTATTTGTAATACCAAGAAACTGTAAACAACCTCGATGCCCCTCAACCGAAGAATGGATTAACAAACTGTGGTACATCTACACAATGGAGTACTACTCAGAAGAAAAAAAAAGTGACAGCCTAAAACTTGCAGGCAAATAGATGGATTTGGAGACTATTCTCCGAGCAAGGCATCACAAGGCCAGAAAGATAGACATGGGATGTACTTACTCACTCATAAGTGGATTTTGGACAAAAAGCAAATAATACCCAAGCTGGAAACCACAACCTATAAACAGCTTGGGATCAGAGGAACTTAAGAGAGACATCTAGGGATCCCCTGAGAAGGGAGAATAGAGATCTCTTTAGCAAATTGCGATCATAACAGATTACAACCAAGAAGAGTTGGGAATAAATCATGCGATGAAATGGGTGAGTGAGAGGATCAACAAAGAGGGAGAAATAAAGAGATGGATGTCTTGATAAAGGAAATAATGTTTTTTGGAAAGAGACCTAGTGCTAGGGAAACCTCTAAGAACCCACAAGATGCCCGTGGCTAGAACTCCAACCAATATTAGAGGGGATGACTAAACAGCACTTCCCCTAAAATCAAATGAGTAACTACCCCAATTGTCATTACAGAACCTGCATCCAACAATGAGTAGAGGTCGAGGCAAAGATTCATGGCTGAGCACTGGGCCGATCTTCTGGTCCAGCTGAGAACAGGGAAGCACAGTCTGTATGAGAAAGATGAGCTCCACAAAGATGGCTGGTAGGAGCTCTGGGGAGCTCACTGAATCAAGAACATCCACTGGGAAACAATTGGAGAATTGTTAACTGACATGGGCAGTATGTGGAGCCTGGAGGGGCAGGATCAGATTCTGTTCCTGTGTGTGGCCTTTACTTTGGAGCCCATTCTCTGCAAAGGAACACCTAACTCAGTCTTGACGTTGGGATGAGGAAATCAGACTTGCCCTTTTAAGGGAGGGAATGGGGGAGATGGAGATGGAGAAGGCTGAAGACTGACTGGAAGGGACTGGGAGGAGGGAAGGGATGGGGAGTGGGGGGATAAATGGATAAAAAGACATTTTTAAATAAATAATAATAAAATCAACATTTAAAAATAAAAACATAGAGATGGATTAAATAGTATATTGAAACAGCATTATATATACATTATATATATATATAATATATACAATACTATATATCTATTATATATATAATATTGCATATAACATTTCAATCAAATGAGTATTGCATGAATTCTACTTGGTCTTATAATAAAAACATGGATCCAGATATTGGTGAAAACTCAAAAGATAAGAGATAAAGGAAAAATACACAGCTACTTTGTACCTAGCCAACTCCTTGGGCCCAAAAGGGTAGATCTGTCCCAAAGAATGCTCATACTGAACCCTTCTCTGTCATCAGCCAAAAGGAAATGCAGTCCCAGTCTAAGGGCTGAATTTCTGCCTCCTCTTTGTCCATGTAGATATCTTACTTCCTCATTCACCTTTCCTAGTGCTAGGGTTAAAGGTGTGTGTCACCACCATGTGGCTTTTTTTGGCCTTGAACCACAAGAATCCACAGGATTTCTGCCTCCCTCCCAAGTGCTGGAATAACAGGCATGGGTCACCACTCCCTGACCTTCATGGATGAATGTCGGTGGCTCTATCCTCTTAGTTTTCAGACAAAAATTATTAGATATACAATATATTACCACAAATGAGGATTACTATTATTAAAATTACTATCTTTAAAGTAATTTTGACTGAATCACTGCTATGTTCTTGTTTTTTTAGAACATTGTTGATAGGTCAGTGGTTTAGCTTAGTGAGTAGAGATGCCTGTTGTGAGGCCTGACAAATGGAATTGAATTTTCAGAAACCATACAGTAGGAAGAGAGAATAACCACAAAGTTATTCAATAACTTCCAAACGTGTACACTGCCTGCCTACACACATAGATCACACATACACATACGCACAAAAAAACATACACTTATATGTATATATTTAAATATTCACACGGCAGTAATAATTAAAACTGTTTAAATAAAGCATAATTGAATACAATAACATGGCCCACTGTATAAGAGGAAATGGAGAAGATGGAAATGCTGTTGGAAAAGCAAAACCCCATGTGCAGTAAGAACACCAATTCAAGAAGAATCAGTACAACTAGTATAAAGCTTTGCAGCTCTAGAATTTACAAATTCAGAAACACTCAATTATTTAATTTATGCATACGGTATGACTACTTTGATCATATTTCACGAGACATGCCAGGTAACATTATTTCTTTGCATTTGCCATAATACTTATATGTATTGCCTATAAATAGTATTTCTCTAATATTTAAATACATATAAATACATTTGAAAATATAAAGCGGATTTGGGGCTAAAAGATAGTGTGTCTATAAAAGTAGTTCATTGTATTAAGATACATATTGATATAGATCTGTTTCCATCCCATGTCCATTGTTCTCTAGAATCCCCATTATTCATTTTGTATATTGTGAAGACTGTTGGTAAATATTGGGAGATTATCATTTCTAAAGTGACATCTAGAAATTATTTTTCCAGCTTCAGATTCTGTCTTTAAACAAGGAACAAGTGGATTTTAGCCTCAATTTTAAATTGTAAATGCAATACTGACATTCATGTTAGGCTGTGGTGGAACCTTCTCTGTTGTTTCCCAATTTCGTATCACATATTTACATGGCAGCATTTGATATGCTGTACCAGAAATCAAAGGACACATAATGAAAACATCACTGGATCTGTTTTCTTCGTTAAATTTTGGTTTTGGCTTTTAAATTCTGTTTTATTATATACCTGAGGTGGGTCTTAAACCTGATTTTACTGATGTCAGTAATTATAGAACTGTTACAGCATGTCCAGTTCACCTATTTATTTTCACATTGAAGATTCCAACATTATTTTAGATAATCATGTTAAGAACAAAACACTACACCACACCAGGAAAGTTGTGTATGTGTGTACATGTGAGATTGTCTGCCTGTGTGTGTGTGTGTGTGTGTGTGTGTGTGTGTGTGTGTGTGTGTGTGACCATAACAGCCATAGCATGGCCATGTGGAGGGAATGCTCACTTTACCGAATGCCAGCAGAGTGGAACATGGTTAATCTACATTTTTTTCTGTCTTCTTTTTTAGCTCCTTGAATTTCCTTCAACTCAATTTTAAAGCATAGTGTTTTGCAAATAATGTGTGTTTTGGAAATATTCAAATTTGATGGAATTTTAAACTGATAAGAAATATAACTTTAAACTGATTCTTTTGAACAATGGGACCAAACTTGAAGGAAATATTGTAACTCACATACTTCTAATGCTGAATTTTCAGCACATCAGTTTTGGTGCATATGTGTTTTGGGTTAATAGTTAGCCATACTTAATAAGTAAAAACATTTTATATACCTTCAAATAGTTTTCCTAAAACGTTAGTAGAGAAAGTTTTGTTCACAAGATCCTTGACACATGCTTTGAGATATTTAGATATTTTTATGTTTCTTAATGCACAGTTATTGATGGCAAGGAAAACAATATATTCAGGGGAAAGTGTTTTTGTTCACTCAAGATAACCAATACTTGAATTTAAATACTTGTTAAATATATAGCTTTAAATACATTGCATTATTTAAAATTGAGTAATAATTTCTTAATAATAAAATGTTAGATTTCTTTATCTAAGAATTTAAGACTGTATGAAAATTGCTAGTTAATATATGCGTTTAAATGACTTCTCATGATCAAGGTTCACTGTGTATTTCTCATTCTTTAAACTTCAGTGAGAAAGGTTAAATGTATATAATTAAATTACCTCATCAAATATCTTCATATATTGTTGGTTTTTATGCAGAATACGGCTTTCATTAGTTGATAATGGATGGGCTTTTGTTCTCTTGCATGAATTCCAAAGGAAAAAAGCTCATCACCGACTCATGCACATTTCTACTCTTTGAAAAGAAAGTAAACAATGATTGAGTAATGTAAGATGTAGCCAAACTGGAATGAAGCAATTGGCTTTAATTTTTCTGTTAAATGCCTTCTAAAGAAACTTCTGTCACAAGTGGCAAATATTGAGTCATTCACAAGAGAATTAATGGATCTCTAACTAAGTGGAAGGATATATTTAAATCATCAAGCAGAGAATATTTTTATTATGGTGATTTTTTCCAAAAACAAACAAGATGATTTCCATTGAGCTATATCTAAAGCTATTAACTATGAAGCTGTGTTACACTTTAACTTAGAGATGAATCAAATAAGTGAAGTTCAGAAAATATCTTCATAATATATGCCTAAGGTAGATATTTCTCTAAAATTGAATATATAATAATAAACCACAATGAAATAATACTTTAGTGTTTGGCTATTTCTCAGTACTAATACATTAGACAAACATGAGGACTGAGTTCTGAGCTTCCAGAGGCCACTTATACCTATACTTTCAGCACTGTGGAGAAGAGTGGGGAAGATTCCAGGGTTTAGGATCTGGGGCTTTGCTGACAAATCCATCTCATCTAGCTAACTGATAAGCTGCAGATTCTAGGTTAAGTAATAAAGCCTATCTTAGAGAAAAACAGGGGGAGACAGAAGGAATAAAGCTAGTCATCAACATCAAGCATTGGCCTTCACACCCCACCACACAAATGTCATGTGCACAAGTGTGTGCATGCTCATGTGCACACGTGTGTAGTAGTATGTGTATAGTCTTATACCTGTGCATACCTGTATATGTGTGTGTACCTTTATGAATGAATGAATGCATGAAGGCTGTGTGCATGAGATCATAGACACCATATAGGTGTGTCAGTTTCTCTGGAACTGGCGATAAAAGTGATTATGAGATGCCATGTTGGCAATAGGAACAAAACCCAGGTCCTCTGCAAGAGCAATTTAAGCTCTTAACCACGGAAACACTCTCTATCCCTAGATTACATGGATTTCATGGGACTTTTGGGAAGATCTTTAGTGTTTTGTTTTGTTTTTTACCTCTACCCTTTCTCAGTCCTCTACCCTGTTTATTGTTCATCCGGCATAATAAATCCTGTTTCATTATTACCTTTAAGCCCTTAATTACAAGAGATTTGGTTTCTCCTCCTTTATCTCTTCTATCTTCCATGAGTAATTCCCTAAAGTGTGTGTATACCAAATGGAGCACAGGTATTTGAAGGTTCAAAGATAGTATCTACAAAAAGAATAAAATTCAAGGTGTTTCTGTGTTTAGTTTATTTTGCTCAGAATGATTGTGTCTAGCACCATGTAATTACCTGATAATTTTATAATTTAGTTTTTCTTAATAGCGTAACAATATTCTATTGTGCAAACAAACCTTGTTTTAATTATCCTTTCATCAGGTAATGGGTATCGAGCCATTTCCATTTCCTGACAACTGTGAAAAGTCAGTCAAGCAATAAGCATGGATGTGCAAGTATAGGATACAGAGCCCTTTAGGAATATGGTTAAGAACGGTATAGCTAGATCATGTGATATATCTATCTCTGTTTTTGGACATCCTCAACATGAAATTCCATAGTGGCTTTGCAATGTTTATTTCCACCAAACTTTCCCCAAGTCCATGACAGAATTTAGAATCATTCTTTCGTCTTTCACTTTTCCTTTGTTTTAGCCTTAGCCATTCTGACTGAAGTAATGTGAAAGTTTAGCACAGCATTAATGCGCCTTTCCCTGATAGTGAATAATGCAGTTTCGGTTTATTACATAACACACACACAGACACACAGACATGTATGTGTGTCATGAATACCAAAAAAGTTAAAGGAATTTACCTATTAAATTAGCAATAATGCCCCTACTTAAAAAAAAATACATGCAAAACAAATAATATATTAAATTACTCAAAACTTATCGATGAATAAACAACAGCTTTGCATATATTTTACTACACATGTTGAAAATATCTCCTTCACAAAGATGTCATGCGTGTTGCCCTTTCTTTAAATTTAATATATTGTTCTAAGTACATAGTGAATAACTAAATGTAGAGACTTGCACTTACATTGGCTCTTTTGAATTCTTCTCATCTTGGTAGACTGAAATTTTAATTTAAAGTCACCTTCTCATGAGTTCTTAAGACCTGATGTTCTATATTCTGTTTCTTATTTTGTTTACTTAATGGCTGTTCCTAATAACTAAAATCATTCTAAATTTGTCATTTTGTGATTGATATTTTTAACTTTGCAGAAATCCCTCAAGCTTCTTCATGTTGAAATGTACATTTAGATATTATAGAATATCCACTGTATATGTATCTATCCAATATGCGTTGTGGGAAATGAGACATTTTGCAATTTTTTTCTTGTACCAACATGAAACATTGTGCTTAAGCAAAGTTAAATAATATAGTTTCATCACCCAATAGTTCTTCATATGATTCCGAAATGTGCTTGACATTGAGAAACATTGGGCTGCAGACAGCACACTATTTTTCAACAAACCTATTTGATAAGCAATATTTGAAAACTTGAAAATAAACATAGAATTAGACTGTGTTAAACATATTAAACTATAAATAACACAGTAATGTTTTTCTCTTCATTATCAAGTATTATACATTATACATGTGTGTGTTGAATTTTGCTACCACATCCACCACAAAAGAAGTGTCAGCTAAAGCACAATCACAGTAGCATGAGTAACAGACATATCATACTGTGATGCTATGTCAGAACTGCGTAGCAGGTATATTTCTGATTTGTGTAATTTTACTTAATAACCATTGTCCACTTTTGACTATATTTTCATGCTGTGTTATCAGCACATGCTGCTGTTCTACTCTGGGGTGGGTGTGTTTAAGTCTTGCATATTTTACTCCTGTATATAAATCTAGACTTGACATGAGGAAGAAAATACTGCTTTGGAATTCATTAAGCAAAGGAAATAATTTTTGGTGTAATTATTTGAAAAATATTTTATTTTGTTTACTATTGGTGTGTTTTGGACATAATGTGGCAGAGAGTGTGCACACAAGTCAGAGTGTTCAAGAAGTGTTAGAGAAGAACTTTCTGTAACTGTTTCTCCTTCCAATTTCATGTGTGCTCTTGAGATGAAGTCATATAATTAGTCTTGTATTGTCAGGTGCCTTTACTGCTGAAACATCTTCCCAAACTCCTTAATGAAGATTATTTTCTATTATTTTATTAACTTTAATATTTCCAGTTCATTCATTCTACTTTTAAATTATTTTTTTTTCCTCTGCAAGTCTGATTTCAGATTGACTTCAGATTCCTTCCTGACGTATGTGTTGGTAGCTTTTCTGCTTAGGCCTACTGTTAATATGTCAGTGGCTTTGTTTTCCTTGGATTTTGATTAATGACCAAGTGGTTCTTATTTTCTTTGTGATTCTTCTTCATTCTCTAAATATTTGAGTATGTTTTATAATTTTCACATTTATCAATTTTATAATTGATAATCTTTTCTAATTCATATATTATGATTTTAAATGATTTTACTTTGGATTTTGAAGTCTATTTTGTTAGTTATTAGAATAGCTACACCAGCTCGCTTCTTAAGTCCATTTGATTGGAAAGTCTTTCCCAACGCTTTACTCTGAGGTGAAGCCTATCTTTGAAGCTGAGGTATGTTTCTTGTATGTAGCAGAAGGATGGATCCTATTTTCAAATCTATCTCTTAGCCTGTGTCCTTTTATAGAGGAATTGAGTCCATTGATACTAAGATATATTAATAATCAGTGATTGTTAATTCTGCTATTTTTTTGGTGGTTGTGTGTGTGTGTGTTTGTGTGTGTGTGTGTGTGTGTGTGTGTGAGTGTGTGTGTGTGTGTGTGTGTGTGTGTGTTCCTTCTTTGGGATTTGCTGCTATGGGATTTATTGTTTGTGTTTTTGTGGTGCATCTGACTTCCTTAGGCTGACGTTTTCCTTCTAGTAATTTCTAGAGGGCTAGACTAGTGGATAGATGTTGTTTAAGTCTGGTTTTGTCATGGAATATATTGTTTTTCTATGGTGATTGAGAGTTTTTCTGGGTATAGTAATCTGGGCTGGTATCCATGGTCTCTTAGTCTCTGTATAACATCAATCCAGGACCTTCTGGCTTTCATAGTCGCAAATGAGAAATCTGGTGTTATTTTCATGGGTTGGCCTTTATAAGTTACTTGACCTTTTTCGTTTGCAGATTTTAATATTCCTTATTCTTTATGTTTAGTGGTTTGATTATTATGTGGCATGGGAACATTTCTCTTTGGGGGAGGGTCTAGTCTATTTGATGTTCTATATGCTTTTAAGATTTTCCTAAGTGTTTGGTCCTTTAGATTGGAAAGGTTTTCTTCTATGATTTTTGTCGAATATAAATGTATAATTTTTGCCTTTAAAGGTATTCTTTCTATAAATTTTAGGTTTGGTCTTTTTATTGTGTCCCAATTTCCTGGATGTTTTGTGCTTATTTTCTCTAGCTTGTCTTCCATGCCAGAGATTATCTCTCCCATCTCTTGTATTCTGTTGGTTGTGCTTGCACCTGCAGTTCCTGTTTATTTACATTTATTCAGACTTTCCAGTCCCTGCGTTACCTATTTGTGTCTTCTTTATTACTTCTATTTCAGTTTCAAATCTTGAACTGTTTCCTTTACCTGCTTTATAGCTTTTTCTTGGTTTTCTCATATTTCTTTACAGGTTTATTAATTCCTTCCAATTTTTGTTTGTCTTCGTCTCAATTTCTTTAAGGGACTGCTATTCTTCCTTTTTATAGGCCCCTACCATCTTCATAAAGTTATGCTTAAGGTCATTTTTTCTGATTCTTCTACATTGTGATATTCAGGTCTTGCTGTTGTGCAGATCCAGTGGAGCAATCCATAGCTTTAGAGAGTTCATGATTACAATTGCTGTAAATTGACTAAAATACATTTTTCAGCTCTTCTACCTATCTTCTGGCTCTTGCAGTCTTTCTGACATATCTTTCAGTTCCATGAGCCTCAAATGGGATGGTGTAGTTGTCTTTAAGTCTCAGTACTCAATGATTATTCAATCAATTTGCCTATTATAACTTTCTATCTTCATATAGAAAAACCTATGTATTTATAAGGTGGTTTGATTCTTTGTCACTGCTAATCAATAGAGTTAAGTTCCTCATACTTTCTTATGACATCTGCTATAACCTCTCCCCAATTGGAAGATCTTTTATTTATTTATTATCATTTTTTTTATTTAAAAGGTTTTTCCATACCCTCAACTACTCCCTCCATTGCCTCCTTCCAGTCCTTCCTCGTCCTCCCTTTTCCAACCTCCATCCATTCCCCAGCGAGGGCAAGGAATCCCAAGGTAAGTCAGTTTGGTCTGGCATATCCAGTTGAGGTAGGTCATAGTCCCTTCTCCCCAGTATCAAGGTCCAGTAAGGTGTTCCTCTGTAGGGAATGAGCTCCTAGAGAAACTAGTTCATGTACCAGGAATAAACTCTGATTCTACTGCAAAAGGCTCCACAAACTTCCCACCACCTAACTGTCATCTACATTTGGAACATTTAGTTCCTTTCCATGAATTTTCCTCAGCTGTCATTTCAGAGTTAGTGAGCTCCCAATCTTGCTATAGGCTTTTAAAGGAGTTTACAATGCCAGGCTTAGATTCCAGGAGGGATGTTGGGTAGCACCATAATATTTGTACCATGAATGCATAAGTAAAAATGTATTGCCTGGCAGGTTTATACTGTAATTCATAAGGCTATCAGTGCATTTTCTACACTACCAAGATGCGTAGGAAATTCCCAGTTCTATAAAACATAGCCAGAAGGGAGAAAGCTTGATGTGGTGCATTTGTTCTCATGTTTAAAACCAGCTTCTTACTGAGACTTTAAAATACTGATGCCATAAGTTATTATGCAACCATTTAAAAATTAATATGGTGTCTGTCTGCTCAATAGAAAATTTAATCAGTTCATGCTGAAAAATACAGAAGTGTAAATGTATCTATAAATTACAAAATATAATATATATTTCAGAAATGCTTATCATTTGTTACATTTATTAGGCTCTTATTTTTTTTTCTTGGTTTTGTGAGGTAATGTTTCTCTACATAGCCCTAGTGTACTGGAACTTTCTATGTATCCTGAATGCCCCAAACTCATAAAGATCTACTTATCTCTGCCTCCTTAGTGCTGGGATTAAAGAGTCTTTCTGTGTTCAGATATTTTTGAAAAGAAATTATTTCTTTCATGTTTGTTCTACAATTATTTTTTGATGGTTACCAATGGTAATTTTCAGAGATTATATTTAATTTATCTGTTTTATATTCAATGAAAATTTAACACTCTGATTCTTGGCATTTAAAGTTTCAGCCTTCTCATTGGTTTAAGTATCAAAAATGTAGCTTTATATTTAATTTATCTAAAAATAATAAACTATTTTATAACATATTAATATCTTAAATTTTAAATAGTAAATATACTTAGGTATAATTCTCAGACACAGTATTACTAGTATTATAGCTTTCATGTGCTCCCCTTGTAAGCAGCCTTCACCTCACTCACTATAGCTTTATTTTTTCAAACATAGTAGTTTTGTTGATTATTTGGCAATTCCACAAAATTAACTCTGATTACATTCACATCCCATTCTTCCTAAGTTCTCCCCATCTGGTGACATCCCTCAAAAAAGCTAATAATAGTGATAATAACAATAAGAAAAGGAGGAGGAAGAAGAAGAAAGGAAATATAAAATGCCAAGTCCAGTTTTTGTTATCCTGGAATATTGTCAATATCCCAGTTGCCAGCCATGTAAAGAAAACCAACTTCTTACCCTCTCCCTATGCCTGCCAAAATCTATCAACTGTGAGGAACTATATTTCAGGATCCCTGTTGGGATTTTTAAGAGTTCTCCTCAATGGCATCCTGTCTAGACTTTTTCTTTTGATAGGTGGGTTGTGGGGAAGTAAAGGTGACATAGGAGCCTTCTGTGTTTCTCACTGTCAACTGTGAGTCTACGGTCACCACTGCAAAATGGACTTCCATGCGGTTTCCAGGGGCAGTAACATTTCTATCCAGGAGCATGGCTTACCACAGTTTCCACAGTAGGTGACATATAATAAACTTAAAAATTTTTAAAAGTTCAAATGGATAGATATAGAGAGCATCATTTTGAATGAGGCAACACAGACCCAGAAAAATAGACATATGTACTAACTCATAAGTGGATTTTAGACATAAAGAAAAGGTTAACCAGGCTACAATCTGTAATCTTCGAGGAGCTAGGTAACAGGAGAAACTTATAAGAGACATCCATGGATACCCTGGGAAGAGAAAATAGAGAAGGTCTCCTGAGTAAATTGGGATCATATGGGGGAGGAAGCAAGGGGAGGTGGGAAGAGACCATGAGAGAATGAGATAGTTGAGTGGGGGAAGCAACTGAGAGGGAGGAGAAATAAATAGATATCTTCATAGAGGGAACCACTGTAGGGTTAGGCAGAAACCTAGTGCTAAGGAAATACTCAAGAACCCACAAGATGTCCCTGGTTAGGACTCCAAGCAATAGTGGAGAGGGTACCTAACCAGGACTCCCTCTATAATCAAATGAATGACCACTCTAATTGTCATTTTAGAACCCTCACCCAGTAACTGGTAGAGGCAGAAGCAGAGATCCCTTAGCTAGCACTGGGTCGAGCTCCTTGTCTAGCTGAAGAGAGGGGGGAGAGATTATATGAGCAAAGTTATGAGAATCCTGAGGAGGAGATCCACAGATACAGCTGGCCAGAGCTATTTGGAGCTCACTGACTCTGAAATGACAGCTGGGGAACCTTCATGGAAAGGAACTGAACCCTCCGAATGTGGATGACAGTCAAATGGCATGGGGAATCGTGGAGCCTCCTGCAGTTGGTGCAGAGTTCATTCCTTGTACATGAACTGGTTTCCCATTCCCTAGAGAGGAACACCTTACTCAGCCTTGATACAAGGATCCTACCGCAACTGGAACTGCCAGACTGAAGTGACTCACCTTGAAATCCTTGCCCTTCCAGGGGAAATGATCTATCTCAATGTCTGGAGAGATAGGGTTAGGATAAGGCTGAGGGAGGACTGGGAGGAACAGAGGCAGGGGAGTAATGGTGGGTATGTGGGGGGGGAGAGTTTTAAAGTACAAAATATAAATAAATAAATAAATAAATAAATAAATAAATAAATAAATAAGTAAGTAAGTAAGTAAGTAAGTAAGTATGTGAGTGATTAAGTAAGTAAGTAAGTAAGTAAGTAAGTAAGTAAATCAATCAATCAATCAATCAATCAATCAATCAAGCAAGCAAGCAAGCAAGCAAGCAAGCAAACAAGCAAGCAAGCCCACCCCAGGAAAGGCTCAGGACTGCATCAGGGTGCCAAAACCCCAGTGTGGTAGCCAGACAGCTAATAAAGACTCCCCCTTGACTGGAAAAAAATAAAAAAATAAAAATAAATAAATAAATAAGTAAAATGCTTTAATGTTTTTACCATTTTTGAAAGATAGCTATGCCAGACTTAGCAATTTGAAAATTTTCAACTTTCCTAAATTATTTTACTTTAGGTCATCATTGTCCTCAGCACTGCACAAATCCTAATAGAAAATCAAATGCTATTTTTACTCAGGATATAAATGTATAATCTGGACTAATTTTTAGTATGTTTCTTTGCCTTTGTTTTCAATAGTTTGTTGATAAGGAGTTTGCATGATTATTTTAGGTGGTAATGTTATATTGTATTTGACATGCATATATATTTATGTTCATACCTTTCACAAAACTTTGGAAAGCTTCTATAACTATTAGTTTGCATAATTCCTTCATTTTATTGTCCTTCTGAAACATGGAATGTATGTGAATACCAATGATTATGTATTCCAAATCCATTTGCTTCATATTTTAAATGTTTAGAACTCCCCAGTCTATACAGAGGGCGATTTCCACTGTCTTCAAACAAAATCTGATTCTTTAATTGCCTGTTGTAAGCTACGTTTGAAGATCTCTTGATTTTTTTTTTTTTTTTTTTTACCCATTTGATGTTTTTTTTTTTTTACTTCAGAATTTTCTTTTTTTTTTTTTATTCTTTTACTAATGTTTTCATTTTGTTGATTTATCTTATTCTTGTCTTCATTTCTATCTTCCTTTGGTCCTTTGTACATCTTTAAAATCAAAAACTATGTTTAATATTTTCTTTTTTCATATAGCAAACATACATATGTATTCTTATAAAGCATACACTCTAACTTCTGAATTAAAAGCTATTATGCTATATTTTCTCTCTTTCTCCGTGTGTATACATGTAACTTCAGTGTATTTATAAGTTATAATTCAATCCAGGCAATTTTAGATAAATCATCTATCTCAGTGTCTGGCAGAAGTAGAACAAAAAATAAATGCATAGTTAATATAATCTTCAATTTCATCTTTGTAATATTTTTATTAATTTTCAACTTAAGTAGTTTGGCTTTCAAAAACAAATTAGATACAGATAAAATGTAGTTTGTCCTAGTTCTTTAGCTTTAAGAATTAACAATAATCTTGAACAATCATGTCTTTTCCCATGTATTTCTTCAGACACTGGAAACTGAGCATTTGTCAGAATATAGTACTGCAAGTATCTTCAAACTAAAACAGCAGAAATGCTCTCCATATCCTTTCCAGATCATTAAATGTGACCACTATCAAGGCTTAAGTGAAGTCATTTGTTATGTTGGAAACTCTTGATAATCCTTCATGGAATCAGGAGGACAGATTCCACGGTGTCAAGAAAAAAAAATCAAGCTAATGAAACAATTTAATTAAAATTAATTGAGTATGATTCTCTCTCTTAAATAAGAGGTTGATGTCAGGTTATTTTCATTTCTTTTCCTTAGAGTGAATTAATAGCCATGATTTTCTATATTTCATCTTAGTTATTTTCTGAAATCAATAATTTTCATAGGTAATTATGACTTAAAACCCTAAGAAATGTAAAAGTTACATGAGGTCATTTAACATACTTAATGCTAAGGTGCTGTCATTTCTTAATACACTTTAGCATACTAATAGAATATAGTTTATACCATACACTCTAACCTACTTGAAAAACAGATGTTGAAACCTCTTGTGAATGCTCTCTTTAAATTCAATATTTACATTAATGTAGAAGAAAATAATCCTGGCAAATTTGTGTAAGCAACCCTTCCAGATATTAATTAAGCAGCATTCATTCCTGTTCATGTGGGGAAGCAACGGGTGTATAACTTGGTAGGACTCAGTTGGATAAATGTCCTGATGGTAAGTAAACCCAGGAGAAACAGAGCTCTTAGTGGACTTCATCACTGGAAATTTTGCCTTCTTTTATATGTAGTTTTACTTTTCGAGAAATAAAAATGTGCATTTTGACTTCCTTCACTATACTTGTTAACGCATAAAATTTTAGTTCTCTTGCCAGGTGGTCAGTATTTGTAATTAAAATATTCACTGGGTTTGGCAACATGACTACAAAGAAGTAGATAAAATTATATCAGAATAAGAACATATTCTGATTCCCTCTGCTAAAACATTTTAGCATGCATTAAATTGTTGAAATATTTTGAATATAGTGAAAGCAAATAAATATTCTCAAAGAGATTCTTCAGTTTTCCCCTGTCACTTATTGCACACGTTGATAAAACTGTTATGAAAAATTATATCTTCCAAAATTGTGTGTCTTTGCAGAATGTGATTGAAAGTTTTTCTTATATATTTAATAGTGGACCTAACCCTTTTAGTTTATAGTTACAACCCTTAAAGGTCTATGTATTATTACATTTGTGTCTGGGAGAATGAAGTATTTAATCTATTGAAGAAACTTTAATACATGGACATTTTCTCAGTGTTACTTTATGCGGTATATTAGCCCCAACCACCGAGAAAAGAAAATCATCCTCCAAACAACCTAGGAATAGGTGAACTGGAAACTGTTGAATATTATGAAACTCTGCCAACTGGCCACTGTCAGTATGGCAGGCTACCTGCATAAGACAAGAGGCATCTTTAAAAAACAAAACAAAACAAAAACCCAAAACAAACAAACAAACAAACAAACAAACAAAAATAATGCTGATACAAAGCTTCAACAGCAGGGCATATAACTGGAATGATGGGAACAGTAGTTGACAGAACAAACCAGCATGTAACAGCTGGATAGTTGGAGTCAGGGGGGAATATATAGGACCATAAACCAAATGAGGCTCCTGAACAGCCACCAGTGTTACAAATCAAAAATTATTAAATATGTATAGCATGTGGGGCCACTGAGGGAACCAGAGTACTTTTCCCTTCATATTTTCGTGAATGAAGGCAGCTACCAACTAGAGAGCAGAAAATAGAGGATGTTATTTACTTCTGAGGTAGAAAGTATATAGAATTTGGAAAAAATAGTAATTTTATCAATGCCCCTTTCAGTTTTTCCATAGCCCCATATTAACTGTCAAGAAATTGAGATTCAATTAAATATAGCTATTCTTACTCTAAGTAAAATTAATTTCCAAATAATGACTGCACTGTGAGAAGCTGGGCTATCACTCCTTATACTTGCCTTGACTGGCAAAAATGGGGAGGTGTTATCAGAGCTGTTGAGATTGGTAGGACCAGATTTCCGCATGCTGTGAACAATGTAATTAACAAAAAGACTTCACTATGCTGAATATAGAAAGAACAATAAATCATTAACACTGTGGGGGTGACTTTTAATAGCCTTTGATTAATCTATAATCTACCACCATGGCAATACTCTTTGTTAATGGAATTTTCAATTAGATTGTTATTTGAAACACAATTCATTTTACATTTATTAAATGTTCTGCATGCTGCTATGTTGTCATTAGCTAGCATTTAGCAAACTGATCATTGAGGCAGCAAGAAGGGCCATCGACACTATTTCCAGGAATTCTCGCTATCTATCAAAACATTTGCTAATGACTTCAATGCTAAGACACTGACATCAGGTGTAATTGAATGACATTTTCTCTAATTTTTTAACCTCCCATTTCCTTTTTCTTAATGAATACTTAAGCAAGATATTTGCCATTTTGAGCTTATTTTTATTATTATGAACACTCTGTTAAATGTAGGTTAAGACTTATTTATTACACGTAATGAGAGATAAATGGTTTGGTTTTAGTTACCTTTAATGAAAAATAAATGGTTAAGTTTCACTCAGTTGTTTTAATGTCAAAATGCTAAGTTTTGTGCATGTATGTTTACTAGTATACATGTGTAGGTATATGCATGCACGTTCACATGTGTGTTTGTGTACAAGTCTATGAGTGTGTATTCCCAAGGTTGATGTAAGATGGTTTCTTTGATGTATACTTTATTTAATGGCAGAATCTCTCAGTTGAGCAGAAAACTCTCTCTCTCTCTCTCTCTCTCTCTCTCTCTCTCTCTCTCTCTCTCTCACACACACACACACACACACACACACACACACACACACACACACTCACACATACCTACTCAGGCTATTCAGTTTGATCCTGGGATGCCCTATCTCTGTCTTAATAAAAGCTAACACTATAGGCCTGGCACTTTCAAAGATCATCTCTCCAACCATAACTACTAAATTAATATATAATAATTATTGAGTAATTATAAGGTGATAATAACAGTTATAAATGTTTTTAGATTAATTTATCTCATTTTCTACTATAATATTCCTTAAAATGATTAGTACTGAAGCATATATTCTATAATGAGGAAACTGGAAGACACAAAGATTGTGGTTGGTTGGCTCAAGTAGAATTCAAATCCAAAGTCCGTACCATTAATTGTGTATTTTACTACCTATTTCAGCTATTTTAATAAAATACAGGTGCTTCCTGTTTAATTAGACTTTTAAGTATTTTATAATGGGAGGATCTGTAATAACCTGGGAATGGCAAATTATCTGATACCATCTCTTCCAACAGCTATAGTCAACTTCAGCATTTATGATAATTTTACTTGTTCTGTTAGAGAAAACACTGAATTTAAGATCAGGTTACAGATTACAGAATCAGTTTAACAGGAATCAAAATTTATGATATATTTTGTTGTTGTAGTGGGGTTTCTAGGTCCCGGGTGGCCAGAGGCCCAGACCCACAGACCTGCCGCTCCAGAGCCCCTAGCAGCCCACCATTGCTGCTCAGGCCCCCAGAAATGACTCAGACGCTTATATTAACTTCATGCTGTTTGGCCTATGGCTCAGGCACATTGCTAGCTAGCTCTTACATCTTAAATCAACCCATTTCTATTAATCTGTCTGGCATGTGGCCCGTGGCTCACCTGTGTTCTTTACATGTTGCTCCTTGGGCAGCTTGCTCGGTCTGCCTCTGACTCTGCCCTTCTTTTCCTACCTATTCTGATTCCTACTCCTACTTTTTCTATGGTGCCTGTCATGGCCCAAAACGGCACCATTGTTTAAAGATTGATATTCACAGCATACAGAAATCATTCCCACATCATTTCCCCCTTTCTGTCTAATCAAAAAGGAAGGTTTCAATTTTAACCAGGCAAAATTACATATAACAAAATAGCTATCAAGCAAGAATTACACTTACAATATCTAGTCTATTTGTATTTAGAAAAATTAAAGAAAATACTCTATCATCTACCTTATCTTTGTGAATCTAAAGTTTCATATCTACTATACCTTTTAAATGACTAAGAAAAACTATGCCTATAATTTATAACTATCTAATCTTCAGCTACATCAAAGACCACAGAAGGATATATTTACCCAAGTAAATCAGAAGTGCAAGCGACTTCTAAAATCTAGAAAGGACAGAGATGACACCTATCTGCCTGGACAGTCACCCACAGTTCCTTTATAAAGCTGGGGCATCCATTTTCAGCCTACAGGCCCAGAGTTTTTTTTCATTTCAGTGAAGCAGGAAATCTGCTCAGCCCATTCTGGCACAGTTCATCAGTTGCTTCTCCTTGAGACCTGAAGAATGTCTGACAGTTTTCTCTGTAAAGCAGGAACCTGAATGACCATCTCAGCTTGTTTTTCCAAAGTTCAGAGGTCATCTTCCTTTGGAACCTGCATGTCCAGTTTAAACAGCATACTGTCAAGCAGTCAATATGAGAATAGGTTCTTGTCCCGTGGCTAACTATTGCCACAAATAGACTCCATATGGAGTTTTTTCAATGCCCATTTTTCTCTTGAAGTAAATTAGTGATGCCAAGAGCAGACCTGTCTCACTGTCCAGAAAAGACTAAGCTCTTAAAACATTTTAAATGTCTTAGAAGTGTTTGAAGATTACCTATCTAATTGAATTACATATTTGTATACCTAAAAATCTAACTAACATGCTTTTCTTAATTACACATTACAATTTTAAATCAGTTACATAAACATCATATCTTAAACAAAGTAGAAAAATACATATAGCATAAGAGAATTGACCTTAAATTTGTGTCAATAACCAAAATCTATACCAATGTAAAACATTTTGAGATTAAAAGCTGATTTTTTGATCTAAGTAAATTCAATAATCTATTTTTTAAAAAATCATTGATATATCATATCTCTTTTTTCTCTTAGAAAGAGATTAACTATGACCAATAAGCAGTCATAATGAAAAACATTTATAAACAATATATTGAGAATTGGGGCATAGTTTTCCATTACTACTTCCTGCTGAGTACAGGCCATTGAAAATCTCACGAGTTTTTAAAACTGGATCATAATCTGAAGTCCTGAAGCTGATATGGCCATCTCTTCCCATCAGAGGTTTTTTTCAGGGGATCTTGGTTGATGAAACCATAAGAGCCTGAAACAATCCACAGGTTCTCGTCTTCTGTGGAAACAAAAGCAAAACTCTTCCAAAGCAATAAATCCTTAGACACAAGTTTCAAAATCAAAATACCTTTAAAATATATTTTCTTGTTTAATTTAGTAGCCTTTGCATTTACAATACATTGTCTTTCTGCAGTTAGCTCATTAACAGTTAAAAAATTAAAAGAAAACACAATAACAACCAAAATCCAGATTTTGTGTCTATTTTCCATTTTTATGTGGCTTATTGTATTTTTATTACTCTATTTCTCTTTTTAAAGACTTTCTCTATCCTCTTTCATTTCTCTCTGTAGCCTATGTTCCTTTTATACACATTGTAACCCATTTATAGGTTTTTCTTTTCAATTGAATCTGTTTTATTGTGAATCTTTAATCATCTTCCAACCATAAGAGCTTTTAAAATGCTCCCACTCTCTTAAAAGAGCTGCATAGTTTTTGCAGATAAAACTGAATCAGTAAGTTTTCTTAAAGGGACCGCGTCTCTGTTCGTGGCCAGCAAACAGAGCAGTCCCAAGAAAATGCTGCTACTAAGTATCCGTCTTTGTTTCCTTTTTGTTCAAAATAAATAGAAATCTAAAAATCAATCACATGCTACTGAGTCTTCTGTGAGATTCCAGGAACCGGCCTGATTGTAGCTTATACTGCCTGCTGCCAGTCTGCATGCCATGCTTTCTTTGTACAATGACTTGCTTTATATACACAATTTGGAAGCTGCCTTGGCTTAGTTTCTATGATCTAGAACCCTTTCTAATCTTTCTCAGGCTTTAAGTTGATAATCGCCCCACATTGGACACCATCTGTTATAGTGGGGTTTCTTGGTCCTGGGCGGCCAGAGGCCCAGACCCACAGAGTTAGATGGGTGTGGATGAGTCCAATATGTTTGTCAACAATAAAGAACATACATTTACTCTTACAGACTCATGATAACTATGTAATTATTTATCTGGCATTATGTTATGTGGAAAATTATTTTCTAATTGTTATTTTTGGCAGTAACAAAATTCTTTTTTAAAAATATTCTTCTTATTCCATTCTATAATAGAATATACTCCAAGTACTTTTTCTAAGTAATAAAAAATTTAGAATATACTTCAAAAATATAAGAATTCTTAAAAACAAAAAAACATTATTAAATATAATTAACAATTATTATTTGATATCACCAAAGCATCAATGTTAAAACTGCCCCTCTAATTTAGTAATGTTATGATTACTTTTAAATTTATTTTATCCTTTGTGGATTCCACATCATGTATCCAGTCCTGTTCATCTCCCCATCCCCTTGCATCTATCCACTTACCCTGAACAAAATTTCAAAGTAAAATCTTAAAACAAAACCAAATTAAACAAGTTAAAAAGCAAAATATAAAAATCTTGGCATGGAAGCTATACCCTGGCCCAACAAGTCACACAGTACATCCTTTAGCCATTCATCTTGTAAGTGTTCACTGAAATGAGGCATTTATCAGGTTTCAAGGCTTCTGGCTACTGCTACACTCTCAATGCTAGGTCCTCATTGTGACTCCTCTTGGATGTCTTACTTTTTTCCTTGTGTCATGGAGAACCTATACCTCTGAATCCTCATGTCCAGCCACTTCCCATGTTCCAGCATTTCATAGATAAGGTGGGTGTTGGTGTAGTCCTGATTTGGGGCCTGGGTGGTAGCTGGGATGGTCAGCCTGCCAGCTTTCCCTCATCAGCATCACCAAGGAGAGCTCTCCAGAACTGCCCCAGATAGCTCTCCCAATATAGCAGACAGCAGGGGATGGGTGGTACCAATTCTTTTGCTCTCATATCTACAGTTCAGCTCACCTGCTTGCACATTACCAGGGCCAGCTATATTGTTTTCCCAGACAAGGAACAGAGACTGCTTTGCAACTCGGGGCATTTGGTGAGAGACAGGGACATCATTTCTGTTCTCCTTCCCCCAGGGTGTCTCTCCCAACTATTCAAGGTAGCAAGTGGTGGGAGAACTTGTATGTCATCTGATGGCATACAAAGGAGTGGGCAAGGACACCTCTCCTGCTATTTCTTATAGAGAGCAAATAATTGAATCTTTTTTTTGTATTTACATGGTCTGTTTCTAAAAGTGACAATATGTAGTCAACCAGTCACATCGAATGCAAGGATTTTGAATTTATCAGGTTGACATTTGTTCTTTCCTTTTCTCATCTGTTTTTGCTTTGCCTTTTTTGTTTTCTTCATAAAGCTAAATTGATATTTATTTATCTTTTATCTTGATGATGAACTTGGAGAAAACAAGTATGACATTAACTTACTATGGCATATATTGAATTCATATCATACAACCTTCTCTGTAAAATAAAATGTTACAGCAAGGTAATATTCTTCATATGATTTCCCACATGTTCTTTTGCATAATTGTGAATACATGCATTCACTTATACATATCTAAAATTTAATACAGCACTATGTTAAAATTTCCTGTTTTTTTAAATAAATAAGAAAGCAAAACATATTTCTGCTTTGTAAAATCTTGAATACACATGCGATTCTAAAATCCCTGCAAGGTTTATGATTATGCTGGATCATTTATTTTTAATATGAAGAATTTCCTTTATAGGAATTAACTTCTATCTCTTCAATTTTGATGATCCTGAATAATCTCAGGTTTATTTTAGTGGTATTACCTTTATTTACACATAATTATGGAATAATTTTCTTACACATAAAATTAAATAATAGGCTCTTCTTTTGTTTATATGTATAATTTTATATTGTCCATGTATGTTAGGTGGCATATATATGAAGGTCAGAAGACATCTAGGACTCAGGTCTAAATTTCCCATTCATCATGTTGATCCTATGGATCACACTCTTGTTATCAGAATTAACAGTGAATGGCTTCACTTGTTCATCCAAACTTTTGTGTTTTCCTACTTTTATAAAAATAAATTATTTTTTCTTGTGATATATGTTAATTATAATTTCCCATACTTCATGCTTTCTAGGTCCTATTCATCTCAATTCTCACATAGATTCACCTCTTTCTATCTATCATTAGAAAATAATAGACTTCTAAGAGATAAAAATCAAACATAATAAATTATAAAAAGATTAAAGAATAAACAGCACATCAAAATCAGATATGGCCTATCAACAGAAAAAAAAAGCCCCAGTAAGAGGCACAAGAATCAGATACTGACTTGTCCACACACTCAAGAATCCCATAATAATACTGGCGTGAAAGCCGTAACATACACAAAGAGGACCTGGTGGAGACCTGTGTTAGTTCTGTGCTTGGTGCTCTAGTCACTGTGAATTCATATGAGTTTTGATAAAACACATACTATCAAAGTGACAATTTCATCATTCTTTCAAACATGCCAAGATTCTTGAGACTTTTGGCTAAATTATTTTACAGAGTTGTAGAATTATGTAGATAAAAAGCATTCTATGTTAAAACTTGACCATTTATACATTCCAAAATCCTTTCCATTCTTCCATTTATTTTCACCAATAACTTCCTCACTAATTTCTCTGATTTCTGCCTTGGTATGAGTCTATTCTAAGACATATCAATCAAAGGAGTCAGGTGAGATGACGACAATATAATCAGACCACTTTAATAATAAAAATCCAGATGTTGTCAGGTCTGTTCTCAATGAAATACAAAGTCATATTAATGTTATTAAAATTTCTGTCTTATCTCACTTACTTACATTTTTTCCTACCAATTTAGAGCCCTAACACATTAACCACATTTTAACTCTCAAAGAGATCCAAGTTTATTATATCATTGGGGCTTTTCATTTGCTTTTACTTCCTTTAGTATATCTTCTGACATGAGCCAATGACTAATTTGCTTGCCTTTGTAGATAACTTATTGAAGTCTCTTATTTCTTAGTGTGGTTTCAATTGTGTGGTTTTGAGTGGTCGCCATTCTGTGCGACTTAGGCCACTTTGCTGTATCATTCTTATTAGCATTTTTAAGCACTTCACACACTTGTTATTTTTTTATGAGCTTTTCAATCAATACACTGAAATTTCAATTATCTAAGGTGGAATATTTTACTGTCATTTGGGCATCTAGAAAAACAGTTTGGCACATAGACACCTGTCATTTTTTTTTATTAATACACAAAGTAATGGGATACTACATCTGTAGGTGGAAGACCTACTAGTATGGTAATAAGGCATCTCATTTCGAGTTTTACTGAGTAAACCAGTCACAATGTCTGACCAATAGTTATGAAAACTTAAAAAAAAAGTTTACTATCTAGGATTTAGGAAAATTTATTCTACCTGTAATTAGCTCTTTATGGTTAATCATGTAGTTGATAGTAATTTTTTTTTTTACATACCAACCACTATTCCCCTCCCCCCCTTCCCAGTCACCTCCCAGCTTCCCCATTCCCCACTCCCTTGTTAAATCCTCAGAGAGGGTAATGACTCCCAGGGGGAGTCAGTACAGCCTGGCATATCAACTTTAGGCAGAACCAAGCCCCGCTGCCCAGAATCAAGACTGAGCAAGGATTCCCTTCACAGAGAATTGTTTCTAAAAAGCATGAGAGCAATGAATGATTTCTAAATTTATTAATTTCTTAGACATAGGTAGAAGTGCTATTAGGTAGTAGCAATTTTGATGACAGACTCAATCCCAAATTCATTCTCAAACCATGCCAATATTTATGGCTTTAGGGTCTCTTATTTAAAAGCTTAAAATTGGAGTGGTTTAGGTTTTAGTTTTAGAAGCTCAGATCGCAGGTGGTTCTAACAATGCTTCAGAAATCTAAGTTATTCTATACTTTGATATGATATATGTCAGATGCTAAACATTATGGAACATGTGCTCATGCCTGATGCGTCTTACTTATACTCTTTACACATATTACTTGCTCACAAATTATTTTCTTCGGTTTATAAACACATTGGACAGTAGTATTTCTACCTATACTCTTAAAGGCAAATTCAGGAACAGAATAAAAATCACTTCTTAAAGTGTATGGAATGAATGACTGACCTTGATAGTATATCGATCATTGGTTCTCCTACTCCAAACTCACGGTAGAGTTTATCTTCCTTGGTGTTGTCTGATTTAGAAAAGATCATTATTATCAATACTAATATTAATATTCTCTCTCTCTCTCTCTCTCTCTCTCTCTCTCTCTCTCTCTCTCTCTGTGTGTGTGTGTGTGTGTGTGTGTGTGTGTGTGTGTGTGTGTGAGTGTGTGTATAGCTTGGTAGAATTGATTGTGGAGGGTAGAGGTCAATGTACAAGAATGAATCTTTTCCTCCCACTGTAAGAATTCTAGATATCAAACTCAATTTCCAGACTTTGTGGAAAGTGCTTTTACCATCTATCTGGTCATCCCTTTCATGTATTTTAATAGACATTATACATTCTCTGGAAATTAATCATTTGGGAGTAATTAGGGATCACTGAATTCAATTTATTTAAAAGCACTCTCAATTATAGAATATCTAGTTTTATGATCCTTGAATTTTTGGCAAAGCCTGAAGAAAAATATTAATTTTCTTCAATCAGAAATGAGTGATTCTGTAGGTCTTTCTCTGAATTTCAATTTTTCAATATCAGGTACTAGTTCGATGGGCATGGTTTTCTAATTACACTGGAATTTTTCTTCCTTATTTGTTTTACTATCTGTTCAAATAATATCACTGTAAGCTGGGACCGTATATCACACTTGTCTTACAGATCCTTTGAGGTCTATTTCCTGTTGGTACTAGCAGCGATTTTGTCCTAGAAGACTCCATTTTGCATATATTTTATTCTGGCACTAAATCATAATATAATCATTATTTGAAATTACTTCTAATATTGGTTATTTAAATTTTGAGTCCTAATTTTTTGAAAAGAAATCCTTAAGAAAGACATTGGTTCCATTAATGCAGATCATTCCCTGCTGGCTAGATTCAGCCTGATAAGCTGCCACTTGATTTTCACTTTATACTGTACTCAGGATATTTAGTTCACTCATTTGCTTCTGTATAGTATGCGAAAGCTATCATTATTCATCTTTGGAAAAACAGCCTCAGAATGAGTTACCTACAGCAGTATCAGTCATTAACACCACTAATACAACATAGCAATATGGAAAGGCAAAGGCCAGAATATAATTGATTTTATTCTTCTGATCTTTAATTACAAGTGTTAAAAATCTTTCTAGATGTTGAACTCTGCAAAGTGATGACCTTTCTGCATAATGTTCCAAAAGTCCTGTACTTTAAAGGCAGTTTTATCCTCCGTGGGGGGTGGGGTCACTGCATTTTGTATTTACATAACAGTTGAACAGAATCAATTCATCTTCTAGTTTGGGTTTAAAAAGAATATTTTGAGAAGATGTATGAGAAACAAAGATAAGGGTGAAAAATTCTTTTGTGGAGATTCATTTGAGAAAGTGGAGTGATGCAGCCATATAAATAGAGTATTTGAGAGTAAGCAGCATTACTGCCTGAGGCTTATGTAGCTTGCAAGACTAGAGACAGGTTGAATTCTGATGTTATACTTTTCGTTTAATAAAACAGTGAATGTGGGGATATTTTCAAATATAATAAAAACAGTAAGACATATCAGAGGACAGATCCACCTCCTCCAGTCTTTGTTTTTTCAATGATGTTTGTTTGTTTTGTTTTGTTTTTTTCCCAGACAGAGTTTTCTGTGTAACAGTCCTGGATGTCCTGGAACTTGCTTTGAAGACCAGGCTGGTTTGGAACTCACAGAGATTCTCTTTCCTCTGCTTCCCAAGAGCTGGGACTAACAGTGTGAGCCATGGCTTCTTCTGCCTGCTCTGTCTTTCTATGCCTGCCTTAAATACTTCTTCACTTAGTTAAGGTGTGGCACCACCACTGCTTGCCTGGGAGCCTGAAACTCCTTCTGTAAACTAAGAAGATCTCAAACTCAGGTTGGATTAACATTGTAGGTCACCACTCCAGGGATATTCCCTGTGCTAGGATTAAAGGTGTGAGTTACCACTGTCTGATCTTCCTAGACTGACTGTGGGTAGATCCCTCTGAAATCTCAGGCAGTTTTTATTATATTTGAAAATATCCCCACAAGTGAATTTTAATTTTGACTTGTCGTATTGAAACATAGACTTTATAAAAAAATACATATATACAATTTGTATGATAGAACCTCACAATTTTGGTTTAGCATTCACATGTATAAGAAATATACTTTCTTTAGTTTTTCTTTTATTAAAAAAACAGTTTTGTTTCCCAATATATACTCTAATCGTGGTTTCTCTCCTTTATTTTCTTCCAGTTCACCTCACATTACCTCACATCTGAATCCACCAACTTTCTGATTCTCACTAGAAAACAAACAAACTTCTTGGGGTTTGTACTATATTATAAAATTAATAATGTAATATGATAAAACAAAGCTACCATTCAAATTGAACTAAACAAATAAGCAAGGAGAAGGAAAAGAGTCCAAGGGAAGCACAAGAAACAGAGATCTGCTCTTCCACAACACAGGAACTCCATTAGAATGCTAAACTGGAAGGCGTACTTTAGTTTCAAAGAAATTCTATGATTTCAAGGTTATACAATTATAACCTGAGCTTTAGAAAACAAATTTTAGTCAATTTATTTGTTACCTATTTTTGTAAGCTGAATAAATATATTAAAAATCATTAAACCTGAAAAATAATATATTTCAAATGGATTTCAGAAAGACATGGATTAGAATAAAGTATACTTTTGCTCAGATTTACGTGTTAGAGATGTGCTATGGAGAATGTGTGTTGAAACTTGATATAACTGTGTTAAATATTAGTAGATGCTTGATCTAAAAGCACTTCAGTAGAAGATCTCCATAAATGTTAAAGAAAGCAAAAGATCCCTCCATTCATAGTAATAACAGTGTCAAAAGTGTGTTTATGGAAAAATGGCTGTAAGGGTAAACTGTGCCATGAAGTCAGCAAGGAGAGAATGCCAACAGTTTCAATACTCGGGGCTGATCACTGAAAGCTAATGGTGAAGTCTGGAAATCTGTAGCACCGAGGGAAACTCAAAGCGAGAAGGATTTTGAGTCCAAGATAATAAGCTAGTGATTGCTATGCCAAATGTACTTAGACAATTGGAAATATGAGGCTGCATTCCATATTGTCAGCTGTATGCCCAGCAGTAAACAGATAGTTCAAAGAAGAAATGAGTGCACTTATAAACAAAGAGCTGAGGAAGCTTAGCGATGAAATGCAAGAATGCACAGACAAGTTGAGGGTGATCCTGTAGTGACAGTGTGACGGGTTCCAAAGAGCAACGCCAAATAAAGAAAATGTCACATTATGAGTTAAAAAAATCACTAGATGAGTCAACTCACATAAGAATAGATAAGAGTAGAGAGATATTGCTCCCCAGGGTCTAGAAATGGAATGCAATTGACTATAAGTTATAGTTGACTATGGGATGTCCTGAGGCACCTTTTCAAACTCATGAAACTAATATTTTTAAGAATTGTGGGGCCCCTGGCAATTCAACCAAAATTAATCCCTAGTACATAAACTGGCTCATGTTGAAGCCCATTCTCTATGTTGGCACAACTTGCTCAGCCTTGATGTAGTGGGGAGTGGCTTGGGCCTGCCTCAACTTCAGGTGCCATACTTTGTTGACTCATGAAGGGAGGCCTTACCTCCTCTGAGGAGTGGAGGAGGGGGATCTGGGAGTGAGGAACTGGAGAAGGAGAGGGGACAAAGAGGTTAAGGTGGTTGGTATGTAAAGTAAAAAATGAATAATAATAATAAAGAGTTGTGGTAACAGGAATACTTATACTAAATCAGAGAATGTTAGAACTAAGTGTGATTTTTTTCTGATTATAAATTTAACAAAATGAAGCAAGCAATTATACCATTGGTTAGTTGTCTAACAGAATAGATTTTTCAATGTGCTTGCTAAAGAATACATGGTGAAAAATAGAAAGACAAAGGAAAGAAAATATAAAGACAACAGATACTTTTTCAAGGCATTTCACGGTTAAGAGAAGAAAAGAATGTACCTTCAGGACTTTCTGGAATGATTAAAGGAAAGTCGTTATTTGAGGGAAGAACACTTGGAGATAAATGTAGAAGAAGTTCAAAAGGAACATGAATATTAAAGAAGAGTAAATAATAGATGTGGACAGACTTTGAGGCCATAGGAGGCAAAAAGAAGGGAATGGTAGATTTTCTAATATGAATACAATAGAGAAACTAAATAGAAGAACCCAATTTAGTGAAGTGCTAGCTCACCATGAATAATAGTAAAATGTTGTTCATTAGTAAATTAGACCAAAAAAAATGGCAAAAAGTCTCACAGCATACCTTTCTTAATATTGTGTAAATTCTAAGGATTTCTTATCAGTTATTTTGAATTCTGGTCACCTGCTTCCCTGCAACTATATATTGTTGGCTTTGAACAGTGACTTTAACTGTATGGGGCACACAGCAAAAACACCTCCAGCAACTGAGAATACAAATATGTAGTTTTCTACTAATTTGTATTTTATTAATACAGACTTGGAATTGTACTTTACACACAATAAACCGCAGTTCTGTGAGGAGGAAAAACATTCCATGGGTTTCCTATCCCCATTCAGCTTTAAAGAATACTTCCCTGCTTGAAGAATATGGACTTTTAGCCTCAGACATTATGTAATTTTTAAAAGATGATTAATTTTACTATATATCACCTGCCTGTAAATTTAAATTTTTATATTTTTATTGTAAATGTAAAATTGTTTCTCTAAACTACTACTTAACAGAAAAATTACCTTGTCAGGGATTATCATAAAAACATAACAATTTGGAAATAAAGGTTATAATTTTATCATATGAGAATGTCAACTAAAGCCCAATATGTTAGTGGAGCAAATCAGTTAAATACTAAAAAGAAAAAAAAATCCAAAAAGACAAAATAAAGAGAGAAGCATATTGAAATTCTAATTTAGATTCTATAAAATAAATCATGACATTAATGTGTGGAAAAATAGAAAGAAGTCATCAATTGGATAATTGTAAACATGCTAAATGGTATTGAACCACAAAATATAGACACAATATATAGAAATAATGAAAATAAACCTATCATAAAAATAAATCGATTTTGAGAAAATGTTTCATTACATATGTAAAGCAATTTTAAAATGTTTAAATATTAAAAGATTATACCTTGAGGGATTATGTTCATAGATGATCTGGTGGGAAGGACAATGAAATAATCACAATTGCCAATCAGAAACATGTTTTTATTAAGTTCCTAAACAAACACAAAAAAGAAATTATATTCTAAAAACATCTTATAGCCACTTTTAAATAAAGTAACATGACACTGTCCCTTCTTCCTATTTTGTACTCTTCTGCCCAGCTTCTGTCTTTTACAGGACAGATGTTATATTTAGATTATCTTGAATGAAATGGGTAAACATTTGTGAATAGCCAGGGACAGACTGCATTACAACAGTCAGAGAGCCATTCTAATCACATGTATTAAGAGAAAAATGGTTTCAAGAACAAAAGTTAGATGAAATGGTAGACAGTATACAATCAACAGTGATAATGTGCCTGCCAGCTGGCTACATGCACTAAAGGAATTTGCAAAACAAAACACCTGTATCCATTGCGAGTTGGTGACATACCAAACACAGAAATGATTGAAACCTAAAGTCTTTGACAGAAAATAAAAAATTATGGAATATCTAATCTTTCACCTTTAATATCACTTACATTCTTGGAATTAATATAAATTTATACTCTGTGCTCTTTCCTGTTTATTCATGTGATATTGTTTAATATATTTGTGGGATGAATGTTTTAGCTTTATAGCCACACTAATATGTTCCAAATGAATATGGTTAAACGGAATCAGCCATCTAATTGCTGATGTGAACTATACAGTTACACATTTAGCCATCATTTCTTTCTCTTATAAGATGATGTAATTACTTTGCAAACGCTTGTTTCAAGAGGTGTAGATTAATCAATAATTTTTAGATTTTAATATTTTAGTCCAAAAGTGTTGGCATTGCAGAGACACAACGTTCATTGTCTGTGTGCTCGGGCAGACATTGTGCTGACTGAGTGGAGTAGAGAACACTTGAGACACATTTGTCAGATGTGAATTATGGGATCTCTGCCTTGGATGAGGGAACTATAACACACAGAACAGATAAAAAAGAAAATGCCACCAGGAAAGGCATACTCACTTTCTGAGAGAAGCTGTGAAAGACAGAGTGACATGTGTGGTGTCCCTGGACAAATGCAGTGAACTCAAGGTAATGGGTGAGAGTGTCTTTTTACACACACACACACACACACACACACACACACACACACACATGTACATATATATAGAGAGAGGGAAAATATAAAGTGTAACCCTCATATTAGCTGTCCAAATGTGTCAGTTTTAGAGAAACAGTAGTTTGTGTTAGTAGATTAATTTTATTATATGCTATTATCTTACTATAAAATGTGAATATGCATGTATCAATAACTATGAAATTTTAAAGTTAAAGATGGATGAGGAAGATGATTTCTAAATCCCCCGGACATGGGGTTTCCACACACATTTACACCTGCTCCCATCATCCTCACATTATCAACCGCTAGAGTCATGACATCCCCCAACCTTGGAGAGGAAGTCTTTGAGATTTCTAATACACTTTTTGTAAAGTTGTAAACAGACACAAGTTAACATGACAAATATTCATTATCATTTGCTATCCCATGAGCAATGAAAAATGAATTTTCTCACAGTTCATGGTTTCTTGTATTCCTTTCTGTTTTGTTTTTATTTTAATGCAACAAACCTAGCAAGTTGGACAGTAACACTAAACTAGACTGAGACCCCATACTCATGTCATTTAAATCTCATCTTACATTTATACTTTTAAGTTTATCCAATTCAAAAGATCAAAATTCAAACTATAAAGGAATTTAGTTGGGTGCCTTTAGTATTTTATTTGATTATTTGCCTAAAGCCACATTTTTGAATTAGATCGTTAACAGAATACATAATATAAAGTGAAGAATTTGTGGTAAGTGATATATTCATGAAGGTAAGATTTAAAAAAAAAAAACCTCACTTCTGTAATAAGTAAAACAAAAAATAAAGCTAGGCACGCATAGTTTTCAAATGCTTTGATATTTGTCTTGGTATATGGACCAGATGATTTTATAATAAGGTGACATTTTTTTTTCTTATCTTAAGATAGAATAAAAATTAAATATATAAAGAGAACAAAAGTACAAAATAGAAAATAAATCATCCTTCAAGAGCAGCACCCACCTTACGTCATTTTCAGAGAAGTAACAGCACTGGGAGCACAGGATTTAGAGTCACACTGTTAGATCTCGTCCATGTCAGGTCATTACTCAGCTGGGAGACACTGAACCCAGGGTCTTAACAAAGGATAAGTTGAAAATGAAATTCACACTTTAAAATGTCTAAAAACTTCCGGGTGATGCTGCAAGCAATGTTTCCTCTGTCTCTTGACTCTGTAACTTAAAGACATACATGACTTTACATGTTTATATGGAGTTTAATTAAAAAAATCATCTACTTCCATAACTTTGAATGGTAGTTTAAAATTTTTAAGTTTTAGCAGTAAATGCTTGTATATGCAGAATTTAGAGACAGAGGAAGAAATTTTTAATTTTATGGCCAACATTGAGGACTTTGGAGTCAAAATACAAATGTGGCCATGAAGAAATTCAATTCTGGAAAGAAATTACTACAGTGCTGTGTTTTCTATTTGCCCTGTATACCCCTTGTATGCTATTACATTAATTTCTACATAATCACCATCAAATTCAAAATATGATTTCATAGCATCAAGTCTGATCATCCATATGTATTAATGGCATAACTTGCACATGTAATGTTTTACTTACAAGTTTTGCTCTTTAAAATTTAACAACTGTGGTGATTGATGATGACTGTCAACTTGACCAGATCTGGAATTGCTGAGGAGACAAACCTCTGAAAATCTTTATGAAGGAGTTTCAAATGTGGGTAATTGAGGTGTAAATAATCACTGTATAGGGTGGTGGCAGCAGTTCTTAAGCTGGAATCTAGTCTAAATAAAAAACAAAAAGATATGAGCATCCATTTCTACTTTCTGAATACAAGAAGAATGTCACAGCTGCTTCCATACTCCGGCTGTATGACTTCCTAGCCATGGTATACTCTACCATAAACTGTACGACAGAATGACTCCTATTTCCTTGGGTTGTTTATTCAGGTATATTGGCATATTAATGAGAATACTAACTCAGAGAATTTGCATTTGGCACAGATACATATTTAGGGATGATGGCCAGGTTTTTTGCCTGGTGTGAACAAATCTATTTTACTCAGTGTTTCTATTTGATATTAACAAAGACATGATCAGTAAAAAAAATACACAAAGAAACATTGTTATAAAGCTGGTTTCCTTCTGTCTTTAAAACAATGCAAAAAAACAAACAAACAACAACAACAACAAAAAACCACTTTTCTCTGCTGCTTTTATAACAAGCTCAAGCAGCATCCAAGAGAAAGACATCAGGCACCTGTCTGCTTACTCAGAGTCAAGAAGAAGAAGGTGTAGTTAAGCATGGATCTTTGGCTTCTTTCCATTAGGTCAAATGATTGAAATCATGATCTGTTATTAAAACTTATTTTATTTAAAGGTAACAGATAATTATATTCTATCGATTAATTCAATGAACATAAACTTTCATCATTCTATCTATTTTGGCTTGAGTTAGCTTTGTCTAGTTCCTTTTTAATTATACAATTAAATTGTATAATTGTATAAATTGTATAATTAATTATACAAATCCTTTATAAGTGACTTTTTTACCCATTTTAGCTAGTTTTCTGATATTTTGATGAAATATATTTATACTTTATATTAAAGATACAAAAATTGTATGTTTGTTTAGTCTTTTGAGACAACGTTATTACGTAGCCTTGGCTGTCCAGGAAATAGGTCTTTAGACCAGCCTTACCTTGAACTGAGAGACCTCCCTGCCTCTGCCTGCCGAGTGCTAGGATTAAAGGTTAAGCCAGCACTGCCCAGCAGCTAGGAGATTTATTTTAAAGTTCATCTTCTGGTGAATTTAACGTTACTTGACTTTCCTGTGTTAAGCAAGAATAAATTTGAGTTTTAAATTGTTTTATGATTTTAAATTATTTACTAAGTAACAGACTTCCGTGTGGGATTCTCATACAAATTTAATTTTGTTGCCTTTTCTAACTCTGCTGTGTGCTCAAGCCCCTCCTGAGAACTTGCTGTATCCTTTTGGTCCCAGTGCTCTTTATTTTTACTTTTTCTTTAGTCCTCCCTTATACAATACATCCCGACTGCAGTTCCCCCTTCCACTCCCCCCACTCCACCACCAACCCTTCTCCTCTTATTTTCTGACCCCTATCCTTATTTACCACCTGGATATACTATTTTAACAACAAATGACTAGAATCTGCATATTAAAATCAATGTACTATATTTTCTGTTCCATACATGGGTCATATTATTGACTACATCCCTTCTCTTTATTATTTTATTTTTATTTGTGGATGAATAGATTTCTACTGAGTATATAACCCTTGGTTTTATTAATCATTTGTCTGCTGATGGTCATATAGCCAAATTTTCCCTCAGGATTGTAAAAGATCAACTAGAAGCATAAACATGTAACATATTCAAAAGTCATATGGGGAGGTTTAAGGTACATGCCCAGGCATGAGGAGCTGGGTCAGATAAGAATTCTGATTTTTGGTTTTTAAGAAACTTAAACTTTGATTTCCAAAGTTATCGCAATAATTTACACTCCCAACAACAATGGGTATAAATTGCTTTTTTTAACACCTATATTGTTTATTATTTTCTGATGGTTGTCATTCTGATCGAGCCGAACTGGAATCTCAAAGACGTTTTAGTGCATTTATTTGCTTTCTGTGCATAGTACATTTATTTCTTCTTGTATGAACAATTTGTTCAGGACATTGTTTGTTAGTAGATTGGTATTTCTGATTTATTTTTTTACTTTTTGCAGTTATTATGCATTCTAGACATTCCTCTCTTAAGCATAGCTGGCACCATTTTTCTAATTCTGAGGTTTTGTGTTCGTTGTATTCATAGTTTATTTTGATGCACAGATTTTTAGATTTCAATAGTTCTATTTAGCCCTTTGTGGAGCTGCATTCTGCTTTATTCAGAGGTGTGTTTCATTTGTGCATATTCTGAAGGGTTTTGTTCAATAGATTTTGCATTTCCAGTTTTAAATTAATGTCTTTGATTCACTTTGAGTGTATTAGTGTACAATGTGAGGGATAAGAATCTAATTTGAATCTTCTGTATGTCTGGATTCTTCTGGATGTCTAGTTTTTGAAACATTTTTTAAAAACATACTTTCAAGTTTATGTTTCTGATACTTTTGTAAAATTAGGTGATCCTATCTGTGTAGAATTACCTTTATTTTCTAGGAGGTTCTATTGGTCTGCATGACAACTTTTGTGCCAGTAACATACTGTTTTTGTCACTATGGATATCTAGTGAAGTTTGAGGTATGTAATGTGCTATATATGGCTCTGATCTTTATGGTTAAGATTGCTTTCTCAACTTGTGGAGTTGTGTGTATTCATATACAATTTAAAAATTTTTTCTAGTTCTGTAAAGAATACCACTGGAATGTATATGTACCTTCCAAAGATATATTCTTCTTTATATATATTTATTTTACATTTGAACATGGATTTGTGGAGTTGCCAGAGTGTGCAAGAGAAAGAGGATAAGATAAATGTTTCAGTGTGTGGTTAATGAAGTAAATGTCATTTGTTTGAAGGCCAGATGCCATGCTCTCTGTTAGAGGTTTTCTGGCAATACATAATTCTACTAAATGACTCTATTATTGGATTTTAATTGTAAAATACTCTAGAAAACAAACCAAAAGTTTGAATTTTACTCTTTGAGATAACCAAACCAACTGGGATTTAAATCCTACATGGCAGTCTATAGTAATGCAATTCCTAAGTAATTGTCTGCAACTTAGACAGCTGTTTAAGTATTTTAAGAAAGCAGTCAACACTGCTGCCTAGAGTTTTATAAGGCAAGAAATAACTATCAAACTTTTTGATATGAACTGTTAAGTTTAGCAGTTAGAAACAGGGGCCATTATATTGGAGAGTGAAAAGATGAAGGTCCATCTTCAGCACTCAAATGAGCAAGGTATGCAAGGAGGCATACCATGATGTTAAACATCGACCAGAATCACTGAGAGAAGAGTCTTAAGCAAAGATGCCACAACAGGGAGAGAGTTTGTTTCAGTACTAAGTTGAACAAATTCAGTGACTACTCACTCATTTCTTCTGGAAAGAGCTGCTGGTTAAAAGTCCAGTAAACAGCAGGAATGTCAGAAGCAGGCATGAGGATACCAATTGAATGACATCTCTCTGTGGTTTTCTTTCTGTTTATGTGCTGCCTGAGGCAGTTGGCTTGGCAGATGTTGCAGGTATACGATTCAAGGTTTGAAAGTTCCTAAGTTAATTTCAGTGCTGTTTTAGTTCTTTGCTAGTACATGTTATTTCTTCTTTTAATGAAGCATCAAATAAAAAGCTGGTGAAAAGAAAATTGTCATAAAAGCAGTTTTAGACCCTCCCTGCCTGTTTTTACCCAACCATGAAATGGAAATAAGGGTTTAGCCTGTGGTACTTACTGGCCTGCGCCTTTGAATAATCCTCTGGGAATTCTCATAGTGTGAACAAAACTGGATTGTGATTTTCCATAGAAATGACAGTGACTTCAATGTGTCTGATATTTTTTTTCTCTGTGTCCTTCAATTACTTCCAAAAATTGAGTTGTTAAATAATGTACACTGTATTTTCTTATTCCTAAAGTACTTTACCTTAGTAGAAAATGGGAAATGTATAAAAAGCTTTGTTTAAAATAATTCCTAGGTATTAAATTATAAAAATAACATATTAAATTTGTTCACTGAAAAAATACCATGTGATAAGCTAACATTACTAATCCTTCATGACTAAAATGAGCAGGGTTCCTTAAACTTATCAAAATCACTTACATGGGTAAAACCATGAAAGTGCCCGCGACCCCCACACAGAGTGCACTCTCAGAATATATGCAGAGAATATTGGCAAATTATTATCATGATGCTGTTCATTTGTTGCTAGTGACACTTAGATTCTGTGGTTTCTTTGAACTTTCTTTTTTTTTTTCCTTCAACTGGGTCCTTTCTTCTATTGTCTGTGTTAAATTTAGTGATATTTTTCCCTATCACTATGTTAATATAGCCTCACATCACTCTATAAATATAAAAAAATATACAAACAGGGTCAGTAATCTTATGGTTATGAAATGCATCAAAATGTTCTGTCTTTTTAAATTGGAATTATTTTTTATACTAATAATGGCAGGCTACAAAAATCAACTTTTAGCACATTCTTTTCTATATGATATCTAAATCAGAAGGTGCTTAGTTAGTAGCTACCTTGGAGTTACCAATTGCACACATTTAGTGGAAAGAGTAACAAATGAATAAAACTATAATAATATTATTTCTAACTTCCCAGTATGTTTCACTATTGAGAAGCTGCAAGGCCCATTTAACTTCTTATGTGCCTGCTATTTGACTAGTCGTGATATACTTTGTGTTTCTTTTTAACTTCTGCAATTCCCAACTGCTCAGATCTGATTATGTGAAATAATATGGGTCAGGAAGTTTGTACAGAAAATGCTCAAGGGTAATCTATTTCAAACAATATTGTTTTGTACTAGATAGTATGAAGTTTCCCTTGCAGTCCTCACTTGAGTGTGAAAATAAGCTTTATACACATCTAGAGGACATTAGCAGAAAATCCACCGTAATTATAATCCTACTTGCAATCTGTGTTCTTTGTGGACACAAATATTTTTAATACTCATCAAACTTTCGTCTATTTGTTCAACACAATAGTTACTTACAAATCGTTTACTCTCTTCCATACGTTAGCATACTCTTGGCATAATGACAGCTCATCTCTTTAGAATGGACTCATATAATTCTACTGATTTTAAGTTAAGAGAAAGCCTACAGATCCTGTTCTCTTATTTTTGCATTGTATGAATAAATTTGAAATTTCACGAGTGTGAAATTATGAAATTAAAGAATAGTGATTTTTCTTTTACCTAGTTGTCTATACATAAACAAATATCTATAGTGTCTGATGAACATCAGACTTTTTTTTATAAACAAAGATGAAGGAAATAGTTTGGAAAACATTAAAAATACTCAGTAAAGTCACAAATCCAAGTTGAGAATGGTTTGAGTTTGTCTCTTAACAAAGTAGCCTTGAAAAACAGCCCATTTCTTTATCACTTCATTGTTTGTCACTAATGGTTGATACTGCACCAAGATGACCAATCATGCTTTAAGAGTCCCATCAATTTTTTTAAGATAATCTGTACACTGAAAATAACTGGTATTACATATCAGTCAGGGTTCTTATCTTTAAATATGTACATGTTTCCAGTTTTAAAACCTTTTTCTTAATTTGTTTCTCTAAGTCTATCATAGGTATAGGGAAAGAAATTTGTGTCATGAACTTGACTAAATCATTATAGAAATGAATGACAACCACTGAAATCCAATTCTGCTTGGAAGTGGTATTCCAATTAATTTTATTCTATAGTCTTCTTATTAATTGGTTCATTTAAAATAAATAAGCAGCTCAAGGGTATGTTATTGATTTTGATGAGATTATTACTGATGATAATGGCTGTCATGCTTTAATAAAGAGGCTGCTATGAAGACACATTTTCTGTTGTGATAATCTTTAAGCCTAAGTGATATGTTCTGCTGGAGTCCAAATTAAGCACCCTTGGTAAGCCTAGAAAAACTGTTGAGCTGTAAAGACTATTCGCTGAATGTAAGAGGCCTAATTTGAATTGAAGACACTATAGGAAGATGCTCACCAAAAATCATGATGCAGAGAAATTTCTTGCAAATATTTTCACACCTGTGAAATAAAGATTATCTAATTGGTATTTGTCATATTAAATGAGTTATGTTGTCTAAACATGTTATCTTTGTATCTGAGAAAAAACAGATTTCCTCATCTTAATGGCTTACACTATCCAAAGGAGTCTACTTTATGTTCTACCTGACTGACCAGTCAGTTTTTATCTGGAGTTTATTATTTTCTAGTTATAACTAAAGTAGTAGAAAGATGAGTACCTTGCACTATTCCAAATTTGTATTAAAATAAACATCTCGTTTACCTAAATGTCCCTGCTCTAATCAGTGCTGGTAGCAGATGTCCATTGGTTTAACCCTAAAAACTCCAGGAATTGTTAAATTATCTTCAGTTCAGAGAACATTATCAGAGAAACCAGAGGTCAAAGCTGTCATTACCACAGATGTAGATGAAACATAAAATGTTAACAAAATTGCTATGAACACAAATACTGCAAACAACCAGAAGAATTACTAAATGTGTATTGTCTTCAAAATTAAATCTAGGAGATGTAAATAACTTAAACAAACTTATGGGTGCGATGAGGTCAAAGCTGTATTCAAAAGTCTTTACTCAAAGAAAAGCCAAAGACTGGCAGAATTCACAGCTAATTTCCAATGGACTATCAAGGATTCTTAATTCATTCCATAAAATAGAAAGGGACATTATCAAATGCATTTACAAAAAGATTATTCTGAAATCATTAATAAAAGATAATAGGTAATAATACAACAAAAAGGAAAACCACAGATCAATTTCTTCGATTAGAATAAGTGAAAAAGCGATCGATAATTTAGGAACACATTGAGACTATACACTACAATCCAGTCAGCTTCATTTCAGAAAATCAAACATATGTGACCAAATGTCATAAACCATATAAAGAACTTAAGGATGGAAACCACACAACTATCTAGATTAAAGAAAAATGGTTTTTTTTGGTAAACTTATAATTGTTCTCCTAATAACATATTTTAGACCTTTGAAATAAATATGGCATATCTCAATATAAAACTAACTTATAGTTAAGTAGAAACAACCTGAGAACATTTCCTCTAAAATCAAGTGACACAAGAATTCTCACTCTCTGCTTTCTTTCTTTGATTTAGTGCTTTAAATTTTAAAAGTAACAATTAGTAAAGAGAAAAACATAATAGTGTAGTATGAGGTTTCTGGCCTGGACTTTCAGACCCAAAGATCTACTGAGACACACAGCCACTTACAATAGTTTTAGGCTGATCGGCCTAAGGCCCAGGCATATAACTTTCTAACACTTTACCCTTAAATTAACCCATGGATTTTATCCTGTTCAGCCATGGGGCTCATTACCTTTTCTCTGAGCAGCATAGTTGTCCTCTGTATCTTCTGGCTTGTCTGGCAACTCTGGAGTCTTTGTGGCATTTCTGTTCTGTTCTTCCTGTTCCTAGAGTTTTCTTAGTGTGGTAGCCCCACCCGTACTTCATGCCTGACTTTGGCCAATCAGCACTTTTCATTAAACCAGTGGGTAAAACAATTATTTATGATGGAATAATATAATCACCCTACATAATAGAAATTAAAAATAAGAAATAAAGTAATCAAACTATCTCTATTTGAATATGAGTAGATTCTTTACATTAAATACTCTATAGAATCCACCAGGAAGCTGTTAGACAAATAAACACTTAAGTAAATTTACATACACAGTATAAACTCTAAGAAAAGTCTTTATATAAACCAACAATTCACTCTTTTATACAGATTCTTATTTAAAATACTTTTTTAAAAAATTAAGTATCTAGGAATATAACAACACATAAAAGAAAACTGCCTCTAAAATGAAAATATTTAGAAACTGAAAATAAAATATAAATATCTAGGTGATGGAGCAATCCTGTATTTCTAGACTGCAAAATATGAAATGGCTATACAACCCAAGTTAATTTACAATTTAATGCAATACCTATCAAAATTCTGATATCTTGTTTCACAGATTTAGAGAAATAATCTATATGGAACCACAAATGACCATAAATAGTCAAAGAACAGTCCTATGTAGTAAGAACATTATATATGTAGTAAGAACACTATATAGTGAAATTTAAAAATGATGGTATTTGTGTAACAACTAATGAAGTCAAAGAGAAGCCAATAAACTAAGCAGTAAAGCTCTGCCCTCCTAATATTTTACAAATGAGAAAAATACGTATTGGGAAGAGAGAGCCTAACACAAAATGGCATTTCCAAAATTGGATATTCAACTTCAGAAAAATAACATTATGTCCACATATTTTTTTACTTTCTCCAAAATCTATGGAAAGGACATCAAAGATCTTAATTTAAAACCTGAATGTTGAAATTTCTAAACAAAACCAAGAAAATACCCTTTAAGACATATGGGTCTGTAAGAGATTTTGAATATAGCATTAATAGTACAGGAACTACTCCCAAGTATAAATACCTGAAAATCAAGTTTTCTGTGAACAAAAGAAACTCTCAGCAAAGCAGACAGAAAGTTCACAGAACGGGAGTAGCCATTTACTATTCCTATACTTCAGACATTGTGCTAATATCTAGAATTTACCAAAAACAAAAACAAAATAAAAAACCCCTGCAGAAGTTTAATATAAAAGAACCAAAAATGCTAATCAGCATTGATCTGATGACTTGGACAGATGGATAATTTTCAGAAAATAAATAAACCATATACCTATTTTAAAAAGGGTTCATCATTCCTAGCCATTAGGAAAATGAAAATAAAATTACTCTGGGATACTGTTACCTATTCAGAATGTCTCCTCAATAAATATAACAAATTTTGGAGATGATATGGAGAAAGATGAGCATCTAATTCACTAATGGTGGGGGTGAAAATTAATATATGCTTATGTAAATCATTTAAATATTCATCAACTAATTAGAATTAAAACTATCATGACACCTATCTATTTCACTCTTGAAATATAAATAGTAATTGGAATGAGGATCCCTCATCTAGTTTTTTAGTTTTACAACTGATCTACAACCATTAAGCTTGTATAAGTATCCTCAGTTATTTGGTCCATGTTTTAATTACTATAGCTGTGAATTCACCACTTTGAAACTGTTACAATTAGTGAAGAGTTAAGTTTAGCAAGGATGATTGCATTATAGTACTACCAAGGAATAAATAACAAGGAATATTTTCAAATTCAATAGTAAATTACTCTTGATAAATATAATTTATGTAGTCTCATTCTATTCAGAAAGATGTTGAACAGAGCCTGGGAAAATGAAATGAACACTCAGACGTTGCTGAAAATCGAAGCCCCTAGTTAGGATGAAGATTGAAATCAAATATTGGAAATTGGAAGCAGTTCAAAGGCAAAATCCGTGAAACAGTATAGTTAGGAAATGTGGACTTTAAAAAACACATGGACATGTGGAATGTTAGAGTCTTAGATAATATTCTGTCCAAGGTAGAGGAAAGACTTTTTAAAAAACTCTTTGAATGCCTATGTGGCCTGGTGCTGGACAGTGGGCTCCAGGCATGGATAGAATGCCAGCTCCACAGTTATTGACACTGAGCTCCTCAATTTGCTTTTTAAACAACAAGACAAACACTGTGTGCAGCATAGACATTGTTTTAATATGAAAGTTTGTAATGAATACAAATTCTTTATGTCTTTTCCATTAATATATAACTAATGGTATTAAACAAGAATAATGTAAAAGTTAATCCAACAGAATACATTAACTAGATATCATCTCTTAAGTGGCTTAAGATAGCTAAATAATTTTAGTTAATTGCTAATACTCCTGATTTATTTCACAGTTACTGTTGTTGTGGAAATACAGAGAGAAAGGGTAACTTATCAAATACTTCAGAAATATCTGTGGAACATTTCACAAAGTTTCAGTATATACTGAAGTGTATGAGACTAATGTAGTTTAAAAAAGAGTTACTGAGTTTTAAATGGTCACTACAGTGGACACTGTGACTAGCTCTGAGTTATCACACAGGGGACATTACTTGTGATTGTGTTTTGTTGTGTTGAATTAAAAACACTGTATTTGTTGCATGAAAACATTCTAGGGGACCACATTCTTGGTAAATCATTGGATTTGGTTTTTCGCTCCTGTGAAGGGTTTGCTGAAGTCAGGAAAGTCTAACCCTCATTGGAAAGGCTCATTTGTTTCCTATTAAATTGCCACTGACTCCTCTTATCCTAGTCACTTCTGCCATCTGCACATTTCAATTACATTTCTTATAGACAAGTGAAAATTGGAAGTGGATTTGAGGTTCACAAAGGAACTCTCTCAACCGATTCTATCTCTTAAATATTTTCACCATGTGATGATGTTTTGTGATTGTTGTGAAGCCTGTGCAGAAAAAGGGAGATGTACAGGCTATAATATGTCCATTTCCTTCAATTTAAAACTAATTTAGACAAATGATATACTGTTACAATTATGGGAATGATAAGAAAGTATACTACAAAGAAAAGGCACATTTTGAGTAAGATAACTGTCAATTTTCAATTTCTATGAAGTTATTATTGTGAACAGAAAAGATTCATCCAATGAGAAACTTGAAGCAGATAACTATTTAATATACTCATTGGATTTGATTTAATTGATCCTTGAATGCTACCAGGTTATGGCAAAGGCAACTTACTCAAAAATTTTTGTTTTTACTTGAAACAGAATACATTATTTCTTTCTACCTTTTCCTCCATCTTACCCCCAAATCTAAAGTTGATGGATTCTTTTGCTGTGATTTTTATTTGTAGAACATATATACATACATACAATGCATGAAAATATATAAATAGAATATGCTGAGTCCATTTATGTTTCTGCTTTTTTTATGGTTTCAGGCTAACTCATTTGTATTGGATAAATGATAGGGAACCCATTCCTGTGAAAGACTGATTATTTTTTTATGTCTGTAATGTTTTTATTTAAGCTTTATTTTTACATACCAACTACTATTCCTCTTCCTCCCCTCTTCTGTATCAGCCCCCCGCTTCCTCTACCCCACGCCTCCATATAATCCTCAGAGAAGGTAAAGACTTTGAGATTTTAAATTGTCAAATTGGGGCCAGTGTCCTTTGATTGTCTTGCTACCTTCTAATCCAGATGTACAAATCTGAGTTACCTCTCAGGCCCCATGTCTGCCTGTGTGCTACCATGCTTCAGGCCATGACCAGAATGGACTAAACATTTAAACTGTAAACCATCCACAATTAAATATTTTCGTTCATAAGAGTTGCCAAGGACATGGTGTCTTTTTAAAGCATTTGAAACCTTAACAAAAACCAAGAGTCTATCAAAACCATGACTCTGAGTACCTGAAAGTAACATTTCTTTGACTAGTGAAAGATGTTGGAAACAAATGAGCTATGACAGTATAGACACCTCAACAATGCATAGCATTTCATTCTGAAGGAAGGGAGATGCTCTAAATATGTTAATATCTTGACAGGTACTAAATGTATGTCAGACTCACTGTCCATGAAAATTTGAGAATTTCTTACATTTGGAAACCATAATCTACTTTCATAAATCTCTGAAATTCTGTAGTCAAGCTTAAGTCTGAACTTACGAATTCACACAGGTGTCATAGAGGACTTTCTTTATTGACTGTATGTGTAAATGATGCCATTTATGATGGCAGCAGTCATAACAAGAGAAAGAAATCTCAGTGGACGAGACCTTTTATTCTTGAAGGGAAAAGCCCGTAATTGCTACTGTTTCTATTTCAGTGTGTCAAATGTTGGGCAGTCTTTGCAAAGGAAATTTTGTGCTCAAGTTGTGTGACACTGATGGTTACATAAATACTAGGCAGTTCCCACCATGTTCATTTTGACATTCATGGGTTCATTTTTGGCTCTCACTGTAAAGGGTGCTATTATTACATACTGGAGAGACAGAACAGATAATATTCACAATAAAAACAATTCTACCCCAGACAACATTTATATTTTGCATGCCTCTTAGGCAAAAAGCTATTTTATTATCTGAGAATATACTTAAACTAGTCATTACACAAATTATACACCAGAGTGTATCTTGCATAGATTTCAACATAAATTAATTTTTCTACAATCAGACATATTCTTTAAAGAAGTTGTGCTCTACATTTTATGACTTTCTAGAAAAACAAGTTTACTATTTTTTTCCTTTTGACAACTATATCTTTTTAAAAATATTTATTATTATTTTTATATAAAAATGTCATTTTTATCTATGTATCCTCCTGCTCCCTCCTCCCAATCCCTCTCAATCAGTCTTCATCTTTGGCCTCTCTGTTCACCTATCAACTCCCTCAGAAGGGCAAGAAGTCCTAAGGTGGAACACCTCAGCATGGCATGTCCACTCCAGGCAAGTCCAATTTCCTCATCCTAAAGACAAGATTGGATTAGGTGTTTCTCTTCAGGGAATGGGCTCCAAGGTGCCAACTCATTTACAGTAACACGGTATGATACCACGTCTCAGGCTCCACATACTGTTCATGCCAATTGACAGTTTCTTACCCTTGGAGGGCCTAGCTCCTTTTTCCAATGGATCTCCAGGGGCTATTTGATTCAGTGAGCTCCCAGAGTTTCAGCTAGCCATCACTGTGGGAATTTTTCTTATAATCCCCATCTCCTTGCTCATACAGCCTCTCCTCTCCTCCTCTCAGCAGGACCAGGAGCTCTGCCCAGTGCTCAGTCATGGATCTCTGCCTCCACCTTTATTCTTTGTTGGATTTAGATTCTGTGATGACACTTAGGGTGGTTACTCATATGATTATAGGTGGAGTCCTGTTTAGGCACCCCCTCCACTATTGTTTGGAGACTTGGCCAGGGATATTCTGTGACTCTTTGGAGGTTTCTCTAGCACCCAGTCTCTTTCCAAGCACACATTGGTTTCTTCTATCAAGATAACTATCTGTTTCCATCTCCTTCTTTGCTCCTTTCAATCAGCCATCTCCTTCTCTCAAGATTTGTTCCCAACTCTTCTTGTTTGCAACCCATTATGACTCCAACTTGCTAATGTGACCTCTATTTTCTCTTCTTAGGAAAATCTCTAGATGTCTCTCTTAAGTTCCTTCTGATCTCATGCTGTTCAAGGGTTGTGGTTTGCAGTTTAGGTATCCTTTGTTTTTTGTCTAAAATCGACTATGAATGAGTACATCCCATTCCTATCTTCCTGGGCTCAGGAGGATCTTCTCCAAATCCATTCTTTGCCTTCAAATTTTAGGATGTTTTTTTTGTTTGTTTGTTTTTGTTTTCTCTGCTGAGTAGTACTCCATTGTGTAGATGTACCACAGCCTGATAATCCATTCTTCAGTTGAGGTGCTTCTAGGTTGTCTCTTGTTTCTTGCTATTTCAAATAATGCTTCTATGAACATAGAGTAGGGCTAATGTCTTTGGGGTATGAATGTGCATCATTTGGGTATATGCACAGTAGTGATATTGCTGGATCCTTGAGGAGATTGATTCCCAGTTTTCTCAGGAACTGCCATATTGCATTATATATTGGCTGTACAAGTTTACACTCCCACCAACAATGGAGGAGTGTTTCCCTTGCTCTGGATCCTCACTGCCAGCATAGGCTATTATCTGTGTTTCTTATCTTAGCCATTCTGACAGGTCTAAGGTGATATCGCAAAGTTATTTTGATTTTCATTTCTCTGATGGCCAAAGATGATGAGCAATGTTTAAATGCCTATCAATCATTTGTAATTCTTCTCTTGAGAATTCACTTGTTAGCTCTGAACCCCATTTTTAATTGGGTTATTTAGTATCTAGAACTCTAGTTTTTTGAGTTCTCTATATATTTTAGAGTTCAGTCCTCTGTCAGATGTAGGGTTGGTGAAGATCTTTTCCCATTCTATAGGCTGCTGTTTTGTCTTATTGACTGTGTCCTTTGCCTTACAGAAGCTTCTTAGATCCAGAGGTCCTACTTATTGATTGATGTTCTTGGTGTCTGTTCTATATTTAGGAAGTGGTCATCTGTGCTAATGCGTTGGAGAGTGTTTCTCATTTTCTTTTCTAATAAGTTCAGTGTAGCTGGGTTTATGTTGAGGTCTTTGATCCACTTGAATTTTGGTTGTGTGCAGAGTAATAGGTATAGCTCTATTTGCATTGTTCTAAATGCTACCATCCAGTTGTTTCATCACCATTTGTTGAAGATACTATCCTTTTCCATTGAAGATTTTTGGCCTCTTTGTCAAAAAACAGGTGTTCATAGGTATTTTGAATTAATCTTGAAACCTGCTGCATTGTTGAAGGTGTTTATTAGCTGTAGGAGTTCCCTGGTAGAATTTTGGGTGCCACTTATGTATACAGTCCTATCATCTGAAAATAGAGATAGTTTGACATTTTCCTTTCCAATGTATATCCCCCTTAGTCTCCTTTTGTTCTCTTATTGCCTTAGTTAAAACTTTGAGAACCATATTGAATAGATAAGGAGAGAGAGGAAGCCTTGACTTGTTCCAGATTTTAGTGGGATTGTTTTTGAATGTTTCTCCATTTAGTTTGATGTTGGCTGTTGGCTTGCTGTATATCGCCTTTAATATGTTTAGGTATTTTCCCTGTATTCCTGATCTCTCCAGGACTTTTATCATGAAAGAGTGTTGGATTTTATCAAAGGCTTTTTCAACATCTAAGGAGATGATCATGTGGTTTTTTTCTTTTAGTTTGTTTATATGATGGATGACATTTATAGTTTTCATATGTTAAACCACCCCTGCATCTCTGGGATGAAGCTTACTGATCATCGCTTGGATAGTTTTTTGATAGGTTTTGTATTCGGTTTGCCAGAATTTTATTGAGTAATTTTGCATTAAGGTTCATGAGGGAGATTGGTCTGTTATTCTCTTTCTTTGTTGTGTCTTTGAGTGGCTTGAGAATCAAGGTGATTGTTGACTCATAAAAATGGGCAATGTTTCTTCAGTTTCTTCTTTATGGAACAGTTTGAGGAGTACTGGTATTAGTTCTTTGAATGTCTGGTAGAATTCTGCACTGAATCTATCTAGTCTTGGGCAATTTTTTACTTGGGAGACTTTTAGTAACAGTTTCAATTTTCTTTGGGGTTATAGGTCTGTTTATGTCTTTAATCTGATCTTGAATTAATTTTGGTAAGTGGTACCTGCCCAGAAAGCTGTCCATTTCTTTTAGGTTTTTCATTTTAGTGGAGTATAACCTGATAATTCTCTGGATTTCTTGGGTATCTGTTTTTTCAGATTGAAAATATTCTTTGAAAATTGTGATGGATATTGTTAATATCTACTCCTTACTTCCTCTACCCACATCCCTGTTCCACAACACATTTCCCTCCCAGCTACATGTTTTCTCTTTTTTTCCATAACACTTAATTCTAATTAATGCTGTCTCTTATTACTAATACTATTGTTCTTCATTAGCAGTCTGATATGCTGTAACATTCCTGTTTGAACTCAATGAATCAAAGCTCATTTATAAACATATTATTGTTTCATTATATAATAAGCAAACCAAGATCTTATGGAAATATTTAATTTAGTTTTGTCTTAGCTCATATGCATTAGATCTGGAGATATGTAGATTTTCTTATAATAGATCAAATTTCCAATAAATTACATGAAAAATAACAAATAGAAAAACTTATATAGGATGTTAAGAAAAACAATTATTGAATGAAGTTTCTATGGTGACAATTGGGTTAGGCATAAATTTGATTACAGGGGAAGGTCAGTTCAGACATCTTCTCCACCTTTGGTTGGAGTTTTAGATGGGGTCATTTTTGTGAATTTCTGGGAATATCCCTAGCACCAGCCCTGGATGGAGCTCCTGGAATCTAGTCAAATAGAGGTAGATAGGATTATATGAGCAAAGGAGACAGTATCATGATGGTGAAAGCCACAGAGACTACTAACAACGTACTTGGAACTCACTGACTCTGAACTAATATCTGGGAACCTGCATAGGACCAGACTAGGCCCTCTGAATGTGGGTGACAGTTGTGTGGCTTTGGCATTTTGTGGAGATCCTGGCAGGGGGATCAGGAACTATCCCTTGTGTATGAACTGGCCTTTTGGGCCCCGTACTCTATAAAGGGATACATTTCTCAGTCTTGGTACAGAGGAGTAGGGCTTGGTCCTGCCATAACTTGATATGCCAGACTTTGCTGACTCCCCATGGAAATCCTTACGCTCTCTGAGAAGTGGATGGGGGATTGAGTAGGAGAAGGTGAGTGGAGTTGGGAGAAGGAAGCGATGGGGAACTGTGAGTGATATGTAAATAAAAAAAACTTTAAAATTTAAAAAAACTGCAGTTTCTTAAAACATTTGGTTAATCAGTTTCAATAAGCAGATATTCAGTCATAGATGAAGTAAGTGCTGAAATAAGGGTACAATATTTGGGGGAAATATGTGTATTCTAATCAGCATGACTGGCAAATTCATACCAGACCATAAAGACAAAATCTTTGAGATGAAATAGTGAAAATACTGAGGTTAGTATAAGGAATTTTTAAAAACAATGCAGAGCAAATATAATAAACACCTCGTCATTCACAACTCTACTGACAGTATGTTGATTTTCGTGGTAGTTGGAGAACAGAGAACATAGAAAAGAAACAGAAAGTCTAAATCCACCTGTCATGTGAAAGAATGATAAGTATATTGTGAAGTCTTAAAGCTCACAAGGTCTGTAAAGGCTCTAAGCTTCCCATAACCTGTGTACTGTAAAAATACCAGTTGACTTGATTTTAAGAGGAAAGACTAATTAAAGAAGATATATAACATCTAGCCAGATAACACAGATGGCAATATGGTGGGCTTGAATAACTGACCAAAAATAAATAAAAACCATTATACAAATATATGCTTGGCATACTGAACCACTTAGTAGACACAGATAATTCCTGGAACTTGCATTAAAATACCTAAACCTATTTAGTGACTATTCAGTATTAATTATCTAGCCACTATTATGGTTTCAATATGTGAATATAAACAACAGCATCCTTCAAGAGTTATTTTTTAACTTACCATAGTACACTGAATCAATAGCTACACTACAGTTCACCAAGTGACCTTCCAATTGACCATTTGAAGGAAAATAGACTATTTTTACATGTCCAAATCTTACTAATTGATGCTTCTGAGTTATTACAGAATAATACAGAAAAATGGTGTGATATTATTTTTTATATAATTTTCTGCATCACAATGTGTTTCTGGCCCAGATAGCTCCATGCTTCAGACCTGCCCTTCACCAATTATCTGGCCCAGCGATCCCAAAGTCCAAATGAATCACACAGACACTTATATTAAGTTCATGCTGTTTGGCTTATGGCTTAGGCGCATTGCTAGTTAGTTCCTTCATCTTAATTCAACCCATTATCATTAATCTGCCCTGCCACATGGACCATGGATTGCCTGAGTTCCTAACTTGTTGCTTCATTGGGCACTCTGCTCATCTATCTCTGACTCCACCCTCCTCCTCCTTCCTATGCTCCTAGTTCTGGCTACGGTGTTCACCAAGGGTCAAAATAGCATTTTTATTTAAAGATTGATATTGACAGCATACACAAAGACATTCCCCCATTATTTTTGGGTCTTTTGGATGGCTTGTATGAGTTGAAAAAACCTTAAGAATATTATTTACTGAAATATAATAAGGTTTTCTTTATTAATAATTTCTTTTGCCATGAGACTTGCTTCCTAATAATTCTAGTAGCTACCATATATAATTTATTAGCTACTAAGTGAAGTCTCTACATCATGTCTACCTAAACTTGAGCTGAACAAGCACAACAGTAGACATGCCAAAATGGACAGGGACCCTCCACAAAGGACTTCAAGACACTAATGGATGCTGAGGGGCAAGAAACAATGTTGCCAGGGAAGAGCATACCAATTGACTATTATGGTTTTCTTAATGTGTTAGTTCTTATAGATACTGTGCTGTCTGATTTCAGTAAAACATTGAAGTTAGGGTGAGCCACTGCTAATGCACCATAAAGCTGAGCCAACCATCATGTAAATTCTGTTTCTCAGTCATATTCTAAAGGACATATCTAAGGCTACAATTGAATATGCTTTCAAGAAAAAAACAGAACAAAGAAACATAATATTTTCTGTGCTTGCATTATGACTAAGAAGGAAGTATGTATAGTTTATTATAAACAAAATGAAAAATTCTGTCACTTTTGTCATAAACTATTCTTTTATCACTGAAAAATGTTAAGTTAAACTATTTTTATAGAAGTAGCTATATTTTTTGCTTATTGTATGTTGTCTTTAAATATAAAATTTCCAAAGAAAATTTTAAAAGTTTAAATACCATTAAGTGATAGTCTCTCTAATAAAGTTTTAAGAACTTTTAATCTGTTAACACTATACTTCATACTACTGGGGGAAAAAATGCCATTTTTATGGGCTTGTATAGACCAAAAAAAAAGCATTTCACAATTAAAATTATGAGTGAAGAATATTTCCATCTCTTAATGGCAATTCATTTCGTATTCCTTGGCAAAGTAAATATGCTGATCAAGTATAGCAGTACTTTAGTATCAGTGTATCCCCTGCTGAAATTACCTTGAACCAAAATTGAGGGAGTGCAGACATCTAATCCATGTGCATTCTAACCTGGAAGCTTGAGCAGCCACCTACTAATTTCTATGCTCCTTAGATGTAGAATATGTATTTCTGCAATAGCAGTACTGAAATCCTCTCTTTTTTTGTGTGTCCTTGTGTGGGGGTGGGGGCATTTGTATGTACAATTTTAGTGGGTGCACATGCACATTTAAATGGAGGACAGATGTTCACATCAGGTGTTTTCCTCAAAAATTCTTATTCTTAAATTTCTAAAACAAGGTTCGTTATTGAACCTGTAGTTTATCAATGGGCCTGAATTACCAGCCAGGTAACCCAGGTATGCTCTCTTCTGGGATCACAATTACATTCCACTATGTGGATGCTTTCATGTAGATGCTGAGGATCTGAACTTAAATCCTCAAGCTTGCAAAACAAGCACATTGCTGACTGAGCCAGTTCCTCAAACTGCTCTATTTTGCTGTCAGATCAGTTCTCAACTTTTGGATGCCAGTAAGGGGGAGTTGAACATTTTCCACAATATAGAATCTTCATCTCACATTACAAATATATGGGATTTGCAACTGGACAGAGAATCGTTCTGCCTTGAAAAGCTGTAAATGAAAAGTTTAACTTAGATGACTCCATTTCTCAGATTCAGCTGGAATAGTTCACATATCTGCAGACTGCTTGTTCTTAGGAAAAAGAGCCATAGATCCCTATAACATGGCCGGTATGGAATTCAGTTGCCCATTTTAATATGACCATCAGAAAAGAACAACTCCTGTTGTGTGTAAAAGTAACAAATTAGCTCTATTAACTGTTATTTTAAAAGAACATGGATTTGGATTAAAATGGCCAAAGTATCTTATATTTATGAATGACACATACTTTGTATTGTTTTATTTTTATACTTGCCCTTTCAGCGATCTATGTTTAAATCATGTCTTTTAAAAGAGCATTAGTTATTTAATAAATTATAGAAAATCTTTTCTTTACTGTTTAATAAATTGTTAAATACGGACGCTGTTTTGGCAAGATTATGCCTTAAAATTGTACAATATTTTTAATAAAATTTACTAATTAATGCCACAGTGGCATCTCAAGTATATTTATATTTATGTATATTTCCTATAATTATGTTTTATTATTGCAAAATATAAAATATTTGCATTAATCATTCTTACTTTCAGTTTGAGTCTGGGCATTCTTAATTTACAAATAAATATTTCAAATAATACTTCCATGTGTTTTGTAATATCTTCATGGCTTCTATCATTCTCCACATATTTTATTATACAAAATGTGAAAACATGCCACAATGAAAGTCTGAATCATTATGATGGACCATCTTTCCTGTATGTAATAGATTTTTATTAGGTTGTTACATAAATAGTATTGTTTCATTTGAAAACCATATGCAATAAACTTTGATATTGAAATGAGATTTTAGATGCTTGAAATATATAATGTTCTCAGGAGTAGAGACATGCTAAAAATACTGACACACACCTTTCTTTTTCTTGGTACATTGAATGTGTTTTCAAATCTTTATTTCTAATGTTTTATAAAGTAATGTAAAGTGTATTTCACTATTCTAATTTATGAGAATAAGCATCTTATGTTAACCATTCATACCAAGAATAGAGAGATTGAAAGTATTGCAGTACAGATTCCTATACTTTTAAAGGCTATTGCCTAAAAATATAATAAATTATATAGTTATATATACATGTGTGTATATTCACACATGTTTAGATCAATAAGAAAACATATTTTTGAAATACAAAATATTATGTCTTGGGTCAACAAATGGTTCATCTGGGAAAGGAACTTGCCAATAAATCTGATGACCTAAATTCTATTCTCAGAGCCTAGTTTCTTCAAGTTAGTTTCCGATTTCCATATGTATACACACAGAGATTCGCCGAAATGCAAATAAATATGTAATGTAAGTCAAAATCATTTTAGATATCTACAATTGGAGTAAATTAATTTTAATATGTTAAAATATTTGACCTGCCATTTACTGAGAAAGAGAGAGAGAGAGAGAGAGAGAGAGAGAGAGAGAGAGAGAGAGAGAGAGCCCCTTTTTTTCATTGAGAGAGTGAGTATTGGTTTCCTGTGTGCCATCTGATTCCTCCAGACCCATACACATTCTGACAAATTGGTCATAGTGGTTAGAACAAAAAAGAAAATGAAATACTTATGAAGGATGCCGATGAATTAGAAGGGAAAAATGGGTGGTGAGTATAAAAGTATTTCAGTTGATTCAAATGTAAAGTTTCAAAAAATTAAAAGAAAACACAAAACAATAAAACAAAAACATTTGGCATTTCTCAGATTGCATGAATTTAAGTAATAAATATTGAGAACAAGAGGTATTCTTGGAGAAACTGGTACAAAACGAAGCTATATTTTAATTGATAAAGTTTTTTTTGACAGTAGACTACCCAGCAAAGCCACATGAATCATTTAAAAGATTCTGAGGCATGCACCCCCTGTTTGAGTAGCAAACATGCATACAAATATTCATTGCATGTAAGTCATTTATAACTTTTCATTTTCCTGTTAGTAGACTGATTGTATTTGAATTCACTAAAAGAATTCAGTATATTTTCTTTTACTAGCCAAAAATTTAATAATTTTAAAAGAAAAATAGATCACATATTACTTTCCTCCCCCTTTCCTGTTGTATTTTTACAAAGTTTTTTTTTATTCTTTTAGCCAATTTCTTTGCTGTAAAGAATGATATGTAGACACTTTTGAGATGAAAAGACCTGTGTTATTATTAGCAGGCACACTGTGCTTTAGTTTAGAGTTGCCAGGCCCTGTGGTGGCTGTGTGCACTGTCTTCACAGCCTTTGAGATGTGGTTATTAAGAAACAAGGCAAGGAAGCACAGCTTTCAATTGCATATTGCATAGCAAACTGAATTTTTAGGTATATAAGTCCTGTGAGTCCCCTACTCTCCTTGTTCACTGAAGTGTGAAACTCTTCACAGTCCACATTTACTAAGAATGGAAGCTTGCTCACCTGTCTCAGGGCCTTAGATACTGCTTCACACAGCATCAGCTTCTTCCTTTCATCTAACAATGGAGCAAGCTGCTTCAGTAGTTTGCTCTCATGAGAAAACCCTGTTATACACACTGGGACAGCTCATTCACAATTGCCCCAAAGAAAGCAATTTGTGTTGCTCAGTTCATTTAAAAGTTTAAAGTCCTCAAGGAGTCCTTGAAGTTCTTTACACAAAAAAATGACATTTTTACAACTCTCATGTCATATAATTATTTTCAGCTCTAACTTTCTAACAATGCCAGCCTCTCAAACTTAACACGCCAAGAACAAAAATGAGAGTGAAGAGAGGGGACAGTTGATGGGTTTCTGAGCTTTTATGGGAAAGAAATCCCCCCCCCCCCTTGATTTAGCTTTCAAGTTAAAATGTTCAGTCCCTTTGTGTTGAGGCAGGACTTTCCTCTGGCTTATGTTGGGCACTTAGTAAGTGCCTTCTCATTGTTTGACAGCCTGAGAAAGAGGAGGAGAAGCTAAAGTTTAGGGAAAAGATTAGCCATAATGTTTGTTTTGAAATCATATTTGAACACCCACAGGAAGTCTCCCACATTCTGCGTGTCTTCCACTGTGTATGCGCCCAATGTATATGGAACACTGTCAGGAAAAGACTGTTTGGATAAAAAACAATTAAAAAGGCATTTGTTTGAAAAATGCAGTGATTCTCTCCAAGAATTCCTTTTCTCTGATTGTTAGAAATGAGTGAATTATCTGGGCACTTAAAAGCAATTTCTGAAAATTAGTAAAAAAAAGGCCTGGAGACCTGAGTGAAACACAGTTACTCCTATAGCTAAATCACTAGATTCTTCAATGCTACAAAGTCATCTTTCTTCCTAAAAGAAAATAAGGTTGTGAATGGCTAACAGGGCAGAGTTCAGATGTGTCCTAGCAGGTCAATGCCTTGAGAATACTTTAAAACTCACAAGGCTTCCAGAGTGAAAATGGTAGTCAATGCATTATTAGAGTTCACTGTGATATTTGGTAGTCAGGATGAATTCTGAACTGTAGATACTTAATGACTAAGTGAGTTGGTCATAAGGGCTGTTCCAATGCAGAACAACAGGAAGAAGGTAGCGCTACAAATATCAGAGTGACCTGAGACAGAACTCCAGAAGCTTCTGTTCATAAGGATGTCATGAAGACCTCTGAATTAGGAAAGAAAGCTGGCAAAAACCTAGACTTTCAGGACTAACCATCAACTCGGAATGTTTCAAATTTTCAGAAAACCACAGCAAATAAAGTCTGGAGTTCACATTCAAGAAAGCATTAACCATGTCTCACTGTCTAACATTCTTCATTTGAATCCAACAAGAATTTCAAAAGCTGCATAGGAAAGATTTCAAATAATATACAAAGGAAGACCTATCAGAATTACACCTGACTCCTCAATGGAGACCATAAAGTTCAGAAGGTGCTGGATACATGTTTGATGACAATAAGAAGACCATGGATGCCAGCTCAGACTACATACCCAGCAACACTTTCAATCCACGTAGATAGAAAATGATATTTTATTACAAAACCCGATTTAAAAAGTACCTATTCACAAACCCAGCACTACGGATAACACTAGAAGGTAAACTCCAACCTAAGGAACTCAGTTACATCCGCAAAAATGCAGGTGATTGAAACCAACAAAATGGGCAAATACTCGGGTATTTAATTTGCCTCTACTGAAAAAGAAAAAAAGAAGAAAAAGAAAAATGTAAGTGGCACTGTGTAGTAAGAAGTTTCTGATCCAGCCTAGCCCCAAGATCTGGACCAGCAGTTCCAAATAATCACACCAATTGTTATATTAATTACATGCTCTTTTGGCCTATGGCTCATCGTATGACTTGCTAACTCTTACTTTTAAACTAACTCATGACTAGCCATGTGGCTTCGTATCTTTTCTCAGAGCAGCATTCTCATCCTGCTTCCTGGCATCTCTTCTCTGGTCTTCCTCTTCCTAGAGTTTTCTTAGTCTGGTAGCCCTGCGCACACTTCTTGTCTGCCTTCTGGTCAATCAAGGTTTATTTTATTAAACTAATAGGAGGGACAAATATTTATAATGGACAAGAGCCTAATCCCTCAGCAGAATGGAGTATTATCTGCAAGAACTTCTGTTGTGTACTACAGGTTACTATGAAAACAGTGTAATAGAGGGAAAGTGTTGTCTGTGATCAGCTAAGTTAAGATGCAAGAAATATACCTTAGACAAATAAGAACATATGCCACAATACATATTTAGATAGCTATGTTTACCCAGAAAGCACTCTTTTAGATGATGTTAAATGACAACTAATATGAAGAATTAGCATCATTGAGTTTCATGGTTGCTTAAATGGCTATTTGTAAACACTAACAGTGACATTCTCAAAAACAGGCCTATCCCTGCAGAATCTAATACTCTCTCCAGAGTGTGACCCAGGGTTCTACTTCCCATGAGCATCATTACTACTCAGTTGAATATTTATAATAGGAGTATAAAAATAATGTAAAGTATACTGTCATATTTTTATGTATTTCATAACTCATTAAATGCTTATTAAAATAGTTGACAAAGATATGAAAGTCTTTCTCTCCATTTTCAGTCAGCTCCTATCCTTGCATATATGATTCCTGTGCTCTTCTCCACTACCAATTCATGAGCAATTCCAGACTCTACACAATGGTTAAACCTCCAATGACAGGTATTAAAATATTTTCCAAAGCCTATGAGAAAACTGCATTTTAATTATTTTAAGAAAACAGACTTTCTTTAGATGACAACATGCATATTGATTAAATTGAAAATTAAGACATGTTAGAATGTGAATTTGGAGCCCTTCTTTTTAAGAAATTTTACAAATTAACATATTGTATACTTTGCACAAACTGTATTTTGAAATTTTAGTGATGAACCATTGAAATCTGTGTGCATGTTAAATTTTTGTTTGGTAATGGCATGCATTGCCAGAGAGTAGTGTAGATGTCAGAATTTGACTGTGAGTAATGAAGGAAAAATAAACATAAAAGATAGTTTTCTTTGATGACTTGCTTGGATATCTGTCTTGCAAAGACAGCTCTGGAGTTTGATGGAAATTAACTTCTTTTTGCGAAACCTAAAACCACCATTCCTGCCTCTAATAGCCAGTTAGTCAATCAGTCTGAACTTAGAGGCATTCAAGCTATTTTTCTATACTAAAAATAAACATTAGTATGTCAGAATTAGTTTCTTGAAAAATTAGTCTATTATTATAAAATATTTGAAATATTGAAGAGTAATCAGGAAGGGTCTTGGTTCATGACTAATTTAAAATAATCTAACCCAAATAGGAGAATAAATGAAATGCTGAAGATAATTATTTTTAAGACAAGTTCTACAAAAGTCATTGTGATTTCAAGTTCTTGTCAAAACAAACCATGTTTTATTGTTCTTGTGTATAAACTCTGTTAGATGAGCTTAATCCAATAGCTAGTAAGTCCATGATTATTGATATCCCATTTTTTAGCCTTATAAGTCTGTGGTTATTTTTTCATTACTTCAGCTTACATATATTTTAATTGAAAGTAAACAATCAATATCAATGTCAAAATAGAAATCTTTAAAATCATTTAAGGATATTCATAAGTTAGAATCAATATAACATGATAAGGTTTCATAACACTTAAAACATTAGTTGTAAAGGATGGTTATTAACTCCAAAAACATGGGCCCAAAGAAAATTAAACAATGAGGTTTATCATGCTGGTAACCTAAGTATAAACCATACAGAGCACAGGTATTAAAGGTGACTTCTTTTATAACAAAATATTCTCATACTTCAAATGATATTATCACCTTAGAATTTTACTTTATTTATATGTATATATTTATATACAGATATATATGTATATAAAGTGTGTGTGTGTGTTTATCACACATACATGCATATCAAAAGAGAATAAACAGGATTCATTTTTCCCCCTATCATGTGTATCCTAGGGAGCAAACTCAGATGTCAAGCATAGTAGCAAGAGCGTTTATCCAGTTGGGCAACCTCACTTATTATCTCTCTATCTCACTTTCTACCACATCTTTATATTTGCAACCGCAAATTTAAAGACGGTATTAGCAACATCACTGATCTCCTACAGTAGAAATGATCGACCTTAGAAATCCACATTAGGAAAAAAGATGTCATTATTGGTCTATACAAATGGAATTTTTGGATCTCAAACAAAAGAACTGTAGCATTTTAAGGCTCTATTAAGTGAATGACCAATATTTAATCTATTTGTGTTTATTTTCTTAATTGTACAGTGAAGAACTATTGATAATAAAATGAAAGAGTACAGGAAAGTGTTCCCAAGGAAATACGTGGGCAGTCTAAATATTGAATTCTATATGAGTGATAACAACACTATTTAACATTCCTGAAAGTAAAATATATTCTTTAAATAAAGTTATAAAATTTAAAGAACAATGTGTTAAATACTTTTATGTTAGGTGCTTATGGTAGTCAGTCTTTCAGATTTTCTTATAAAAGTTCAAGATAAGAAAGGGATACAGAATTTACTTTTGCTTGTGATATCCAAGGTGTCAACCAATGATTGAGTACCCCCATTGCTTCTGTGCTGGAGGTGACTGTATTTTCCAGCAGGGGCCACATGGTAGAACAAAGTAACTCACTTCATCATAAACAGAGCTGAGAGCATCAGAAGAAACCACTCTGCCCCAGGATTCCTGTGTGGCCCACTTTGTGAAACAGACATTCCTCTGTATGTTTCCATGCCTCCTAATAAGCCATCAAATTACAAACATTTCAGTTGATTAATCCACCTTTGGGTCAGATTCTTTGTGATTCAGTCACTTCTCTATGACTGAGTCTTATATCCTGGAAGAGGTCTTCAATATATGAGCTATTTTATGGACAGTACATGCTCATCATTTTACTTAAAGCTATGTAACTTCTCTCAAGTATATTCAGTGAACATAACTTCTCCATTATATACAGCTGGAAGTGACCTCCAACTATATACTCATTAACAATAAATTAGTATGATAAAATGCTATAAGATCAATATCATTATTCAATTATAATAATCAACCTGAGAAGTATCATAATTTATAATTTGCCAAAGAAATTTAGGGGGTACTGCCTGTATTGGCAGGCTCAGTCACCTGAAAGTAGAGTGTTGGGTTAGATTTGATCACAGAGAGTTCTACTGTAAGGAATCTGAATGAGGGATGCTATTCTAAGTCCTATTTTATCCAGGGAGCATCAGTTGGTAGAGGGACAGTGACAGGAACTCCAGAGAAAACAATCCTATCATCTTGGGTGCCAGAAAGCCAAGAGGATTACTGCTTTACAAAAATCTAATATTTTCTGTGGATTTTAAGAAAAATCTTCTGAGCTGAACAAGAAGACTTGTGTTTTCAAATACTGAGAATTCTGAAAAAATGAAATCTTTATTAGAGCCTGGCAGATCCCTAATGAGAAAGACATTGAACAAACACATAAAAAAATAGCTTTATAGGGACTGTTCTGTTGGGCTGAGCTTTAATAGCAGAGTACATAAAAATTAAAGAAAGTATAAAATGGAGGGTAAATTGTAAAAGAGGCAGAAAAATATCCCAAATTTATGCAGAGAAATAAATGAAAATACTTAGTACAATGTTGGTTGTTTTTCAAGGGTGGGAAGAAAGTTTATATCTCAGTTACTTTGAGATCACAGGTCTCTTCTATTTTATCTGTAGCCTCCCTGTTTACATTGAGCTAAGAAATAAAGCAGACATCGATAGGAATTTGGAAAAAATATATAAGACTCTACTCCAAGCTAATGAGCTTTACTTTGACTTCCAACATAAAAATATAAAGCCTATACAAAGGCATAGAAAGTCACACAGTAGAATGTGTTTTTAAAAATCTATATGTCCCACATGGGAAAAGAAACCAGAATAGTCAATATCATATTGGACACTAGAGTGCTCACTATCATTTTGCACACTGGAATATTGCACAGTGATCAACACTATATTGCATATCATAATGGTCACTATCAGATTGGACACTAGAGTGTCTTGTAATTTCTTGTTAACAATTTATTAAAAATACATAATTGTTAATATTTTTTAAAAATAAATAAATATCAAGAGTAGTTAAATATAATGATAAAATGAGGAAATGCTGAGGAAGCTTACAGGCTAGCTAACCAAAGAAACAAATAGTTATTATGCCGCTTCACTTTTCATATAACATATTAGAAATATTGTTAGTAACATATCTCCATTGAGTTGATTTATATAAATGTCATTTATCACGTTTTTGTCTGTAATATAGAAAAATATGTGCTGTGATATATAATTTGTGACTTTTTCTATCCGTATTATGAGACTGCTGACCTTTAGTAATCTCCATTGACCATAACACATTTCTGTCTCTGTCTCTGTACCTCACTGACATCCCACATTCAGAACTATACAACTGAATTTGCCATTATTCTTCTACATTCCATGATTCTCTTACAATTTCAAACTGATCTGTGGAAACATGATATATTCCTGTTTTCACATCATAAAAATTTTATAATATATTTTATATTAGTTATAACAAATATGCAAAAACAAAAATTGAACAAACTTAATTTTAAAACTATTCTTTAAAAATAAAAAAGAAGACTTTTTGAATGCATTAAAAAATAACTGAATTTCTAAAATAATTTTCCATGACTCTACCATTAAGTATTTATTTTATTCCATTTCTGTTATAAAAGTACTTGCTGTCAGCCTAATATCCTGAGTATAATCTATATAGTAAAGTATCTCTTGTTCCTCACATTGATAAAATAATCAACCTTGCTAGTTTAGCTATACATAAAAATTATTTTGAGGTAGAGAAAACTGTGAAACTAATAATTCAGACCTAAATATGAATGCCTGCTTTGCCCTCAACTGTGTACATTTAGACAGGTTATCTTCAGTTGGCAAAACTGGTATGGTGCTATGAAGACTAGATGAATTATTTGAGTATTTTCTATAGTACAATTTATTTGCATGCAAATGACTTCTAACAAATATATAAATTCACCCTTTGTATCCAGAAAGAAATAAGTTTTTTTTTCTAAGAGATAAATTTACTTTCTATTGAAAGTAAAGACTGCTGAGTAATATTCTCGTGTGTAAAGATACCACATTTTTTAAATCTATTCTTTGCTAATGGAATCTAGGTGGTTTCCAAGTCTAGGTATTACGAATAATTCTACTATAAACATAGTTGAGGAAATGCTCTTGTGATATGAGTGTGCATTCTATGTATACATGCCCAAGAGTGGTATCGATACATCATGAAGTAGATGGATTCTTAGTTTTCCAAGAAACCACCATAATGATTTCCAAAGTGGCTGTACAAAATTACACTCCCACCAACACTGGAGAAGTATTCCCCTTACTCCAAATCTCTTCCAGGATAGACTGTCATCAGTGGTTTTTGATCTTAGCTATTCTGACAGGTTTAAGATGGTATCTCAGAGTTGTTTGATTTGCATTTCACTAAAGGCTAAGCAGTTCTTTGTCTTTTAGCCATCTGAGATTCTTCTGTTGAGAATCTTTGTTCTTTGTTTAGATCTATACTACATTATTTAAGTGGATTATTTGGTATTTCGATATCTAGTTTCTTGAGTTCTTTATATATTTTAGAGATCAGCCTCTGACACATGTAGGGTGTGTTGGTGAAGATATTTTTCATTCTCTACACTGAATTCACAAGGATGACCCCAGCTAAGACTCCAAGCAATAGTAGAGAAGGTGCCTGAACTGGCCTTTTCTTGTAATCAAATTGTTGGCTACCCCAATTGTCATTTAAAAACTTTTATTGAGCAACAGATGGACACAGATTCAGCGATTCACAGCTAAGAACTTGGCACAACTCCAAGTCCAGATGAAGAGAGGAATGAGGAATTATATGGGCAAAGGTGTCAAGATGATAATGATGAAACCCATTGAGACAGACAACAAGCTACTGGACATTCACTGACTCTGAACTAATAGCTTGGGAACCTGCGTGGGACTGAACTAGGCTTTCTGAATGAGGATGACAATTATGTGACTTGGATAGTTTGCAGGGCCTCTGGCAGTGGGACCAGGATTTACCCCTAGTTCATAAACTGGTGTTTTGAAGCCCATTGCTTAGGGAGGGATACCATATTCAGCCTTGATACAGGGAGCAGGGGCTAGATTTTGCCTCAACTTGATATGCCAGACTTTGTTGATTCCTCATGGGAGGCAGGGAAGAAGGAGAAGCTATTGTTGCTATGTAAGCAAATTATGTGTTTATTGGGAAATAGATGATAAATGCTATTGTTTGGAAAGAACAAGACTATAATATTTAATAAATTTTATTTTATAAGAGAAAGCATTGTATTTTTTTTTTACTTATTTTAATATACCACAAAACTAACAATGTATGTCACAGGCATATTTGACAAAATATTTACTATAATGAATGAATGATGGAGGTATTGCTGGGACGTTGAAGATCACCCTGAGAAATCAAGTTTTTATAATCACTTGATATTAGGAATGTATACTGTAACTTGTTTTTGATTATATTCTTGATTCCTAAAGTGACAAGTAAGTAAATATGAAAGTATCAAAACTCTCACTTGTGGATAAAATATGCTCAAATATCAGTAAATTTCATTTGTTCTCACATCTGTGATGAACTCATCTACTTAAATACATCTGTATCTTCTAGCACATTTGTACCAGAGATGCACCCATTTTTTCTTCTTCAAAATTAATCTGCTTGCAACTTGACATTAACCAGAAACTATAAATAATATTCTTGATTATGACATGGTCTGTATTTTTTAGATTTGTTAACTCTTAAGTTATATCTTAGTGAGATATTAAGAGGTATCATTTAGTGATAACTTTAGGAAAATTTTTTAAGTATTACAAATAATAAAATATATCATTGCCTACAAGATTTGTTTTCTTTATATCTGAAAATATTTAATTAGTAAACACATGTGCAAATTTAATTAGTTGTGTTTGTGCATGTATATCATAATAGGCTACATTTTTACTAAATTATATTGTATATAGTGCATACAGTTGAACATAATTTGCTTTGGTAATCACAAAGTTGTTTGTGACAAGCGTGTTGAATCAGGTGGCCCGTCTTGATAGTCACTGAAGTAGATAATCCATAATGGTTAAGCTAAAAAGAGTAAGCTTAAAAATCAATTCTACCTCCCACTAAATGAGGTTGGTGCCAATGAAATAATTTGTTGCCTTGGTCTGGGATCACTGATTATTGATTCTTAAGTCTCACAGTATGAAGGTACAACGTTGCTTAATTCCCCAGAGAATCTTCAGGGAAAGCGTTCATCATAAGTTAAACCTTAGAGTTCTTCTGATTCATTAAAGAAACAGTAGAATAAATTAGCATTGCCTTTGGTAAATAAGTATTTTACCTCTAAAAAAACATTCTTCAAATCTATTTGCTAATAATAATATCTATAATGTTATTCTATGATACTGCATCTATATAATATTAGTAATATTTTGCTGTAAAGTAAAATAATAGCCCATCTTAGTAATAGAATTATTAGCTGAGTAGTTCAATAATTAAATTTTAATTATCTATTTGTATACACCCATTTATAGAGCTTTCAAATAAATTGGTAGAAAGGTAAAATCATTTCAATTTAGAAAATAGTTGTAAGTTAATAACATTTTTAATATATCTTAATATTGATGTATACTATTTATTACTACTATAGAAATGCACAAAACAAAACAAAAAAATCATCATCCAGATACAGAAAACTTACTGGTTTATATGAGCCACACACTACAGGAAAGTATTATTCAACTATATTTTGAAATACAGATATTAAGCATGGTAATGATCTAGCCTTAAAATTCCCCTTAGGTATTTAATAGTTTTATACTTGATTTATGTACATGTGGAAGTCCCCAAATGTATGTGTGCAGTATAATTTAGTAAAATATAGTCTCATACTGTATTTATATAAACATAACTAAGTTAAGAACTTATTTATTTAACATAGTTTTTTCATATATAAAGAAAGCATATGAAATGGTAAATTTTATTATCTGTAATGTACGTGTACCTTATACTTACCTTCTCTCTATGAAGGCCAGAAGGAGACCATCAATCCCCTAGAATTGAAGGTAGAGATGACTGTGAGCCACCATGTGGGTGCTAAGAAAAGGACCTGGCTCCTACGCAAGAACAATAATTTAAACTAAATACACAAATTTTCTAACAGATTTTTTTTGGAAGAGTAGAAAGTATATTTTTCATTGTAAAATAAAAAGTTTTACCAGTGCTGCCATTCCAGGTTTATACATCATTTGTTTCACCAGTTTATAATTTCCTTCTCACTACTCTTATATCCCTTACATGCTAATCTCTATAAAATAATTTCACTAAATCAATTTCCTTTGAAAGACTATTCAACTGTTACTGCCTTCTCTCTAAAGTCTTTGTCTGCTGGCTCAAGGTCTTCCAAAATCCAGTCTCAGGTTATTAGTCTAACTAGAATTTCCTACAGTTTATTTGGACAAAACAAATGACCATAACATTAATATATCATCATAATTTGTAGAGGGGTATAGTGTTAGAAAATAGAATGGGAGTAAATTAAGACCCTGTTTGTATCCTCAAGAAACTCAATACCTACTGAAGATACATATGTGACATACCATGCTCACCTATGTAACTGTACACTCAAGGGTTTGTGATATTATGATATGTTACTTTGTGAATGACAGTGATTTTTATTCTACGAATTTCTGTTGGTAGAAAAACAGTGGCTTCTAGTTTGGACTAAGAGAGATGATTAATACAGAATGCAGATGAAACAATTTACAAAGGGAAATACTTTTTTTCTGAACAATGCTTAGAATTGTTTCTATTCCACACCTGTTTAACTGAACTATGTAAAACTATTCATTAATATCTCCATTATACAACTGAGGGTTTGGAATGTCCTTATCCATAAAGTAGTTCATTTGTGTTACTCAAAGTCCATCAATACAACAATTGGCTAACTTATTATTTTTTTTTTAATTTTCAGAGGGGTAGGGAGTATTTTCCATCTTAAAATTAGCACACTTCTTATCACTGCAAATATCCTGCATGTGTTCAATGAAATGAATTGCCCATCCTCATTTTTTCCTCTCACTACCAACATATCTTCTCACTCTATCCCATTTCCATCTTAATGATTATATTTATTGTTGATAACTCACTATATCCAGTTAATGTCTCCCATGTGTGCATGGATACAGTATCATCAATAAATGATTGCAGGTGATGATGGGTCCTGGACATAATCCACCACATTTATGCCAAAAATTTTTTTTTCTGGCTTGATCTTGTGTAGATCTTCTGTAGGTATCTATGGATGCTATGAGTTCATTACTGCCATAGCCATGTAAAGCCCAGAGGACAACATTTTTCAGTGCCGGTTTTTATCTTCAGGTACTTTAAAACCACGTTTCATCTTCTGTGATGTTCTTAAACTTTGATGGTGGGGAAGTTTTGATGTAGATGTTTCATTAATGCAGAGGACTCTGTCCTTTGACCTATGTCTACATTGACACCTTGTAGGGGTATTGTGTTGTTTCATGGTAAACACCCACTGGTTTAATAAAAAGCGCTGATTGGCCAAAGGCAGGCAGAGTATGGGCGGGGCTATCAGACTAAGTAAACTCTTGAGAACAGGAAGCACAGAGAGAACAGAGAGAAGCCGCATTAAGCAGAGGACAACCATGCTGCTGTGAGAAAAGGTACTGAGCTACATGGCTGAACAGGAAGAATCATGGATTAGATGAAGGGTGAAGACCTAGAAAGTTATATGCCTGAGCCTTAGGCTGATCAGCTGAAAACTAATAAAAGCATCTGTGTGTCTCTGAGGGTCTGCGGGTTTTCGGGTCTGCATGTCTGTGGGTCTGCGGGCCCTAAACCTTGAGGCAAGGCCCAAAAGTCGGGCCAGAAACCACTTACTACAACACAGCCCACTACACAAAGAAGCATCTCTGAACAAATTGGGAGCAGCCCAGGTTTAAGTGTGAATATTTTAAAGGTAATTTAACAACAGGATCATTTAGCACAACAATAGTGGGTTTTACCCAGGGACCTATATACTGTCCAGGCGTGAGGACTTCATTAGAAGTACAATATTATAGACAAAATTTCCTCCTGTGGAGCAGGGTCTAAAGTTCAATCAGAAAGTAGATAGTTAACCCATAAAAATCACGTCACCATTATACACTTGGTGCCTCTTGGCTGGCACGTTGATATCACAGCACACCAGAGCTAGTACTGGGTAAGACTATGGATGAATTTCTTTTTCAGTATACACTGCACATTATGATACTATGAGAATTAGTCATAAAAGAGGATGTGGTCCTATATATAAAAAAAATCCTAAAATATATAAATACACATGAAAACTTACAAGAATTAGCAAGTTGTAACAAACTGCAGAACAACGGAATGCCTATACAATGATATCATTATATTGGCAGATAGAAATTACAAAGTGAAACTTTAAAAGATTCATTTATAATACCATGAAGCATACCAAAATGAATTTTTTCGTCCTTTCTTCCTTCTCTCCTTCCTTCCTATCTTTTTTTCACCCAGCAATTCTTCCTTCTCTTCCTTTCCTCTTTCTGTATGAAGTATTGAACATAGTGTGTGTCCCATGTGGAGTAAGTACTCTAAACCTCCGCAGCATAGTCACAGCTGTTTAGGAGAATGAGGCAGGAGAATTTCAAATTCAAAATGTCTGGGACCCAGGGTCAGTTCAAAATAAATTGAGACAATTTATTTCCTCCTTTAAAAATAGCCTTTTTCTGTAAGATTTTTTTTTTTCAACAACTCATCCTGTGGTTTGGCCATCCCCTTCATCTCCTGATTTAAAATTATATATGACTTAGATAGAAAGGCAAAACAAACAAATAAATATGTGGAAGGATCAAGGTAAGGAGCATAAATTGATATGAGCTGATCAGTGATCATAAGACATCAGGAAGAAATGAAATTATGAGAGACAGGTCAAAGATAGGACAAAATCTGAAAATAATCTATGGTTACTGATGAAGCCTTTAAAACTTTTGATAGTAAGTATGTTGCAAGTTTATTACAGGCGCCTACAACCAAGCTTCCATATTCCTAACTGCAATGTTATTTGCATTTGCTTTATAAAACTTGTTTATTTTTGACAGCATATATGTGTACTGTTTCTTATTTGAACACATGCAAGGGAGGGCAGGTAGCTTCAAAGGAAAACGGCATTGAAATCTCCCCTGTTATTTAAATTACAGAGGACTGTTTGCTTCATAATGTGGGTTCTGGGAACCAAACTCTGGTCTCCTAAAAAGGCAACAATTATAATTAACAACTGAGCCATCTTTCAAGTTTTCCTTTCAGGTCTAAGTATTAAATAGTGAGCATTTTTCTTCCATAGCCCCTCCTTGTTCGCTTTCCTTAGAGCCCTTAATCTATTTTACTTCTATTTCTTACCAGTTTACATGCATGACTTTATGCATCTGCATAAAAATCTAAGAACCAAAAACAGACAGCACTGATTGTCTGTCTGATTCTAGATTAGTTCATGTTCGATGTTTTTTAGTTCTACTAATTTCTCTGCAAGGACATTTTTCTTTTTCATGACTGAAAACTGGTTTATCATGTGTCTGTGCCACATTTTCTTTATTCATTACTATATTACTGAATACAGAGTTTGGTTTCATAAATCATTGTGAGACATGTTGCAAGAAACCTGGATGTGGAAGGATCTCAGTGCTGTGTTATTCTGACATCCTTCAAATTGTTTGTTTTAACATTGATTTTTATATGTTTTATTTATATATTCTTCATATTGTATTCTTACTAATTTTATGTTGCATGCAGTGCTAGCAAAGTTTTTTCTTTAATAACAGTTTTTTTTCACTCAGAGAATTATTAAAAGCTTATAATTTCTTGAGTCCCTTGCCAATTTCAGCTTTTTCTGTATTTATTTATGGATAATAGCCCTATGATTAGATTAAAATAAGACTATAATATAATTTCATTTATTCAGTTCAGGAACCTTGAAGCTACTTCTACTCTCTGGCTACCTGCGGCCCAAGTTTTACTATAGATTGAAGTCCAAAATTCTTTCGTGAATATATGCCTAGGGACAGAGGCACTTTTATACGCTTACCCAACTGATGCAAATCTTCTTTTCTGAAGACCATGAGAGCTTCTCAGGACTAGGTCAGACCCAGGAACAACTGATTTGCTTTAGGGTGTGGAATGTGAAATCAAGAACCAATGAGGGGGAATAAAGATCTGTGTGACTTCAGAAGTAAACCATGTTGTGTTCTATTTATATTTTTGAAGAATGAAACAATCACTCCACATACCTTCAGTGGTGAAAATTACAAAAAAAAAAAAAATGTTACCAATATCAAAAAGCAGAGACCGTTAAGAGGCTTTTCAGTTTACAAACTATGCTACTTAAGTCCTCTACTTTATTATCCACATCGATACTTAACCATATGCAGTAAAATATTTTTTAAACTATCAACCTTCTTAATACTGTGACCATTTGGTATAGTTTTTAATATTGTTTTGATTGCCAACCATAAAATTAGTTTCATTACTACTTCATGACTATAATTTGGTTACTCCTATGAATTATAATGTAAATAACTGATATTCCTGGAGGTCTTTGGTGACCTCTGTGTAAAGGCTGTTCAATCCTCACAAAGAAGTCACAACTCACAGATTGAGAATTACTGCTTGATTTGATTTCTGAGCCATTAAAACTGAATTAGATAATTCTTATCTATCTGAACTCAAAACTGAGTTCCTTTCTCATGGCCTCAGAAGACTCTCCCAAGTACTGAATGAAGTACAGGCCCATCATGGCTGCACAGTCCTGTAAATGCACTAACATTGCTTCTCCTGGGAACCTGATCTGTCGAAGTTCACCATTCATCTTAGTTTTGTTACTTTTGGCTGATATTTGTATAAGTGCTGGGTGAGTGCCTCACTCAGGAGTCTCAGGATTTTCCCATGTCAAAAACATAGGATAAGAGATAACAGATAACCTTCACGTAGTTTTGCTTGTGCACTTACATATGGCAACAAGTTTCCAACTTATTTAATCAAAGAACATTTTTTTATGGTCGCTAATAGAAATAATATGAAATAAAAAATGATAAGCAACATTACATGCTAATGGGTATTAGACTAAGTAATTACTATTAGTTCATTTTCCATGTGTGATCTGAATGAAGTTCATTGTTAAGAGGTATGTGTGTGTGTGTGTGTGTGAGAGAGAGAGAGAGGGGGGGGGGAAGAGATAAAGAAAGTTTGTCATTTTTTATTTGCTCTGCTCTGATAGTATGTGGAAAATATTTTCATATATTTATTAGCCATTTGTATTTTATCTTTTGCAAACTGCTTCCTCTTAGAAAATTTAATACCATTGGGTTCATCAGTATATTGATGCATTTATTAAGACTCAAAACTGTACCATCAATGAACAAGGGAAGCATAGCTGACTCTTGTATTTTTAGCTCATAACAATATTGATGCATGAAATACAATGAGTTATGATAACATGGATTCTCAGTTATGCTGTCTTAAATGAGCATAAAAGGATTTTAATTACCTGGACTGTTTCTTTATTATCTTGAATTACCTTAAGAAGTAAGAATGGGATACTTTCAAATAGAACTTCAGTTTTTATTACATGTTAAAAGTTTTATATTAATCATTTAGTTGGTAATAGTTTATTGTCATAATCAATAAACAAGTGGTGTGTTATGAAATGTAAACTCTGCTAAGAAATAGAGTAACCCAAGTGTTATTGAATGCAGCATGAGTAAACAAAAATATCAGAGCATTTGTCATATAGACTATTTTTAAATAAAATTATATTTTTCTTCTCCAGAGGAAAAGTAACTTTGACTCTCATCCAACAAATAGCAGTATAAAGTTGCATTAATTAGGTTTTTCTCTATAGAAAATGGATTATTGGATTCACCTTCAACTACAATTAAGCATACAAAAATTAAAAGATTATAATGGAGCTAAATTCACTGCACTTTGTAACTATTCCTTCCAATATGTCCTCAAACTGAAAAAAAATTTATTTTCCCTTCTGCAGATTGAGAGCCAATTTGGGCCAGTCCTTGGGAATGAATAAAGGTGTTTCTTTAGAAGAGGTGCCAGAGTATCTTAGCAATTGGCTTAAAACAGTCCCAGAGTGGTAATAACATTGGGTCTTTTAGCAGAGCAGAAAAAAATGTTCCCTGCTCATTACTGATGTTTGTATAACACCAAGGTGCCAGCAGCAATGGGCAGCATTTTGGCTGGTATAAGTGAATAAACAGTCTGCTAAATCAGAGCACAAAGCTGTGGTTTCAGCTCCTTGCTGCAGATAGTAAATTATTTAGAAGCCTAATTCATCTATCAAAATTTGTCCTGTGTGAAGAGGTGGGATTGAATATTAATATATTATGCAATAATGAAAGAGATTACACCATTCATATCACTGGATATGGTGAGGATTGGAGGAGATGTGGCAAACAAGTAAATCAAAGCCCAATTTCCAACTTTAGAGGTTAGAATTTGTTTCAGCTCAAGCATTCATATGATGCACAGTTGGATGTTCGCATTTCTCTGAAGCAATCCCCAGTTTTAAGGAACATGGATTGTATCATTTATATCTAATATAATTCAGCATGCTTGGAAGCTATTTAACAATATGGAATTTTGAGACTAACCAAATCTTTAACTTGATTTATTTTAGAAAAAAAATGTTTTCTTAAATCCACTCTATTTTTATTCTTTGTATGAAGGCTAGCACCTTTAGGAAAACCTGTCCTTGGATTTGTTAGAAATTAGTATGTATGGTAATACTTTGCAGAAGAACTATCCTGATCTCTCTAAAATATAAAATGCCTTAATTAAATATTCTGAAATAAAATTTATGTTTATGAAAAGAGATTAATAGCACATTAATTTCATTGTGCTTTTTCTACACAGCCAATACATATCAACCTTACATATTTGTTAGGGGTTTGGTAACAAAAAAAAGGAGTCTAATGAATTTTCTACCAAACTATAATGAAAGTATAATTATATGTAAACTGATCTTTCTTGGACAAATCTGTTCTCTTGGGAAAGTATGTGAACATGTAAGAAGGCCTGTCTGAGCAAACTCACAACAAGACACTAGGAGTAGAACAGGAAAGCCTGCAGAAGAGGAGAAGGATTGTAGGAGCCAGAGGGGTGAAGGTCACCAGAAGTAAATCCACAAAATCAACTAATTCATAGGGGCTTAAAAAGACTGAACCAACAACCAGGGAGACTGCATGGGACTGACCTAGACACTCTGTATGTATGTTACATTTGTGCAGATTGGTCCTCTTTGGGGACTCCCGACAGTGGGAACAGGGGCAGATTCCAACCCTGTTACAGGCTTTTGGAATTCTACTCCTCACAGTGGGTTGTCTTAATCCATGGGGAGGTGCTTAGTCTTACTACAATTTGATATGTCATGTTTTGTTAATCCTCATAAGAGATTTGCCTTTTCCTAAATTGGAGTAAGAGAGAATTTGGGGTGAGAACAGGGGGAATTGGAAGGGATAGGTACTGGGAGGAGAGGAAAAGAGGAGCAGAAACTGTGACTGGGATGTAAAATAAATGGATGGATGTATGCATAGACAGATGGACAGACAGACAGACAGACAGATAGATAGATAGATAGATAGATAGATAGATAGATAGATAGATAGATAGATAGATGTGAAATAAACTAAATAAAACAGAGCCCTGTCTCTGGATTCAACAATCTCTTTCTAGGCAAAATTTTAAAATAATCAATAATATATTTTGTTTACTCTGATGACCACAATTTCACAAATTGGGAATTCAGTAAAGAAGCAGAAGTAAAATTTTATTTTATTATTTAATTTGTTTTTTAAAAAGTTATAGAAGCTACTAGAGTGAGGCATCCTTTATCTTTATGGAGAAAAAAGTTTTTAAAATGAGAAAGAAGGAAAATTTGACTCTGCCCCTTTGTACAGAATCTAAAAAACACAATTGACAAGGTATTGTGTGTGACCAGCCATATCAGTAAATTACCATCAGTTCTCTATACTGAGTAAAACACCACCAATAACAAAATTGAATGCACTTAAGAATTATGACCATGGCTTTTAAATATTTTATAATTATCACGTATAATTTAAATAATTAGAGGTCAATTATGCATTAAAACAGAATTTATAACTGACTTAGTAAGAATTAAAATATTATTTATCTATTTCTCTATTAATGTTTTAATTGATCTTTGTTAAATTTGGGCATAGTGTATGCTGGAGTAATAAGGGTGAATATGTCAACTCCTTGACAAAAGAACTTCCAGGTAAATAAATGAAGCATCATTTTATAGCAGACTGAGAAATCTGACAATGGAGGCCGAGCCTGTGATGGATCATAACCCTCAGCCTTCAGTTCATTATGATGACAAGTGACTGTTGTCTCACTGCACTTTTTGTGTCCTGTCTTAAAACCTTGATGCAGTTTCTTAGTATTCATCTGTTTGACTCAGATTTCACACTTAAAATTTGAGTCAGAATTACACTTCATGCATTGACAAAATATGAAACACAGCCTTTATGTGTCTACATGCTTCTCTCCACCACAAAAGTGTAAACTGTAATAAAAGCTCTTATTCTTGATGTTCTGTATGTCTGTGCAATAGGAATTGCAAATTTTCTCCCAACCTGAAAGAGACATCCCAGAGAACTTTGTATATTAGGAACTGATTTGAGATGGGAAGCATTCATCATAATTCATATATAATATAGATAGATGGTATCGATAGATAGATGACAGATGTATGGATAAATGAATGGACAGATGGATGGATTGTGTTTGTGGTTATACATGATTGGTTTAAAATAGAGACATTTAGAAATATACTCAAAAAGGGATTTAAAAAGTTCTCTCTCTCTCTCTCTCTCTCTCTCTCTCTCTCTCTCTCTCTCTCTCTCTCTCTCTCTCTCTCTCTCTCTCTGTCTTTCACACACACACACATAAAACACAACCGCACATTTCAGGGTCATAAGTATATAAAGACATCATAATGCCAACATTTCACAGTAAATTCATTTCAAAGATGATTATGTTTCTGATTTCTATATTAGTGTAAATTCCTCCAAACTATAAATATATCATATTCTTTGATACAGACTGACTTAGGGACTCCATCTTTTCCACAGTTGCTTACTTAAGCTTCATAGTTATTTCTGTTGCCTTTAGTGATTACCTTGGTCTTGACAAGTTGTACATGTACCTGTCATTGTCTAAGTTCATCAAAGATGGGCTTTGGCACCAGAAGCCTCCTATTCTGGCACTAGAGACAGGATGTGTGGATAGGACAGATGGCATGACTTTAAGGAAAGGTAATCAGCTGTCAAGGCAGGACTCCAGGGTAGGAACCAGAAGTTACCCAGATTGAAGTCTCACAGAAGTTAATATAAAGCAGCATCTAATTGACCTGGTAGCAGAGTCTACTTGATATATGTTCTCTTTGATTCCTAAATACATTTTAAAAGGTTGAATGCAACGGGAAAGCATCATCCATCAGATGAATGTACTGGAGAGGCTATGACTGTGAATAATCAAATGAAGGGGTATTCCTGGCTTCTGGCTTTTAGAAATGACGTGAAAGTTTATGTAGCCTCCACAAGGCTGTGACAAACCCAAGTTCAACTGCTTAAGGAAAAATGATCTAACAGCCAAAAGAGTGCTCTCTAACATCAAAGAAGTAAGTCCTCTGACTATTCTTACTTCTGGAAAGATTAGGGATAAAGCCTTCTAAGCTACCTCCCAAGGAGAAAGAAACTTTTGTTTCTGAGCCAGCCTTAATGCATATTGAGTTGATTTTTCTTCCTAAAGAAATAGTAAGCGAACATTTCCTTGAAAATTATCCAGTTATTCCTAGCAATATTTAGAAGTCAGAAATACCCAAAACTCCAAATTAACTTAACTTTATAATTAAAATTATTTAAATGCATTTAAAGTAGTAAATTTAAATGTCTAAAAGTTAATTTCATATCACTTATTTTTGTTTTTCTTAATAAATTCTACATGCAATAATTTTGACATTCATGAATATTTTAATTAATAAAATGTCATTCAACTTTTAAACATTCTAGTTTCTCTATTTGTTTAAAATGTCATTTTTTACATTTTTTCACAACTCATATATTAATTTTAAATGATTACATTGTACAATTAATATGTGATAAAATATTCAATTTAATATAAGTCACATCTGTTTTTAATACATTTGATATATTAAATTATTATAGGGAATTTAATGCATTACTATTATAATGTAGTTAGGAACCTTATAAGTAACATAATTACTCTTTGACTTGAAATTTCTATTGCTCCCAGCTCATAGAGTGCTACTCAAGTACTCTCAATTCCCTTTTTAAATCATGTTAATATTTCTCTTTTCATTTTTCATTCATTTTATATACCAACAACAGTTCCCTCTCCCATCCTTCTTCCTCCTCTCCCCCTCTGCCTCTGCCCCAGTCCACTTCCAACTCCCTCCTCCCAAAGGGTAAGCCTTCTCATTGGGTGTCAACAAAGCGTGGTACATTAAATAGCTGAGGAGGACCAATCCCCTGCCACCTGCAACAAGGCTGAACAAGGCATCCCACTACAGGGAATGGGCTCCAAAAAAATCAGCTCATGCACCAGAAATAGTTCCTGGTCTCACTTCCAGGAGGAGTCCCTCAGACAGATTGAGCTACACAAGTGTCTTCCGCATACTGAGGGCCTAGTCAGGTCCAATGCATGCTCCAAAGCTGTCATCTATCTATTTTAGAGAAAAACTTATTATCATTTTTCTTCTTTTTCCAGCAAAAGGAAACTTTTTCTCTTCATTTTTAATAATTATTTTTGAGATTATAATATAATTATGCCTTTCTCTTTACTATTAGGTATTAAAAGTTTTTCAGTTACCCCAGTGTCTAGTAGCTTATTTTATACTGCATTTTTCTTAATCACTGAAGTATCAACTTGGATCACAAGATTGCATAAATCTTATGGATAAGTGCATGATTAAACATGAAATATATTTAATATTAATAGTGTCCTAACTTAAGACCCAGCACGACTGAATGAAGGCACTTAAATGGTCAGTCCACAACTGAGGACACTTATGTGACCACTAATGAAGGCCCACAAATAGATTCACTTTCTAAACCTAAATATATGTCAGCACACACTGCAAACTGACGTAGCATATGTGATTCAGTTATAGATTTAAAATTAAAAAAATTATTTAGATTATCTGTGGGGATTGTTAGTAAACAAAGGACCCCTTGTAAGTAAGAGATTGAGAGGTAGGGTCAGATCCTAGGAGAGAGGAAAGAGTATTAGCAGAATTCCCAATGATGTGATTTCTTGACTTCAATATGATGTGATTATAGACAAAGCAAAACAAAACAAAAACTAAAGAATTAATTTGACATTAAACTTTCTTTAAAAAAACATAAATAAAACCTTGTACCAAGTTTCAGTTAAGGCACATAAGCCCATGCTTTCTGGTCCATACAGCTATGCCATGATGTTGTATGTAGTAGGCCTGAGATAGTTTTATCAGCAGTGGAAACAATACAGTTCCAGTCATGAAAAGGAAGAAGAGCATTGAGTGTGTCTCAGGAAATTAAATTTCGCACACTTATTCTTGTAACTGGATGGATATCATTAACAAATACAACTCTAATAACCCTCAGCCACCACAGATATACGCTTAGAGTTTAATTACCTACCTATGTTACAAATTTACTTTATCTCTATACTAAATAGCAATTACTTGCTCATCTTTCATTCTAACATATAAACATTCTAGTGTTCATAAAACCATTAACAATTATTATAAATGCCACAACTTATCAATATGATAAGTTTAAAATGTGTGTTGCTAAAACTATAAACACAGAATTATGTATGTTATATTTGGTCATTAGAATAAACTGGTCAAAAAGAATTGGGAAGGCTACCAACTTTGGCAAAGTATGGTAGACAGAGACAATAGAATGGCAGCAGATGGAGTGGGCCGTGATCACAAGGAACATAGGAAAAGACTGGATTGAGATACCCAAATATTCAGTTTTTATCTTAGAAGTTTTATTAAGGCTTATATTTACTTTATTTTTCCAGTTTTAATTTTTTTTATTTTGCCTACTACCTCATCCCTTCCTTGCTTCTGCCTCCCTCTATCTCCTCCTATGTATCCCTCACTCCATTTCAAACACATGGTCTCTTTAATAATATATAAATAATTATATAATATAAATTATATAATATATAAAATAGATATATAATATAATATATAAAATACATATAATATATAAATACAACTTGCTGAGACATTTTACTGCTGCTCTTATAAAAGTGTGTGTAGACCTTATCGCCTTTGAAAAAGTTCAATCCTCTTAGCAAACATTAATTGCCTGTAGCTCTTTATCTAGAAGTAAGGACTTAGGAACAGCCCCCTACAGCATGTACCCTGGTGTTTTTATTGTGCAGGTCTTGTTTAAACAACCATATTGTAAGCTCTCATGAGGGATTTATCCCTGTCATGCCTATAAGACACCATCTAGCAGTGCTGTCCTGGCCTTCTGCCTCTTATAATCTTCCTTCTCTTCTTAAGCATTCTCTGACCATTTTTAGTAGGGGTGGCCTTATAGTTGTAGCTGTGGGGACTGTGCATAACTATTTATTCTCTTCATTTTTGACCAGATGCAGTTCTTGGTAGTAGCCTTCCTCCGCTGAAAATTAGGTTATTTTATGAGAGCTACACTGTAGCTGTACTAAGATATATATTCTCACTATATTTAGACGTTAATTAGTTTAAGGAAGTAGCAGTAGTCGGTTCTTCCCTAAGTTCTTCATTTGATTGAACAAAAGTTTATAATTGTATTGGGTAGAAATATAGTACAAACCACCCTTAACTTCCACACTAGGAAAACTCACATACAGAAAGAGGTCCACCGTATTTTTTTTTTTTTTGAGCTAATACTCTTTCACACATGACTCTCATCATCACCAAAACTTTCCAATCAAAAATTTATCTTCAGTTAAAGAGTATCTCTAGATAAAGAATTAAGAACTCAAGAAAGCTGGACGTAAAGTATTAAGTGTGGCAAGACCATAACTGTTCTGCTCAGCTAATGTCTCTTGCCTGTCATATGGTTGACATAGTCTACACTAGTCATATATGTGTTTCATAATCTAATAGATGGAACTTACCATTGCTTTACTAAAGATATCACCTTTGTCCTTGTTTCTCTTACATATTGACAATCCTGTTAAATTCTAATTTATGGAGATGTTTTTCTGAGTAGTGATAGCCAGAAAGTATATTCTCTTGAACTTAGCTTTCAAGTTTAACTCATGTGTACTACCCCTGATTTAAATGGCCTTAGTCTTTCAGTGAGGAAATAAACAAGAATACAGTAAATCTTCATCTAGCTACTTCTGATCTAGTCAGTAAGTAGCCACGAACAACAATTTGATTCTACTTCAACATTTTTTTGTGCTGTCCATGCATGCGTATATCTTCTGAAATTGTTGTCAACCTGAGTGTGTGTCACTCTAACTTGCCTGGTGAAGCCGTCTTTAGTATGTTGTAATACACCCATGGTTGAATAAATCCATGAGGGATTTCAAGTGTCTGAATAAGACATGGCACAAAAGCCTTATTATGTTTTTGATGTAACATTTATTTCAAAGTACTAATTTTTGAAAGAAAATGTCAACTAGTTCATATTATAATTATTTTATGAGAATTATTAAAGTACAATTACCTAAGTATTTATCCACAGAGATATATGAGAACCATTTGTGGGCTTTGTAAAAATCACTTATAATTTTTCTGTCAGTTTGCCAAGTATTTGATATATTTTCCTGAACCAAAGTTGACCATTAAATATTGCTTTTGGAATGGTCAATTAACTGAATAATTTATAGTAGAGTTTATCTTCACGATTCAGTTAAAACTGAGAAAAATTTCCCCTCAGCATTAGAATATGTAATGAAATTATTCCCCATACTATTCACAAAGTATGACAAAAATAAATAAAGAAAAAGAGGCCATGAAATTGAGAAGTGCAGGAAGGGAGTTGGGGAGGCTGAATCAGAAGGAAAAGATACATGACATGTTGGAGGGAAGAAAAAGAAGGAGGAAATGATATAATTATATTTCAATTAAAACTGCCCTATAGAAAATATAAAAACAAACCAACATAGTCTATTTTATTCGTAATATGTAGATGTTTGGAAATCACACACTGAAGTAGATACTTAGAAATGTTATTCAGATACAAACAAGATCAAATAATGTCATTTTTATTTTTTAGAGTAGAAAAGTAAAATGTTTGTGATATTATTCAGTTTTGTGACCATTTTAACACTTGTTCTGACCTTTCTTTGCCTTTACTGTCAATAATGACATGTGACTAGCACCTTCTACACTTTCAAATACAAAGTTAGACCTTATAATATTGTCTTATTATGCTCATTCCATCAAACATTCTGGATAATATAATGCTCACAGAAGTTTGTTTGCCAATACTACACACACACACACATGCACACACACACACAGAGAGAGAGAGAGGGGGGGGGGGAGGGAGAGGGAGAGGGAGAGGGAGAGGGAGAGAGAGAGAGAGACTGTTGTTTACTTGGTCTTGATGTGAAACTCTGAAGACTCTTCTCTGAAATATCTTGATAATAACCTCTGTGGTTAGGAGACTCTCCTACGGCTATTGCAAAGCTTGGATGAGAGCCAGATGAGCCAATGTTCTAAAGGCTGTCATTGACATTGGAGTGAATTTTGCCAAGGTACAAATGTCTCTATCTCAGGCAGGCATTTCATTGATGAAGTAAGCACACCGCAAGTGCTGTAGTGAGTGGTAAACCCATGCTACAGCAAATAATATCCTTTCTCTAAAGGACACTAAAGGGTGTTGCATATAGTCAGATTGAGATACACCATGTCCCCTTCCCATGTAAGAAATGCTTCCTAAATGAAGTGGACTTATGCAATTCCAATGTTCTTTTCCTTACTCCCCATACTTCTTTCTTTGAAAAACATTTTCTTTTATCTTTATAGGAAAGAGAGAGGGTGAAGGGGAGGGGATAGGGAGAGAGAGAGAGAGAGAGAGAGAGAGAGAGAGAGAGAGAGAGAGAGAGAATAACGCAGCCAGAAGATCCCATTGCTTATGCATAAGCCTTAGAGGAGGTATCAATTTCAGTAATTTTTTTCTGGGCTTGTGAAAAGCATACTCCCTAGGGTGATAAAAATCAAATGTGAGAATGAACTGTTATCAAAAGAAATATTTGGACAGAAGTTGCCAATTCAGAGAGCTTTCCAATAGTGCTCATACAGTTTAGAGGCTCTAAAGATTGAAAAGTTGGAGTGAACAGACATGTTAGAACATTCACGGAAGTAAATGTTGTTTCTAATTCAGTGCATTTGAAGGAACATTCAAGCTTGTTTGGACTGTTTTCTTTGCTACTCAAGTCATCTCTGCAATAGTGTCATGCTGAATGAGCAATTCATGGTAATAGTGTCTCATAGGGTTTTTGTTTGTTTGATAAAGTAGAACTAAAACATGAGCCAAACATGAAATTTAAAAGTGAATGTGTATGCTACCTTTAGTAAATTGATAAGCATAGATATGTACATGTTAATATATTAAGTGAAGAACATATAAATCTATGAAAAATTTGTAGCAATAAGACACCTAATTTTTATTGTGGATGCTATGGATTAATAATATAAAGTGTTTTTTAATAAATGAAAGTAATAATATTATTTTAAGAAATATGTAGGTGACTTTAAAATTTTTAATTGAAGGTATATGATAGTGGAGCATGCTTTTATTTCCAGCATTCAGAAGGCAGTGGCAAGAGAATCTCTGAGTTCTAGGACACTCAAAGTTACACATAGAAATCTTGTCTCAAAAAACAAACAAATAATCAATTGAAAATTTAACTGAAGACGATAAATATTACAGCTTATGGAAATATCAAGTGTTACCCATATTTGGCCAAAGAGGAATATAGACAATTTTTACTTGTTCCCCATGAAGTTATAAGTGGTGCTCTATGACGATTGCTCTAAGATTATTCCTTGAAATCACCTGCCAACCTCTAGAAAGAATTAGGTTACGTTTAACTGTTCATCACTGGAAAAACATCAGACAATAAATGGCACTTTTTACATAGTGATAGATACAATTTACAGCTTCCTAGAAAATAAAATGTGATGGTATAAAAAAAAAGACTTTATATGAGCAAAATAATTTTCCTCAAAACTGGTATTCCATATAATTGTTTTGATGCATCAATGTTTATCTACGTTAAAAAACAAAAGAAAAGGAAATGTTGAATGTCTTCACAGTTCAATGATTGTTATTATTGGACAATATAGCGGGGGGGTGAGGAAAATGAGTATGCAATTGATATCTATGCTTCAGCATTGATGAGACAGATAGATGTAAGACTTAGTGATAGCTGCTAAAACTGATAAACAGACTGAAAGCTGAGACCTCTGAAGATAGCTTGAAGAGCTGTTTACTGTAAGTTTGTGGAAAAAATACAAATTCTCCACACATGAAAAGTTGTGATAATGACAAATATATGAGAATCATGAGGCTTGGTCTTCAGCAAAAAAAAAAAAAAAAAAAAAAAAAAAGACCAAAATAACTATTGTATTAGCATTGTTGTTGTCTTCCTTGTGGCTTGGTTTTGCAAATCTATAGATAAAGCCCAGTGCCCTTTGGATACTAGGCAATTGATGTGGGAATGTGGAATGCCTTTCTGCATGCTGTGAATCTCAATCTTTAAGTAAAGGAGCTGTTTGGGGCCATGACAGGCACCATAGAAGAAGTAGGAGGGAGAATAAGAATAGGTAGGAAAGGAAGGGCAGAGTCAGAGGCAGACCAAGCTGAAGCCCAAAGGAGCAACATGTAAGGAGCACAGGTGAGCCACGGGCCACGTGGCAGACAGATCAATAGAAATGGGTTGATTTAAGATGTAAGAGCTTGCTAGCAATGTGCCTGAGCCATAGACCAAACAGCATAAAGTTAATATAAGCATCTGAGTCATTTCTGGGGACCTGAGAAGTGCCCATAGGCAGTTAAGAGGTCTGACACGGCAGGGTCTGGATCTGGCCGCCTGAGACCAAGAAACCCCACTACTACAGGCAATCACCCTACCATTGGCCTATATCACAGGAAGGTTCAAGTAAAGGTCCATGGTCAAATAACTTAACTATTTCCATTATTAACTAATACCTTCTGCAAACTGAACCTGGAAGAATAAGTAAATGGAAACGTGGAAAAAGTTAAATTGCCTACTTTCAAACTCAAAGAAAATTAAAAAATAGTAATAATATCGTAAAGTCAATACTCAAGTGCGTATAGATGAACATGCAATCTGCTGAATTCATCCATCATGTAACATTTAGCATTTAAAAAGACTAAAATGTATGCATTAAAAACTAAAATGGCCAGCATTGCCAGACATGTCATATACCCAAAAAAGCCAGGAGCACAGATAACTGATTCATTTTTCTTCAGAGTGTGGTTAAGAAATCAGTTTGATAGACAAGTTTATCAAAGGATAAAATTGAAGATCCAAACATAAGTCTAAACACATATGGAGACATGCTTTGTTATTAAAATAAAGTCAGAAACACACACATCATCTTCAACAAAGGGTCCTATTCAAACTAGATGTCTACATGTAGGAGAATGTAAACAGACACATATTTATCATCTTGTATAAAACTCAAGCCCAAATGAATCAAAGCCTTCAACATAAAGCCAGATACACTAAGCTTGATAGAAGAACAATGGTGAATAGCCTTGAACACATGGAACAGAAGATAACTTTGTGAACAGAACAGCAATGGTACATACACTGAGATCAATGATTAATAGTTGGGACCTCATGAAACGGAAAAGAATTTGAAAGTTAAAAGACAACATCAATCAAACATGCAGCCTACATAATAGGTAAACATTTTTACCAACTCAACATTTGATAAAAATACAATAAACTAGATATTAAAAAGAATAAAATAATACAACTTTTAAAATGAGGTATAGATCTAAACAAAAAATTTCACAACAGAGAAATCTCTAATGGCTGAGAAACACTTAAAGAAATATTCAACTCCCTTAGCTACCAGGGAACTGCACATCAAAACAACACTGATATTCCATCTTACACTTGTCAGAGTGACTAAGCTCACTAAGACAAGTGACAGTTCATGATGCTAAGAATATGGAGCAAGAGGGACACTCTTTCCTCCATCACTGGTAGGAGTGTAGGCTATACACCAAGACCCAGCTATATACCCAAAGGACATGCTAACCTATCACATAGACACTTGATCAGCAATGTCCTTTACACCTTACTCAAAATAGCCAGAAATGGGAACCAACCTAGCTATCTCTTAAATGAAGAGTGGAAAAGCAAAATATAGTACTCAATGAAATATTACTCACCAGGTTTTTAAAATAAGAGGAGATTCTAAGAAAAATGGATGAAACTAGAAAAAAAAAATACTCTCAAGTGATATAACCCAACCCTGGAAAGAAAAAGTATGGTATGTATTCATGTTAAGTGGATATTAGCCTATAAATAAATAGCCAAGCTCCAACCTATAGACCCAGAGAGGTTAATAAGAAAGGATGAGTCTCGGGGGAGGTTTGAATCTCCCTCGGAAGGGGAAATAGAATAGATTTTATGGGAGACTGGAGCCAGTGTGTAAGGCAGCAGGAGGAATCAGTTGGGATGAATGTGAGGAGAGCTGGATATAATTGGAAGGCATTTGGGGAGTGGTAGAAATATAATGCAGTAGAAATAAGCTGGAAACTATGGAGGTGATCATAATTAGGACTGTGAGTAATGGGGCAAATGGAGTCTCAATAGGGTACCTCTTGTAGCCAGGCGAAGTTTCCAGTGGTATGTTTAGGTTGTATTAAATTGAGTTGTCCAAGGAGTTTCAGTGAAAATCCCCCAAAAAACCCAGGATAAATGTAGGATAAAAGGTTGCTCTCCACAAATTGACAGCTGGGATCCTTTCCCAACGTTGATATAATTCCTTGAATATGGAGAAGTCGAGCCTATGCGTACATGGAATCTTCACCCTATGTTATAGTACCTTTGGTGCAGGAAGGTACTCTGTCACCTACTGAGAGAAATTTTGGCAGAAACCTAGTCATAAATTCTTTGACCTAAAATCTGTGCTTCCTACAAAATATGCTATGGTGGAGGTGGCACATAACTTGTGGAAGTAGCCAAACAATCTCTGATTTGACTTAATGCTCACTCCAAGAGAAGGGATTCCTGCCCAACACTGCTTAGGTAATCAAGAATACTATGCAGTTTTTGATCCAGCCTAGCTCTAAGATCTGGACCAGCAGTCCCAAATAATCACACAAAGTGTTATATTAATTGCATACTGTTAGGTCTATGACATAGGCTTCTAATTTGATAATTCTTAATTTTAAATTAACCTGGGATTTTTATCTTGTTTAGCCACATGGCTTAATGTCTTTCCTCAGAGAGCATTCTGGTCTTTTTTTCCTTTGTGTCTGCTGGTGTATGCTCTGCTCTTCTGCTTCCAAGCATTCTCATAGTCTGCCAGCCTCACCTATACTTCCAACTGTCCAATCAGCATTTTATTAAGGCAATAGGAACAAATATTTACAATGTACAAGAGTATAATTCCACAAAAAAACAGAGACTACATAGCCCAAAGACCTAGGATAAATGCAAGCACACAACTGATTGAATAAACAAAAAACATTAAGACAAAACTAAAATAAATAGCTCCTAATTATATTATGCTATACTCATAGATCAGTGCTTTATCCAGTCATCATCAGAGATGCTTCCTCTGGCAGCAGATGGTGATAGATGCAGAGACCCACAGTCATACTAAATGCAGAGAGAGATTTTAAGTTGAAGGCCTCCATAAAAGACGTCCCTTCAGAGTTCAGGGACCCTTGCAGAAAAGGAGGAAAAAAGACTGTAAGAGTCAGAGGGAATGGAGGACACCAGGAGAACAAGGCCCTCTTAGTCAACTAAGCAACTTATACGTGAGCTCACAGAGAATGAAGTACCAAGCATGGGACCTACGTGTGTCTACGCCTGGTACTCTGTCTACATACCGTAGCTGTCTCTGACTCCTTTGATTGCTCTTGAGCCTTTTTCTTCTGTTGGGTTGCTGTGTGGAGCTTTGATATAAGATGGTTTCACCTTGTTTTATATTATTATTTTGTCATGTTGAGTTGTTACCTCTTAGAAGCCTGTTTCTTTCTAGTGAGAAACAGCAGAGGATTGGATCTGGATGGGAGAGAATTAGGAGAAATGGAGGGAGAGGGAACTCTGATCAGGATATTATTATATAAGAAGACAATAATTATAAATAAAAGTAAAAAAAAAAAGCTTAATAATTGCTTAGGAGAAAAAACAGATTTCCTTATAAAATGATAGCAGGGGACAGTGAAACCTACCTAGGTTCTTTGGGCCTTCATTTTTTGATGTGTAAAATGGAACTGATATAGATTTTACTCAGCTCTTGGGCTGTTGTAGGATTAAATACATCACTGTAATTATAGCACTTGGTAAAGGTCACAGAGAATTAATTCATAAAAACTGAGCACATTTGAGGACCCTTCTAGAATTAGTACATTTCGAAATGCTATTTTAATATTTAGACTTAGAAGGACTATTTCAGAAAAGATAAAAACTGCCTAGCTTTAGTTAGACGAGATAAACGTTGCACTCACTTTTAGACGTATAGAGAATTTACGTCTACGTGCTCCATCACACAGGTTTATAGCTCATTTTCTTTGGCATCAAGGTAAAACAAAAACAAACGAGTAAAAATGTTTGTGACAGTTCGGCTGCAGTTCCTTGTGTGTGTTTGTGTTCAGTTCCCATTCTCATCCGTGTTCACTTTACACTATAGACCAGGACACCTTTTGTTACCTATGACTAGGATGTCAGGCTTAGGGAGCGCTCATAGTGATTAGCCGCCATTGGCACCGAGCCTTCAACATTCTTCTTTAACTTTAGACATTGCCGTTGGCCTTGTAGCTTAGGTGAGTGATAGTAAAGAACAGTCAGAAGTTTCTGTCAAAAACCCAGCAGCAGCTTCTCAAATAACTGACTCGGGGCCTTAATGTTATAGTAGATGCTGGGCCAGTAGCTCGAGCGTAATACTAACTGTTCTTACATTAAATTAATCCATAATTTTTATCTATGTTTAGCCATGTGACTTAATAACAGTCTAGCATTCTCATCTTGCTTCCTCTATATCTAGCTGGTGACTGCTTCTCTGTCTTTCCTTTTCCCAGAATTCTCTCTGGTTGCCCCAACTATACCTCCTGTTTGTGACCAATACAAGTGATAAGTCTTTACAGAGTAAAGGAACATTTTTCCACTTTATTTTTTGCACTTGAAGATACTCTATGTCTACTATGCAATTCTTAGATAAAAGAAGCATCAATTTTCATGGCAGGCTATTCTCTAAGCACTGGGAACATATTCACAAAATATCCAGTGAGGAGCTATGCTTGTAATTATGAGAAAACAAGTAATTAGTAAAGGCAGTTTTATATTTTATAAATACTGTTTATATTTCCTAAGTACCAGTTTATCTATTTGTCTAGGTATTATTTTTATATCTACATAAAATCTGGGCTGCAAAAGTTAAACTGTTTTGAGTCATAAGAAAATATTTACAGTGATATTCAAAAAAGAACTAAAGATAATAAGAAGGCCTATAATGCAGTAATTCAGTATGATTGTGGCCAAAGAAGTGTTAAGGAAATGTTCAGAAGTCTCCATGAAATCGCTTAATGAACAAAGGCTCTTGCTCTGAAATATAATGAATAGAGTTTAATGCCTAGAATCCTTGTACAAGAAAAAACCTGATTCATGAAAGTTGTCCTCTGATGTCTATATGCTTCTTTTGGCACACACACACTGCACAGCACTGCACAACACCGTGCACACACACACATAAACACGCGCACATACACACATACACATACACACACTGCACAGCATCGCACAGCACCTCGTGCACGCACACACATATACACATACACAGCACAGTAATGCACAACACTGTGTGTACACACACATACACACACGCATGTGCACACACAACACACATACACACACATGTGCATACACAACACATACACACACACTGCCCAGCATTGCACAACACCTTGTGCACACACACATATACACATACACACATACACAGCACAGTACTGAACAACACTGTGTGCACATACACACATACACACACACGTGCACACACAACACACATACACACACATGCACACACAACACACATACACACACACCGCAGAGCACTGCACAACATTACGTGCACACACACACACATATACACACATACAAAAACACAAAGAAGTATGCACAGAAGACTAATGTATTCACTTATGAACATAAGTCAGTCCATTAACTCAGGCTTACAATAAAAACATTGGGGTAGGCATAGGTTTTACAGAGATCCCTGGAGAGCATATTTTGTTGTCTGGTTAAAAAAAAAAAATAGGTGATTGGTAAAAGGAAGATTGTATGTTGCGATGATTTAGAAAAGAAATCATATTTGTTTTTGAAAAACTTCTTGATAATGTGTTTGTGAATTTTAAGGGAAAGGGAAATATTCCAGATGTTGGATACCATTTTGAAAATGATAATTAAAAAGGATAAAATAATGGAATACATGGAGGAGAGGGAGAAAGGAGAAGGGGAGAAGAAGATATGAATATGAATTAAAGGAAAAATATTTTCAGAAAATGTAGAACTAAGAGTCTTAAATTTACAAATTATGCTTAGAGAAGAAATGGGATTGTTATTGAAGAGTGTCTGCTACAGAAATTTGAGGAAGTATAGACTCGTGCAAAGGGCCAGTCACATTTCTGGTTTTTTTTGAAGATAGGGTCAGCTAGGAAATGCCACTAATAGTGACCATCTTCTGAGGAAAGATTAAAACAATAAAAAGCTCTGCTTCACAGAATATGAGGCTGTGGCTCTTTGAAGGAAGTGTCAACTAGGTCATAGTCTATATGGGAAGCAAGGTATTAACTGTAGCATACGGGAAGACAGAATTGGTTGGCGATATTTACAGTAAAGATGAGTAGAGGGACCAATACCAAATAGGGGAGAATATGAAAAAATGGTGTGAAGGGTAGTGATGGGACAAGAGAATCAAACATAACCAGTACTCAGAATCTTTCAGGGTGTTCTTTTGGGTTGCAAGCTGCGAAGATGCACAGGGGCACTTCGTAATTTCCATGGGAAAATGCACATAATACCTGAAGTCTTGAATTCAAAGATTACCTCTTTGCTTTGATTGATCTTGGACATTTTAAATTATTTAAAGAACAATTATCACCTAAGAGTCAGAATTCAATAAAATTACCTAAAGATGTTAATATGAATGACAGTGACAGTGAAGTGGAGGATTGCCCAGTGTTTTTCCTTTGTATTGTCCAGTTATAGTGATGTCCACACCATTAAGTACCCTAGATCTTATATTTTAAATTGTTTTTGGGATCTTGTAATTTGTAACTCACAGCTTGACATCAAGAAGTGTAAGCCTTTTTGAGTTAATTCAAGCCTGATCTCAGGATAAATTCCACAACTGTTACATTTCAAATTTTTCTTTTCTTTTTTTTCTTTTTTGTTGTTTTCTTTCTTTCTCTTTTTTGTAGACATGCCTTTAGAAACAATGTCTTGAATTCAAATCTGGGCTCCATGGCTAGCTAGCTTTCGGTTTCCAGACATGCAGTTAGGTTTTTACTTATCTGAAGATAAAAAGAAATAATAAAAAGTCATTCTAACAATGAAGAAAAATAAACCATTTGCTTGTTACCCAAGCCTTTCGGCCCGGTGAATGGTCAGTGCATTTCACACACAAGGGAGCAGGCCAGCTGTACAGGTCCATATCTACACACAAGAAAAGAAGGTGTACAAGGCTATAGGTGTTCACTTTCTTACTATGTTTTAATCACAGTATTTTCCTTTCAATATTCATTGAGTCCATACAAAGGTTTAACCTATAAAAGAAAACCTATAAGAGAAAAGTTCTATACTTAGATCAAGTGTGAATGTTAGCATATTATTTTAAAACTTTTTTGTCAAGTGCACAAGGATGTGCGAGCCTTTGATATAAAAATCTCCACTCTGAGCAGCATACAATATTTAGGGTAAAGGGTTTTTACAGAAAGAATAGTTTGGGACTTTGTTTAACTTAAAAGAAAACATAGTGCATTTAAGTGCCATTTAGTCAGCAGGTCTACTTGAAAGAAAGATAAAACAAATGTATAGAATACCTGTTCTAGCTACAGGATTCCATAGGGGGAAAAACAGAGTTAATGAAAAGGTCAGTAGGGTTTGCCAATAAGACTGAAGGACTTAACTTAAAATGTCACTTCTTCCAACCACTGATAAACACCCAGGAAAGTTCTCAGTGCATCTCAGAAGGTTTCTAATGAACTTTGAGCTCCCAATTTTTTGGGAATATTGCTTTGACATTACTCCCTAAACTTTACTTTATTCAACATATGGCCTATTAATTTGCCTTTCTGCTTATTTTAACTACCATACCTTTAAGAGACATTATTTATATCTTAAATATACATTTTTCACAACTCCTTTTAAAGGTCTATTTTTAATTTACTCATTAATCCATAACATATTTATTCATATATGTTTATGTTTTTACATGTTTGTGGTGATATATTATATATTTAATAAAATTAGTCTAGAATATCAGAGGACTGAGTCACCTAAGCCAAGCCATGAATGTCAGGGAGTGGTAACCTACACATTTAATCCCATCACTAAGTGTCTGGATCTCTGTAAGATCCAGGCCAAACAGCAGGCAGTGGTGGCACTTGCCATTAGCCCTGGCACTTGGAAAGCAGGAGGATCTCTGTCAGTTCAAGGCCAACCTGCTCTACAAAGCAAATTCTAGGATAGTCAGTACTGTTACATAGAAAACCCTGTCTTGAAAAAACAAAACAACAAACAAAACATGTTTGTGTGTGTGTGTGTGTGTGTGTGTGTGTGTGTGTGTGTGTGTGTGTGTGTGTGTTTATGTGCCTGTGTGCATGTGTGTTCATGTGGAAGCTGAGGACTGACACTATGTCTTCTGTAATTGCTCTCCACTGTGTTTTATGAGAGAGGTCTTCCACTGAATCAAGAGCTCACTGAACCAAATAGGTTGCCTGACCAGTTAATCCCAGGGGCTCTCCTTCCTTGCCTCCTCAGAAGCAGTATCATAGGCAGTTGCAGCCATGCTGGCTTTTTGACATGGTTATTTGCTATCCAAAATCAAGTCTATGTTGTTTGGCAAGGACTTTAGTGACTAAGCCATCTTCTCATTCCTAAAAGTCTATTTTTATAGACTTAACCCTGATGGAAGAGAATGTTTTATGAATGTTCCTGCCTTAGAGTTACTATTGCTGTGATGACTTTAGGAGGAAAGAGATTATTTGGCCTAAACTATGATGTCATTGTTCCATCATCAAATAAGTTAGGACAGGAGCTCAACTAGAGCAGGAACCTGCAGGCAGGAGCTGATGCAGAGGACACAGAGGGGTGCTGCCTTCTGACTTACTCCTGAAGGTTTGCTCAGTTGGCTTTCTCACAGAACCAATACCAACAAGTCAGAGATGACACCATCCACAATGGGCAAGACCCTCTGTCTTCAATCATTAATTAACAACATGCCCTAAGGCTGGATGAATGTATTTTCTCAATTGAGGTTTTCTTATTTTAGATAACTCTAGCTTGGGCTGTCCCTAGAGCTGTGTTTTGCTGGGAATTGGGCTTGTGTGTGTGTGGGGTGCTTTCCCAGCTTTCTTTGGTTTAGAACGGAGCTGGGTGTGTTTGCAGTGCCCAGGACAGTGTTTTAGGGCTGAGATTCGGAGAAAACCATGGTGTTTACTTGGTCTGGGGGTCAGGGTGCCACTCCCTCCTTAGTCAGCTGTGGACCAGGAAGGAGGCTTCTGGATATCCATGGCTGGCCACTGGGCAGAGTTCCTGGTCCAGCTGAGAGCAGGGGAGGAGAGTCTCTATGAGCAAAGGGACAGGGATTATAAGGAAGGTTCCCATGGTGATGGCTGGCTGGAGCTCTAGGCAGCTCACTGAATCAAGAATAGTTACTGGAGATCCATTGAGAAAGGGATGTAGGCACTCCAAGTTTAGGCAACTGTTGATTGGCATGAGCAGTATGTGGATCATCCAGGGCCTCAGACTTTGTTCCTGTGTATGTGGGCTGGCACCTTGGAGCCCATTCCCTGCAGAGGAACACCTAACCCAGTCTTGTTTTAGGATGAATAAATTGAACTTGCCTGTAGTGGATGTGCCATGCTGAGCTGACTTCTTGTCCATTTGTGGGAGGGGATGGGTGGATGGGAAGGGGTAAAAAAATTTAAAAAAAAAAAAAAACTCTTGTATCAAGTTGAAATAAAATTATCCTGTGTTTTCCAACACCTAATGTGCTTCTTACTTTGTAAATACCTGTTGTGATTGCTTCTAACACCACCTTCCTATTTCACCAAACCAGATAGCAATAATAAGAATATTCCATATGTCTTGGTGCCTGTGACACCAAGTTCAAAAACAGGAGAAGTTTTTGCACTGTAGTTTTCTTTACTTGGAACTGTTGTTAATTCTTTGAAGAAATCACTATGCTTCTCACCCTTGAAATCACGCTACCAGTTTTCTTACCTTAAGTCCTGAGGATATTTGCTAAATTTTTTCAATCTGAAATGTTTGTTTGAAGATGTTTCCCTGCAACAGGACCTTTGAGATTTGTCCCTTGGGAGTCTAAAGTAACTTTAGGAAAGATTACTCTGTAGTTTTGACCAGCTTCAGGATTCTCTCTGGGTTAGTAAAGACCTTGTGCTGATTTGACCACCTCATCACACTTCTGCCAGCCTCTTCCTTCCCATTTGCTCTGGGTTGGTATAACCTGTCCTATGACAGGACATCTTATCAGTTCCTTGCTTCCCATTCTGAGTTCAAAAGCCATTCAGGGCCCCTCAGCCAGTTGCAGGCAGGAAAAGCTGTGACACACTAGCACGTGCATTTAGAATGTGCCAGCTTTTGAATAGAAATCATACTACTTTTATAAATGAATCATTTCAGATTCATTTGGTTCTAGTATATGTAGTTTTCTGTGAATATACTTGATCATGGTGTGCTAGATGGTCAAGTTCAGCTGTGACTGGCAGTCACTAAAGAGACAGAGTGTCACTCTAACATGCCACATCAATCTTTGTTTCTATTACTTAAATTGATGCCAATTGAGCTACATACTTTGATGGCTCAACCATTTTTTTCCCCAAACTTGTGATGATTCTGACCCTTACTGATACTAAGTATTTGTTGTTGTTATTTATTTTTTGTTCTAAAAATAGCTCTCTAAGTCTGCTTTACATTTTAGTTTATCCTTGTAAATAAATTTTACATTACCTCAATTCTAACTCTCATCTACTCTATATGTTCTATATTTATGTATGCGTATTATATTGCATACAATAGCAAACTACTGATTATATTAGAGGGAGAAAGAAACAGGCTGATGTTTATACTGTTTCACTTTGTGATTAGATGTCTGAAATGTGCACTGGGCTCTTCACAAGTTATTTCAGTCCATTGTGAGAAATAGTAATTGTGGTTTTTAAAATACAGGATTCATGAAGATGTTAGACAATCTATACGTGAGATGCTTTTTGTGGCCTTAAATAATAGTACGGTCAAAAGTATCAAAATGTGTTTTGACTAAGTGCCACAAAAATGCAGACTAAAGTGTTTTCCTGTCTGGATATTTTAACCCATTTCTCTATCTATGGCGCGTGAGTATAAAGGACTCCCCTAAGAGGTATGTGTATTGATAGAAATGGCAGGGCTCGAAGGACAGTAAATGAGCTGTAAATGGCCTGGCTCATCTGCTGCCTCCACTTGCCCTTCACTTTCCTATCTCTATCAAGAAAACATAGCGTGAGGGAGACAGAATACAGAGAAAAATTGAAATCACAAGCCTCTCCAGCCAAAAGTTATAAACAGACATTATACTATTCAAATCAAGACAATAGCAAATTTCTTAAATTATTTAAAGAAATAAAGTCACATTTAGAATTTCTACAGAACAAGTACCGTTGTCATTACTCCCCCCCCCACCCCTGAGCAAGCTGAGAATAAAAGAAAATAGTATATACATAGGAATATAATGCCTCTTAAATACAAATTTAAGTGACTACTATTTTAAATAAAATGGAACTTGTGTATCTTTCTCTTTCCCTTAATTCAATGTTTTTGTTAAAATTGAAAACAAAATAAAACTTACTCTGATATTACAAAATCAGTTTATTAAAATTAACCTCAGTTTTTTGCATATTTTTATCTAGAACAATTTAGATATGGACAGCTTGTCTTCTGAAGGAATCAAATCATAAATCACAGAACATAACATTTTACTCTGCCTCATTTTTGTGAAGTCTTGTACTGGGTCTACAGCATTATTTTTTTCCGTCACTGCAGGAGCTCAGTTCATACTTTTAAATTTAATTAAGAGTTTTCAAAGGGATAGTCTTCATAGTGCATATTAATTTGTAATGGAGTTAGATCTGAATTTCTTATGTTCTCTGAGGCCTTAGGCTGTTTCTCAAAGAACAAAAATTCTGTCCAGTCTCTGGCATGAATCTGTAATTCCTCCTGCTTTTGACCAACGTGATTAGTTCATGTTTAGGACTTCTCACAGTGGGGTCTTCTATCCAGTGATGCATTATTAGCTTCAATGGTATGGGGGCTGGCTTTATAAAGTGCATGCACAGAGAAAGTGTGTAGCTTAAAAATAGCATCAGTAAGTTTTGACAAAATCTAAACACAAAGAAATAACCATGTACTTTTGTGGTTGTGATACTATATAGAGAACTACAGTAAATTATATTAAAAAATAATTTGTGTATTCAAATATTAATAATACTATTATTATTAATAATACTAATATGTTAAATAAATATATTACATGTCTTAGTCAACCTCTAATTCCCACTCATCATTGTGTACTGGAAATCTCCACAGACCACTGGATAGTTCCAAATCCATATTTACACAGATTGCCTTGGTTAAATAATGTATAATACACAAAAAGACATGATTGTTGAAAAAAATACTTTGGAGGAGAAAGAGGGGAACAGAGAGAGAATCATCACAATATATTATATTATGTATGAAATTGTTAGAGAACAAAAACAATTAATAAAAAATACAAATACATGTGAATAGATTGTCCCATGAAACTTGGTAGCAGGAAAAGTGTATTTTATACAACTAATGTTAATTAAATTTATTTATTTTATATAGATTCATCCTATGTACCTATATCAATATAGATATATCAAGTATACGATGAGTGAGTGGCAGGTACTATGAAGAGTTAGAAAAGTAAATTAAATAGAGATAATTTATATGTAGCAATGTGCTTATAATTTTTAAATTAGCATGGATGTGAATGACACATAGGAGTTAGCTACCAGGTTATTTACAGAATCAGTATTTCAACAGAATAAAGAACCAAAATCCTGATGTAGGGGTATGCTTGTCTTTTGTAACGGTCCATACAATAAATGATAGTAACAGGAAACCCCCAGAGGAAAAGGAACCAAACAGGTCAAAAGATTTTAAAATTTTACTCTAAAGATAGGAAACATTTAGAGTTCTAAATAGATTTGAGATATATCCAAAAGATAATGTCACCAGTAGTTTCTGAATAGAGAAGATAAAATGAGAAAGAAATGTTAGATAGATAGATAGATAGATAGATAGATAGATAGATAGATAGATAGATAGATAGACAGACAGACAAGGACAAAGATGGAGACAGAGACAGAGACAGGAAAAAATGGAAGGAAAAACAGAAAGTGCAAACTGATGGGTGGGCTCATCTGGAACTACACATTTGTATCTATCTTATCTCAAATGCTCTAAGGGCTTGGGAAGATATTTCAATGCTGTGTAAGTTTCGAAGGCTTATTATGGATTTACTCCTGAAAAAATTTAGTTTGGGGCCCTAGCCTAATTATAAGGGGGATAGGATATATATCTTTTGTCTGACTATTTATTTGCCTGTTAAAATATTTTTTAATTAAAGATTTTAAGTACTTCTCATATTAATGTTTATTGAAGCATCCCAAGAGTCCAAAATTCAAGCTGAGATACTCTTCATTTACTTACTTCAAGAACTTAGTATGTACCATTTGGGGGGGACATATGGAGAACTTGCCATTCTTCATCTGGAAGATATGGTCTTCTTTCATTCTCTCCCATCAGCCTAAACCCATCGCACTCTTGAAAACTTTTGGCTTCACATACTTCTTGATTGCCATCTTTAGTGCCAGATTAAATTTTACAGTGTACTAACCTCTCAATACTGCCAATATTTTTATGTTTAGACTTGATAGAATTTATATTTTATACAAAATATTTTATTAATATTTATCTGTCTTGTTAGGCACTGAAGGTAAGAGCAGAACCCTTGTGTTCTCAGTGTCAACACAGAGTTTGGAATGACATTATTGTCAGAATATTGGGCTGAGTAAATGGTTATCTGAATGAGGAACTCATGCAGCATTGTGCAGTAGAAACCAAGCACTGGACACTAGATCTACAGCAACATTCTTTTGTTCAGGAGACCAGGATCACTATAAGTTTATTTAATTTGATAAACAATTTATCCAAACTATCTCAGCTTGGGTACATAATGATCATGATAATAACTCATTATCTATTTATATTTTAAAATAAGGAAAAAATCCATGAACTAATTTGTAGATGTAAATAATAATTTTTATGGTACTGAGAAACGAGAGAGTTTCTGAAGATGATCTTGCATTCACAACCTTAATAACTTTTTATGACAGGTTTATAAGAAGATCACATAGATATACCTCTTTATTGTTTCATTACAATCTCTGTTAATAGTCACATGTTTACTGCTCTGCACATGCCTGTGTAAGAACAAATAAATACATTTGATACTGAATCTGCCTGGTATGTGAGATGAAGCATTATTATTACTATCATTTGAGTCCTATGACCCGTGCAGGTAGTTGATAGGTTGTCACAGGCAGATCTACAGTCTCAGGGAGGTTTATTGAAGCTTACAGGAAACACTGACCTGTGATGTGGCCTGTGATGACTGCTAAAGTGGTGTGAAAAGAAAAATTCAGCTTGCTCCAGCACTCCTAATGTGCCTGAAATCCTTCAAGTGCATTTTAGAAGTCATGAAAAGACTCGACGTGGAACACTGGAGACTTAGCCGCCACTTCATTCACCATGACTCTGGAACAGAGAGGCTTCTGATTATCAGTACTTTTCGTGAAAGCTCCAGGCACTTGATTCCTTTATTCTCAATTTGATTGTGGCCTTCTCTGTTTGATCCTTACCTATCTGCAGAGATTTAAATTTAGTTGGATTCAGGAAGGGCTTTTATTTTGATATGTACTCCTAAAGAAACTGACCTGGAATGAGGCCATGTTATTACACAAAGTCTCTGATTTGCATACTAATTTTCAGCAAAAGTAGGTTCAACATTTGCCTGGTAAACTCAGGAGACAAATTTTAGAGCCTACTGTCAATACAGGTGATCTTCTGATTTATAGAGGTACATTTTACTGGAAAAGATATTGTAAGTTAAAATAACATCTATCAAATTAAATTTTATCTCAGAGAAATTCACACACATACACACACACAGAAAAAACTTGTGTAGGTAGGAAGCCAGTTTTATTGGAGTCTGAAAGTATCAATCAGTAATTGAATGGAGTTAAATATATTGTAAGGGTTTCTAAAATAATATGCATAATTTAAAGCAGAATATATTGTCAGTTATATAACAATGCATTCAATGCAAGTGTTAAGTAGCAAAGACTTATCTGAATAGCCACTGATTCTTTAGATCAAGTAAGTACTCCTACACTAGTGAGGCTATTAATAACTATATTATAAATTGGTATTGTGTATAATGTACCAGTTAAATAGAATTTGGTTTTTATTTCCAATCTCTTAATTAGTAAATTAGACCCTGAGCAATTAATCAGCATTGCTAAATACAATTCTGAATTGTCTCCAGCACACATTCAACCTTATAACCTTTTGATAATATCACAGTCTCCTCAGAGACAAAGTAATATGATATAAATTATGTTCCGAGGTGTGTGACTGCTGTACCATGTGATGTGTTTGCTTTTGCTGTATCCTTTTGGTCTCGCTTGCCTTTCATCTTCTCTGGTGGAATTGTACATGGACAATGTCTTGACAAGCTGACCCTACTCGTACAAAAGTGAACCAGAAAAAGAGCACACCTGAAGTATGTACACAGATTAGTTCACAGTCTAAAGTGTTCTCCTAACTGGCCAGTACCTCTAATATAGGAAAAAGAAAGCTTTGTTCTTATTCAAGTCACCTTTCTTCTTCATATTCTAAGTGACTTTAGCCAGTTAATGATGACGTTTTGGGAATGAAGAATTCCCATGTTAAAATGACTTAAAATAGCATGTAGCACATAAATAATAATTAGATATGATTTTTCATGCTTGGTTTTCTTTTCCTCTTCATATGTTTGTGGTATACATGTATGTATGAATATGCACATTCATATGGTACACACATGTACGTGAATATGGAGACCTGAAGAGGTTGATGTTGGGACTCTTTCTCATATTCCACCTTATTCATTGAGGTTGGTTCTCTCCTACAAGCCATAACACACCAATATGGCTAACTGATCAGTAGGGATAGTTGTGCTGTCCAGATTACCCATGTCAAGGAGAAGTCTCTACAAATCCTTTGAAAGCATGAATTATATATGAGCAGCTATGCCCACCTGCTACTGTGGATCCAAAATCTAGTCCACTTGCTTGCACCACTAGTTTAAACCTCAGATATGTTTTCTTCAGGCCTTATTTCATTGATTTTTCCTAATCTAAATGGCCTTTTTTAAACTTTAAAATTAGATATATATATTTTATTCTTAGCACTAATGCAGAAGATATGTCACCTGAGTAGAGCCCACTTATTAATTTGAAATCATTTTTAAGAAATTCACAGACACAATTGTCTCAAATATTGTTTTAAAAAAGCTGATGTGTTGACACATTCTTCTGTACATGTGTTCACTTGTCTGTGCACATGTGGGTGCATGTGTTCTGTATAGCATTTGATCCAAAATTATATCATGCCTATTACTCTACAAACTTTGAGAAAATTTGTTACCAAATTGTAGTCCAATAAGTACTCCATATCCCCTTAGGTTTTGTACTGCTTCATTGTTACTAACAGTGGTTCAGTGTATCTCAATATCTTTTATAAAGAATAGGATTCCATGCATCTGACTGTAGTAATATATTCTCTAACTTTCTTAATTTATACTAAATATCTTTAAATTTAGCTACAAAAAGTTATATAAAAGTAAACATTTACCATGTGCTGTTTTTTTTTAACAACATATCACAGACACAATGGTCATTTTAAAAATAAGCATTTGTATTTCTATCTCATTTTAAGTGTCTCTCATTATTGTACTTCTGAAGTAGTTTACAATAGTGCAGTCTATTATTGAGGATATCAAAAAGCACATGGAAGATTTGACTTGAGGTTTTAGAACCCATGTTTATCAATTTACTACTAGCTACCACTCCAGATGTAGAGGATCATGCATGTGTGTGTGTGTGTGTGTGTGTGTGTGTGTGTGTGTGTGTGTGCCTGTTTTGAGAGAGAGAGAGATAGAGACACAGAGAGAGAATATGTGGAGCTCAAATGTTCTTCAAGTTTGTATCCTTATGTTCTTTTTTTAATATTATGTATTAAAAGGTAGTATGATAAGTACAATAATGCAGATCAAACAGAGCTTAATGATCACAGAATTTGTCTGGAGAATAAAGTAGCAAATACCAATATTTCTGCAATGGGACCTGTTTTGTAGTGAACAGTACAGTTTTGTGGAGGCAGAGACATCAATTTGTACCTTATTGAGATGCAGCATCCACTGCCACTTTGATTGCTTACTCTCTGAGGCTTCTAACTTGTGTTGGCTGAGTTAGGTCTCTGCCCAGTCAGACTGGAAGAATGACTTACTCATAGGTTCCACACAGAGGCAATCTCCCAGAAGGCTTTACCTTCAACTTATTCACTTGTGCTGCTCTTAGTCATGAATGTCCACTCTATGTGATAAAAATAAGCTAGTGAGAAGCCTGTTAGTACAATCTGTTGTACATTAACTTATTTATGTACATTTCTGAATTTTACTAAATACCAAAATAATGAATATTGAATTGCAGATAATTCATTGTAGATTATTTTTTCTTTGAAATTCCTTTCTGGAGTCATTTGGACATAGGAAATATCTTTTCAAGATGCAAACTCATTTAAGAGTTTAGACTTAATTCCTAAGAATACCAAGGCTTGGGAATTATTGAACAACCTCAGTTATATTTTTAAGTGTATTCTACTTATAGATCCTTTATTCATCATGTGGAACTTGACCAGAAATAAAGTCACATAAACATTTAAAATAAATACTTGTATATAGCAAAAGTAAACTCCTGGTGAACTTTAAGCATTTGAAGATATTTGACAATTGCATGCAAAATGAACTAATGAAGTCTTTATGCCTTCTTCTAAAGACCAGAACTTATATATAACTTTGAGTATATTCCTAATAAAGAAAATGCATCATATGTTTTCAGTTCGTGGCATGGAAGAGCGGACATCATGAGTTCAGTCTTCATAAATTAACTGAGAAATTTCAAAAGTCTCACTATTTTAAGTTTACTTAGTTTATCTGCCTTAAAACATCATAACTGCACCACTGTTATTTGTGTGTTGTGTGTTTGTGTGTTTGTGTGTGTGTGTGTGTGTGTGTGTGTGTGTGTGTGTGTGTGTGTGTGTCTTCTTCAGAAATACTGCTAACCACATCATGTTTTGAATCATGGAGATACATAGGAATTTATTTAATGCAACATTTATCCCCTGCTCTACATACTGTTTGATGTTGAAGTAACCAGACAATTTAACAAAGTTATTGATTATGACTTGAGTTTTTGGCAAGCAAAAACAGACATGGTAAAATAGTAGCTATTGTCCATTTATATTGTTCCAATGCTAGAAGGACTAAATTCAAAGGCCAAGAGAACCTTTTAGTTGCCTTGGAAGAATGAAGGGATGGCAGAGGGAATCAGTTTCTTGCAAGGCTTCCCTTTCAGCCGCTCTGAAAGATAAGCAGAGGTTTCCAGAAACAGCAGAATTGCTTAGAACTGAGAAACTGGCTTCGAACAGAGAATAATATAGGAAGCACAATGGGAAGATCGTTAGGGAAAGCAGTCATTGCACACAGGCAGGAATGGGCAGATTTTAGCTGTTAGGCCTCCTTGTGAGGCACATTGAAGTCTTTAAAAAATGTTCAACAGTCTGTCTTTAACCTCTACTGAGCATGGATTATTTTGAAAGAATTGGGGTATTTTTGATAGAAAATGCTTTTGAGTAGGGATGGTCAAGAATGAAATCATCAATTATAGTTAGAGATCAAAATTAAAATTTCCTTTTAGAGTTTATTTGAATGTGTATGTTTTATTTGGCTAGAGATTTCTGGTGAAAATTACCAAGAATTTTTTTTCAAGTTTTTCCTTTAGATACAGACAATATGTAAACTAAGCTTGTAGGAAGAAGAATCTTTTTCTATAAGACCACTGAGGATGTTATGTTCAAAGTGCCACCAGTAAGCATTATCTGCAATATTTATAATTTTGTGTTCACTTAATTAGAATTTGAATTGCATGTATCTGCCTTGTTTAGTTACTGGTAATAGTTAGAGACTTCTAAGTGGTCTTCTAATTTCTGAGTGTATTATGAGGTGGAGTTTAAGAATGTGTGCATGGTCCATTTTCTGTTCAGAAGATGAAACCCAGAGTGTTGCTCTTTTGTATCATATCCTACTATTGAGCTACATCTCTAGGAAACATGTTCATTCTAACAAAATTATAAGCTGATTGTGTTTTAATTATTCCTCTTTCATACATTAAATCTTGACTACAGTTTTCTCTCTACACTTCTCCCAGTTAAGGCTAGGTATAAACCCTCATATCACATATGAACGAGGCAACCCAGGGTTCCAAAGAGTAGGCGAAGAGTCAGAGACACCCTCTACTCTCACTGTCAGGATGCCAAAAAGAACACCACACCTTTAAACCATAACATATATGCAGAAGACCTAGCTCAGAATCATACAGGGTTCATGATTGTTACTTCAGTCTCTGTGAGCTTGTATGAGCCATGATAGTTCTGTGCACTCAGTTCGACCAATGTCCTCTGCCTTGTAAGGAAGTTAAGAGTTATGCATTTTTTCCCAGAAATGGTAGTGAACAACAATAACTGTAATACTAAAAATAAGTTAAAATCTCCATAATTCATGAAAATCTCTAATTTCATTACATTATAAGAAGGACAATTAGCACCAGGGATAGGTCATAACCTCACTGCTAAGAGCCTCACAGTCAGACCAAGCAACACAATTGGATACACATGTAGTGGATCTAGGTCAGTCCATGCAGGCTCTATATATCCAAAGACCAGGAGTTCACATGAGCTCGTCAGCTGTCTCTGTGGGTTCCTCATTAATGCCTTGACTCCTTGGCTCATACAATCTCTTCTGCTTCTTCAACAGTCTCCCAGAACTCAGCCCGGTCCCTGGTTATATATCTTTGCATCTGCTTCCTTCATTTTCTTTGCTCACACTTGATACAGGGGGAGGAGCTTGGTCTCACCTCAACTTGATGTCCCATGTTTGTTCATGCCCATTCCAGGCCTGACCCTTCCTGAATGGAACTGACAGAGGACAAGTGGATATGGAGGGGATATGTGGGAGGTAAAGAGAGAGAATGGGAGAAGAGGAGACAGGGAAAATTTTGGTTGGTATATAAATTAAATTAAAAATAATTGTTAAAATATAATTATAATATAACAAGAACCTCAATGATCATCTTTCCAAGAGTTCACTGGATGGTTGGCCCTTCTAAGGAGTCTGCATCTTGAACAGACTTTCTAATATAACAAAAGAAACCACTGTTTCCTGAGAACATCTTGAGTATAACTAAAACTTCATTCATTCTGTCAGTCCTTCCAAAGAGACTCTTCCTTTTAAACATAGATGGGCTCAGGGTTCAAAGTTAGCTAGAACAAAATATGATTAAAATACCCAAACAACTTGGCAAGATTCTAATTTTTTGTACCTAACATAGTTTTCTTAAATATTAAAATGAAAGATCAATGAATGAATTTCATTTCATTGTCAAATTAATCATTGTTCTCAACCCATGACCTCTTTTTTCATAACTGCCAACTTTTACACCATGTATTTCTTGTGTCTAGGCCCAGAATATGATTAATGCTCATAACACAAGTGGAATTCATTTTTAAAACAACTAATGTCATGATACATAGAGGATATTAATACAATATTGTGTTTAGTAAATGAGCAACTGCAGGTGTAGTGTCATATAGAAAATAATTTAAGAAAATTAATCTGTGATATGATGTGGAGAAGGCATGCAGTTCTATAACATTAACAGATTTTGCTAATTTAATTTCAGGGAGTTTGAAGGAGAAATAGTATGTGCTTAATTTTTCATTGTTGGGATTAATGACATTCAGAATTCTCAGCACTCTGTAATCTAAGTATAATTTACACTGTAAATTAGATAATTTTGTGAATAATTACATGCTTTGTAGAAGATACTATAGTGATACCAGGAAACAAATGTTGCATTGTGTGTCATAGATTACGTTATGGCCAAATGGATATGAACTGGATAGGGAGTGGTGTTTCCTCAGTGTTACTCAAACAATTTTCCATAAAGCTTTCTCTTTAATAAACGAACTGAGGTATTAGATACCTACCCGGAAGCACAGAAAGTCAGGGAAAGCCTCACTTAGACAGAACAAGACATGGACTGCGAACTGTAAATGACTGTGAGAGGTTATCAGTGAGCAGTTACTGAGTCTTAACATTGACAAGCAGATGCTTCTCTGCTCTGTTTTTTTGTTTGCTTGTTTGCTTGTTTGTTTGTTTTTAAGTTAGTGATTTGCTAAAAGCATCCTGGAGGGTAAATACAAGATCAGTAAACACTGTCACCTCCCCTTGAAATGTCTCTTCATCCTTTTGCGAGAATTATTCTCCCTATTTATTTGGGATAGACAACTGAAAGGAAAGTCTCTGCAACACCATCCTTAAACAATTCTTTCTGATGCTAAAGTGGGTATAAACTGAATTTACCATGGTGTGCATTAATTAAGTTTATGTGCCAATGTGTCCTTACCAGAAACTAAATATTTTCCTAGAGATCCTAGATTATATAATTATGGATCATAATAAGCAAAATTAGCAATAGTGAATATTCAAAAATGCTGTCTGAGAAAAAAAGTGGAACATTTTTATTATGTAAATTTTTTAACTGAAATTAGGTTATTTTCTCAAACAGGATTCTAAGAGATAACAACAGAAGGTAACAAAATTAAGTACAATAAGATTTAAAAAAAAAACAAAACAAACAAACAAAAAAAACAAACACACTGTAGTGACAAGGCTACCCAACAGAAGAATAAGAGCTCCAGTTCCAAGAGCAGACACAAGAATAGAGAACCACTTGTTCACACACTCCAGAGTCACACTCCAGAGACCCACAAAAGTACAAAGCTGAAAGCTAATAGTACATATACTAAGGACCTGATGCAGACCTGGGTTGGTCCCATGCTTGTTGCTTCCATTTCTGCGAGTTCATATGAGCTTTGCACAAGTGATTTAGAGAGCCTTGTTTTCTGGTGTCCTTGTCCCTTAGGGTTCTACACTCTTTCTGCCTCCACTTCTGCAGGGTTCCCTGAACTCTATGAGGAGGGATTTCACGGTGACTGCAACAAGTGAAGGTTTGGCTCAGGCAGTATCAGTCTAAAGTTGAGTGGATTTCCATGTGCAGATAAAATCTGTTTAAATAGAAGAGGTGTAGGGATAAATGGGTATTTCACTATCAGTGATACTGGAGGTGATTTCTTTCTCAGGACTAGGAAAGGCTGCATTGAGAGGCTTTACCATACTAAAGTTCTGTGGTTTAAGAATTTATAGACAAAACTTACATAATGTTGTCAACATAGTCATTTCTTTGTTACAATATGATTTCTGACCCAGTCTGGACAGAGGTTCAAACCCACAGACCTGCAGCCCCAGAACCCTTAGCAGCCCACTGCTGCTCAGACCCCCAAAATGATTCAGATGCTTATATTAACTCCATGCTGTTTGGCCTATGGCTCAGGCACAGTGCTAGCTTGCTCTTACATCTTAACTCAACCCATTTTCATTAATCTATCTGCCAAGTGGCCCATGGCTTACATGTGTTCCTTACATGTTTCTTCTTTGGGCAGATGGCTCAGTCTGCTCTGACTCTGCCCTTCTCCTACCTATGCTGTGATTTCCCCTCCTACTTTTACTATGGTTCCTGTCATGGGCCAAAACAGCTCCTTTATTTAAATACTGATATTCAGAGCATACAGAAAGACATTCCCACATCATTTCTTGGTTATTTTCTTGAACTAAAATATTGAATATTAATGTTAAAATGGATTTTTTTTCTCCATTTTGTATGACTTTTTTTTTTTAAATTTCACCTAGTCATTGTGTTTAGGTATCTGAAGAACAAGAACTATGTACTAGTCACCTTATGTCAGAGTTATCTTATTCATTGCTATCTGCTTAAAGATCATTGGCGTCACTATATGCCTCAACTGAAAATATAAAATTATGAGCATCGGACTTAAGAGCTGAATCTCTGGTTCTTGTTTTTTATTTTAATTTTGTTATTTGATGCATTGCCTTTTAAGGGAGTTTCAAAAGCTATATGGTGACCTCTTATGATATTTATGATGATAATTTTGGAAATATTTAAGACTATGAGGTCACAAATGTGATGTTATTATCCATTCTATGCAGTACTAGAAAAGTAGGAAAGGGCAGCCAGGACTTCTGAGTAGGTAAAAGGGCACAGAGGGACATGTAAGAGCTGTTCTTCTGCAAGTCAACCCAGACCTATCAAGTCCATGTTGGACCTTCAGCCTCCAGACTGTAAGGAAATGTATTATATTGTTTATGTCAGTATTCTCTCATGACGTATCATGGTAGCATTAGCAGATAGCTGCAGGAACCTATACTCTGATATTCTATGCCAAGAAGTCACTGTTCTATTGCTGTGTAGAGAAACTATGACCATGGCAATTCTTATAAAAGAAAGAATCTTTTGGGCACAGGCTTGCTGACAGTCTGACAGTTTTTGTAGGCTTAGTCTCTTATCTTTGTGGCAAGGAGCATGGCAGCAAGCAGGATGGTGCCAGAGAATAAATGAGAGCTATATCCTGATCTACAAGAGAGAGAGAGAGAGAGAGAGAGAGAGAGAGAGAGAGAGAGAGAGAGAGAGAGAGAGAGAGAGAGAGAGAGAGCCTGGCACAGACTTTTGCAGACTCAAAGTCCACACCCATTGACATACTTCCTCCAACACGGCCACACCTACTCCAATAAGATCACATCTCTTAATCATTCTAACCTCAAGTATTAACAATCCTTGATGACTGAGCATTTAAATAAATTGGTCTATAGGGGACATTGTTATACATTCTACCACATCTACCATGTAGAATATGAATGTGCTTTATTGTCAAAGTTCCTTTGGTGTCATTGGTACTCTGTAAGTTTAGGCCAGGAAAACTTAGATATCCTAATACACCCCATGCAGTTCCCGTCTCCCCCCATCTCTTCCTCTTCATCTTGCCAGTGCAGCAGTGATCTAAACATTCAGTTCTTAGTCCCATCTGGCTGAAAACATCTTCATCACTTCCAGTCCTCTCTGCAGTTTGTGGACATTCTGCAAAGACGTTTGCATGGACTGTCAAAACTATGTTCCTTACATCTTTACACAGAAGTGTATGACTTTGTCTAGTATTTCTTTAATTTGATTACTATTTTTCTCTGTATTTAAAAATAGAACACTTAGCTTTTACACACTCACATTGAATAGCTCCAGTAAGACACAGAAGTTTAAGATTAGTAAGGGTGGCCGTTGCAAACTGGCCAACCTAAGGAATGGGAAATGCATTCAGACTTGGAGTTGTAAATATAAGTATGCCAGAGATGTGATGTCTAAAAATTACTTTTAAGGCAAATAAAGACTTTGGCAATCACAGCTTTCTGGAATTATACAATATTAGAGCTTAGCTATTGCATTAGAAATACATGAAAATTATAGCCAGAATTTAAGGATTATAGTCTGGGACATTTGGAGACCATCTCTGATTGATCTTGTGCTCAGTAACTGTTTTTATGGGAATTCACCTTCAGATATCATAGGAATTTGCTGCAGGTTCCTGTATTTAAAAAAATCAATTCTCTTACTTTATGATAAAACCTACCTCACAAAAATATGAAGTATTAGAAAGCTAGCCAACTCTAAGTTTGACAACTAGAATAAAGTCATTATACTAGATTTCTAAAAGTTTTCCTAAGATTTTGGGTATGTGTGTTTGTGTATTTGTGAATGAATATGTCAATATATCTGTGTGTACCTACACATGTGTGTATACATGTGTACAAATATGTATGTGCGTATGCTTGTGTGTATTTGTGTGCATGTTTATTTGTGTATGTGTGTGTGGGGGCATGTGTGTGTATATATATATTACTATTTTTCTACATATTTAAAAATAGAACACTTAGCTTTTACACACTCACATTGAATAGCACCAATAAATTTATATTTTTAAATTTATGTCTTCTCTGTAATAATGCTAGTGTTGTGAACTCTTACTTTTGATGCCCCTATTAAATCATTTATTGAAATTCTCTAACAAAAATGTATTTATTTTAACCAGACATTTATCCATTTTTAACTTTTAGTAGTTTTCAATGGAAATTGATGAAACTTAAGCATCCTCATATCTCTGTATAACAGTTTGTGAATTTTTCAAGGTTTTAAGAATTTTATATATACTTACCACTAACTGAAAATTTCATAAAAATGTGATAACATACATTTAGAGAGCATATCAACATTGATAATATTTTAGTAATGTAAAACATATTTACATATACTTAAATATTTATACAAAAACTTTCAAAACTATTTTCTGTCTTTAAAAATGTACAGTGTCTATAGCTCTAGTTAAACAGTTGAACATTTTCCTAGCATATGTGAAAGCTCCAGGTTCAGTCCTCATAACATTCACTGTATAATCAGTACATGGAGTCACTCTGTAATGCATTATCATGCAGAACTTATTGCTCCTATATAATGCAGAATCCATTGTCCAAACTCTATGTATTCCAACATTTCTAAATGATCACTGCAATGAGATCAAGCAGTACCAGTCTTTTCCTGCCTGTTTCACAAACATGATATTCCAGTGCCAAATATTAGGATTTTCTTAGTCTTATATTAGCTCTTTTATTTTTGGTATCATAATATCATTACATCATTTTTTATCCTCCTTATTTCCTCCAAACCCTGCAGTTCTTTCCAGGCTGTATAAAAATTTTTGTTCCTCATTCTACAGTCTTTAATCTTTATAATTGTACCTGTTACATTAAAGTCATTTATCTATTTAGTTGGTTTTTGTAACCATCAAAAGAACTTAAATATAGTGAAGTCTATTCTCTCATATAACCAGAATATTAAAAGCGTTCCTATCTCTGTGACAGTATCAGACATTAGACTTCTTGTATTCTGTGTCTTAGGTGTGGCCTTTATTGACCAAACCAATGACAATCTAGTATCCAGTTATTGCATTTTCATTTTCAATTGGCAAGAAAAAACAGAAAAAGGACAAAATGGGCTGGTGCAGATACATCTATATCACACTTGGGCATGTAGACAAAGGACTCTTAATGTTACCAGAGGGAAACTTTAACATCCATGCTTTTGCCATACTACTTAACTAGAATTTGGAATAAATTTGCATATACACCAACTGATAAATAAATAATAGAAAGGTACTAAATCTACACAATTGACTTTTATTCATCAATAAAAGAAAAATAAAGTTATGAAGTTCATAGAAAAATGAAACTGGAAAATACATTAAAAATTAGGTAGCCCAGGAACCAATAAATAAATAAAATGTGTTATCTCTCTCTTCTGTATATCAGAGATTATAACTAGTATATGTGTGGTTATGTGACTGTGAGTATAGGTGTCAGTCAAGAAATGATCAGGAGTTTAGGGTCAAGAAAAGGTTATTAAGGAAAGTACTGGTGGGATTAATAAAACAAATACAACAACAGTTGGAAGAAATGTGTTTGGGGCAAGAAATGCGGAGAGAAATGTGGGCAAAGGAATAGCCAAAATATATACAAGAAAAGCCATAGGTAAACATGTTGACTCTGTTAGTTAAATAAATAAAATCTTTTCTTGCCTAATTTTGGATCCTATAAAGAATGAAAATTTAAGTGTTTTTAATGATTAAATAAACAGAAAAGAGTCTGAAAAGAGATGGGGAATATTGAAGAGCCTTTCTGCATGCTACCTTGAAGGTGTCGGCCTCTGTGAGTAAGAGTTTATTTCACATGGGAGCATGCAGTGGTCTTGTCCATACCTGACATTCCCTTTATTTAAAAGTGGTGAACATCTTGTGATTATTTGAACTCTCACAGAGTGTTCTTGTATGATATTAGAAAACTAAAAACATTAAGTACGTTATGCTTTCTGATCCTAATTACATTGTATTCACTCATCCATATGTTTAATTAAACATCATTGTTTTTCCTAAGCATTGATAAATGGTCAGCATACTTCCCATAAAGAGTTTATTTTATTTATTTTTTTGGGGGAAGTGTTACAATAATATTTTACATAAACAGTCATGAAAACATAGTAATTTATACACTATCAAATACGTGGATTAGAGTAATTTATTACTAGGAAACATCTACTTAGAATCAATAGAAGCAGCCATTTAAATTATAATTCTATACTGTATTTAAATTTAACCACTTTTAAATTCTAAGAGAGTAAAATTTCAAAGGTATTTAAGTGTGTTAAAAATTTCACCCCATCATTCTGTATTTTTATTTTTTTATTTAAATTGTAGATGGTCATATAAGGTTGTTTTTATAGTGATCTCTCATATACTTTGAACATATTCTTCTCTATGTATCCCCCATTTCTCCCCTTATAAATTTTTTAGTAATTTTTGTTATTTAAAAAGTTTTTTCTCATACCCTCCGCTGCTTCTCCTCCCTCCTCTCCCTCATTCTCCCTCTGCTTCACCTTCCATCCCATTCCCCCATCCATTCACCAGGGAGAGAAAGGAATACTAAGGTGAATCAGTTCTGTCTGTGTCCCTCCTCCCAGTATCAAGGTTGAGTTAGGTGTTCCACCATAGGGAATGGGCTCCACAAAGCCAGTTCATGGACCAGGAATAAACTCTGGTCCTACTTCAAGAGGCTCCACAAACTGCCCATGCTTTAGACTGTCATCTACATTCAGAGAATTTAGTTTGTTTTGGTTAAAGTTCCTCAGCAGTTGTTTCTGATTCGGTGAGTTCCAGTAGCTCCAGTCAGCCTTCCCTGTGGGTCTCCTCCTCAAGATCCTGATCACTTAACTCATACACACTCTTCTCACCCTCTTCAGCTGGACCAGGAGATGGACCCGGTACTTAGCTATAGATCTCTCCTTCTTCCTTCAACAGTTGCTAAATAAAGTTTCTATAATGACAATTAGGGTGGACACTCATTTAGTTATAGGGGAAGTCCTGTTTAGGCACTCTCTCCACTGTTGCTTAGAGTCCTAGTGGGGAACATCTTGTGGGTTCTTGGGTGTTTCCCTAGCACCAGGTTTCTCTCCAACTCCATAATGACTCCCTCTATCAAGACACCTATTTTTTTTTTTTTTGTTCTCCCTCTCTGTTGCTCCTCTGACTCCACCATTTCATTCTCTCATGATCTCTCCCCACCTCCCTTTGCTGACTCCCCTATAAGATCCCAATTTACTCAGGAGATCGTCCCTAATTCCCCTTCCCAGAGAGATCATGGATGTGTCAAGTTCCTCCTGTTATCTAGCTACTAGGGGTTTGTGGATTATAGCCTAGTTATCCTTTGCTTTATGTCTCAAATCCACTTACGAGTGAGTACATACAATCTCTTTCTTTCTGGGCCTGTGTTACCTCACTCAGGATTATACTCTCCAGATCCATCTATTTGTCAGAAAAATTCATGATTGTCATTTATTTATTTGTTTGTTTGTTTGTTTGTTTGTTTACTGCTAAGTAGTACAACATTGTGTAAATGTACCACAATTTTTTTAATTGACTTTTTTAAACAGACCATCTGTCTATACTCTTTCATGTAATAACAGGTCACCTTTTGTATAGATCATAGTATTTCCAACTGAACTTTTATTAGGAAAATCAACCTTCTACTTTTACAAGTTATGTATCAAAAATAATATTTTGAAGATCTAAACATATTTAATGTATTGTCCTGAGTCATGTAATATTAATTTACATATGCACATAATATATTGACATTTAATTTAAAAATATATTATGCATTATTTCTGGTGCAGTTTGTACTACAAAAATACTGTCTGTTATATTTTCTTTATAAGTATTAGAGCTTTTCTACACTCAAATTTTGTATGTGGATGTTAATTGTGGGCTTATAAATATTTGAAATCTACAACAATGAAAATTTTGCCGGAAGAGGAAAGTGGAATCATTAATTGACATCATTTTTATCAAAATATTTTGACAATTCCTCACATTTATCTCTGGTTCTGGTAACCTATGCTACAGATGCATTTTGATACTTTTGTCTTTTTGACAGACTTTCTTGAGATATTTTTGGCTTTTTGATGCTTTAAAGTTGTTCCAATTTTTAATAACTATTATTTATTATTTTCTAGCATTTGTTTATGTTTTGTGTGATGGGAGCTCTATAGCACACATTAATACAACTATATACATACATGGATATACTATAGATCAGAGGATAATCTGCCAAATTTTATTTTTTTTCTTTAATCATGTAGGTTCTGGGATTGAAGTAAAGTTATAAAGATTGGCAGAAAGATCCTTTAACAGTAAGACAATTGTCATCCATGCATACTGCTTCCAAAAGAATTTCATTGACAATGCAACATTAGGATGCTTACACTCATAACCATTATCATCATATTCATCATCTTTATTTTTAACATATGGATTCTGATAGAATATTGACATTTTAAAATCATGACGAAGAATACTCCTACCCATTTGTTTTTCTTTATTTTATTTTTCTTTCATTTAATTTATCTATAATGTTTTATAAGACATAAAGTGTAGTAGAACAGGCCCATAGGGCCAAAGACATTGGCTCAAACCAGTTGTCAGGTATGCAAATAATGTACTTCCATATGAGCCAACCTGGAGTCTGCCTAAGAGCCTAGCAACAGCAGCTGTCCAACATTCGTGATTGCTCAGAATTTGCCTATCAAGATGCTGTCAGATCTTCTGATTAGGCCCAGCCAATAAGGGACAGCCATGCGATTTCACCAGATTGTAACACAGCCTGGTTGCTGGGAGGAGGCTATATAAGGCTCTCCCCATTGTTGAATAAAAGAGTTAGTTAGTCCTTTGCTTTTTAACTGACTCTCAGGTCTATGCTATTGATTCTGTGCTTTATCCCCCCTCCCCTAAGTTATTATAAGGACCTCCAACAATAAATGGGCATCATCTCACAATTATTCAATAAAACCCATCTTTTTTTTTAATCTTCCATTTATTTTAAGTGAAACTTTATTTATTGCTTGTCATAATTTACAGAACTCTACTATGTGCCTCTAGACTATGTTACTATATAACAAGTGATGATCTTGAAATATCTATATAAATGCATGGCTAAGGACAGAAGGTTGCAGGTACAAATTATAGACATTAATGTAGCAACAGTGGCATGTACAAAGAAAACATTCAGAAAGCTAATGTCCAAGAATAGAGTTAGCATGTTCAGAGAGTATAAGTGGTTTTATAAAGGCAAATGTTTATGGCACATCAGCATATGGTTAGACAAAAGGAGATAAATGCTGAGGATAAGGAAGCGATGTCATCAGTGGTACTGCACAATAAAAAGGCATGTGTGTTTTTGAGATCATTATAGGCAAAATATGATAATTCTTTCAAAACAGTTTGAAAACCCGAAGGAATATAAATAGTGTCAGTTAGATGATTTGATTTGATTTATGTGTGATAAGTACAATCTGTTACCAGTACTTGTGTAAGAGTGTGGGCAATTTTTCAAAGGAAATAGTTATCAAGTGAGCCTTGAGTTAGGACATATATGACCAAAAATGGCAGTTTCTGGTCTGTGATGTAAGAGTTTTAACCACAATTTTGTTAAAGAATATATTCCCAAGTTTCTACTTATCAAAACAAGAAGTCTGCAGCTTCCTCCCCACTGTCTATTTTTTGATATCATAACAAATAACCTATGGTGTTAAGCCAACTATGGGGACAGTCTGAATTACTAAATCAATTTAAACATTAATTAGCAAATACAGTGTCTGCATTAAATTATTTCATCATCACTTCAGAATATCTGTTAACTCAATGTTTTTATATTAAATATATAACTATAATCATTTCTCCTTTTGTAAGATGTTTTGATTACAAGGGGAGAATTACTTCATTTTTATTTGCCACTGAATCATTACCTTTTCCTTCCAAATACTTCTGGATTTTAACACCAATTACTGAATAACTTATATTATAAAAGAGTATGTTTAGTTAGATTTTAAAAATATTTAATCTTTTGGATATAAAATTATGAGGTCAGTAATTAAAATATCAACATATATTATTAAAAATAACATTAAAGCACTATGAATATTTTAAATATTATAGAATGTCTTCAGTATTTGTACATGTATTGGAGTAATTCTTTAAAAGTATAGATGCCATTTTAATATACAATTGATCCAAATGCAGTAGACAGTAAGAAATCAAGTTTCAAATGTGATTCTTGTAGAAGGGTACCCTCCAGAGAAGTATTTTTCTCTCTTTAGGTGGAATGGTGACACTATGATTTTGTGGCTTAAGCTGTGTCTTCTTTTTTAGAGATAGTTTAAATGCCATTCACCTTGCTAGAAGAGTGAATTACATGGCACCTAGAGCCACAGCAGCACCGTGAAACGTGGCATCTATCCTTCTTGATATGGAAAGGGAAAGTCCAAAAGGCCTTTTCAAATCACTACACTAATTTCAAGCTAGAGGCAGTTTTGGTTATGTTGCTTTGCGTTCTATACTATTGATACAATCCACCAAAAAATTTATCAGCAGTGACCATGAAATAAAAGTTCAAACATCACTGGTGATGTTGCCAGCATAAAGACAGAGGTGTTCTTCAAATAGGAACAGACAGATGGAGTTATCCCCAAAGTAGAACTGACTACTGTTAGACGCTGGCGGAGAGGAATGTATGTTGGTGACATTCCTTGGAATTCCTAGGACTGAAACCAGGAGAACCACAGGGCAGAGTGACTTGCTCACAATCACAAATAATGAGTCTATGGAGTTTTAGGATGAAAATTACATTTTCATTTTTACTTTCTTATTGAGATTATCACTTCATTTGATTTTCTTAAGTTATATTTTATAGTCATTAACATGGAAAGAAGAGAAAATATAAAATTTCTCTTAAAATCTAATTTAGTATTCTGATAAAAAATGAAATTCTCTACTTTATGAGTACTATATTTAGAAATAACCTCTGTTTCAGACATCCTGAAAAGTGTATTTTGATTCTGCCTAGATTTCTCTTATCATAAAAAAACCAAAAACTATGTGACAAAGAAGGTTTTTCTATAGTTTTGTTATCTGTAGTGTTGTTTCCCTGGTATTTCAGATTCTTTATCGTGTTTTCTGTCATTCTTCTGTTGAATTTTTCTGAAACATGCTGTCAAACTTAAAAAAAGTTAGAGACAAGCAACAATAGTTACTATATTTTTAAATCCCTTTGTGGGTTTTAGTTTTAAAAGCTGAATATTGTACAACGACACTTCAATGCCTGATCATAGAAAAATTTATTTTGAAAATGACAGGGTTGTAGCATGTGATTTAAGTATAACTCTAGGGTTGTCAGAACCAGCAGTGAGCACATCAATACAAATCCATAGATATTTAACTAGAAAAAAAATGAAGTATTTAAAGACTGTGGGTAATATTTGTAGAATATGTTTTTAAAAAACAAAAAAAGAATTACACCATATCAGAAAACAAACAAAATATGAATTATATAAGCCAGTTGACCTGTCGACTGACTTACACTTGGAAATATGTCTTTGTAACCTTGTTTGCACTGTTAACTGTACTTGTCCTTTCTCTCCATGGCATTCTGACTATAGCATATTCCCTCTCTGTCTAAACCAGCTATATGGATAGTATATAAATTAGCTCACAGTTTTGTGTATATACTCCTTTTTACTATTTGGATTTTATGCATGGACATACATCATATAAAGTGGTTTCATGATGACATCTCAATTCCTGTGTTTCACAGAGCCAAATTTTAATATGTCTAATAAACAATATTGTATTATTTCTTATCATTAGGCTTGAAACCTTAAACAATAATAGTTTAATACATTTAATATATTTCTTTGAAATGAGATGTGTTTGAATCCTCTATTTTGTAAGTTTTCCAAAGTTTATCAGACAATCTTAATTCTCCTATAAGTTTTTCATAAAACAAATAACTTCAGACTCTTTTATTTTCTAACTATGCAGTAATTATTATAAGTATTTGACGATATGAGACATCAGTGAGGCATGACACACTGTGTTTAAATTCAAGGTAATGTCTTACACTCAACAGAACAAGCAAGCTGAAATAAACTTAAATGTGGAAGTAAAGGTAAGTTTTAGTTTCTGGACACTGTTGAAATTTATTAGATGTCTTGAAGAGGTTAGAGGCATTCTCTTGTCCTGCGCCTAAACTGGATTTTGGCTGAGCAGGTATATTTCAAAATGGGGACAAAACTTCCATGTTTACTAGGTGAATTTTAAGTAGACATGAAAATTGAAGATTGTAGGTTCAGAATTTGATGGTTTAAATTATGAGTGCCCCAAGAGGTCCATGTACTTAATCACTTGGCCCACAGTTTATGATTCTTTTGGTGAGGTTATGCAACTTTTAAAAGATGTAATCTTGGTGGATAAATTCTGTTGCTCAAGACTAGTTTTGTGAGTTTATTCATTTCCGGTTTACTGTCTGACTTGTGCACCTGTTGATAAATATGTTGTGAGCTTACTCCAGGCTCAGGTGACCTGGTGTGTGTGTGTGTGTGTGTGTGTGTGTGTGTGTGTGTGTGTGTGTGTGTGTGTGTGTTTCCTAACCTCTACTGGAGCTACTGAGCAGTCAAGTTTTAGACTAGTCATTGTTAATTTTTAAGTCATTATATATATATCTGAGATACTCATCCTATCACAGACACTGATAACATCTGTGTTCTTTTTAACCTTGTCAGTTAGCAATTTCACACAGTGTCTAAGTACTAATTTATTACAATAATTGATCTTCATAATACTACGAAATAATTGTTCTGGTTTGTTATTAGTTATAGAAAAATTACAAGATTCCCAACCTATGGAAAGCAATTCGTGCTTAACTTTCTCCCCAGAGGCTTTGAGCTGCATACAGATTATTCCATTTCATCTTTCTATGTCACTTAAGTATATTGTGTATGTTACTATGACAAACCCTGTTTTCCTTTGATTACGTTTTAGTCACATTAATTCTCTCATCTCTTAGATTCACTGTAATAGTCCTTAAACTTTCTTCTATATTTTCCATATATTCTTTTATAATTCATTTTTCCCGTACATTTCAATTCTTCAGACCATTAAGCAGTATTAGAGGTTTATTTTATGTTAAGTATTATTGGAAATATTCATTCATACATATATATGTAATAATATACATGATATATATACTTATATATTACTATTGGCTTTTATCTGTTTATTATATCATATAATCTATTTTTATTTATTTATAGTTTAATTTTTAACACATTTTAATAGAATATGTTGATTTGGTTCATGTTTTTGGTGTGTATATGATTTCAGAGTGGACCACTTTGTATTTAATAGCCAATAAGTGAACTCATCCCTGAGATAGGCTGACATCCCCCGGAAGTAATTATCTCTCTATACTTTCACGTCTAGGCTAGAGAGTGGTGCAATTTTCCTCCTTCCCTGTTAATATGTTTATTCATGTTATACGGACATTGTTTCAGTTTTATGTTGTATTTCTAAGAGACATTTTTACAGAGAATTCCTAGTATTCAGACTCTTACAGCCATCCTGCAGTGTTCCCTGCACCAAAGAGGGAAGTGCTGTGATGTTCACGTATCCACTGTGGTGAGGCTCGCCACAATCTATTGATTGCTTTATTGCGTCCAGTTGTGGTTTTCTGTGATGGCCTACATTTGCTGTAAAAGAGACTTAGATGAAGGCTGGTCTCTACATTTACCTTTAAGTATAAGAGTAATATATATAATATATCAAGTAATTATGCTGATTTAGCCCGTGGCTACAATCTCATTAGACACAGCGATTGGCTAGATTTCAAGTTCCAGGCATGACTTCCCTCTTTGGGAGTTGGTCTTAATTCTAGCAGACATTTGTTACCAGCAATATGTGTGTCACTTCATGTACCTCTCTCTATTATGCCATGCTGTCTGTGTTATAGCTTATACATCTTACAGGTGGGAGGACTATTTATACATTTCCATTTGTAGTTTGCAAGGTAGTTCCTGGTATGGGAAAGAAACAGTGGAAATAGGTCTTTCAGATTAGATCTAGCTGAAACCACTGAGTTCTGAGTCCTAAATATATGCTATCTTCCTCAAAAGGAACCATCCCTCCACCCCACAAGGGGCAAGTAGGGACTATACCAATTATCTAGAGCTTTGGAAATCACTTGGACTGCCCTGATCAATCATTTGAAATATGAGAAATCAATCACTTCTCATTCATATGGGAATATTCTCATTCTTGAGGGGAGTATTGTCAACTAAAGTAGCATAACTTATTTAAGAATGTATGTTTGTGCATATATATGTATATATATAAATATAGTATACGTTTTGGTAAATAAAATTATACAAATTTTAAGGCTTCATCAAGCAACCATGCTGTTATTTGTCCTTTGTCCCCCTTTTTTCTCCTGCATTTTGTGTCACTGGCAAAACTTCTCTATAATTCTGTGGCATTTTTCTCTGTGCAATTGATTGTGCAGATGCCCAATAGTTTTATTAGGTCCCACTTTTCAATTTTGATCTTAATTCCTGGACAAATGGAATTCTGTTCGGAAAGCCCTTTTCTGAACCTATATTTTGTGGTCTAGCTCCTTTCTTTTTCCTGGCAGTTTTAGTGTTTTAGATTTCAAATTGAGGTCTTTGATCCACTTGGATCTAATTTTTTTCAGGGTGATAGATATGGGTTAATTTCGTTCTTTCACATGCAGACATTAAGATTTATCAGCACATTTGCTAAAGTTGCTCTCTTGTCTCCAATATACATTTTGTGCCTCTTTGACAAATATCAAAGGGAAAATTATTTTTTTATATATTTGTAATTTTTATTTTATATAGTGAGACATGATTTGGTAGGAGAAAAGCTGAGATAAAGCTAATAGTCCTGTAATACTTTATTATTTAGGAATTCTAGCATGTATATCCTCTATAAGTCAGAGGAAGTTACCAGTAATCAGTAGTTATAGAATCTCTAGATTTTTACACATACACACCAAAAATGATTGCCTTCCCTAGAAGACTAGATTGAATACTGCTGAATGTATTACAGTGTTTTAATAATTGTATTAGTGTTTATAGACAGAACAAGCAGTGTACTAATGTGACATTAAAAATAGAGATTATTACCTTGACCTTTTAATTAAAGTAATTATTTTGATGGAAGAAGAAAACCCATTTTTAAAAAACCCTTTAAAGACCTGAGACAATTAAAAGATATCACAATTGCAGAATTTCGAGAAGACTATTTTAAATATTTTTCCTAATACATGATTTTAGGTGCACAGCTGTAACCTTACTCATATTTTCTGAAGCAGATAGAGGTTGTGGTTTCAGAAATATCATTACATTCATATGTGAAAGTAAGTCATAGTTTACAAGATCCTGGTTAATGTCTAATTGCTGCATTTTAACTACAAGGAGTATTTGATTACAATTGTGCCTGATGAGCTATTATGAGGATATAAATCAAATAAGCCTTTTAGCAAGTAGTTCTGAAAAGGTTATGTGATACAGACACATCAGCCTTGCAAAGTGTTGCCATTGGATCTATTGCCCTGCCATGGATGGCAGGGAAGTTAGTCAGGGTCCTCTGCAATGTCTTTCCCCTATTATCGATAAAAAGCATTGACAAATGAAAGAGAACACAGGCAAGAGTTTGATATGCATGCCAGTAGGAGACTGTTCTAGGATGGTTTTCACAAAAGGAGAAATGTGACTGTTGCAGGCTGGTTACTCTTCACTTCTTCCTTCTCAAATCTGTCTTCATCAGAAGGAACTCCTCCTAAAGCCTGTTTCCTAGTAAACCCGATTCTGTCAACTGCTGTATAAGATGCAGCACTCACATTGGTTTGTTAATGAATATGTGCAATCATTGAATACTTACCGCTTCAGTTCAAATAATAAAGGACTTCCAACTAGACATTTTCTTCCCTAGTTCTGGGACTACATTCAGTCACTAAGTCAGCAAGAGGCACATATTTTCTGTGCAAATCATGTGAGTAAGAGCTAAGGGATATCAAAATTGAAATGCTTACTTTTCAAATGATATAAACATATTAGTTTGCTAGGGCTCCTATTAAAAGTCACACACTTGAGTGAGTTAAAGAGGTAAGAAATCTGCACTTAAAGCCACAGCTATTTTGAGCTTGGAGGCCTCCTGCTTTGCTGTATGTCCTGTGGTATTGTGTGTAAATGCAAGTATGGTTATTCGTGGGGTCCCCAATTTCCTCTTTTATAAGAATCCCAGTTATACTCAATTAGGAAACTACTCAAAGGCAGACATTTACATTTGCTTAAATACTTTATTCTTTTAAAGACTCTGTCTCCAAATACCATCACAGTCCCAGGTGTAGGAAAATTAGAATGTCAGCATGAAAATCTGGAGTCCTTGTAAGTTGGCAATAACAATAGGCCATTGCGATAGTCTCAAAAAAAAATGAGTAAGTTGCGTTATATATTAAGCAAATATTGTTTCTGTTAGCACTTAGCATTGCTATAGTAAAGCATTGTGCTTACATTTTTAATATTTAAAGAAATGTACCTTCATTTAATACTGAGGCCTCTCAGGATCTTTATGATAAAAACAAAGCTCTATAAATCCTGGTCATTTGAGTAAGATATATTGACTAAAATAATATTTTATTTGAGTTATTTTTAACAGTCATTTCTCTCAACACTATTTCTTTAAGAATCTAGCTAGAAAATTGTATCACCTTATTGGTACACAAACTGAAAAAGAAATCATTGATTTTACTTTATTTCACCCACAAAACTTTCTTTTAAAAAATGACTTAAAAATTTTTAGCTGTGCTAACAAGGAAATTGAATGGGGAGCCAAATTAAATGTCAGTAGCAAAAATCCACAAAAATAATACTAACCAAACTAGTAAAATATGAAAGGGAAATGGGTGGCTTGGCTAGTAAAGAAAATTCGGGAGATAGTTATGAATCTAATGCATGATACCATGTCATAGGAAGAAATTTCTCATCAATACAGAACAGAAAAGCAGAGTGTCAATGGAGCTTTGATAAACTTGGTCACTCTTCAACATATTTAACTTAAATATCTTTCAGTAAAGACTCTTCCTACAGTGGAATGAGAATTACTTTCCTAATTTGTAGTCTGAGAGCACCCAAGTCCTTCAGTCTGAAGCCTAGCCCTCACGTTGTATTAACTGTACCCTGTCTAATTAATCATTTCTCTTTGCTTAAGTCTTTTTTTCAGTCTGGAAAAAGTAAAAACCTTTGTGTTCTTTTTACATTTGTATTTCTGTGATTAAACACTCTGACTCAAAAGCAACTTTAGGAGGAAAATTTTATTTGGCTTACAATTCCAAGTTAAAGCCTTTCATTTCGATGAAGTCAAGGCAGAAATTCAAGGAGCTAGTCACTTCACATTAGTCAAAAGAAAGGATGCATCTCTGCTGATCTGATTACTTTCAGCCATTTTGCTTTTCTTGCTCATTGCTCAGCATGTCCTTCCTATTGTATGGTATTTCCCACACTATGCTGGTTGTCATACATCAACAACCAACAAGGAAAATCCCCCAAAGACATCCTATAGGTAAAGCTGATCAGCATAATTCCTCTTTAAGACTCTCTTCCCAACTGATTCTGGGTTGTTCCAATTTGACAATTAAAATTAAGCAGCACACATAATGTCCACCTTAAAAAAAATGTCTAATTTCTTTTTATATGTATTGTATACAAAAACCTACCCTCACACCTGGTTGTAATTATTGTTATCCATTACATATTAATGTTAAGCATTTATGTTTTTCTCCCATTATTTTGAAGGACATCGTTACCAGGTCTAATTGTTTCACGGAAATACTATGCTGGTCCTGTCCCATTAGAAGCACATACAGGCTAATTGGAACACTGAAAGTATTTCTCAAATAATCATTGCTTTGTCAGTCATTTGTTTTCCGGACAACTTCTGATCTATTGATACAGCTTGTCATAGAAATGTAGCATAAGCTCACAATATTATGTTAAATTTATTGCATATTAACCATGTGGGTGGTTTTGTAATTATCTTTATACAAGTAGCTGGATGTATAACTATTTATAAAACCCCCCCTTTTTTTTTCTTTTCAGTATTTCAATGTCTCTCTCTCCTCCCCCATCCCTGTCTCCATTCTCATCACCCTGATTTACAATACTATACAAATATTTAAGACCTATGTTTTAGAGTTCATCTTTCTGTGTTACCTTTTACAGCATTCATTATATTTTTCTTCAAATTAATCTTTTCCCCTTAAATTATTGCTTTGACCAATTCTGAGTACTTATTTATTTTTTTCCTAAACAAAGTAATTTAAAGATATGGTACATTTACTGTAGCAATTATATAGAATAGAATCATATAGTGTTTTGCCTTACAAGTAGGACTTATATTTATGTGGGTACAGGAGATTTGGAACCAGGCTCTCATGATTCATAGAAGATGCTCTTACATCCAGCACTGTCCCCTTCCCCAGTCACCGTGGTTCATTTTAGAGTTAAAATTCTTAAGCTTTAAAAATGGTATGTATGAACCAAACAAAAATTGTAATTATTGCTAGAGACAAGATCTATGCACTCTAACTCTTCCCTCACTCTTCCTTATTTCCCTCCAAATGTGGGGAAGTTTTCTTTTTACATTAATATTTTTATATATGAAAATAATCACAATCACTCTTGTTGTGAGAGAAAATGGTGTTGTTCTTTTAAGTCAATAGAGGACCAAGAGAAGAACGACCTTTTAGAGAAAGGATGAAGTAGACACCTGTGCAAAGTAGGATCTTCTTTCTTTTCACCTGACCTGAAGGATTCTTTTGTGAATCTTTTAAAATGTGGAAATTGCTTTCCTCTTTGGCATATTCATGGATCCCAACTTTAGATATATTCATGTGTAGTTTCCCAAAACCCTAGCATGAGAAAATCCACTGCCTGGACTGCATTTCTTCTTCTCAGTGGTCATTTTCCAGCTCCAGTTCCATTGATGACTAATAATATTCTAATTGTTCAAGAAACAAGAGGTAGAGTTTTTTGATTCTGACCCTACCCTTTACTTGTCCTATTGCTTCATTTTAAAATTCAGCCTTAAAATATCAAGTCTTCTTTAAAACATAAATATTTGTGCAATATTTATATAAATCATTTCTTCATATTTGGTATAGATATCAACATATTATAATTCACTTGTTAACTAAATTGCATGCAACTAACTAAATCAGTTAACTCCGTTAACTAAATTTTCATGCAATTTGTTGCTAACTAACTTTTATATAGTCTTCTTTCATTTTTTATATTTAATGATTTTTGTATGCACTGGAAATAGTGTTGGTTCAATCAACTTTAAAAGGAAGGAAAACTTGTAGTTGTGTAATCAGTGAATATAAAAAGTAGTTCATTTTTATTGAGCTGAGTAGCTTTTGTACCATTTCCCATTATGAATACCACATACCACCTGCACGCTGTCCTTCTGCTCTAAGCTATTGGAAGTAGTATTATATGGACTATATCAATGAAACTTTGTCCTTTGATTGGGTGAAGGTTCAAGCCAAAGGATGAGCATGAACTAAAGATATTTCATCTCTTAACTCTTTCCCTGTGGGGTCACTGTAGGATGCTAAATCTTTGAAGTGAAAATCATAACACGCCAGATGCCAGTGTACACAGCCTTCTCTTTCTAAGTTCCAAGAATGACTAGTCTACTGATTTTCAGGTCCATGAGATACCCATGCCCTGGCTCCTAAACAACGCTTTATAGGCTGTTACAATTCTATTTGCAGCTTTACTTCTATGACTCTCAGTCAATGCATTCTTTTGATTTTGGTTTAAAATTCAGCTTACAAATTGTATACAAGAGTACTCTTTTATAGCCAGGATCTCTGCGTCGATGGTCAGCAAGGGGACAAAAGAAAAGATTGAGCCCAGCAGACAGGTTCCAGAAGTCAGGAATCTGTGGGGGTTAGGGATGGAGGAGGGCAAAAACCAGTGTCTTTGTTCCTCCAGGTGAGAATGTGGAGGGCTGCTGCTGTCTGCCCTGTAGTCCTGATCTCCTGTCACTAAAGCTGAGTAGGGAAGCCAAGTGTACTTACTGAGGTTCTGTTCTCCTCTACTATTTGACACAAGAATGAAGGCCTTTCTAATCCTCTATGGACTGTCATGCTACTTTAATATATACCCGTTTGTACATTCTCTTCTCAAAACCTTTGTCTATAATCTATAAATCTATAATGCTTTCCATCACCAGCAGGGAAAAAACGCAATGTAGGCAGTAGACATCCATTTCAAATCGCCTTCTCCTAAGTTCTTTCACTGTCTAATAATAATGCTATTATTACCAGCCTCCTTCATTGCAGTCTGAGGGCTCTAGGAGTAAGAAAATACAATGTGCCTGGTTTATAGGCATGTAAAAGCTATGTGAGTCCAAAAGGGACCTTAGTTTAGACAAGAAAACTAGATCCTGGCATTGATGGTATAATAAATAAACATATTGGCTGATTTCTGCTCTGATGGTGATATGAGTTGTCTGAGTATTAAGAAGGACAGTTTTAGAAATGGAATAATTGCTTTTACCCTTCATGGATAGGGAGTTACTACTGATCTCTTCCTGATGCAATGCCAATCTCCTTATCAAATTCAAGGTAGAGGGGATAAAAAATGATAACTAAAGTTAGAATAATCATAATCAACTTTGATTCACAGACTACACTTCTATGTAATAGATTATTCTTTTGTTGATGCAATAAACTAGTATGATTCCAAAGATTTCCAGGTGTCATAATCATATACAGAATATACTTTGTTGTCTCTGAATTCCAGCACAAGTTTAATGAATATCTCATAATAATAGAGATATAGTGGTAATTATAGAAGAATGCAAAAGGAAATTCACTATCTTCTATTATCTTTGAAAATATCTTTCTAATACTGAATAAATTCCCCTAGTAATAAGTTATATTACAAAAATTATGTGTGAAGGCTGGAGATTGCTCAATGGTATATAGGTTTAAGTTACTAGGTACTCTTTCAAAGCATGGTGGTTTGATTTCTAGTAACCATATGGTATGCAAAAGCCATCTGTAACTTTAGTTCTAAGATATCTGAATATTGCCTGTTCTCTATGACTGATTGATAAACTTTAAAAATTTTTATGTTAACATAAAAACTTAGAATTACAAGAATGAAATTTATGTTAGGTATTAATACTGACAGATGTCAAATTATTTATACCTTAGAAGTAAATTACTGCAAAAGATCTTGTTAACTGTTTGATTATAAGATAAAATTTCAGAGGTTAAATCATCAAAAGTTTGCATATGAGTGCCAATCTAATCATAGCAGACAAATGTAGGTTATAAATTTTGATAAACTTTTGTCTTAAAAGTTGTTTACCAGCTTAGTATTCTTCTATAAGGCTGCTATAATCTATTAATCACTAGGCATCACTGACTGAGAATTAGAAAACCGAGAACTCAAAACTAGCAAGTATCATATGACTTAATTAAGATGCCAGCACTGCTTTGCAAGTTTTCAAGGGTGGTCATCCAGGAGGTGCTCATCTATCCACAAGGATGCTGACAGAAGCTTGCTATGAAATAGGTCAAAATACACTTTATGAAACATTTACCATTGTTATTCTCATGGATAAAACCGTCAAGAAGAGCTGCTTACTTCACCTAACTTCATTTAGTCCTGTGCTCTTTCCTCTGCTCTGTCACTAATACCTCTAGTACCTGATGAGGTCTGTGGTCCGTTGTGCACCAAATGGATAATTATATTATCTCAAATATTAAGGAGTTGCGTGAAATTTCTTTTCTAGTATTTAAATTCTCTTTAAGTCTCAAAAGTGCAAATAATACACATGCACACTTATTCACAAACATGCACATGAAACATTTGCCAATATACCTCCACACACATGTGCAGACCTACTCATACAGGAGCACACACACATACACATACATTTACTCTCTCTTTCTTTCTTTCTCTCTCTCTCTCTCTCTCTCTCTCTCTCTCTCTCTCTCTCTCTCTCACACACACACACACACACACACACACACACACATGGACACACACTACTCTCGCACTATAAAATATTCAAAGAAGTAATACTTTGTATTTATTTTACAATTCCTTATACACTCAAATACATACAAATTCACAAATGTTCAAGATTTATAAGGTGTTTCCCTTTCATTTTTTTTTGCACTTTTGATTTTCTTATATTTACTGTGAGTGGGGTTATTTCACCATCCTTAGAAGATGTCAAATTTGGTAGGAACTAGACTGCAGAGTATATTCTTTATTTTTTCTGGTCTTTCTCATTCACTCTGCATCCAGTTATCCACTATTCTGCATTGTGTTCTATGCCCTCATATAACTTTAGAATCATAGTAAAGAGGGTTTCATCACTCAATGTGGCTCAGCTACCTGAAGGTCTAGGATTCAGTTCTGCTTGGCATCTTTCTGTAAAGAATGAACATGTCTCATAGATTCAGATTTGAAGTCTGTTGTAATGTTTGGATGTTGTAGAATTTCTAATTGTCCTGCCATTTGTGTCTCCTGAAGTGGTGAAGCAGTGAACCATAAACAATAGCAACCTTCATTGTTCCCCACATGGCTTTGGTACTCTCTTTGCCTGTGCTTCCTGTTATCCTTCAGATGACTTCTCTGCAAGTGTGTATCTTATATAACTCTTACCTAATTATATCTCTATGTCTATTTCACCTATTAGGTATTTATAATGATCTTTTGAACACCATTATATGACACTACAAATAATTTCAGGGTCATTATTTTTACAGTATGAAGACTAGTTTGAGGTTTTTAAAATGCTATTTTCTCTTATATGATCTTGGTCTTTAAGTAATTTTTATTTTGGGGTATGTTATATAAAATGAAGCATGATATTATCTGTTCCCATCTAAGCCATCCATTTTTCTCCAGTTTACTCCTTCCCAAGTTTAGTGTCTTTTGTTGTTGCTATTGACAACCCACTAAGTCCGGTTAGCTTGACCACATGTGCACGGGTGTGGGCCACTGGGTCATGAGAAACCTACCATCTGCCAAATATTATAAAAAGAATAATTGTCCCTACACAGCTACTGTACGCTGCCAAGACCTCTGAAGTATAACAAGACCTAAGCATCATGTACTCCTTCTATGCAGAGATTTTATCTGTCTTGATCTTGTATGATTCTTGTACATGTAACAATATTTGCTGTTGATTCATGATTACCATAATGATGATGTCCAGAACACAGTATTTCACAGCATCCCTGCCCGTTCTCCAGCTTTTACTTTCTTTGTACTTCCTCTTCTTCAATATCTCCTTAATCTTGGTAACGATGGCACTGATACAGATGTCCCATTTGGCTGAACACTGAATCTCTTCCTAACACTCTGTCCACTGAGTGGGGGCAGTGGCTTCCACCAAAGCTGAGAGTAAGATTGGAGGTAGGAATTTATGGAAAGTTAGGTCATCTTAGATTGATCTTTCAATATGCCTGCTATTAGGTGAAATTATTACTTGCAATTTGCAGTTAAAAAGCAGTGGACATTAAATGATTCACAGAAGTGGAAGAAGTCATCATAAATGAAGCAGAAGGGTGTATAATATTTAGACAGGCATAGACCCCCCCCCCAAAAAAAAAGTCAGGTAAGAAAAGTCTAGGCTGCAAGCAGTGACTCTATTTTGCTGGAATATGAAATAACATTTTAATGTACTGACTACTTAGTGAGAAAGACTAGCAGCCAAATGTCTCTTTACTAACTGGGGGTCAGGTTTTTATTTCTTCTCCCAGCAGAGCTCAAGATTACAGATCACTAGGTTGTGCCTGAATTTCTTTGTATTCCCTTGAATATTTAAAACTGTATTTATTTTCATTGTACTTGCCCGTAAAGTGACTATTGATCTTTGGTCTACAGCAGAAATTCCTTACCTAATTTTTCTTTCTTTCTTATCTCTGTGATATATTATAAAAGTTATGCCCTTTTTATTTATCTTCATGACACTCATAATAAATAGTTATTTAGGTAACATAGGTTTCCCTTAGAAGCCACTCATATTTTTAATTATATTCTCTGTTCTTAATCAGTACTTAAGTGTGATATGCAAAACCCTACAAACATCAAAATAAATTTAAGTATGAGGACTTCATCAGGGAAAATGAAACAGCAGAGCATAAGCAGTTGCAACTGAACGACTGCTCAAATAATCAGTGTGAGAATCTATAATATGAAGGAAAAATCTGGACTAGCAGAAGGAACAAATGTAAAATAGTAAGAAATTAATATAAGCAATATATAAAAATATTTAGTTCTTAGAGAAAAATAAGGATCCTGATAGAACATCCAAAAGGAGAAAAATTATAGTGGGAAATCAGTATGGTAGTTACCGTTGATACCCTATAAATTCTATTCTAGAGACATTTTCTATCTTACTCTATTATTTTTTCAGTTATCTTTATTTTTTTTTTTATTTAAAAAGTTTTTTTCCCATACCCACAAAAGGTCAAGGCTGAGTAAGATGTTCAGGGAATGGGCTCCTAGTTGACAGTTTATGCGCCAGGAATGAACTCTGGTCCTACTGCAAGAGCCTCTACAAACTGTCCATGCCTTCAGACTGTCATCTACACTCAGTTTTGTTTCTTTCCATGAAGGTTCCTCAGCTGTCATTTCAGTCAGTGAGCTCCCAATATCTTGGGTCAGCCTTCTGTGTGGGTTTCCTCGTGAACCCGATCCCTTGGCTTATATCTTCGGCTTGCTTTCTTCAGCTGGACCTGGAGCTTGACCAGGTGCATAGTTATGGATCTCTGCTTCTGTCTCCGTCAGTTGATGAATGAAGGTTCTATGATGACAATTAGGGTGCTCATTTTATTATAGGGAAACTCCTGTTTAGGAATGCTCTCCAGTATTGCTTGGAGTCCTATCTGGGCTCATCTTGTGGATTCTTTGACGTTTCCCTAGTTCCAGGTTTCTCTATAATCACACAGTGGCTCCCTATATGGAAATATCTATTTCTTTACTAACCCTCTCTGTTGCTCCTCCCATCAAACATCTCATTGTCTCATGATCTCTTCCTACCTTGCCTTGCTTGCTTTCCGTATGGACCCAGTTTACTCAAAAAATCTTCTCTATTTCCTTACTCTATTAAATTCTTACAAATGTATGTGTAGATTGTGTGGATATCCATACAACATTAGTAAGAGTGTCATTATATTCAATTAAATTAAAAAAAAAAGATTTCCTTTTGTTCCTATATCCTGTGGGGATTCAATAAAAGCTTCAGAAGTTTCGGAGATATCAGAGGGAATCTACCCACAGTCTATGTGGGGGGTTAGTAAAAGCTCCAGAAGTTCTGGAGCACTACCCACAGTCAGTCTAGGAGAATCAGGGAGTGGTGATTCACAGCACAGGGAGTGTATCCTGTGAGTGAGTGGTGACCTACACCCTTAATCCCAACTGAGTCCAGGTCATTTTAATTATAGAAGGAATTCCAGATCTTAAGAGTATTTAAGGTGGGGGTAGAAATCCAAGGGGAGGAAGCCAAGCCAGGGGAAGAGAGGCTGAGGAAGCTGGAAGACAGCTGGGTAAGATCTGAGTGTGGTGTTTATTCTCTCTAATATCTCTGACTTCCTCAGAGATCTATCCCTGAGTCTCATTTATTCGTGCAACAATATCCTGTACCCTGAACCTTTGATTGCATAGCTGTATTATTTCATTTCTCATTGTTGCAAACACACCTGACAAGGAGCAAGATACCTGGTGAAAGATTTGTTTTGTCTCACAGCTCAGGAAAAGCAGTCTGTCAATGAAGGAAAGGGATGATTACAAACTAGTCTGTGGCAGCTGGAGGAAGCCTGCTTACACTGGGTGGTTTGGAAAGTAGAGAAAGTGCAATGTCATCACCCAGCTAGTTTCCTTCATTTCCCTTTTAATTATAGTCTAGTAGCCAAGCCCATGGAATGGGGCTGACTGCACCCAGGATGGGTTCTAAATCTCTGGAAGAAACCTCACAGACACAACCCAAAGTGGGGCTCACTGCTCTCAAAGGTAGCCTTTGCTTATCCACGCAAGTGTAGAAGTAAAAATGACAATTGCCATTATCTTATACACAAAAGGTATTATTCACATCATTAAGGCTTAATAGCAGGGGCTTTTGAAGTACAAAGATTTTCCTGAATTGCAGAATACAGGCATTCTATAATTACAAGGATGCTTGTACAGAGAAAAAGGGAAATAGATTGACAAATAAGTAACCATGGCTTTAAAGGTGGAAAAACCAGCCATGAAACAAGACATATATGTAATCTCTAGATGTAGGAGAAACAAGGAAATCTTTAAAACCTTCAGGAAGAACAGAGCCCCACATAGCATGTACTTTATCACAGAACACAACCCTACACAACATGTACTTTATCATGCGGGTTTATTCAATTTAAAATTCCAAGGACAGACATTTATGCTAAGTCATTTGGTTTGTGGTAATGCATTCTATATAGGAAAAGAACCTTAAGTAATGCTTAAAATAATAAATCAGTGCCTCAAATCAGGCTGTCCTTGTGATTCCATGTTGTCTTTTCATCTCTCACTTGGAAAAAAATTGGAAAAGAGATATACCTATATAGGCTCATTTACCTTTATTTTTTGTCCGTTTTTCCATTTTAAATTTATTTATTTATGACTTGTCAGAGGCAAGGTTTCTCTGTGTATCCCTAGCTGTACTGGAATTTGCTCTGTAGACCTCAAATTCAGAAATAGCTGCCTCTACCTTCTGAATGCTGCAAGTAAATGCTTGTGCCATCACTGCCTACCTTATTGTTTTTAAAACTTCGATGTATATATTATATAATCAAACATGATAAGTATAAAGTTAACAGTGCCTATAAATCTCTGTCCTCACCAATAGTAATTTTCAACAAATATTGTGTTCAGTTACCATTCTTGAACGCAACTGTCACCCACATTCTGAGGACCTAGTTCAGTCCCATGCAGGTTGTCCAGCTGTCAGTCTAGAGTCTGTGAGCTCCCAGTAGCTCAGGTCAATTGTCTCTGTGGTTTTCTTCATCATGAACTTGACCCTGCTGCTCATATGATTCCTCCTCCTTCTCTTCAACTGCACTCCAGGGCACAGCAGCATTATTCGTAATAGCCAGAACCTGGTAACAACCTTTCAACTGAAGAATGAATTTTTAAAAATGTGGTACATTAACACAATGCAACATTACCCAGCAGTAAAAAATAATGACATCATAAAACTTGTTGGCAATACACGAAGCTAGACAAAATTATCCTGAGTGAAGTAGCCTAGATCCAGGAAGACAAACGCAGTATGTACTTACTAATAAGTGTATATTAGACACAAAGGAAAAGATAGCCAGGCTACAGTCCACATATCCAGAGAAGCTAGGTAAAAAAGGGAAAGCCTCAGAGTGACATGCCACCCCAGGAAGTGGAAATCGTTAAGATCTTCTGAGTAAATTAGGATACTGGAGTAGAAGGTAGAAGATGGGGTAAGAACTTGAGGGATCTAGATGGCCTAGTTGAGGGAGAGACAGAGAGAGAGCAGTGAAAGAGGTATCTTGATAGAGAGAGCCATTATGGAATTAGGGAGAAATTTAATGCTAGGGAAGTTTTCAGGAATTCACAAGTCTGACCCCAGCTAAGACTCTTAGCAAAAGTGGAGAGGGTGCTTGAACTGGTGCTCCCTGTAATCAGATTAGTGAACACCCTAAATGTCATCTTAAACCTACATCCAGTAACTGAGGGAAGCAGCTGCAGAGAAATCTGTTTTCAATAAAAATGTATTAATTAATTTTAAAAGAACTGAATAAAATCTCTTTGTGCGTATATAGCACATTTTCTTTATACCGTCACCTGTTGTTAGATATGTAAGCTGATTTCATGTTTTCTACTGTGACTAATACAGCAATAAACAGAGGTGTTCAGTGTTTCCATGGTGTGATACTTAGATTCCCATAGGGGTGGCAATAAATCTGAAGGTGCCTCTGTTTTCAGACTTTTGAGGATTATGTTTTTGTTTTTAAAACCCAGCAGTGCACTTTAAAAGCAAGATCGATGGTCAGTCTACCTAGGATTTGTTATTTATCACTTTGACAATGTTCTTCTTGCCCCATAAAGTTTGAAATTCATGAAATGATTGTTGACACACAAAGATGTCTATAAATCTCATTTGTAGACAGTGCTATGAAATTTTACTGCACTTTGCATGTGTCTAAGACAGTAATACCTGTTAACATTTCATAGTGATTACTCATTTTAAGTTCATTAGTGTTATGACTGATGATCATAGATAGAAGGTAGTCTGAAATAAGTCAAGACGTAAGTAATTATTTAAACACTCTTACAGACACTCGGCACTTCCAGCATTCCTTGGCAGACATTGAAAACTGTCTTTTTATACTTACAGATATAGTTTTAAATTCTTTCTTACATTATAAATTAAATGTTTTATCTTATTCATATATTCTCATTCTAATATATATTAGAAACAAAACAATCTCTGCTTCTGTATAACTGATAACTAAATTTCTGATTTCCTTAGTATTTTCCTTATTAATAAAAATTTTTAAAGCAGTTTTCCTTCGGTTATTGAATTTATGTCATTGGCATGAGTATCTTTTAGTATCACCCTGCTGATGGAAACATAAATATCATGCAATCCAAAATTTTGCTGAAATAATGTAAATAAGTAGTTTATACAAATTTACCTATGGGATTCCCAATATCTAGATACCCCCTTCCAAAAAATTAAATCCACTCCATTATTTCACCCAGAATTACAAGATTATTTCCATAGCTGAAGAATGAGTCAGAACATTTTACCCACATGATTTTTATACAGTGATATTTCAATTAGAGAAGTAACACCTTAGAATATGATGTTATGCAGAAAACATAAAGTATTCACTATAAAGAATCACAACATCCAAACAAAGGGTATGTATTTGTTAAACAAAATATTATACATTTCAAACTGTAAATAGTTAAGTGAATAATTGAAAAGAATGACATGCTTACGTATGGGTAAATGCACCTTAAAACCGTCTTTTTCTGTAATTAAAGATTGTCACACTCAGTCATCTCAGAGAAAGCACTAATGTGTAGTGGATTTATGATGTTATATTGTAAATAATTGTCCCCACCTATGAGTTTAATAAAAAGCACTGATTATCCAAAGGCAGACAGGAAGTGTGGGAGGGGATTACCAGACTAAGAAAACTCTGTGACCAGCAAGAACAGAGCAGAACTGCCACAGATACTATAGAGTTGCCAGACAAGCCAGAAGATGAAGAGGGCAACTATACCGCTCTGAGAAAAGGTACCCAGCCCATGGCTGACCATGATAAGAATCACAGATTAGTTTAAGGGTAAAGAGTTAGCAAGTTATATGCCTGGGCCTTAGGCTGATCAGCCTAAAATTAATGTAAGCATCTGTGTGTCTCTGTAGGTCTGCAGGTCTAAACCTTGAGGCTAGGCCCGAAAGTCCAGGCCAGAAACCACTTACTACACTAATGATCATGTCAGATTTTCCTGTCCTGAAAATAAGCATCCTAACTAAGCAAACACCATGCTTTTGCTACATAAAATATATTCCATATCAAAAATTATGTATGCAGCAGGACTTCTCCTTAGAGCAATTATACTGTCTTCATATGAACTCTAGTGAAAATTACTTGTGTCAGTATCTCATAATATTGGCAGATTTTCAGATGAATATACCTTCAAGATGTAATTATCAGAATTTTCTCAGGAAGGAGAAGTGACCATTTCCTGTCAACTTCCAAAGTGCATGTCAGCCAGACTCTGACAAATCAGTCAGTCTGACTGACCATGGTCATATACAGTGTGTGAACCTCCTTAAGCATGAAAAACATATTTTATAAGAGCAAACCAAATACGGTGAAACACTTAATTAGATCATTTTTTCCCACACAAGAAGGGTGGTTTTGATGATAAAATTGCAATCTTGAGAAAATGAAAGGTATTTGAATTAAGTAATAGAAATAAAAAGGATGAAAGCATAAATACAGAAATGTCATTTTAATTATAGAATTCTGTAAATTTAAATGAAATATATCAATTCCATTCATTAACTTAGTCTAATGCCTTTGTCTTAATAAATAAGTTTATGCAGTGAGTTCTATTTTTATTTTCTTAGCCAAGCAGAATTATATATAGTGATGATAATAAACCTACAATCTGATACAATAATGTCTATAACTCTGACGTGTTTGACACCTCCATTCTTTTCAACAGTTTGTTGGCTTATAATATGTTTATCAACAATGTTGACTGAAATTCCTTCTACTTGGAAGGTCTGAAAGTTTAACCTCACTTAGAGCCTAGCAAAATAAGAAAATAATATGTGATCTAACTCTCGTGGAGTATACATTTAATGCCATTTTATGGTTTTGATGGTGTCCAGCCCTACACACTCTTATTTAGTAGCATCTATTGATCTTCTTAACCTTTTTGTTATTTAGATATGTCAGTTCATCCAGATTTCTACCAAGCACCTTCAAGTGTCAAATCATTGTACTCTGTATTTTAAACCATAGCTGATGGTTACCAAATGGAGTTTAAAGGTACTTATCTAGTCCAGCATACTTTAGAAATCACTGGCCACTACAAGAATTATCCCAAAAATGTCATTTAAGGCATAAACGTTTCTCACATGTCTGAATAAGGAAAGTCCAAGATCTAGAGGTTGGGTGACAGCATGGTAATCTTGGAGAAGATTCTCTTTAGTTACTGTAAGCAATGAACTTCTATGCACACTCATGAGTACATGCATGCATGCACGCAAACCCCCCCCCACACACACACACACACAAAAGGGAAAAGGGTGAGGGAGGGAACAAAAAATCAGGAGAGAAATGTCACTTGGTAATATTTTACTCCTATGACAGAATACATTTCCTAAATCTCCATCTCAGAATGTTATCACTTTTTTTGGAATGGGATCTTATTCTCTTCAAAAATGCCTGCTATTTCTGTACTTAGGCAAAGCACAAAACTTCTTATTTATGATTCAAATATCTTAGTTACTAGCATCATTGAGAATTATTTTAGATGTTATTTAAATTGAATATATATTGTTAACTTTGCAGATTCCTCTGAATTTTCATAGTTTTTCATTGTAATGGGTAAGCATGCATATACACACACAATTTTAAAGATATATGATTTAAGAAGTAGAAAAAAGAAACTTCTATGTTATATTCCTAAGGTAAAATAACTAATATAACTCTGAATTTCTAAAGGATAGCACAGATGCTTAGATAAAGCAATGCTTAACTCAGAGTTATCTATGTGACATGTGCAATATCTTTCACTTCACATTGGAGAATTCTTAGTAACTGACCTCAACATGTATGCCAATTAATCTCAATTTGTCCTGCCAATTTCCAGAACATATTCAACCATTCTTTAAAAATGCACAGGGAATCTTTTGGTAAAAACCTTTTTCAGGAACTAACTCTTGTTTAGTACATTAGAGATCAAAGAAAAGTTACAGAGCATCATTAAGACATTCTCCTTCACTAGCAAAGCACCCATAGTTCCCTCATGTCTAGGAGCAGATATGTTTCACATTAACATCTAGTATTATTATTTGCAATGTTTAGATGAAAGTTGCTGTTTTTTGAAGCATTAAGTCATTTGAAAATTCTCAAGAGAAAGAAACTGTAACCTAAACAGGAAAGCTGTAATCTTAATGGTTAGTAAATAAAAATCTAGTATTGAAGTAATGGAGGATTAGATTAAAATAATTAAAAGGGATTTTAAGTCGTGTAGGGATAGCAAGTAAAAGGAACAGCCATTCCATTAAGAATTTGGAGGTATCTAAGCAAGCAATTCCTCATATTATGTAGGACTGACATCCAAACAGCTTTTTAGCAAGCATGAATGGACTATGTCTGGGATGTCTGAAAGATTGTAAGGTGCTGTGGAAATAGATCTTTGTAAGAAAATTTCCCCTGTAATTGAAAGGAGTTATCCACAAGAAAGGTTCAAGTTCTTATCTCTGCTGTGCTTGGACATGTGCAAAGAAGCTGGGGAAATGCTGAGTGGATCTGCTTCTAGGTAGCACTCTTCAAGCATTCATGTGAGAACTGCAAGAGCCATTCTCATTGTGATGCTGAACCTTTGACCTAGAAGTAACTATCCATACAGAAGAGCATTGCACTTAGAACTCACAGGAGCCCCTCCACCCCAGAACAAGCTCCTAAGAGACAGAATCTACAAACCATGTTTTCTAGGTGTCAGTGCTAGAGAACACACATACATTTGGCCCTGATATCAAAGCCACACTAGATCTGGAAGAAAAACCTCATCCAATGCCTTTGAGTATAAAGGTTGAAAAACAGAAGTTAGCAAAAGAAGAAATACTCATAAAATCTGTCTCTGTGACTGCAGAGCAGGTAAGAGGAGAACCTGAACTGTCAGTCATATTAAAAGTGCATGACATAATTATTTACTGGTTTCTTAGGGAAAGTCTCTTAGAAGACAGAAGTTATTATTATAATTCCTTTTATCCTTAAATATAAATATTGGGCTGACACCTTGGAGCCCATTTTCTGTAGAGGAACACCCAGCCCAGCGTTGACTTTGAGATGAGTGAATTAGACTTGTCTGGAGTGGATGTGCTGCACTGGGCTGGCCCACCTTGGGACTTCTTGCCCTTTGAGGTGAGGGGATGGGTGGATGGCTAGGGGCAAGGCTCAGGGCTGGCTGGGAGGGATTGGGAGGGGTAGCAATATCTCAATGTGGTCAATTTTTTTCATTAAATTCACATCAAAGTTGATTTAAGTTGTCATATGTTTTCTACAAACAATGTGTCAGTAGGATGAAAATCAGTCTTATGAATGTATATTCATTCACTCCAAGTATATGTGAGCATTTCGCACATGTATGAGTAAAGGTATGTAGCCATATGGAGCGATATCTTCTTTGACCATATCTCCCTGAGTATTCCTACTTTAGAGTCTATTGTGTGGTTGAGCCTGAACATTAAATTGATGGAAGCCTGAAAGATTTCCAAATTAATGAATAAAATATGCCCACCCTAATTGCAATCCACTTTAAAGATTAGAAACTCAAATGATAACTCAGTTGGGTTTTTTTTTTTCTTACCTTGAAAAAGAAAATGTCACACTTTGATTTTTTTCTCTTAAGGTAAATATAATTATGAAAATTTTCCTGTAAGCATTTGAATTTGAATGATGTGTAATATTGATGAGTGAAATGTCTTCTCAGTACTAAAATTTATGTCTCTTATTAAAAGATGCACCAATGGAAGAACTGTCATTTAGTTTCATTAAAAACATCACTATTTAGGGATATTACTGCTTATTTCCTTATTAAAAAGATTAACTATAGGGCTCAGCATGATAAATATCAGGATTCACTAACAACAACTATAAAGAATTGGTTGATTACATATAAAATTTGGATATGAAAAATTCAAAGTAATTTAAATATTTTCTAGAGAAGAAAGGGTTAAAGAAATGGTACATGTGAGATAAAGCACATATTCAAATATTCTCAATTCCATCCTTACATTTTCATGCACTAAGTAAAAAAATTATTCACCTTCAAACCTACATACCTCTCCTGTGCAACTGTATTCCAATGTTAATCCACTTAAGGTATCTGTAGAGTTAGTGAAATATGTCATTGAATTAGCAACTCACTTACAGCTTATAAATTGGTGCTTGTATTAAAAACTGTGAACTAATTTTTCGAACTGTATAGAAATTGAGGAAAAGAGAGTTTCAGTATCTATAACTTCTGCTCTCTTTTTTTGATTCTGGAAATTTATATTGCCAATAATGCTTTCTTCTGTATTACCTCTATGTGTACCATTTAACCATTTATTTATAATCACCTAGTTATTATACCAACCTTCAGTAATGCTGATGCTAGTTTACTTGTCACTAGAATCTGACAAAGGTGAATAAGCCAAGTTGTTATTATCCAATTTTCTCACCTTTGAGAGAGTTAGTATTAATAAATTACACTTGAAATCATTAATGATGCAGTGTTACAAATTGTACCTTCTATTTGGAATTCTAGTTGTCTGATGAATTCAAAAGATTCAAATATGAATCCCATATTAAATTTCAGGGTGAAAGTATTATTAGCTTTCTAATACCTTTGCATTGAAACAGCATTTCAAAAATAAAATGGCATTTGAGATTGTGTTAGGAGGTTACGATGGGATTTTGACATCTGGAGGTAAAATGAGAAAAGGCAGGAGGCTCATTTACATAAGAGATATTTTGCTTATTTTAAATGGATAATTAATAGCCTGGCTTGATAAATCACTTGCAAATTATATTGCTCACAAAGTAATTAGCTATTTAATTAGCATTAAGCTTTATTTAGTTTTAAGTATGTGGACAAATGGAAATATATATGCAGAAATCAGAGAAAACTTCTTCACATTAACCTGGTGTTACTTTATCTGGCTGGCACTGCTTACTCCAACAGAACAAAACAGTTCCCTGAAGTGATCCTTCATTCCTTATGTCCTTCCTGGTAGTGGGACGCTTACATAAAACATTTTATCTCTGACTTTGAATATCTGCTTTTGACATTGTTTGATACATATTCTTTTCATAAACGTAATCTCAATCACACAATTGTGCCTACACGTTAATACTTATTGTTATAAACTTTATATTAATTCAGCAATGTATGTTACATCATTCTAATTTTTATGAATACATTTGAATGAAAGTGGTTTTTTTGTCCTTCATAGGCAACTGATATGCTAGGTGGATTTCTCAAAAAAAAAAAAAAATTTGTCCTATGCTACGGGATAGCTCTGTGCATACACATTAGGTAAGTGTACAAGTATAAGAGTTTAGAGTTTTATCAAATATCCACTGCTTTTTTCAACCTGCATTCTTTGTGCCCTTTATATTATAAAATCACTCAAGAAATATTTAAAAATACATGCACAAACCTTCCAAGTTTCACCAGAGACCTACCAAATATCAGCCACTAGAACAGATGCCTAGTATCTAAAGCCTCAGGTACTTTTGTTACTCATATGAAGCCAACATTAGGAAGAGTTGAACTGGAGGAAGGGACATGTGAACCTGGGTATCTCAAAGGATGCACAGTGTTGTAAAGAAGTTTCACTTAGAAAAAAAAAAAGGACATAGAATTGAGTGAGTTTGGATTTGGGGACAGATCTGAGAAGAATATGAGGAAGAAAAAATATGCATTGTGGGAAATTCTCAAGAATTACTAAGATTATTTTTTAAGAAATCCCAGTTGTCTTCGTATGTTAGGTAGTGACTAAATTCCAAAACCTGGGCTTTGTTTTTTCTTTTTTTTGGTTTTCACTTAAGATGAAAATAATAAAAAAAAAATATGCAAAATGTTTTATATTTAGAATGCACATAATTAATGGTAGTTCTACATGAAAAAAAAGATAGGAAATATAGCTATGTTGTTTAAATGTATAAAAACTAAATACCATAAATGATATTATTATAATAGAGTGGGTTACAAAACATATAGCACTAGAGATTAATTTTATAATAAAGTGCTTGTAAATTTTTAAATGTCTCTGCTCACATCATCTCTACAAGTACTCCTTGTCACCAACTAAATAATATATTTAATTGTACAAGTTTACAAATTCTTACTTTTCCATAATGAATTAAAGAAAAAAATAATGATTAATTGACATGAATAATTATAATATATATACTCTGCTTGTTTTATTAAGTACCACATAATTTTAGCACACCGAGCATTGTAGTTTTGTTAGCTACCAGTGTCATGGGACCATTTACACTCTCCTTAGACATTCATATTCTTAATATAATTTAAAAGTGACAAGTAATGAGGAAAGATTTATTCTTACCTAATCATATTCTATCTCAATTAATATTTTGTTTTTTACCACACCTTGAGAAATGGGAATTAATGGAATCTGTGTTGTATCATACTTTGTGGGCTGAAGGTCATGGCAAAACATTGTCTTTCATCTTGTAGTGTAAAGCTTCTTTAATGGCACAAGGAAATGCAGTATTTGAAAATTCTAGAAATAAAGAATTAATTTTTATATAAATGATGGGACCACCCTCTAAACTGTAAGTGGCCATGACTAAGGAATTTGATGGACATTCTAATATCTTGTAGTTACAAGCAAAGGACAGAAAATTCTAGAGAGCACTGTTCTATTCACTCAAGCAAGCACTTTATCAGAAGGTATTATCTTAGGTACTGTTCTGTTGCCATGATAAGACAGTGACAAAGGCAACTAATAAATGAAGCATTTAATTGAAGACTTGTTGACAGTTTCATAGGGTGAGTGATGGCCATCCTGGTGGGGAACAAAGCAGCAGGCAGGCATGAATAGGGTTAGAAGAGTAACTGAAAGCTCACATCTGAACCAACAAACCTGACATAGAGACAGAGCTAAGTGACACCCCAAAACCCACCCACCCACACCCTGTGGATACACCTATGTCAATAAGGCACTACCTCCTAATCCCTCTGAAGCAGTTCCATGAACTGTGTAACAAACATTTAAATATATGAGTCTACGGGGGACATTCTAATTTGAACCATCAAACTGAAAAAGTTCAAGAAATAGTCATCAATAAGCAAGATTTAATGACAAAAAAAAAGTACAGATGAAAGAAGGAGCCCTTTGTGACCTCTACTATGTCTTTGAAGACCTGATCAGTCTCAGTATCCAAGAAATTTACAAAATGTCTTTAAATTATAAAGGATTATGTTCTTTGTAATGCCTAGAAGCACTGGGCATTATTATCTGCTTTATTTAGAATACATTCTTATTCCATAGTTGATATTTCAGGAAATAGTGGTGTCTTTACAAAAATTTCAACACTACTTTCTAGATTAAAATTTTGCAAAAATTATTATTCACTGAAATTTTCACATTATAATTAATCATATTATTATAAGTTACATGAATTCCTATTTTGTGTTAATGTCATATCAGGTTTCATAACTTAAAGGAAAATATCAAGTTAACTACAATGCCCAGATGATTATCTATACTGTAATACTTAATAGAAACTGACAAAGTATGAACAATTTTTAACATGTAAAAATGTTCATAATACTTTGTGAGTATGTTATCATCATCATAATAAAAATAATAAAAATGGATAGACAAATGTTGGTAGACAAACAGCATGGCCAACTTGATATTTATTATACTTTAAAGATAGGTATTTGGGGATAGAGAGATAGCTCAGTGGTTTAAAAATGATTCTTGTTCTTTTAGAGGAAAGAGAATAATTCCTACACCTCCCAGTGGCTGAAACTCCAGTTTCTGGGAATATGACAGCTTCTTTTGACTTCTATGTGCTACACACACATATACACCCACTATAGAAACACACACACAGGAGGGCGGGATACGATGATAATTTTAATCAATGTATTTTGAATTAATGTATTTACCATCGAATTGTAGTGTTTTAACCAATACCATTTAATCTAGAAACCTAATAAAAGCATTTCTTATTTTCTAATCAGTGTGTCTTATAAATACCTTCAGTACATAGTTATAGAAAGCAAAGTGCAATTGTGAAAAACACGACTGAATGATACTTTTGATGCCTCTGGCCATGAGAAAATCGAAGTTGTCAACAATCTCATCTATAAGGCTTAAATTCTTTCATTCATGAAAGGTAAAAATAGTCAGCTCTTGTCGTTAGCCTTTGTGTAGTGTAGGTGAAGAAAAAGTTAGTATCTTTGCAGCTTTCTTATTTTCTTGTTGTTTCATAGTAATTTTGGAAGAATTAAATTAGACTTTATTACTACATACTTGAGTTTGACTTATGGTCATTAGATCCTTGGAGGCATCAGAACTGAAATTTAAGATAATGATTTTCATTCAAGAAACCCTCACTTGTACATTTATCACCTTAGTATAATAGAGATAGTTATTATGCTACTTTGGTGAAATTCCAAATTGAGTTATGTCTCTTCCTTAAAGCCACATTCTAAGACTCCCCAATTTCTTTCTTATACTTCTAAAAGCATCAGAACAAGAAGCAAGAAACTTCTTTCTACTTTCCATTTCACTGACCTCAACCTTAGCAAATGTTAAAGCAGTATTGAACAGCTGAAAATATTAAGAGCTGCTTAAGTTCTGTTTTCTCTGTTTTACTCCTTGAGATTTTAATAATGCAAAATATAAATTGAACCTGCACCAATGCTGTCGTCATACCTCTCAGCCCATGCCTGCATGGCTGCTCTGCTTTGTGTGCTAATTTCCTCAGCCTCCTGTACACAGTAGTAAGGAAGGCATTGAATAGCTGGGGCACTGCAGGGAGCACTGACCAATGGCTGAAATACATTTCTGTTTTTCTTGTTTGGATGTTAGCGATTGAACCCAGTGCCTTGCTTTAGCACCACACCACTAATGCACAACCCCACAACTGTTTTATTGGTTTTGCTATTTTGTTTGTTTAATGTAACAGAGCCTAATTACCTGGTTCAGCCTGGGCCTGAACTCATAACTGCCCTTCCTCCGCCTCACATGAACTCCGATGATTATATAATTTCAATTTTAATATATTGTTTGGAATATCTTAATCTTAACTACCAAATCTTATTTATCAAAATACAGATTTTTTTCATTAAAATTATTGAAAATAATCATGGGTTTTCTCTACACAGATTTTCTGTGAATGTACTAGAAATACTACCCGTGGATATTATATGAGATTCTTCACAGAATTTTGTGGTTATTTAAAATGAATTAAATATTGTCATTCTGCTTTATTATATACTGTTTATAACTTAAAAAAAATCTTATAATGATAGTTAAAGTAGCCATGCATTGCAGCAAGTGATTGAGTAATTTGGGGACATATTGTGTGGCAGTCTCTGGATCTCTCCCTGAGGCAGAGAAATGTAAGCTTCTTTCTATCTCTCAGATGGAGACAGAGCAAGCTACCTTTGTCTCAGAACTACTGAAAGGGCAATATTCCACTGCTTTCCTGCTTGACATGGAAATGCATGCAACAGAGAAAGAAGATATGTAGAAAGGAGTCAGTTTTTAAATTGTTACCAAACAGAAAGATTTTTGCACATACTAAAATTTAATATGCATTTTATATAACAAAAAACTGTACATAAAATAATTATTTCCATTTTGTATCTACTTCATCATATTATAGAAAGAACTAGAATAAACTGAATGAACTGAAGATTATAAATGCTTTCATGATTGGGTCACTATGCCTTTTAAAAAGCAAAGAGTCTAAGAGAGAACTATGAAAATTATGTTAAAATGGTGAAATATACCTCCAAATAAATGCTGAGCCGTTCCTCAGAGATCTGCCTTTAGCATGAGGAAAGCATTTGTAGCTCATGTTAGAAAGGCCAGAGTTCAAATGGATCCTTCATTGTTGATTCTCCAGATAGCCTTGGTCATCTTGAACAGCATGTTTCCTTTACTTCAATGTCAGTGTCTCCATCTACACTTCATTGTTGCTCTGAAATCTAGGACATCTTTCATTCAAAGGTGTTTGAACAATGCTTAGCTTGTAATTAGAATTTAATACATTTTAATCCTAGATATTAATTCTATTTATGTATGGTATATGTAGTTTACAATAAACACCTTAGAATGTGTGAATAAAAAAATATACAGAGTAACTAAGAAGGGAGCTGTGAGATGGCACTGTGGCTAAGAGCACGGGTTTAAAAAGCATCTTGATCAGAGTTCAGATCCTCAGCACCATTGTAAAACACTGGGAATGGCCATGTGTGCATTTGTAATCCCAGCTCCATCAGGAACAGAGACAAATAGGTCACAATGGCTTGCTGACTGCCAGTGCAGGATCAGTATGAGACCCTGTCATAAGCAAATAGGAGGAATTATGATACAGTATTCTTGGGAACACACAGACACACATACACACACACAATAAGGTAAATGCTGATGTCTAATGGAAATCTATATTGACTTAGAGTTTTGCTTAACTTTTAAAGATAATTTTTCTGTGATTATTTTTTTATTTTCAAGGTCTTTTCACTTGACATACACATTTCCCGCTTCCTCCCTGTCTCCCACTCACCCCTCAGCTTCCCCCTTCCCCAACGCCTTCATCCACTCCTCATAGTATAAGGCCCATGGAGAATCATATCAAATTGAAGCACAACCAATGGCCCTGCCTCCCCTATCAAAGCTGAGAAAGATATCCCTGTATAGGAAATGGGCTACAAAAAATCCATTCTTGCATTAAGGATAAACTAAATTCTAGTCCTACTGCCAGAGACCTCACAAATTGCCCAAACCATGCAACTGCCATCCACATTCAGAGGGCCTAGTGCAGTCCTATGCAGGATCCCTAGATGTAAGTCCAGTGAGCTCCCAAAAGCTCAGTTTAGCTGTCACTCTGGGTTTCTTCACTATGATCTTGACCCTTTGCTCATATAATCCCTCCTCCCAATCTTTGACTGGACTGGGGGCTCAGCCTAGTGCTTAGTTGTGGATCTCTGCATCTGCTTCCATCAGTAGCTAGATGAAGGTTCTATGTGACAATTAGGGTGGTCACCAAATTGACTGCAGGGGAAAGCCAGTGCAGGTGCCTTTATTTATTGTTTCTTGCAGTCTTAGGTGGGGTCATTCTTATAGTTTCCTGGGTATTTTCCCCTTGTACCAGGTTTCTCCATTACCCCCAAAATTGTTCCCTCTAACAAGATATCTATTTTTTTTGCTCTCCCTTTCTTTCCCTCCCTCAACTCAACCATTCCTTTCCCTTTGTTCTCTTCCCACCTCCCTTATCCCTCTTCCCTCCCCCATGTTTTCAGTTTACTCAGGAGATCTTATGTATATGTTGTTGTATGTATTCTTGCACTAACATCTCCTCTTCTCTTTCTCCAATTGGTGCAAGCTATGTCTGTGCCTGTGGGAGCTTTCTTGGTTCAGTCTGCTCTGGCTCTGTCTGTGTATCAAGAAAGCACATATGGTCCAGTCAACACCCTTTGTCCAATCAGAGATAACTGGCTCAGAGACTCAGAGAGCCTCTCTTGGTCCAATAAGCTAGTAGATTCTGTGTCTCAGGGACCCACTGAAATTGCAAGAGAATGGGTAGGTTTGTGGAGAGAGTGAAACTTGTAGATTGTAGGGCCCAATGGAAGGTGTTGGTGGGGGAGCCTGTCCCCAGGAGACTTCTTTGCTGTCCTTTAAGAAGGACAGCAATGCATGGGGGTGGAGGGGCAAGGGTTTTGTCCTGGTGTCTGTGTCCTAGAAACTGAGCATAGACATGTACATGTTTCTTCTGTACATTCACAAAATTAAAAACCAGTTGAACAATTACAGTGCTTGTACTTTCTAATGAGAAAAAAAAAGAATTCAAACAAGTTGGACTGTAAAGTAATCCAGTTTGTCTATGTGTGTGTATGTTTCTGTGGTGGGGTGTGCACGCACGCATGCGTACACATACACACACTACATTATATGTATGGAGGTAAAAGGAGAAGTTTTGGGAATGATATTTTCCATTCCTCCTTGTCGGATTGGGGTACTTATTGTTTCTACTGTATAGTATACCCCAATTAACCGGTTAATGAGCTTTTATCCAAAGCTTCTCCTGTCCTGTTTTCATCTTAAAATATGAGTATCGGCATTATAGATACATGATACTACATCTGGATCTTTATGTGGATTCCTAGGATCAGACACAGTGTCTCAGGCTTGTGCAGAAAGAACTCTTACTTAGCTATTATCCTGGATCCAATCCTCAATGATTTTTTAATGTGACATGTGGAGAGAAGAAAGAGTGGAAATAATGTAAACGTAAACATAGTATTAATGTAAGAAATTCTAGTTTTTTTAATTTAAAAAGTGACATTTAACATGTAGTAGCCATTTCTTCTATCAAATTCTGCTTCTCACATCTTACTGAGAGGGCCCTGACCCACATAGAGTTTAGTTTTGTACTGATAAGGAATATGCTTCTTTTCATATTCCTACACAACTGTCCAGTTTCACTGACATCACTTGTTGCAATTGCTGTGTTTTCTCCAATAGTTATTTTTGGTCTTTTGGTAAAAACTCAAGCATAGTCATATGGGTGTAGTGGAGTTTCTTGGTCCTGGGCAGCCAGAGACCCAGACCCACAGACCTGCCGCACCAAACCCCTTAGCTGCCTGCTGCTGCTGCTCAGGCCCCCAGAAATGACTCCGACGCTTATATTAACTTTATACTGTTTGGTCTATGGCTCAGGAACATTGCTAGCTTGCTCCTACATCTTAAATCAACCCATTTCTATTAATCTGTCTGCCACGTGGCCCGTGGCTCACCTGTGTTCCTTACATGTTGCTCCCCTGGGCTTCAGGCTTGGTCTGTCTGACTCCAACCTACTTCTCCTACCTATGCTCTGATTCCTCTTCCTACTTTTTCTATGGTGCCTGTCATGTCCCAAAACAGCTCCTTTAATTAAAGATTACTATTCACAGCATACAGAAAGGCATTCCCACATCCCCTCCACTTTCTGTCTAATCAATAAGAAAGGTTTCAATTTGAACATAGAAAAATTACATATAACAAAATAGCCTTCAAGCAGGAATTATAGTTGCAATATCTAGTCTATTTGTATTTAACAAAATTAAAGGAAATACTCTATCATCTACCTTATCATTGTGAATCTAAAGTTTCATATCCAATATACCTTTCAAATGACTAAAAAAAACTATGCCTATAATTATCTGATCTTCAAATACATCAAAGACCACAGAAGGATATATTTACCCAAGTAAACCTGAAGTGCAAGCAACTTCCAAATTCTAGAAATGACAGAAATGACACCTATCTGCCTAGATAGTCACCCAAAGCTCCTTTATAAAGTTGGGGCATCCATCTTCAGCCTACAGACCCAGTATCTTTTCATTTCAGTGATGCAGGAAATCTGTTCTGCCCATTCTGGTATAATTCATCAGTCACTTCTCCTCAAGTCCTGAAGGATATCTGACAGTTTTCTCTGCAAAGCAGGAACCTGAATGACCATCTCGACTTGTTCTGCCAAAGTTCAGAGGTCACCTTCTTATGGAACCTGCATGTCTAGTTTAGATAGCATACTGTCAAGCAGTCAATGCAATAACAGGTTCTTGTCCAGTGGCTAACCATTGCCACAAAGAAACTAATCTCCGTATGGAGTTTCTTCAATGCCCATTTTTCTCTTGAAGTAAATTGGTGTTGCCAGGAGCAGACCTGTCTCACTGTCCAGAAAAGTCTAAGTTCTTAAAACATTTTAAATGTCATATTCTTTAGGTCTTAGAAGTATTTGAAGATTACCTACCTAATTGAAATATATCTTTGTATACCTAAAAATCCTAACTAACCTAACTATAAGTTTGATTATCAAAGGTGACTATTAACCTGCATTTCTTAATTATATATTACAATTTTAAATCAGTTACATAAACATCATACCTTAAAAAAGAGTAGAAAAATACATACAGCATAAGAAAATTGACCTTAAATTAGTATCAATAAACCAAAATCCATACCAGTGTAAAACATTTTGTAAAACATTTCGAGATTAACAGCTGATTTCCTGATCTAAGTAAATTCAATAATATATTTTTTTATATCACTCATATACCATATCCCCTTTTACTTCTTAGAAAAAGATTAACTATGACCACTAACCATTTCTAATGAAAACAAACATTTATAAACAATACTTTGGGAATTTGGGTGTAGTTTTCTATTACTACTTCCTACTGATTATGGGGTGCAGAAAATCTCACAGGTTTTTAAGACTGGATCATGGTCTGCAGTCCTGAAGCTGATCTGGCCATCTCTTCCCATCAGAGATTTTTTTCAGGGAGTCTTGGTTGATGAAACCATATGTGTCTGGAAGCAATCCATAGGTTCTCATCTTCTGTGGAAACAAATGCAGAACTCTTCCAAAGCAATAAATCCTTAGACACAAATTTCAAAATCAAAATACTCTTAAAATATATATTTTTGTTTAACTTAGTAACCTTTGCATTTGCAATCCATTATCTTTCTGCAGTTAGCTCATTAACAGTTAAAAAATTAAAAGAAAACACAATAACAACCAAATTCCAGATTTTGTGTCTATTTTCCATCATGTGGCTTATTATATTTTTATTACTCTATTTCTCTTTTTAAAAACTTTCTCTACTGTCTTTCTCTCTGAAGCTTATGTACCTCTTACACACATTGTAACCTGTTTACAGTTGTTGTTTTTTTCATCTGAATCTGTTTTATTGTGAATCCTTAATCACCATTCAAGGAGAAGACCTTTTAAAACACACTCTCTTAAAGAGCTGCATAGTTTTTGCAGATAAAGCTGAATCAGTAAGTTCTCTTAAAGGGACCACGTCTCTGTTTGTGGACAGCAAATAGAGCAGACCCAAGAAATTGCTGCTACTAAGAAACCGTCTTTGTTTTCTTTTTGTTCAAAATAAACAGAAACCTTAAATCAATCACATGCTACTGAGTCTTCTGTGAGATTTCAGGAACTGGCCTGATTGAGGCTTAAACTGTCTGCTACCATTTTCAATGTGATCCGGATGTCATGCTTTCTTTGTACAATGACCCGCTTGAGATACACAATTTGTAAACTACTTGGCTCAGTTTATGTGCTAAAACCCTTTTTAAATTTTCTCAGGCTTTCAGTGGCTATACGGCCCTCGTTGGGAAGCCATCTGTTACAATATGATTTCTTGGTCCTTGGTGGCCAGAGGTCCTGACCCACAGACCTACAGCCCCAGACCTCTTAGCCGCCCACCATTGTTCCAGCCCCCCAAATGATTCAGACTCTTATATTAACTTCATGCTGTGTGGCCTATGTCTCAGGCACATTGCTAGCTTGCTCTTACATCTTAAATCAACCCATTCTCATTAATCTGTCTGCCACATGGCCTGTAGCTCACCTGTGTTCCTTACATGTTGCTCCTTTGGGCTTCAGGCTTTGTCTGTCTGACTCTGCCCTACTTCTCCTACCTATACTCTGATTTTTCCTCCTACTTTTTCTATGATGCCTGTCATGGCCCAAAAAAGCTCCTTTATTTAAGATTGCTATTCACAGCATACAGAAAGGCATCCCCACATCATATGGTTATATGTGTGAGTCTTAAAATCTAGTCCACTGACGAAGGAGTGTGTTGTTAGCTAGAATCTGTCTCTTTTAAAAAATCAAGATAGCACTGTAGAATAATATAACTTGAATTCTGGCATGTCAATACTTTTATCATTTGTTTTGCTTTGTTTTTGTTTTATTTTTCAAGATTATTTTGCCTATCCTAGTTTATTTTTATTTCTACCTGAAATTTAATGTTATTTAATCAATATTTATAAAGACTATTTTGGAATTTTGTGGGAATTGTGCTGAACCTCTAAATTGCTTTTGGCTAGATGGTCATTTTCAGAATATTAATTCTAAGAATCCATGTGCACAGAAAGATTTTCCATCTTTGGAAAATTTCTTTTCTCAGTGTTTTGTTGTCTACATTGTGCATGTCTTTCAATTCCTTTGTTAGGTTTATTCATATAGATAGATAATTTCCCAGGGAAATGGTTATATGTTGCAGCTCGATGCCCTTGGCCTAGTGACAATAGCAATGCCTTCTATATTGTACTTGACTTACCAGAAACTTCCTTCGAAAGTGTCCTTGTAATGACATCCATTGAGATGGTTTCACCGATAGCTGATGAACCAGTTTGATTCCTGCAAAATAATCATGGTCCAATATCCATGAATATACATGACTGACTTGAACTGTGTCAGTATTGTAAGAGGGATGGCTAGATAATTTGGTTAAGAAAATATTTTCTCATATTTTTGCCTCTGAAGAATTCCCACAGTCCTCATATTTGCATTATTATACAAGAAATGGTGTCATCAGTAGATAAGAAGCAATCAACGTAATTTACCTCAGAAACATAAGTTGTTATATAAAACTCTAAATGCATATTCTGTGTTTTGTTTGAATTTACTTTATTGGCAGAATGGATTAATGTCTCAGGTAAATTTTGAAGGCCGTTTTCCTTCACAGTAAATATGAAGCAAGCAAACAAAAAGAAACAGTTCTGACATAACATTATGTGACAAAGAAACACCAAAGACACAATTACATTTGGGTTTTGCTGACTCTACTGCTGGGCATGCAGCCTACTCTTAAGAGTAGTTTGTTGCTTTTGGTGAGACAAACTTGAAAAAACTAATTTTTTATTTGAAAGTGGTTATCAATTAGACATAGCTTCTGTGTTAGGCATGGGAATCTGTACATTTCTCATTTCAGCTACAGAGAAGAGGCCATCTGGTGCAGACCTATGAAGGCAGTGTGCATGCTGCTCAGATTCTGAGTTCATATGTGCATTGATCCTGTTGTATTTAGAAGGCTTTGTTTCTTGGTATCCTTCAAATCCTCTGCCTCTTACTACAGGCTGCCTCTTCCACCTTTTTTTTTCTGTGGAGCCTTGAGTCACTCACTCCATAAAGTCTAGCTGTGGGTCTCTGTGTATGTTCTCATGTGCTATAGGAAGAAGCCATTATGATGGTGTCTGAGCAACGGACTAATCCATGGGGTTTAAAAGAACATCTTTAGGTGTCATTTTATGTTCTTTTAGTAGAACTGTGTGTGTGTGTGTGCTTATGTTTTGTTATTGTTTGTTTGTTTACCATTTTGTTATCATAGGATCATGAGCTATATGTTCTCAAATTCTTTGTTGCCCTAGTATCCATCAGGTATGTTTTCTTACTCATGGTATAGACTATACGTAAAATTAGATATTGTCTTGTTACTCTAAAAACGTTTGTGTCAACATTTCTTAGCATGTCTTGCTGATTGGATACCATTGTAAATTGTTGCTAGTTGAGTGTTTATGGTTCTTCTTTGATAGTGTGAAAAGCACAGTTTGGCATTAGGAACACCAATCTGTAGTGGTGAAGGCTCTACTTTGGTACCAGCTCAGCTTCTCCATGCTGATTTATGTAGGTGCTATCTTCAGCAAAGGGGCCTTACTGTCAGTTCAGTTACATGAGATACATTGCCAGCAGATGGCGAGTGAGGTCTCAGTCTTTCCTATTATTTGGCAACTTCATTTATATTGTCTTCGTGTGTGTGTGTGTGTGTGTGTGTGTGTGTGTGTGTGTGTGTGTGTATACTCTTTAAAATCTTCTGCTGTATTAAGTTTACATGTGATTTTTCAAATGGCCCTTCATTTTACCTGTCTCTCTTCATATTCCTTATCCCTCCCTATCCCTATTTTATGCTACCATTCCTCTCCCCTTCCACTTACAGCTATGTGCTCTATTTCCCCTTCCTATGGAAATTAACTCCCCTAGTAACTCATTGTATTCCTTACCTCTGTGGTTCTTCAGAAAAGGTAAGAGCCAAGGAACAAGAAGTTTTTTAATCAACTACATAGACAAAAAAATTAAAAAGATCTTGGTCAACTGAAGACATTTGTAGAACTGGGACAAAGGTAGACTTTGTCTAAATTACATGATTGTGGAAGTATTATTGCTTTAAATGAACTACATAGAGATTTTTAGTTTACTTAGTCAATTTTTTGGTGTCATACAGAGTATACTTTATTGTTCCCATATAGTAAGGGAAATGTGACATGATAACCTGGCATTTTAAGAGGAGGAATAACGAAGCATAAATTGTCTTCAAAAGGAAATCATCAAAGCTAGTTGCTTGAGAAAATTGAACAATAGAAGACCCACTGCTGAGGAAGTGTTAGAGGAAACCATTCTTGGTATTTGATTCTCTTTTTGGCTCAGTTTGCACTTGTACCCAGAGGTAAAATATTTTAAGCATTTCAATTTGATTGTCTGGCTTCATGCATTACAGCTAAAATATAAATAAATCAAAGCAGCTTGGTATGCTAACTCCACAATTGAGCATTTTTAGCTTCACTATGGGAAAGTAGCCAAGAGAGCATAGGATCCATTCATCATTAATTTACCTGTGTGCCAGTGTATTCTATACTGTGAGTTAACAAGAACCTAGATAATGTGAGATTTATATGTGAGCCACATAAAGCATTTCTTCCTTTAAGGTGTTTGTTTGAAATTATTTTTATGTATATTTAAAATTAAACTTTACTCCTACAAAAGATAGGCAAATGCCACAAAGTCTCAATATATTAAAAAGTCAAGATCACCAATTATGACAGGCTCTTTTTTAGAACTCATTTTTTTTTGTTACTGAATGTAAATGTAAACAAACCAGGAGGCCAAAGTATTTGACTTCTTTTTGATATTGTATTTAAATATTTCCACAGGTAGATGGGAGTATAACCCCTATGTAGATATTTAGTAAATAATCTATTTTTCTGTTTGACTGTATAATACATACCACAGGGGAGTCTTAATTGAAATGCATTTTATCAGAAAACCACAACAGTGTGTGACATATGAATTCTGATGGAATATTTATAAATATTTTATCAATAACCACTTACCAGACGGAATTGATGTGTGTTTTTGCAAGTCTAAAACATCTTCTTTATGATAATTGTCTATACTTGAGGTAATTTATTCTGCCTTTCAGTACAGGTCGAGGTTTTCGGTTCTGTACACAGTCTTTCCAGCTTTCAGCAAATCTACCAGTTCCAAGCATTTAAATTAATATTGATAATTCATTTGACTGATGAATATATTAAATTGAGATAATTTATCAGCATTTATATAATTTCAAGTAAAACTTCTGGACAAACTTTTATGGACACTTTTGCTCCTGAACTGCAGCCTTGTAAACACAGTTGTGATGCACATTTTAACATGAAGGAGATCACATGCAAGCCTTTGTTTTACCAGCCATAAAATATTAATAATTATTGTTTATTTTATGTGGTAAAGTATTGCCATTTTTCTGTTTGAAATGTGAAGGATTTCTATGCTGGTTGGGATGTTCTTGCAAGATTTTTAAATACTATGTGTTTTTTTTTCCAGAATAAAACATACTTTAATTTTAACAGTACAAATTTAAGAAACTTAAAAACACTATTTCATATGTTTATATTTATTATTTAGTTAAAGCACAATCTCAAATAAATAAGGATCATGATAAAGAGAGTTTAAAGTTGATCCATTTAAAATAAGTTCAAAATCCCATCTACCAGGAACAGAGAGTCTGTAAGGAATAGATTGTGAAAATACAACTAAGCTATGCACACTCTTGACAGGTACAAGTGATGGTGTGCATACAACACCGCATCCAGATTCCCTCAACACTGAGTTTGCCTTTTGCTTCTACAGGGAGCAAAGGGGATGTTAAAGAATTGCCTGTTTGCACCATATATGAAATGACTCCAGTGAGGATCAAACATTTCCATTAACTGGTCTAGTAACACTAGAGGTATGAAATCATCTGTGTGTACCTGTAAATCACTCTCCTTGGTGAAGCATCAGAGTGTGCTTGATCCAGAAAAGAAGGTTCTGAAAAGACAGAATGCTCAAATCAGAAATTGAAAAATATAATGGCAACAAAAATATCCAGATTAAAGGACACTGATAAAATTATGAGATTATATAGGAACCATTCCACACATTTTTAAACTTACTCCAACTGTTTCCATGAATATTAGATATTTGACACATACTTTCAGGCTGAGTGAACATCAAATAGTGTGGAAAATAAACCCTGAATGTCATAGTCCTTTTCCCTATTTTTATAAATGAACAAGCAGGGCTAACTGATTAAGGTAAGATCTTATAAGAAGCCACCATTCTGAAGGCTAAAAAGTTGAAGGTTGGGTAGTCATGTCTAATGAAATGCTTCTTGATCTTGGACAGGGCAGAACATCACCACCTAGATGTATTAAGCATCTCATTGCTTTTACCATATCACATAAAGGTCTCTCCCATGCCTAGATTACCAATACAAACAACAAAAGCAAGCTACTTACCTTCAATTTTTCTATCTCTACTGATTGGCATGATGGCTCATTTTGGCTTGTCCCCTGAACAAAAGTTGGTGGCTTTAGTGGATTTTACTCTTTATCACATAAGCAGATATATGAAAGGCCTATTCTTTAGTGATTTTAATAAGGTAGCTGTGCTTTATTTACAAATTTGCTAAGTATAATTTGGTTTATGTTATTACTTTGTTATAGCACAAGGTGTTTTAAGTATGTTTGATAGCTTAGAAAAATAAATACATTTTATTATTCTCTATTATCTTGTATTGGCAGACAAAGCACAACAAATGATATAGCTGAAGCATAAACAACGTTTTGAATATCAAACAAAATTAAAATTCACCTAGTATAAAGTACTGGCTATAATGTGTGTGTGTGTGTGTGTGTGAGAGAGAGAGAGAGAGAGAGAGAGAGAGAGAGAGAGAGAGAGAGAGAGAGAGAGAGAGAGAGAGTGTGTGTGTGTGTCCATGAACATAGATAGAAAGAGAAAAGCACCACTGTAATACATATACCCTACAAACACAATACCTCAAAACATACTTTACACAGAAAACAACTATAATATTGTTTTCCACCCAATATTAAGAAGAAAGGAGATAAATCTGAGAAAAATAAACTCACAATTGAATCTTTGTTGAAGAGATGACATGAATATCTCCAGCCTCAAAATACTTCAGGTAAGCATGTATCTTGGAGAAATATGATAGATATAAAGAGCTGTGAACACTTACTAGGGATGCTAAATAAAATGCATAAAATTTAAAGGCATACATTATTTCCTCCATAAAGAGCTGCCATCTACTTTATAAGTAGGAATTAAATTTGTACCATATACAAAACTCTTAGGTTACAGTGATTTACATCTTTCTAATAGTACTATCTTAATGCACTGCAATTTGTTTTTGCCATTTTTTAAGAGTAAAATGAAAATTTTGCAAGTAGGAAGACGTTAATGAGAACATTATAAACAAGAATCAGGCAGTGACATTCAGGGAGCTTGGCATCTTTGCCATTCAGTACTTAAGGGGAGTTGGAGGCATATCAAAACAATAGCGTAGCTTCCTCTGAAGAGGGTACATGCCTAGAGCAGAAAAATCACGGGAAGTGGTTATGAAATTCAGCTGGCTTATCAGAGCAGCCACATTTGTAAGAACGCTGGAAATCATGCAGTGGAACCCAAAGAGTGGCTGTTTTTCAAACCCAAAATGCCCACTTCCTGTTACATATCAGTTCTTAACAAATACAATGGTCTTTCACAAAGTCATTTATATTCCACTATTAGCCTGTTCTTATATGAGGATAATTTATTCTGATCTTTTAGATGAATACAATTTATCATCTAATAAAAAAGAAAGCATTCACACTTTCTTTGTAGCAGATAATCAAGGTCCCTCTCCAGACATACTTTGATCCTCAGGTCAAGTGTAGGAAGGTATCTTTTGTAAGGTGCTTATGAGTCATACTGTATGTAGATCATATGACAATATTCATCATATCATTGGATAAGTCTTCAGTCACACTCAACTTTCCAGGAAAATGCTGTGAAAACCAGTTACACAAGTTATATTACTTCTTTGCAAAAAGCCTAAGAACTCTGGCAAATACTGTTCATATAAATTTCATATAGAGGAAGCCATTTTGAGTTTGGAAAGAGGAAAACCTCCAAGAACTCACAGGATATCCCTGGTTAGGTCTCCAACCAATATTGGAAGGGTTTCCTGAGCAGGACTTCCTCTATAATCAAATGAATAATCACCCTAAGTGTCATCCCAGAACCTACATCCAATAATGAATAGAGGTGGAGGCAGAGATCCATGTCTAAGCACTGGGCCGAGCTGCTGGTCTAGCTGAGAGCAGGGGAGGAGAGTCTGTACGAACATCACCACCTTCCTTAATCTTCCCTCTTTTTGCAGCCATAATATCAGTGAGTATGTTAGGTCGTATATTAGCATGTAGCAGTTGTTACATAAATAATTAAAATTTTCATTGTTCTGTTGTATGGGTGTTTATTTAAAATTCACCTGCTAGAGTAAACCTTGTATAGATAGTCAAAAATGTTTGGGAAAAACCTAAAGGTGTTTTAAGTTTGTTGGTAAATTTACATAAATTAAAAAATTATATTTTAAGAAAAGCAGTAACTCTTCACTTTCCTATTTTGCTATGTAGTTGCATGTTTCAGAATTCTCTTCGCTGTATGGGTAAAATCTCTTGTTCAGGAACTCTGAACTTTCCCTTCTTTCCCCTGCATCATTCTGCCTCAAGTCCTGGAGCTATTTATGGTCTTTGTATGGCTTTCATAGTATTTTTGGTTTTTTTAATGTACTAATTTATTTTGTTTATTTTAGAATTATAATTTAATTGTTTATGTTCTTTTGTCTCCCCTTTATCAGCTGAAAAACTCATCTCCTTCTACAGTGTTAAAACAAAGCTTTTAGGATTTGTAACTAAGTCCAGTTGGCCATTTTTCTTGGAGGTGGTGCCTTCAGCTCTTTCCTCTCAGTAGGCTTTGGTCTGTTCAGAACTCTTTCTCAGAGGGATATTTTCAGTCTAGGTTTCCAGTGCTGTTACCCCTGCCTCCTGTTCCATCTAGCACACCTGTATTCCAGCACCAAGAAAAAGATTTGACCATAACTTTATATACATATGTGTACTTGCTTACATTGTTCTCCGGTATCATTCAGCTCTTTCTCTGTACAAACACACACAAGCCTGCACACAAAAATACACATGTATTCATGCATATACACACACATACACATGCACACACACACAGACATACATATCCTCATCCATACACATGCACACACACACATCTGCACACATACAGACATACAAATACATGTGTACTTACACATGTATACACATGCATGCACACACATATGCACATATACATAGGTAAACCCACACTTAATTGAAATAAAAAACATTCAGTTTATGTGCTTTACATGGGTTCAATCAAAACAGTACCTAACATACAGATACATTTATGCATCCAATTTGGAAAGGAGGAGCTTGTTATTACAGAAGTCCTCATGATTACATTGCTGAGTTCCAAAACGTATGTGAAAAGTATGTCTTCAAACTCAGTACTCTTCATTATATACTGTCTGCATCCAGAACTCTTAGAGACTATCCAAATTTTTCAATATAAATATTCTTCGTTTCCATTTGGTTTCATTATTTCCCTCCCTTTTTTGCAATCACCTGTCAACGTGGCGTCATTTTGTTAATGAAATACTTGGCAATGTTATGTAAAATTTTATTATTTGCCACAGAGCTGAGATTTCAGGCCCTATAAAAGCCTCAGAGGGATACCTTTTTTTTAAAGATGTCACTGCTGCCACTTCCCCTGGAGGCTTGCATGAAGTTTGCTGAAACATCAGGTAGACACAACGGGTCGAACTCTGGAAACTCAGCTTCCAGTACTTCTGCGCCCAGCCTTTGCCCATGGCTCGCTCATCATATATGCTCACAGAGTAACACGTTTTTCCTGAGCCAGCTTTCTATTCCACATATCACATAGCTGCTGTTTGATTCCCTCTTCACGATTCTCTACTTCTTTTTTGTTATCTCTAAGGCTATATTCATATCCTTTTGTAGGTGGAATTTTCCTGTCTTGACCACCTGCTCCCCAATAACCAACCCAGTGGCTTAATATTACTTATACATGCTCAGTTGATAGCTCAAGCTTGTTATTAGCTTTAAATTAAATTAACCCATGTTTCTTATCTATGCTTTCACATGAATCAAGGTTTGCTACCTTATTTTCTATATGTTCTGCCTTCTTCAAGGCTGGATAATGTCTCCCCTGATTCCTCGCTTACTTTTTCCAGAGTCCTCCTTGTATGACTGTCCTGTTTGTACTTCCTTCCTGGCTACTGACCTGTCTGTTTTTATTAACCAGTGAGATAAAGATATATTCCCAGTGTACAGAAGGATTATTCCAAAAAATCTTTTAATGATAAAAGTAGAGTTTTTAAAATTTATGTTATTATTCAAACCTAAATATTATATTTATAAATATACATGTATGCCATTAGAAATATAATTATAAATAGTATATATAATGGACTTTAATCAAAATATCCCATTGCCCTCCTGTATCTCCTTCTCTTTCATAGAGTTTATTTAGCTTCCTAAGTCTCCATAAACTTTCATATTCCTTTAGTTTTGATGATATAGCAATGGCATCTACACAAACATTAGCTTCAAACAGGATGACATTAATTGATGAAGACAGAAATAAAATGGTTTTTAAAATATTGTTAACATATATGTTTCATATTTATGATATTTAGTTTGTCATGTAGTTGGCATCAGTCAACCAGTGAGAGATGGTGGGATTCACTCCATGATAGGGCTTTGAAGCACAGGGCTATGCCTGGCTGCTATTCTGTTTCTAAGACGTGTGTTTGTGAAAGTGTGATAAGGGAGGGCACTGTAGGAAAGAAAAAATCATGACCCACAGTGAAAATAATCATTTCAATATTTCAATAACGGTTTCTTTGGTATTTCTTTCATTTTCCTTTCTATACATTGCATCCTAGCACGTATCAGTTTCCAGGATTCTATATATTTACTTCTTCAATTTTATCTTTCACCTTTAACTTCCCCCTTATTCCAGAAGTTTAAATTCTAGTAGTTTAATATGCAATTCCCACCCATACTTCCTGTCTGCCTTCAGCCAATCAGCGTTTTTATTAAAACAGTAGGTGGGATGTAGTATTAGGTTTCTGGCCTGGACTTTCGGGCCTAGCCTCAAGGTTTGACCTGCAGACCCACAAACCCACAGAGACACACAGATGCTTACATTAATTTTAGGTTGATTGGCCTACAGTCCAGGCATATAACTTGCTAACTCTTTACTTTTAAACTAACCCATGTCTCTTATCCTATTCATCCATGGGGCTTGGTATCTTTTCTCAGAGCAGCATAGTTATCATCTGCATCTTCTTGCTTGTCTGGCAACTCTGGAGTCTCTGTGGCATTTCTGCTCTGTTCTTCCTGTTCCCAGAGTTTTCTTAGTCTGATAGCCCAGCCTACACTTCCTGTCTGCCTTTGACCAATCAGCATTTTTATTATACCAGTGGGTGGGATAGTTATTTACAATGGAACAACATAATCCCGCTACAGTGGGGCAATTATTTACAAAGTAACATAATCCTACTACATAAGCATGTCAATTCCATCATGTAGTTGGACTAGTTTAAAGTTATATTTGAGCAAATTTAACTACTGCTATTACCCCACACAGTTATTGCTTTAAAATAGATACATAAATACATAAAAATTTAAAATCATGTAAGATTCTAAATGCCCATATCTGAGATTGCACAGTGTATTTTTGACCAGAACTCATGAGAAACATTTTTTCATCATGGGGCCTCAGTTCACATCTTATGGTCTGCTGGAAATCAAGTTTTTCTATCTTTATTCTAATTTAAAAAGAGACTACAAAAGAAAAACGGATCAACAATCACTTAGAAATTTCATTCAGTGCTATCCTGAGAGTTGAATCCGATAATTAAACTTAATTTTTATTGATGAAATAGTGAGAAGCACACATACTCACACACACACACACATGCATGCACACAAAATGTTATCAGGTCATTCTTAGCAGCAAGGAGAGACTGGCAATAAAGCCTTCATTTGGGTACCTGTACCCTAAAACATACAGGGAACCAAGTCTGAAAGTGTAAACTTAGCAGTATTTTCACCTTTTAAATAACATCAGAACTGTCATATTAGCTAAACCAGAGAAATGAGGCATTTACTGTAATGTAAGACCTGTTGCTATAGCTTTGGCACTTAGGAAAATCATCCTACTTTCTCATGCTTTCCAAGCTTGGAATGTCATGCAAAGATGCTTCAAATAATTACTGCAAGGACAGTTATCTGAAGAAAGAGCCATGGATATGCATTAAGTATGAATATGATATACTTATAACCATAAGGAAGCAGGTAACTTAATGTTCCAAGTATAGAACATTTAAGTTTCTGGAGAGAAATGGAAGTAGGGAGTGTGTGTGGGGGGGGGGGGTTGTTGTATGCATACACAAACATGTCCATTTGTTGAATCACTCATTGAAATAGGGTGATACAGAATTCAGAAAAATTAAAACAAATGTCCTGTTTAAAAAAAAAAACTCACTTGTTAATGAATAATTGGAGAGAAAGGCAGAAAATATGACTGTAACATGTCCTTAGAAAAGTATGTGAGTTTTTGAAGGTGATTTAAACAGTGTAAGTGGTGGGGAAATGGCCAAATATGGACTTGTTTTAACTTCAGAGAATGCTTAATTTTTTCCACCCTATTTCCAATCATGAAATTGAGTATACTGTCATACACAAGATAGGAATGTCTATTTTTAAGGTGTATTATTTTGTATTTGCTACATCTGGTTTAAAAGATTTAAAAATATATAAATTATACTTACCAAATGAGTTTTATTTTATAACAGCTCCAGCATTTTTTTTGTCTCTTCTTCCTAGTTGTCCTTTATGAGAAGACATTTGAAGAGTCCATGCATTCAAATTTAACTCTAAGCTTCTTTGGGAGTCTGAACCAGCATTTTGAAGCTACTATTATAGCTACTTAGTGACAGAATGATAAACACATGTCCTGGTCACTGTATGTTAAAGATGGCAACTTAATGAGCTGTGTCCTACTTGTCAAATTAGATCCTTCATCTGTATATCTCTTTACAGATAAAGCAATTCTTTGAAACCACAGTATGAAAAAGAAAAATTGGGATATGGCCTCTTGGTTTGCTTTCAAGTGAATATCTCTGCATATCAGATAAAAAGTATTAGTCACCCAGTGTTAGTGTCACATTATGAAATTGTATATTCACATTACCAAGTTGTATACATTGACTACAGTAATATCATGTACTAATGAATGCTGAACCACCTGTGACCATGTGCGTCATGGTTCTTTCAATATGTTGTTTATTCATATGCGCTATGGTTTATTTTTTAGTCACTTAAAATCTATCATCACTATTGTAAATGTATTCCCCAGTAATAAATTGGAATCAATTTTATAAATATCTAAATTTTAAGTTAATATTATCACCGTAGAAAATGAGTTATATAAAAATATTACCTATTGAAAGTTTAAGATAAACATTTTGTTATAAAAACAAAAGACTTTACTGAGTTGGACATACATTTTAGATGATTATTATCTTCATATGCATCTTATAAACTATTTTAATTCAGGAGATAATTTTATATTAAAGATGAGTGGAGGTTAGCATACTTAGATATGGATGATAGAGGGAGCAAGAATATAGAGCTACCTGTGGAAGGTGCAGAGCCTCTGCTGCATGCTGTACTTTTCATCAGTGAGGGAGGCCCTGCTTTTTATGCCTTCCTTCTAAGATGCTGGTTTTTGTGTGGGAGCAGCATGGATCAGAGAGATCAGGAATCAGGACTAAGCAAGAGCTTTACTTCTTCCTTCTGTCATCAAGTATTCGGTGTAGCATTTCTCGGTTATTGTACTTTCATCCTTATCTTACTCTGTCTTTGAATTCTTACATACACTTTATACCATTTTTCCCAGAGATTCTATCTCCCCTCTCCATCTAGCAATGGCTCATCAGCTCATCATCATTTGGGGCCACTTCGTTCTTTATGAGCAGTGTGTCCCAAGGATTAATCAAAAATCTTCCCTCAGCACTTGGCTGTTGAAGGGTTCCCAAATGGTTCCTTTCTTCTTCCTCATCCTCTTCTCCAGCTGGAAACACTAACCTCAAGGGTCTCATCCTTGAATTTCATCTCTAGATTCCATTTACAACCACTCAGGCAACAATGTGAAACAACCACAAAACTAAAACAATCAAATGACAAATTAATTTAGAATTGTGGCTTTATAAAGAGATTAACTGGTGTCATGAGGAAGGGAAAGAAAGAAAAACATTGAGGTAGGCAGGCCAGGTTTCTGTAGGCATCATAGTACATATACCGACATAAGGTAAGTTTCTTCAGATTTTGATGCTTTGAGGCAAGTCTTCAATGGGAGGCTCAGTCTTCGTGTTGTCCCATTTTTAATAGTCACGGGTCTCCTTTGCACCAGGTACCAGAAACACCGCTCTGCTTCTTCATGATGCTCCTCTGGTGACAAAGTAGCCCCAGTGGAGAAGCATTCAAAAGGTGAAGGATTGATTAAAACAACATTGATTGCTTTTAAGTATCTTTCAAGTGTCATCACATGAAACACGGTAACATTTATTTCCTGGATGAAAGGCATTAGAACTTAAAATTTGAGTTTGTTTATAGACAAGTGGCAGAAGGGAGGACTCAGCTCTACAATATCTCCAACTGCTATGAGTAGTTGACAAAAATGTGAAGAGGGCAAAGACCATGTCCACTTAAGGACTATGCTAAGGTCAGCTCTGCTTTATACCCACTTTGGTAACATCACTTTTACAATATATTTCTTTCTCAAGATATTGGCCCATGTGTAGAAATTTAAAAGAGATTTAGGTTTATATCCTATTTTATAGTCAGAGCTTGGATTATAGTTGTTAGACCATGATTTGTGAAAATACTTGAAGCCAGGGGAAAAGGCCGAGTTTTCTATTACAGTGATAGATTCGATGGCATTTCAAAGTAAACACTGCCAATAAAGAGAGCAGGAGTGTGCAAAACCAGGAAGATAAGCTATAAACAGTCAGCATTTTTTTTTCATTTCTCCTGAAACTTAGCTATGAAATGTTAACATTTAAAAAATTGCAGTTAAGAGACGAAAGCAGAATCTAGAAGTACTAAGAGAACTGAGTAGATGACATAATCATTTGCTACAGCAAAAGTTAAAAGATTAATAGGCATTCACTCAAGTTACTAGTTACAATGACCATTAATATACTTTATTTTGTGATTTTTGTGCTGTTTTCAGATCACACACAATAAGCCTAAAGCAATCATGAGAAAGTTGTTTAAATCATTTTAATATTTACCAAATGGAAAATGTCTTAGGGTTTCTATTGCTGTAATGAGACACCATGACCACAGGAACTCTTATAAGTTAAACATTTAATTGGGGTTGCTCTATTATAGTTTAGGACTTCAGTCCATTATCATCATGGTGGCATTCCGGCAAACATGGTTCTGGAAAAGAATCTGAAAGTCCTACATCTTGCAGGCAGCAGGAAGTGGCCTGAGTGTCACAATGAAAGAGATTTAACAAAGGACAGCTCAAAAACGTCCCCCAGAGTGCCTTACTTAGTACTTCCTTTATCAAGGCCAAACCTACTTCAACCAGACCACACCTCTTAAGGGCCATCCCTTTGGGGAGCATCTTCATTAAAGACAACACTTGCAATAGGGAAGAATAAGTGTTTTATTTTCTCTCTCTTTCTCTCTCCCACACACACACATCACATGCTACATGAAATTATTTCCTTTAGAAGTAAATAAAAAGGCCTTCGGATTGTAGAGAAGACATCAACAGTAATACTTTAAGAGATAGAAAAATCGCAAATTGCTTAGTTTATACAGGATCATAAATATGTAGGCATAGTAACTCACGTGTCAGAAAACACATATTTTGTACTATGTCCTGCCTACTATGAGTTAAACAAAGAAAAAAATTAAAATATTATTATAGTCATTTGGATTCTCCATTACTTCTCAAGAATACATAATTTGACTGTCACTGGTAGAGCCTAAGTGCTATATATCATCCATTTTTTTTTTATTACTGCTCTAGGCAGTAAATTATCACGTCCCTTGATTAGAAGATCCAAAGTTTTGAGATCAAAGCACTGGCCAGGCTAAGATTATATACATCTCTGGGAAATTTAAGAACTTTCAAAATTAGCCAGGTAGTGGTGGTGCACATCTTTAATGCTAGCACCTACCTGAGTGGCAGGCAGGCAGCTGGATTTCTGTGCATTCGAAGCCTGCCTGGTCTATAGAGTGAGTTTCAGGACAGGCTCCAAACCTACACAGATATGGAACTAAAGTCCCTGCTAGCTTTCTTCCTGTGTTCCTAATCTTAGTGTTAGAGGAAATCCTCACTGGCTTAATCTGATCATGATATTGTAAAGCAGACAATGAGACGGTGGCTTTTTCTAACAAACTCTACTCTTAAAGCTTTCTGTCATTAGGACAGACCCATTCATAGTGCCTTCCTGATTGACAGGTAGGCATGCATGCCATGCTAGAACTGAATCACAGCAACTCTATCTGTCTTTCAGTCTTGCGTGTACAGTATGCTCTATTCTACTATGGGAAGTAAATGGTGTCCAGCCATAAATTTTTTTCTTACCTATTTTTTTCTTTAATACGGTCTTCATTGATCCAGACTGCATTAGTAACTCTTGTCAAAATATTCGATTATAATTTGAATCTTATCACTATTTATCACTACTTATTTGCAGCTTCTACTTCCTTTTAGTTCAGATTAGTAGTAATATGTTCTCCTCTAGTCCCATGACAAGCTTTTTCCCTAATCAGACTGAGGGAGGGAAGGAAGACAAATTCTAGACACAATTATTATTTCTAGTCCTCCGTTGACAGAACTCTTCCCTCTTCGTGTTTCATCTAAAAATTTCCCTTCCTTCCCCACTCACAGCAGCATCAGCAATAACAGCCATGACTCGCTCCCATCAGCTCTACTCTCCTTTTCTGTGATTTTGTCTGTTTTTGTGAGTAGACTTGTTTATTTTCTGTTTTCCATTATATGATTTACTCTCAGTCTTTACTGTTTTATTTGTGGATATATTCCTCGGCCTATTATAATACAAGTGATCCACATTTCTGAAAGAATGGAATATGTTCTGACTATGTTGCTTATAATGTTTCAATGCCACAGGTACCCCCAAACTTGAGAAACTACTCCTGGCTTGAATTGCAGAAATACCATAGCAGTTTTGGACAATTTTAATCTTAGTAAAACTAATATTATGTGAAAACTTCACTCTAGTGACACAGTGCTTCTCTACCTAGGAATCTAAAATGTTCTATCACTTAAGAAGTTAAGACAATTGTACGTACAAGTAAGGAGAGTTTTAAAAATTAAATGTCATACAAATAGGGAGTAGTAATAGTTACAGCACCAAATTTAATGAACAACAAACAAACAAAGAAAATATCCAACTTAATTATGTCTAATTTCTTCTACAACATCCACTTAGGGATCTTGGTATTTACAGGAGAACATCTCCTGCTATTTCTGGATATAGTATTCTTGATTCTTAAGTGCTTACTTAGCATTTTTCCAGGTGATACTTCCTGTGTACTTTGAAAATTCCTACTGAAAGCAGGATGACATGCACCACTGTTTGTGGGGCACTTTATCTTTTTGAGATTATTACTCCAAGGGTATCTTCTCAATCCATTCTCAAATGGGAAGTGACAGTGCCTTGTATTTTGCAACTTAGCAAACTGTTTCTTAGAAAACCCCTTATTCAGCATAAATGTAAGCTGCTATGGGGATGTTTCTTATATACTAAATGCCTAATGCAGTTTCAGGTATCCTGAAATGTAATTATTTAAATACTATCTGCAAGGGAATTCGTTTTTACTTCATTTTCTTTTAAATCCTAAAGGCTCAGTGCTGGCAACATTGCTTTAGTAGAAAATCAAATCAGCTGCAGAGTGGCACTTGAGACAGACTGCAAATGCACAATGGCTTTTAGAAATCTGTTGTTTACCAGCAATTACTTTCCACTCACTTATCTGTCAACACTTTCCCATTTAACTTACCAACTGATTAATACTGAATAACTTTCTTCTTTGCTTTTAAAATAGCAAATCCTCAGCGCTACCTCGGAATTATGTTAAACATAACCTTAGCAATCTCTTGCTTCATGAAAACTGACTGGAGTCAGATTTCTCTTTTGTATTAGGATTCTAAGTTTTTACATATGCTCTGGAAATACGAATATATCAACTTCTATGCCTGTCCCTTGAATATGATGAAATAGCCACTTATCAAATCTGACTTCCTATTTAATTACACGCACGCGCGCGCACGCGCGCACACACACACACACACACACACACACACACAACAACAACAACAACAACAACAACAACAACATATATAGAAAGAGGGAAAGGTACATGCCAATACAAGTAGAGGACAGAAAACCACTTGTAGGCATTAGTTCTTTCCTTCCATCTTGTTCCCAGCATGCTTTGGACATAAGAGCAGGTGCCTTCACTAACTGAACCATCTTATCATACCTCAATATAATCCACACTGTCACTTGTGTGTCTATTTTCTTCAGTCAATACAATCCCTGTAGAACGTAAGAATAATTAATTTCTTCATATTTTCCATCTCTGATAGCCTACAAAAGTCATAAGATGGTTTACAAAATTATAAAATTTAGAATGAGAAGATTAAAGTTCAATATATGATAATAGAATCTTGCCAATCAAGATTAAATCGCAGAAGACTACTTTACTCACCTTTTTTTAAAATGTGTCAAATCTCTATGACAAATTCTAGCTCAGCTTTAACCATCAGAAGGCCTGGGTCTTTAAGACGTTTTTCTCACCTGTTTTAACTATTTTATGGAAAAATATGTTATGAAGACCATCTTATGGGTGATGTATAGAGAGGTAGATTTGAAATTAGAATATCTCAATGATTTTTTTTTTTTTAACTAGATGCTGTTCTGGCAGGGAGACCTTTGAAGTCCATCAGTGCTATTATGGCATCCTGAGACACTTCAGCACTAGATGTTCTATAAAAAACATCAACTTCAATTAGAATAGAATGGTGTGTCTTTACATACATAGACTTTACAAAAGTCTCCTTCTTGGGGTTTAAATAACTAGAGAATTCACATAAGAGAGCTTAGTATTAACAGCAGTAAGTGCCATTCCGTTTCAAAATGAAAACAGTTGAGAACTTCGACATGTTTCCTCCTAAAAGACAAGCAATGTTGACCAGTTGCCTAACATTTCTATGCAAATATTATCTAAGTGCAATTAAAATATCTGACTCTCAGTGTTTCACAATGACTGCCATTACACTATGACAGAATCCTGGCTTATTCTGAGCCAAACAAAAGATCAACGGAGAGAAGATCTTCCTTCTTAACTGTCCTGGGAAAGAAACTTGCATTGTTGATCAAAACTTTCTAGTCACTTCCCATGGGAAAAAGAAGTCCTTTTAGAGGGCACTGCAGAACCGTTTGGCATGTGCTGACACTTCCTTACATCTTTTCAATGGCAAAATCATTTCCAGGCCACCAGACACAGTGAATAATTCCTGAATGCTACATGTGGCGTGGCCAGGATGACAGTCCTGCCATCTGGAATAATAACAAAATTTCCTCACAGCAGACATCCTTTCTGAAAGGATCACTCATGCAAATCATGTGTCCAGTCCTTCATTTCTTCTGAATTTTCCCCACTGTACTGTGCAATGACAGCAGGACTCCTACAGGAGCATTTTCTTTCTTTTCTTTTTCCCTGCAGAGAAGAGCTGCGTGGACCACACCCAATTGCCTTTCTTGTACTCACAGGTATTAGGAAGAGTCCAGCATCCTCAATCCTAAAAACATTGCTGTTCTCTGATTTTTTTCTAATGCTCTTGATTATGGGGGGGGGGGGGGGGGAACCAAAAGTCTCAGAATTCACTCTTGTCTGAAACACCACAGACTTCACAGGCAGAGGTAATACCTGGAAACTAAGCAACTATCCCAATCAAGATCCTCAAACATTAATAGAGCATCTCAGAACAAAGTTCCTGATTACACTCATTCCAAACAAAGTTTTTGATTGGCAACTAATCTGCTGCCCCTCTGCACAATGTAGTATTTCCAGTTACCACAATGGTAACTTCAGTACCCAGAATCTTCTTTATTAATTGGTTGTGGGTTTTTTACAACATTTAGTGAAGTCGACAGAGACTTATTTTGCTATTAAATCAACACAGAAACTATAAGAGTAAATGTATCAAAGAGCGATGTAGTCCAGTCTGAGGTTAATTTGAGCTGTGTTTTAATTCTCCCTGTTTTGTTCTTTCTTAGGTTATTTGGCCCAATAATCTGTTAACCAAAATTCGTCAAATCTGCAATTGGTAATTTCTTGCAAAGGAAAAATTAGGTGTTTTTTGTTGTTGTTGTTGTTGTTGTTTTTGTGTTTTTCTTTTTTTGCTTCCAAAGGAAGTCTTACTGCAGATATAAACCATACTTAAGAGCAGGCTCCATACCCAGAATTAAATGATCAACACAAAATAAACTCAATGCTGTTTTTTCTTTGTTTGTTTGTCTGGAGTTTTTTTTGTTTTGAGTTTTTTGTTTGTTTTGGGGTTTTTTTTGGGGGGGGGTCTGTCTCACGGTGCTTTGCCTGGGCATTGTTTTTGTTTGGTTCTGTTCTGTTTTGTTTGTTTGATTGATTTTACCTTAGATATATGTGATTATATATCATGAGTTCTGCTTTTGTTTTCCTGGATTTTCTGCGTGTGTGAATACGCGTTGCTCAGCATCTCTGTGTATTTCTTATGCTTTTACTTTGACATTTTTGTTTGTTTTTTTTGGTTCTTGTTCTATTTTGCTTTGTTTTTATTTCATTTTATCATGACTATTTTTTTAGTTACTTGTATGCTAAAGAGAGAGAAGTGTGCTAAAGAAATAGGAGGTGTCTGGAAGGAGTCGGGGAAAGAAAAACCATAATCAGAATATATTGTATTAAAAGAAAATCTATTTGTATTTTAAAATGTAAAATTAAGAAAAACTTTCCATCTTTGCTGTGCTGTGATAACTATTGAGGCACGTCACTCTGGCAATAGCAAAGAAATGGTCACAAATGTGAATTCATTAGACAATACTCAGAGAAGATATATAAGCAGTGGGAGCTATAAGCTGCATTATCAAACATTGACACAAGATTTTACTTTTTATTAATACGTAGAACAAGAGATGAATAAAATAAAATCTAAAATTGGTCGTCAATGAAGGGAAGTGTACATTTACTTTGGGCCTTCTCACAATTGTCACAAGCACAGACATTAACTTGTAGCTGATATTTATAGACCAGGTGTGAAATCTGGCTTTAGTTTTCTAGTTTGTAAAGTTGCATCTAGATGACATAAGCCCTGACTCTGTTATTCTACATGCTCACACTTAACTACTGAATAAACAGAACAAAGTAGGACAGGGTGATTGTTCTTGAATCTGAAACTAAAGAGCATTTATACAGCCCTCTGACTATGTTGCGTCTTTGAGAGTAATCTGGAGTACCCTCCAAGGCAAAGACTCTGGTATTAGGAAGAATGGGACATGAATAGAATTATAAAAAACTGTAGAAAACACTTTAGTTATACAGAAAGTATTGCACATTGGCATACTATAAATATATAATTCATTATTTTAACTTAATAATTTCCTTACCAATTATGTATAGTAAACTAGTTACTTTTATTATGTAACTATGTAATATGAGATACTTACATTTCAGAAAATGTAAACAGCCACATGAACTTATCCACATGATTTTATTTTATAATCTTATAGAAAAACAATAATTTAGTAGTTACTAATATTTAACAACCATCGGCCTGATGTTTCACATAGAGTTTTAATTCAATATATATTGACAGAACGTTACATGATTTGTCACAGTGTTAAGTAAATCTTGGGGACTTACATCAATGCATGCTTTATTACTAGAAGAACAGTCTTTCTTTTTTCCATTACTGTACACGATAAACTCCTGTAAATAGGGTGACTCCTTTGCAATGTACACCACTGAAAAACTCTGATTGTACAATATCAATGACCTTGTTACTTGTCCTAGAAGACACCCAGTTATCTTCCCACTTATTTAATAGATATACCTTTCTTTTTCGCCTCTGCCTAGAATATACCTGGCTTATACTTCTGTTCCACTGAGATGTTTTAATATTTTTGTAACTGTTTAGTAATAAAAGCAGGAAGGCAAGGGCCTTAGAAGTTTCCTTCACTATTATGAAATAAGAAATAATATTTATCAAGGAATTAACATTTAATATATCACTCACTGGTTGAATGTATATATACATAGTTAAACTTTATAAAGCACATATCCTTTTAAGTAATGTTATTAAAACTAGCAAGACAAAATATATTTGTTTGAAAATATGAAATACAAATATTAACTAAATAAGATGGTCTGAACAAATATCACCATAAGCTAAAATTAATTTAATGCTTGAATTTAATACAATTTAAAATTAATTTAACATAACAGTGAACTGATAAAAATAAGGAATTCATGTGGAATAGAGGGAGAGATAATACTATGATTTTCTTTATCTTAAAAAAATGTCATTTTTGTCTATGTATCCCCCTGCTCCCCCTCCCTTCCCTTCTCCCAATCCCTCCCAGTCAGCCTTTAGTCTTGCCCCTCCCCATCCACCCAACCCAACCCCCAAAAGGGCAAGAAGATCCAAGGAGGGTCAGCTCAGCATCCATTCCAGGCAAGTCCGATTTCATCATCTCAAAGTCAAGGCTGGGTTAGGCGTTCCTTTGCAGGAAATGGACTCCAAGATGCCAGTCCATGAACAGGAGGAACACAGTCTGATCCCCACCCCTCGTGGCTCCATATGCTGCTAATGCCAATCAACAGTTGCCTACCCTTGGAGGACCTAGTTCCTTTTCTAGATGGTTCCCCAATGGCGATTCTTGATACAGTGAGCCCCTTAGGGCTCCAACCAGCCATCACCGTGGTGGGAATTTTCCTCATAATTCCTATTCCCTTACCCATACAGACTCTCCTATCCTGCTCTCAGCTGGATCACAGCTGGATCACAGCCATACTGTGAATTTTTGAAGAAGCCATATTGAAGCTATATAACCAGGAGGGAAGCTCCTAGCATTATTTTGCTAAGTGAACAAAAATGAAAATGCCTTATATATTCCTTTTTCTGTACACATAGATATGAGTAGCTCTTAGAACTCATTGGAAAGTTTATTTGAACAAGGAAGAACAATTAATGTATAAACTAAGAGCAAGTACAGGTGAGGAGCATGTATCTCTCCAGTGCTCTACCAACAAATGAGAATCCCCATCAAACTCCTTTAACCCAAGGCTCTGGGAATACTGAAGAAGAAGAAGGATTAAAAATATTATAAAATAAAAGTCAGGTGTCAGAGATGACCAGAACAAAACAATGTCTTCTGGGCATTAGAAGGCTGTTCTACTTGTGAGCTCACAGCAGCTGTGGTTGCCAGCAGAAGCCATGCAGCCCATTAAGCCAGTTTACATTCCAGAAGGAAGGAAAGGTTCTCAGAAACCCCACCCAGTTTGTTTTCTTTAAGGGTGTGGACCATTGTATCTCAGTAGATAATTTCACAACCATTGGTAGATGGGAAATAGTAAGTGGATATGGTGGGTTCTTTTCTAAAAGACTTGAAGTTGGAAGGAGGTGGAAAATGGATTTGAGAGAAGCTAAATGTAGACATAAAAGGTGAACTTGAGAAAAAAATAAATTGTAAATGGAGATCCATCAGAAAAAGGAGATAGACCTTTTAACTGTAGGCAACTGTTGATTGGCATGGGCAGTGTGGAGCCTCTCAAGGGGTGGGATCAGACTGTGTTGCTATGTGGGGGCTGGCACCTTGTAGCCCATTCCCTGCAGAGGAACAACTAGCCCAGCCTTGACTTTGGGATGAGTAAATCCGACTTGCCTGGGGTGGATGTGCCAAGCTGAGCTGACCCACCTTAGAAATTCTAACTCTTTTGTGGAGGGGATGGGGAGGAAATGGGGGAGGCTGAATGCTGACTGGGAGAGATTGGGAGGAGGGAAGGGAGGGGAAGCAGGGGAATACATGCATAAAAGACATTTTTTTTAAAAAAAAGAATAAAATGAAGAAAAAATAAATTGTAATACATGAAATTCTCAAACAATAATGAAAATATTAAAATTTTATTTTAAAGGATTAAATTCAAGTATCTGTTACTCATTTACAGAACCAAAGCTCAAGATATAATTATTTGATTTTCAAATCTTGGCCTTATTGAAGGTCATTTCACCCAGAAAATGGCTGGATTTGGAGGTGTGGAGTAACACATTGTGTAGAAATGTGAGACTTTCAGGAGGAATTTTGGACTTGAATCACTGATACAGATTTTGGAGGCCACTGATTGTCTCTTAAGATCTTTTTCACCAAGAAAGTCTTACTATATTACCCCATGCCATTTCTTTTGGGGTTTTGCTTTATTAAGTCTCGTGTCATTCAGACTCCTATGAAACTCCCTTGGTATCTAAGAAAGAACTTGAGCTCCTGGTTCTCTTGTCTCCACGTCCCAGAAACCTAAGTGCTATAGGCCTTTGTGGTCCCTGTGCCCACACTTTATTATGAAGACCTATAGTCTACATTGCATTTAGTGTGTCATCTATGCATCTTTTATCCACTGAGCTTGATTTAATAACAACCTACCTTTCATGCTTTTGTTGTCTTATTCCATACCTAAGAATTAACTGCCTAGGGCTGTCAGCGCATTTCATAACTACTTAGTATTGTATAAAGATAATTCAAAGGATCAAATTTTGTTTGAATTGTTTTAAGTTTATTTTCGGTAACACCTAATTTCCATAATAACATAATTCGTTACTACACACAGCCAAAATGGAGAGGTTTTCATTTAAAATTTTTGAAACTTTAGTCATTCACTTATCTTGTGATTCACATGGTCATATTTTTTCTGTATTCCTGAAAATACTTCTTATTGCCTTATAAAGGTAATACAAATAATTTTCAGATACATTCTAATAATCTTTAAATAGAAAATTTATTGTGTAGTGATACCATTAATGATGTAAAAGTGGTGAATTTTTCTATTACAATATCGAATAGTCTTCAATGGTTTAGTCATTGAGGTTATCCTTCAAAGTAATCGCTGTTCTAAGTGGTGACCCAGCAGTTTATCAGCACAAAATCACTAAAGAAATATGCTATTGGTCTTCACTATCAGTGGCTACAGAAATGCTTTATGCACTAGAATTTGTCAAGAAACTTGCAGTAAAATATGAAAATGCCACTATGAACACTATAGTTTTTGATATATTCTATGCCAACCTGAAATTTCTAAGCAAAAAGGAGAATTTCCATACACACACTATGCAGATTTTGATATATCCTTCTAAGTGATGGAGCTTCTCAAGCATGCTTAAAATGAAGCATTATCCAAATCTTTAACCTTAAGGAAGAAAGAAGCTACTTCACTTAAAGAAAGTGGATGTAATTGCAGGTAATCCTAGTAAGCAGAATAAGCCAGAAAGACAAATATCTTGAAATAGCTTGTTTTCTCTCTTTAGTAGTACTTAGACTTTAAACATATACACAAAAGTGTGTGTGTGTGTGTGTGTGTGTGTGTGTGTGTGTGTGTGTATGTGTGTGACTGACCTACAAGTAGCAAAACTGTTTAGAGAAAGAAGAGAACAGGAAGGTAGGCACAAGGGTTTATAGAAGGATATTGTTCAAAATACAAAATATAGTTGTACTGATTGGTTTTATGTCAACTTGACACAAGCTGGGTTATTAGAGGATAAAACTTCCAATGAGGAATGTATTTCTGTAAGAATGACCTGTGGACAATTCTGTAGACAGCTTTTAAAATTAGGGGTTGATAGAGGATGGCCCATGTTGCATGAATTCTGGTTGTGTTAAAGGAAACTCGGAGCCAGATCTCAGGGAAAGGCTGAGATATCAAAGAGAGGAAACACCACATTCGAATCTTACCCAACTGTCTTCCAGCTTCCTCAGCCTCGCTCCTCATGGCTTCTACTATATTAATCTGTCTTTCTATGCCTGCCTTAAATACCTTCTTCCACCCAGTTGCTTCACAACCAGTTTAAGATTAAAGACATGGACTACTATTTGATAGTTATCCTTGAACTCACAGGAACACAGAAAGATCTGTCTCTGGAGTTATGGAATTAAAGGCGTGGCACCACCACTGCTTTTCTGGGAGCCTGGAACTCCCTCTGTAAACCAAGATGGCCTCAAACTCAGATCTGCTGGGATTAAGGGTGTAGGTCACCACTTCCAGTCAGGCGTAGGTCACCTCTCCATCTTTCCCAGTAATGGTATTAGAGGTGTAAATTGCCACTCTCCGATCCTCCTGGATTGACTGTGGTAGATCTCTTCTCTGATATTTCAGAAAGTTATTTTATTAAATATGAAACATATCACCATAGACCCAGCGCTTTCTCTGTGGTGATATATCTGGGCTGATGGACCTAGGCTCTATAAGAGAGAGGGGTGAGAAAACTGTAAATAAGCAACACTCCTCCATGGCCTCTGCCTCAGCTTCTGTCTCCAAGTTCCTCCAGTATTTGAGTTTCTGTCCTGACTTCCTTCAGTGATGACTGTGGGTGCACAAGCATAAGCCAATAAACCCTGTCCTTCCCAACTTGACTTTGGAAATGGTGTTTCATCATAGTACTAGTAACCCAATCTAAAATGATACTTATCTGAATTGTTTAAAATGTCTTACATCTTCAAGCATATAATGGCCATAAAATATAATCACTGGATCATCTAAAGCAAGAGCTCTCAACTTTTCTAATGTCATTACCTTTTAACGCAGTTCCTCATGACCCCCAACAATGAAATTATTTTTGTTGCTACTTCATAACTGTAATTTTGGTATGGTTATTAATCATAATGTAAATATAATGTATGTCAGATATCATATATGAGAGCCATGTAAAAGAGACATCCAACCCCCCCCCATGGCACACAGGTTAATAAACCACTGTTCTAAAGGTCCATTCATGTTCCTGAAAGCAACAGGGGAACAAATTTAAGATTCCTGTGTTGTAGTCTCATAGCTGGTTGAAAAAGATGAAAAAGGAGTATTTGATGAGCACCATAGGAAGATGATACTTAATGCTGATTGCTTTTAGGTTTGGAAAACTGCTAGCCTGTTTCATAATCCAGTGTATTTCCATTACTCCATAAGTAAGGCCCACTGATTCTTTCTATAAAGCTGTTGTACAACACTATGATTTTTGGACTATGGGGTTTGGGGATATGTGGTTTTCCCTGGATAAGTTATTCTAAAAAGAAAGTACTCAGTAATGTTTTCACACAATATCAGGAGAACTAAGTGTGTTGTCCTCTGGGACATTATTTCTGACAGCCACAGCTATTAGCGTTTGTTTATTTTTCTACTGCAATTATAAACGATTATGCAATCCTTATCCTCTAAAGGCTTGATTCTTCTGCCAACATTCAATTCAAGTGAGATAGATTAAGGGAATGTGAACACAGGAACAGCTAATTTAAACTACCCCAGGAAATGTTTTGTTGCTGTAATTTCTGACTACAGTCTAAGATGTGAAATCTTTTAGGTATTTTTTTTCTCCTGCCACTGGGTTATGTTTAGAGGAAGATGAAGCTCCAGTGGGAAAGTGTGTTTGTGTGACATTCTTGGATGTGTGCACATGGCGTTAGTATTTCAAACAAACTATTGGTCAAACTGCTAATTTGTTTTATGAACTAACTGTGAAGGTAATGCTAAGAATAACTCACTAGAGACATAGTGGGTTTTTCAGGGGTTACATTACAGGAATGTATGCTAGTATTTGCTTGAATGATGCATCAAAATCCTCTTTACTCAGGTGTGGATATGGGCACAGGGAACACTACATTATTTTACTATTTTAGGTCTCTGTTTATAACATTTAAATCAATGTGAGGAATATCATTATATAAAATTTTATGTGGACTTGGAAGAAAATTATTTTTTCAGTAAAAAATCTGAGCAGCATGTAAGTTCTCATTTCTTTATTTCTCCTCTCCGTTCTTTGTATTTAAGAGGTAATGTTTTCTGTGACAGATTAATAAAATTCATTTTCATTCTAGCCATAATAATTACAACTTACTATTGACACTGGCATTAACATAAGCAATTTTAAAGTCTAAGTTATAGCAAATGAGTGAATGATTGAGTCAATGTCAAGTTTAACATAAAATATAAGGGAAAAAATCTATCAGAATTTATCATATATGAGACAGTGCTCCTCAAACTTTGAAACTGTCTTGTTTAAAGCATTATACAATTTGTGGTTTATATAGTAAGTATTTTGATTCCTGGGCTCTGTCAAAACAACCACTCATATATGGCCTGTGTGGAGCATCACAGTGACCTTAGCCCATCTGTCTGCCCTGGATGTCCCAAAGAAAGCAAATGCTTAATTAATTTGTGTTAATTAATTAAGCAAAGAGAAAAGAATGTTCAGACCTGTGTGTGGTTTTATTTGTGACTGTCTGACATCATCTGCCACTCATCACACTTCAGACATGGGGGCTCTACCTTGCTTTTCCTGAATACATGTGTACATGTCTATCTCAGCAGGAACTTTCTTCCCTTGCTAATTGGAAATAAAGCCATCAAGTCTGTCTGTTCAATGTGATCTAAACCCCCAACCTTCACCTGCATATGAAATGATGCATTGCATGCTTGTGTTACATGCATACTTGTGTTTCAGGTGGTAAAATCAAGGCCAGGGGCTTCCAGCTTCTTGGCTTTTGATCCAAAGAATTTAAAACAAGGGCTCACACACATTTGCAAAAGAAGCAAGGCGGCTGGTGCAAAAACAAAGAAAAATACAGATTAGAGACATACACACTATCAAGACTGACAGCAGGCCACATGAGTGAGAAACCTCAAGAGCCCTGATCCTGTTCAAGACTTCCTTCTATGCAGTTTAAGAGAAAGAGGGGCCAGTGACTAGTGATCATAATTTGTGTGGCTCTCTGTTTTCACTGATATTTTAGGCCAAACACTCATTTTCCTACTGCAATGTTCCTTTCCATAATGCACATGATTTTAATCACACATCTATTCAATTATGATTGGCATTAGACAGAAAATAAGAGCTGTTCTCTATAGTTTACAAAAGAACAGTGTCTTTTTGCACAGTCGCCCAAAACAAGTTTCAAACAGATCTACTAAGCTTCTCTTTTCAGTATCCTGATCCAAATGGGGTGCATTTGAGAAGAAGCTTTATGGATTTAGATGTTACCAAGATCAGAGCAGTGTATACTATTATCCAGAGAAGGGAAAATTGAAGCCAGTGCAGGTATAGGGAGTCTAAGAGATGTGGTGGAGAGGCTTATGAGATTGGTAAGTATGTTATGTGGAAAGGGGTGTGCTAGCATAATCTCTGCAGGAGACGCTAAACTGACAAGTGTGTTCATTCCATGGAGTGTGTGTGTATTACCCCAAAGGAAATTGATGCTCAGCTAAACTATCTCCTATGCTTGCTTGCCTCACTTGTATAATAACTGTAATAGTCATATGTTCATTTGTATATAATATAATGAACATACTTATTGAAAAATATGGTCAAATCTTTAATTTCTGGTACACATCAGTCTAAGCCTATTGTTACCACTTACACTATTTAAAAGTGCTGAATTAAAGTATATCTGCATACAGCGAAAGGAGAAAGGTGGAAGAGGGGAGGGAAGGAGGGAGAGATGGAGGGGAAAGAAAGAGAGTGAAAGAAAAGAGAAGCAAAGGAGGAAAGAGAAAGGTGTGCATGAGAATGGAAACAGATATGTTGTGTGGATCGGTCCAGTTGGAGGATCAGAGGAACTAAAATTAGGGGAAAGGGATCCCGAACATAACAGTAGCAGCAGAGAAAAATCTCAGAGTGGGCAGCAGAATCAGCCTATCAGGAAGAACTTTCATCAGAAATGCAGAAACACACACAGATCAAAGATCAAAGAAAAGCCATCAGAAGTCATGTCTGACCTCTCCTGGGGGGTTCCAAGATTTAAGGATCACAGCTAGACTAGAATTAGGTCATCTTCCTCTACTTTAGGCCTGGTCAGGTTAAACAAACATAAGCTAAGAGGACTGCAGATTTGGTAAGTACCTGCTTGGTTGAGTTCAGAGGCAGAGGATAAATTGCAAGCCTATTGAAAGGAGAGAAAGTCCATGAGATCTTTGTATCAGCTGCTGTGTCAGGAGGGTGAAGAAGATGCCAGAAGATTTCCGTCTTTATTACCTACCTGTGTCCCATTTCCCTATTTGTTTGTCAGGGATCTAACTCCTAGTTCGTCAATTTCATAATCCTTACACCCAGCCTCAAGGATAATCGCAGGAGAGAAGTGTAAAGATCATAAGAGCCAGAGGAAATAGATGTCTATAATGAATCAGCATTTGTAGTACATGGTAGTGAAGTTGCACACATGAACTCACAGCTTCTGGGACTGCGTGGACCATCAGGCTTCTTCCAGATGTGGGCCATGAGAGGTACCTTGACTGGGTCTATACTCATGCACACATAGCTAGGACTAAGTCAAAATTTGTCATAGAAGGTTCCTAGCATGATGGGATTATATGATTATATTATATATAATCAAGCTGAGTCACTAATATCAATTTCGAATTGATGCTCAGCAGCTTCAGAACCCATGTGCTCCTTTTAATTTTTAATAGAAGTCACCCTAGATACTGAGCCTGAGTACTAAAAGCTAGTCTAAGGAAAGCAACCAGGGGAAGCATTTCTTGCTCTGACTCCAGGTAATAAAAAAAAGTAGAAAATATGTTAGAATTTAACTTTATAAGGTCATAATTTCAATGTTCCAGAGTCAAACAGCTCAAAGGTGTCTAGCAATAGAACATCGAAGCGTGTTCCATTCCAAGTTTCTTACTGTAGAACACTCAAGGGAAATCACTGTGATTGCCTGTGGTTTAAAAGGTTGCTAAATTTACACAAGATACATTTGGCCATCCTGAGGGGTTCATTCTTATTGTCGTTATTTTGTTGTTTTAAGATCAGAGAAGTCCTACTAAATTAAATTTGTAGTAGAATTTGTATAAATCAAAAAGTGGTAGTTCTATAAAAACCCATGACCCCTTTGTGTTCCTGTTCTCTCTCTCTCTCTCTCTCTCTCTCTCTCTCTCTCTCTCTCTCTCTCTCTCTCTCTCTCTCTGTGTGTGTGTGTATGTGTGTGTGTGTGTGTGTGTGTGTGTGTGTGTGTGTGTGTGTGTGTGTGTGTGTGTGTGTGTGTGGTGTGAACATGTCACAGTACAGATTTGGAAATCAGAGGACCCTTGTGGGTTTTAGTTTTCTGCTTCTACAATCTGTGTTCTTGGGATGAAAATTGTGCTGCCAGGCTCGATGGCCAGCTCCTTTAGCCTCTAAGCCACCTGGCCAGCTCTTCAGGTTCATTCTTCTATAAAAATGAACCAACGGTTTAGGATTCCTAAGTCTTCATCAGTCTACTTCACCCAGAAATTCTTCTGTATTCAACACAGCATAACTGCTTAACCATCTTTCCCAGGATTTCACAAGGTCCGTTCGTATATACCACCTTGGCAAAACATTTAGAAGAGCAACCTGCCTTTGGAGTCTATGTTGAAAGCATCATGTAACAGTAACATGGACCAGGCTCAGACTTCCTTAGTTAGCTCATATGTTTCCACAATAACTTACGATAATAAGATTTCAAAACTGGGGTCAGGCTGCTACAGTCTGCTATGATCAGACTATTAATCCTTAACTCAATACATCCACCTCTGAGATTATTTTATAAACAGAACACCAGAACCCTAACGCATCTGTCATTGAGTGTTCGTCAACTATCTTTAATAAACAATTTAATAGTTGAGAGACACATATTTTATTTTTATTGTTCAAAATGATGACTTAAAATTCAGATGTCAGAGGATAATGCTCACAACAAAGCAGTCTTGATTGACATAACTGGGTTAGGTTCTGTCACAGAAGAGAGAATTTTGAAACACACAGACTTCTACTTACTGGAGGTGGTTTTACCTGGGATGTCACTCTAGCAAAGAAAAAAATTCCTCCACCTGTCTGCACCACATTAATTTCCTCTTGAAAGTATTTATTATTCTGTATTAGAGATTACTCTAGTCAGCCATCCTTTAAACATCTGGACCACTTACCTGTTCGCGGGATGTGTTGTGCTGGAATTATCAGAAAGAAAATAGAGACCAAACACACAAGTATAAATTATAATGATGTATTCAAAGGTTTATTTCATTTACTTTATTTAACTTGGCTTTATTATTTTGGGTGATGCTGATGACTGTTATCTGTTGGACATGGCAGGGACGTGAGGAGAACTGATAGAGTACTTAGCCTCTAGTTTGAACTATAGGATTATCTATTCATAGAAAGTTCGGGGGGGGGGGGTTAACTTCTGAACAATGTTCTTCATGTTTTCCAATCTTAAACCAAATCTGACTCAGTGGTTTTGAGCATCTGTGAGTCTCTTTTGCAGAAGCACACTTGGCTTTTTTATTCATTTAATATTCATATATTCATTCTTTTAGCAAATATTTATTGAATTCTTAATTTGTAGGAGATACACTGGTATAAGGAATACTCCCTGAGATCAAGGTTTATAATCTTATTAAAGAGATTGCACGCATGCAAATAATTAGCATGTGTTAAGTGGCACCGCGGACTAAGAAAGTCTGCAGTAAGAGTGCCACTAAGGGCAAACCCGGTTCAGGCCAAATCTGATTATCTCCCAAATGTTATTTGGTGTGTTGCTGGTCTCCATGCTCCTAGGGAAATGGCATCATATTGAAGGAATTGCTCTTGATTAGTATAATGATGCTGTAAGCCTTCTAAGTGGCTCTTTTGCTCTGAAATCAGTTTGTTCAAAACATGTAGAACTGTGTGTGTGCATTCTGTTTACAGTTTAACTTAGTGTTCACACATATAGAGAAGGTTGGAAGAGAAGGATGGTATGCTGGCATTTTTTTTCCAAAATGTTAATGGTAATGTTATCATTTCAATTATGTATTTTTTAAAGGTAGACATTAATGCATTGATATCTCAAGGCATTTCTTTCTTCACCCTTCCCAGTTGTGATGAGTTGAAAACTATAAAATGATGTCTAAAGCAGTACTTTAATAGGTATAGCACTGTACTTAAAAGGTGAAAATAAAACTGAATTGTATCAGACATGGCACTTTATAAGTTCAAAAATGTTAGTCTTAATATAATCATTTACATTATTTGGCTCATAGACTTCTTGGAGATCTGTCCTATACATTGGTCATTAAGATCTTGGTCTCCTGGGAGTTTGAAGAAAAGGCAAAAGCTCAGTTTATTCTCCCATTTGTCTCGTGGCATGGAAAATATTGGGGCAAATATCAGATCTAACAGCTATGGTTGAGTATTAAATAAACGATATTTTTTAAATGGTGGAAATGTTGCTTAAGAACAATGTGTTAAACCCTGACTGTAATATAAAACACAGTCTTACTTTCTCTGTTTTCCACAACATATACAGGTAAATTGAAAGCAAGATTTCAGTGGCACTAATGTATAACTTTCCCTGGATCCCTTAAATCTTTGCCCTACTCACAGACCTTTGGAAATTGGAGGAACTCATCTTATTCAAACTCAGTTTGTCCTTATGCCTGCTTTAGATCTTGATTTGGTTTTTCTACTTACAACCTCAAACCACAATATTGACTTGGCTTTCTGAGAGCTAAGTACCTCAATGAAAGTACAGTCGATAAACCATTATTCATAGCATTTTCCCATACAAGCTGACCTCAGAGACATTCAAAGTCTCTTTAAACCAGACATCTTATCTGCTCCAAACCAATCTCAGGCACCATCTATACACGCAAGGAACATTGTAACTCATAAGAAGATCTTTTTTTTTTTTTATTCACATGTTCTAACCCACGACAGGACACAAAAATCTTCAAGTAGAAACCAGCTGATTAATCAATTATAAATTTAAAACTCTCAGCCACAATGAAGAGTTCCAGATGTGACTCATTTTATAATATCAAGGTAAACGAGGCGATAAATGAATACTTCAATATTCTCAGTAGGAATCTCTTCGCCTTGGGTCAGAGCTGCTATGCCTTTTTATATTTGAACCCACCACTGGGCTTCAATATTGGGTCTCAAACAATGATCTGAGGAATCTAGAAGCAAAAGAAATAAGTAGCTTGCAAAGAAGGTAAAAAGAAAATAAGAGTGTATATTCTCCACTTCTGAAGGCCAGAGGACATCCTAATCTGGGGCGTTTTAAAAATAATTCTCCATTTAGAAATCAGAATCTCTTGGCAGACTCCATATTCCTGTTTTTAGTTAGAGAGCATAGGATCCCTGACAGAACAGTTTTCTGGTTTGTGAGGGTACTGGAGTGCAAATTATCATTAAATGCAGAGATAGGTACAAACACCTCAATTTGGATGAAATCATTTCCAGGTGCATTAAGAGTCTCTTATTTTTTTGTGACATATCAAGTGGCTTTTGGGCAGTTCATGTTTGGTTTCTGTGTCATTTCTGAAAAGGTTATTTCAACTTAGTTATCTCTGAGACATGGTTTAGAACACAACATTACAGTTTATAATATGTTTCTCAAAGAACTTCCTCGAGCATAGTGACTAATTCAGAGATCAAACATGATGCCTACTTTCCACTTTTCTCATCACAGAGCTGCAGAAATAAGGATTGAAATTATCTGACTCAGCCTACTTCTAAAGCTTAAGGCATAATTATATCTCATGAAAAATGCATTTCCCATTTCATTATATTTTAAATCTAGATGTTAAGGAGCAATTTGTTTTAAAAATATTAGAGTTAATAAATGAGTCTGCTTTGGAAACACATCACTTTGACTACAAAAAAAATTCTTCTTTTCTCTCTTGGTTCATTCTGTGCTTCCACCATTTTTCACAGTTAAAAAAAAAAAAGCCCTCTTCTGGTGCAATACAATGGTGGGCTTCTTAGAATGCTCTATCATGCACTGTGGGGACATGAACATATTCTCTTCTTTCACCTGGCTCCTTCGTGATGTCATTGTTTCCTCTGCATTCTGTACTTAGAATCTGCTTTTGGCATCCAGATCTAGAAATTATTATTTTAACCACTCAGAGCCTTCAAATTCCAGAGCACTCAGAAGTGCCAATTCAACAAGATGAGTTGGAAAAGGACATAGTTAAAGAACAAATTATATAGCCTAATTCTTTTTTTTCTAACCTACCTTACAACAAAAGGCGAGTAGAAATTCAATATTTATGAAGGTTTGTGACTGGTAAGTAGATATCTTACTTAGTACATGTGAAGCCTTGAGTTCAAATGCTAACATCAAAAAATAATAAATAATGAAATTGGACAAAAGTCTTAATACAATATTAGATAAGTAGAATGCCTGTGGAAATTTGTTATTGTATAGCCCACCTATTTGGTGTGTTTTTGTTAGTGGGTGAGATATTTTAAGAATAGTTTCACTTCTCAAGTAACTGGGCAAAATGACAGAGTTAATACAACCTTGAACTCTATCATATAAAGTTTTTGGTTTGGTTTTATGAAAAGGATTTGTGCTATCTTATCCAGTTTATTTGTAAATCACTATATATATAACCCAGGCTGGCCTCAAGGCTGTGATTGTCTTGCTTCATTCAGTCTTTCAAGTCCAGAGTTAAAGTTCCATGATGCCTGGTTAGACTGATGAAGTTTAAAGTTTTTTTGTAATGCCATAAACAGTATCATATACTCTTATTTTTTGAAGAATACATTGAAAATATCTTAAAAATGAAACTGGAGATAAGTGAGAAGCATATTTTATTTTTATTTGTTGAAAATAGACATTTGAATTACTGATATATCTTTCTTTTAAAGAGCTAGCATACCTATTACATATTCAGTTTTCATTATGTGTTTGTAATATTCTGAAGAAACATTTCATTTACCAAGGATTACTACCCACTGGGCAAAATAATAGCACAGGAATAATTCTCAAGAATTGCTCCAAATCAATTTATCTTTATGAAGTTATTTTGTGAAGCTATGTCAGGTAGTTTACACTGATTTCTTAAAAACAAACAGGGGTTTTATATCTTGAAATTGCTACTTTTTATTATTCTAGTCAGAAACTGAACTTTACAATATAGTTTGCTTACATTTAAATATTAAATAATACAGAAAAGAATATCATTTAGTCAGGTGTGATTTTTACATATTGTGTATAAAAATTATTTCTTCAACACAATTTATTTTATCTGCTTATCTACATTTTTATATTAAACATTTTAATATTTTTGTATTGATTCCTTGAAAATTTCCTATAGTATATCCTGATGATCTACTTTGCAATCTACCCTCACCTCTCTACCTACTCAATTTCTTCTTTCTCTCTTTTCAAAACCCATCAAGCTCAGTTCATGTTAAACTACTACTCTTAGACATTGGACCTTCCTGGACAGTGGTTGACATATTAGGTGTCATACCACAAAACAAAGTGACTTTAATTTTTCTTACAGCAGTCAGATGTCAATAGCTCATTAGGTATGTGTGGGATTTTATACTGGCTTGAATATTTGCCACTCCTTTGTATACTCTCAAAATTGCTCTGAGTTCATATATGTATTTCCCCCAAACGCTCTTTCTTTGAACAAATCCACCACATTGAGATCATATAATCTTTATGCCTTATTCCTTTTCTTCATACATCTATAGGCCTTTTGTGGGAGGATTGTGATATAAACATCCCATTTAGGATTAAACACTTCAAATTCTTTAATTCTCTGCTTTTTGAATGGTCTCTCTTTTGAGTGCCATCTACTGCAAGACTAAGCTTCTTTGGTGAGTATCTAGTGAAGCAACGACTTCTAAGTATAGCAATAAATCATTAGGAGTTATTTTAATGCTGTGTCTAGTTGGCAGAATAAGAGTAATAGACTCTCTCCTATGACCCATACTGATCAATCCATGATCAATTGACAATGCCATGTATAGGTCTTTTTCATGGAAAGGCTCTTACATTTAGTTTTGGTTTGGTTGCTTACTCCCATATCAATGATACCACTGCCATACCAGTGCAAGAGAGCTTGTTACCTTGTTTGAAGCATTCACAGCTGGTGAGACAGATGAATACTTTCATCCCCCCTGGTAGCATGCATAGTAAATTAGAATATTAGGAAAACTAACACATAAGGATGCAATTTCCAACTGAGTACCAGCTAGATTATTTCTCCATGTTTTGGAATTCAAGTTTTTGGTATATCTTTAACAGATTCTAACTATCAGGTTCTAGAGGAGAACCAGTAGCATTGGAAATAGCCTGTAATGTCTGGGAGTCTAGAATCTATGGGATCTCATTGAACAACTAAAATTTAAGTGACCCAATCCTGATGTAGTAATTTTTAACAAGTAGAACTTTATACCTCATTATAGATTAACTACATTAAATATACACAAATTGATATATATGTATGTCCATACACATATTCACTCATATATGTAACAGATAGATAGAACTTTATGAAAATAGATATTCACTGAAATTTCTACAGTAGTAGGTTTCCATGTGTTTTTTAAAAAGACTTTAGTGCTAATTTCCTTTACCATATTCCATCTTCTATCCTTCCCTCACACGCTCACCCTGTTTAATCCTTCCTATTCCATTTTTTCATTTCCTCCTGCATAATACTATATTCATTTCTACTTGTGTAATATATCCCATCCTTCTCCAATGGCCCCTTCCTGGTTACCTAACTTCTGGGGCTATTTCAAAGCAAACTCTCATATCTGAAGATTCAAAGATAACATTCATATATTAAATAGTATATTCAGTACTTGCCATTCTGGGTCTGGCTTACCTCATATAGGGTTATTTTTTTCAGCTTCATTTATTTATCTGTCATATAAGTTAGATTTCTATTGCTGTGACAAAAAATCATGACCAAAAGAAACTAGGGGAGATTCATTTTACATCTTTCAAGTCTCACTATATTAATGAGTGCAGTGAGGACAGGAACCTGGAAACATGAACTGAAGCAACAGCAGTGGAGTAAAGCTGGTCAATTGTTTGTTCCTGCTGGCTTTCTCAGCCTGCTTTCTTATACAAACTGTGGCAGGCTTAGAATCACTAACAATGGCATAACCACTCCTATATCAGTCATCAATCAAGAAAATGTCCCGCATGCTTGCCCACAGGACAATATTATGAGGACTTTCTTCTCAATTGAAGTTCCCTACTCTAAAATGATTCTAACTAATACCAAATGAACAAAATAACTATCCAGCACACCTGCAAATTTTATAATTTCCCATTTTAACAGTTTAATAATATTCTAGTATTCTATAATAAATTTACTATATCATTATATATTATAGCCATATAATATATATTACATCTATAATATATTTCTATATATTATAGAATAATATTCTACAATAAATTCTGTTTAAATTTACTACATATTCTTTATCTATTCAACAGTTGATAAATATTTAGTCTTTTTCCATTTCTTGGCTATTGTAAATGTCAGTGAGGGCTCAGTGAAACCACTGAACTGGACAACTCTCCAGACATGAAGAAAAGTGTATTTGGGGATAAATTTGCCAAGACTGCTTCCAAAAATAGAGTGTGGCATCTTGGTTAAAAGCAACTCGATTTTATATAATATTCAGCAGGGTGGGCTATTTGAGATGATGCAGGATGTTCCTTCAGATTAAGTGGGAACTAGGAGCCCTTACTAGAGGTAGCTGACTGCTGAGGAAGAATTAAGGTATATAGTTGCTTTCCTGGGAAACAGAAAACTACTTTGTAAGATTCCTGAGGCATACTGACTTTAGCTTTTGTTTATCCAATAACAATCCTTTTGTTTACCTAGTCAAAGTCCTTCTGTTTATGGCATTGCCATCCGCACTGACATCTTTGAGACATACTTTGGACCTAACAGTAAATTATACATCATTGAAAATGGATGAGCCAGTATCTCTGTAATAGGATATGGAGTCCTCTGATTATATACACAAGAATGGTAAAGCTGAAGGCTGTGGTAGATTTATTTTAGGTTTTTGTGGAACTTCTACAATGATGTCCATAGTGACTATACCAGTTTAAACTTCTGTAAACAGTGGCTAGGTGCCCTTTCCCCACATCCTCTTCAGTATCTGCTGATACTTTCTTTCTTTCTCTCTTTTTTGGTATTTCTTTTTTATTTTGTTTTTTAATCTTAGCTGGTCTGATTGAAGCAAGAAGGAATTTCCAAAAGGCTTTAATTTGCACTTTACTGATAGCTACAGATGCTCAACATTTTCAAATATTTCATTAATTTTTTTTGAAATTATAAACCAATTAAATCATTTACTTCCTCTGATGTTGCCTTTTGGGTCCTGCCAGTTGCTCTTGGGTGGGAGGCAAGTAGGCATGAAGTAAAAAAGGCTCAGACTCCAGGAGCAAGTTGAAACAAGCAGGCTCAGTTTATTTTTAGTGATCTGTCATTTTTTTTCCCTGTCTTTCTACGGCCTTATGTTTATTACCACTCTACAATCCAAACAGCATATTAATGTAAGTCAAACACAGCACTATGCTCAGATGTGGGCTAAGGAGATTTTTCGTCATCCCCAGGGCCTTAGGGGAGAGTGTGTTGTTCACTCATAAAAATACACATTTAAATGTAGAAAAGAGATGAGCATAAAGGAACTATGGCATGAAGATGCTAAAGCTTACTTACATTTTTACATATGTGAAACTCTGAAACAGAAGTAACAGTGTTGCTCATTGTCCCTGTAAAGAATAGGGGCATGTCTGGTGTGTGCCACATACTGCACTGGACATAATACACCCAGCTTGAGCAAGCAACCGACACTTAAAAACAACATTGAGTGTAGTGGGGGCAAGATCTGAACGAACTGTAAAATTATTCCGTTCACTGAGTAAGAAGTGTGAGTACTGTGGAAAGATGAGGGAGACCGATAATATTTAAGGATTTCATGCCAGGCTGTCCAAGGTTTACTCTGAAGCCAAGGCTGCCCCCTAATTCCTAACTCCAGATACTCTTTCCTCAGACTCTCAAGTGCTGGGTCATAGTTGTGCGCCAACACACCTATTCGGATTTATTTGTTGCTTCTTCTTCGTCTTCGTCTTCCTCTTCCTCTTCTTCTTCCTCCTCCTTCTCCCCTCCTCCTTCTTCTCCTCTCCCTCCTCCTCCTTTCTGTTTGCATGTTTTACTCCACATTCGATTATTATCAGAGGTTGATCAGGAGAAAATGCTTAATACATGTACTGTTTGAAACAATACAGTTTTCCATTTCAATGGTTAAGCGTGGGGAAAGATATAAAAATTTTCTCAAACAGATTAGATACATGCTACAAGTTTTAAACCTGAATCTAGCATGTGATTATAAAAAGTGATTATTGCACACTAGTCCTAAAAGTCATCATAATAATGACGCATTGTAAAGTTACACTTGCATATGTAATAATTTTCTGTTTGGTATAATAATAAAAAGATTTACTTAACTCAAATTTACATGGTCTTTCTAATTTTCTCTCTGGTTTTAAATATTACATCAAACATTGGAAGACTTCTGATATTTTTCATTCTAAACAATAACTATTATATTATTGGACATATGTTCAGATATGTACAAACACACAAGTTATGATTTATTATTATAATTTTGATGTTGTGTACATATTGCTTATTAAAAGACACAGGAAATTTTCTTTGAAAACTGTGATATTTTGTTATCGATTGTTATTTTTAAGTTTGTTTTTCTATATTTCTTTTTGGTGTTATAAATTCATTCTGCAAGATGAATGGTTATGTTATGGTAATAAGAAATGTAATTTTCTGAAAATATGGCATTTCATTTGTTATTAGAAGCACTGGTCAGAGGTATTACTTATCACACCCATTAGCCCATCCAGCTTGTGACCTTGGAGCTGTATAAATGAATAAAAATAATAAAGATAATTTATAAAATAATTGCAAAGAAATTATTTTTTCACATGCACAGCATGTAAATATGATAGTGATAATAAAATACACAAGGTTGAGGGCTTGTCAGGTGATCCTCTTATAAGTCAACAGATTGCCATAGCTTTACAATGTTATTGGTTGACTTAATCAGCAATTACATAAATTAAAGAAATTTATTTGCTTATGGATATTTAGCAGATATCTTAAGATAAATAGTATGTATGTACAGTATTTCATTATAGCAAAATAAACCAACCTAAAAGACCAGCTTTCAAGTCTGCACCCGGGTTGTAAAAAGAAGGCATTAGCATAGTGAGGGCATCAGGAACTTTTTTTTTTTAATGTGAGAGCGTTTAAATAAGTAATAAACTCACATTCATACTGATGATAAATTCCTTTATTCTTTCATTTGCTTTTTTTTCGTATCTAGGCTTTGTCTATTTTCTCATGTTGCCTCACTTTTTTTCTCAGAGCTATCTATATTTAACAGAAAATTTTATGTTTAATATAGACATTTTAAGGTCACATTTCAGTAAACAATAAGGACAGAGCCATCCTGATACATACAAGCAATAAATCTCTCAGCTACCTAATTGGCTGTAAAGTACAACTCCAGCTGCAAATAAAGAATCAGCAATTATATTTTCTAACATTTTGTGACTAGCAGAAATGCTGTGCTTTCTAGAACTGTTTACAGAAAGAGAGCTGTGTCATAAATGCTGTGGTGGGAACTTCATTCGCCTTAATTTTCCTAATATGAACTCACTAGGATGTTCCCCACTAGCATAGTGATAATAAAAGCGTTTTCAAATCTTAAAATATATTTTCCTATCCTGTGTGTAACTTCTGATTACTAAATAACACCTGTGCACCTCATTAGTCGCTACCATTGTTATTTTTTTTCCTTAGCTAGTCATAATATATTTTTATAAATTAAGATCAGGAATGGGTACAGGGCTGAATCGTTTTTCAGCTAGCAATGATTGGGCGTTTTTGTATGTACAACTTAGGAAAATAGCTTGATGTGTCCTTGTGTACTAAGATTGGGAGTGTTTACCTTAAAAACCCATAAACAAGACATCTTTTTTTATTATTATTCTCATGTTTTTAAATTTAAAACATTTTTTTTAAGAATACCCACACTACTGTTCTCCCTTCCTCCTCTCTTCCCAGTTCTTGCCTACTTTCCCCCATCCATTCCTCAGAGAGGGTAAGAACTCCCAGGATGAGTCAATGCAGTCTGGTCTATCCAGTTGAAATAGGAACAAGACTTCTCCCCACCCAGTATCAAGGCTGAGCAAGGTGTTCCTATGGAGCGAATGGGCTCCAAGAAGCCAGTTCATGTACCAGGAGTAAATTCTCGTCCCACTGCCAGAGACCTCACACACTGCCCAAGCCATTTGACTGTCATCCACATTTAGAGGGCCTAGTTTAGTCCTATGCAGGTTCCCCAGCTGTCAGCTCAGAATCTGTGAGCTCCCAGTAGCTTGGGTCTACTATCTCTGTGGGTTTCCTCATCATGATGTTGAAACTTTTGCTCATATAATCTCTTCTCCCCTCTTAACAGCTGGACTGGAAGCTTGCCTCAGATCTTAGCTAGGGACCTCTGCATCTGCTTCCAACAGTTGCATGATGAAGGTTCTATAATGACAAGTAGGGTGTACATTCATTTGATTCTAGGGAAGGGCCAGCTTAGGCACCCTCTCCACTATTGCTTGGAGTCTTGGCCAGGGTCGTTGTGAGTTCTTGGGTATTTCCTTAGCACCAGGTTTCCCTCTAACCCCACAGTGGCTCCCTCTATCAAGTTAGCTATTTCAATGTTCTTCCCCTCTTTCACCCCTCCCTTCAACTCAACGACCCTACTCTATCATATTTGCTTCCCATTTCCCCTGACTTCTTTCCTCTATGGTCCCACTTAGGAGATTTTCTCTATTTTTCCTAACAAAGGGGATCCATAGATTTCTCTCTTAGGTTCCTCCTTATTACTTAGCTGCTCTGATGATAACTATTTATCCTTTGCTTTATCTTTAAAATCCACTTATAAGAGAATACATGCCATGTTTATCTTTCTGGGTGTGTGTTTTGTCATTCACAAATATATTTTCTAGTTCCATCCATTTGCCTGCAAATTTCAGAATGTCTTTTCTTTCCTGCTGAGTAATACTCCATTGTGTAAATGTACCACCGGTTTTTAACCCATTTTTCAGTTGACGGGCATCAAGATAGTTTCAAAGTTCTGAATATTACAAATAATGTTACTATGAACATAGTTGACAAATATTCTTACGGTATGCATGTGCATGCTTAGAGCATGTGCCCAAGAGTTATATGGTGTTACTGGACCAATATTGGTAGATTGATTTCCAGTTGTCGAAAAAAACTGCCATACTGATTTCCAAAGTGGCTGTACAAATTTGCATTCCCACCAACAATGGAGAATTATTCCCCCTTACTCTACATCCCCTTCAGCATAGGCTGTCATGTGTTTTTGATCTTATCAAAAGTAAGTTTTGAACTTATTTTGAGGCTTTAAATCCGCTAATGGTTTAAAAACTCTCTTAGTAACTGAAAGTGCTGTTAATGCTCCTTTGTCAACCTGAGCTCTCGATTTAAACAGTTCTCAAAGATTTATAACTTCCTACTTGTGTAGTATCTCCTTTGTATTAATATTTACTCATCATCCTCTGTGTAAGTCAGTATTATAAATATCAAATAGACAGAACAGTTTAATGAGAAGTCATCTTTTAGACAGTACACTGAATAAATGTCCATAAGATTGAGATGTAATCATTATATTACATGGACATATTACGTGAGATTATACTTTACAATTACTGGTAGTGGAGAAAATTCATAACTGTTTTTGCACATATGAAATTACAGACAGAAGCAAACAGTATTCAGATTCTTTTACCTCATCTCTTTGTATAAACAAGATTCCTCCATCAGAAAATTATTCATCTCTGGTGAATTGTTAATTGCCATCTGTTGCATTATGTCATGGCCTGGGACAGTAAACAAAAAATCAAATTCCAAAGGAAAAAAAATATAAGAAACATTGCAAAGAACTATTAGTAAATTTTAAAATCATAAAAATATGTGTTTTGTTGTTATGTTACTTTACTTTCTCTCCTCCCTTGCCCCCCCCCCTCTGTTTCTCCCTTTGCCTCTCTTTCAGATATATAAGTTCAGAAGTAGCACCGCAATATAGTGCATGTGTTTATCATGTGCAGGGCCTCTGATCTCATTACCTCATCTTTATATATTAATATTATATGTAATATGTACTGTATCATGTGTGTTTTAACAATGTAGGTAAATAAAAATAATTGACATTTTATTTACAAACCAATGACTCCAAATTGCTGTAAAACCAGAAAAATCAGCAATTCATGTTTCTTTTTGTTTAACTGTATCTGATAATATATTTGACGATATGTGCCAAGATTACTGAGAATAGTGATCAATTAAGTATCCATAATTAAAACACAATGTTCAGCATCATGTAAATGCACATGCACACATTTTTTGCACAGTCTTAACAATAGTCACATATATGAAATCTAGCAAAATCCCTATGCTCAACATAGGAATAATGATTATATAAGCAATGCTACATTTATACAATATATAAATGTATGGGACATATACATATATATAAACACACAAATATGGCATAAATGAAGCATTGTTTTATATATGAGATATAGACAATATTTAATACAAGTGGTCAATAGCCTGGGCATGTCCATCATATAACATAATATTAAATGCACGCATCATTGTGTTTTTAAATGTGTGTGAAAGAGGAGAGGCCAGAGAAAGAGAGATGAAAAGAAGAAGTGAGAAAGAAATAGAAAGAAAGGAGAGAGTAAGAGAAAGGGAAAGAGAGAGATCGGGGGTCCTGCAAATGATAAACATATACGCTATATGGCTGTGGTACTTTTGAAATTATATGTAAAGTTTTACGTGTGTTTTAGGGGTTCCTAATTATATTATACAAAGAAAAATAATTGATACACATAGTTCAAAAAATCAATGTGATAAAAATGGAGGACAAGGAGATGTGGTACTTAAATATTTATGGGATTTTTTTATTGTTTCTATGACTTTGAACTTTTATTAAACTTAGATGAAAAGACAGATACATTCCTCAGGCATGCTAAAAGTCACCTTGTAGCCTCCTTTCTGAGAACATTCCTATCTTTCTCAATTTACCCTCTATTGAGTTTCAACAATGAAAAGCTGAAGTGATGGCTTAGTGATTGGAGTAAAGTAACTATATTGCCAGATAGGTGATTAGATAAAGCTAACCATCTCCTCTTCAGTCACTTCCTCTGGACATTTATTCTATATCAGATGAAATATCGCTTTTTAATCCAGGGACACTGGCAAAATAGATGTGGCTCTGAGATGACAGATTCTAAGCTCCAAGCCTAGCGCTGATCCTTTTAAACTATCAGACATTAGACAGCCAATGAACTTCCTCAGCCTGTTTCTTCTGGTAGGAAATGAAGGGGCTGGAAGAGAATGATCCTGAAATTACTCTCCTTTTACATTGTAACAGTAAGTAGCTCTCCCCCTCATCCCCCTCCCAGTCTTTCAAAAAAAATTTTTTTTAAAAAAAAATCTGGCTCTATGTTTTTCTTAAATGTACAGACATAATTCATTCTTATGAGTTAAAAGATTCCTGCTGTGCCACAGCTGGCACAGGTGAAAGAATTTAAGCAATACTGCAATATAAGACCTCATCACCTACTCTGCTTAATTATAGAAGTCAGAACTTGAAAATGAGATATATGAAGATAAGCTGAATGCAGATAATAGGTTCAGGATAATGGAGGGTTGATGATGTGTTATTTTGGAATCCTAAATTTCCAAGTTGTGCAGATGTCACGTAAGATAGCATCATAAATTTCAAAGAGAAAATCAATCCTCCCATTTCTACACCAGTGAGTTTGGCATCAAAATTCTGAATTTTAAGGATTAATTACATAAATAATAAACACCAAGGAAATAAATAGCCAAAAGGTAGCATAATCCCTGTGGTAACAATTTACATCTACTCAAATGACTATAGAGAAGCAATAGATGTTAATGCATACATGATATTTTAAACAAACACCCATTATAAAATTACCAATTGGCAGGGAGACGTGGGACGATGATTCTCTTCCTCTTTCTTTCCCTTCCTTTCTCTCATTCACACCCTTTCTCTGCACCTTCTTCCTTTCTCATCATCGATATTGGTTTCTCAGTAGTGTGTGCTTGATGCTTGTTTATTATGTTTCTATGACTGATAATAATTCCAAGGAGGTAGAGGGTGGTTTAGTCCTTGACTTCTGAATGAATGTTCAGTGTTGTGGGAAGCCACTGGAAGGGTAGATTGAACTAATAAATTTGAATGATTAAATAAAATAAAATTTAATGGTTAAATTTTACTAGAAAAGAGTAACATTTTAAATTTAACTCAAAATAAAAGTAATAAAACAAAATAAACATTCCTTCCCAAAGTAGACTATTCAAGAACAGAGTGCTAAGGTACTCAACTTGACCGTACTTATTAAAAGTCATAGAAAAGTAGATAGAATTTAAAAAAGATTCCTCAAAACTATGGGTAACAGATCATGCCGTTTATATTATCTGGCAAAACTCAACCCTTCAACTTTTATAACTAATTATGTTTCTACCTGATAATTGGGATTTTTCTTACTCTCATTTTTTAGATTTATGGTAGCATGACATTCTGTCATAAATCAACTGATGGAGCAATGTTCTTTACTGAGCCTCCCTTCCTTTCAAATATATTATTAAATAGCTAAAGGGAACTCTTAATTTAAAGGTAATTAAACTATGTATATTACTTTGCAAATGTATTAGTTTTTACTTACAAGTACCAGTTCAGGTTGGATGTTACATGTATGTCCTCAGGCATACATGTGTTAGTAATACATGTGTACCATCCACAGAGAATCCAATGATATTTCTTTCCGCTAGACTCCCTGTCAAAAGGACAATGTCTGGAGCCGTCTTATTGTAATATGAAGAAATTTATGAGGTCTTTATAGGTAAAATGCAAGACATGATCTAGAGATTTTACGATTTTAGAAAGTTAGAGGTTGTGAGTCATAGTAAACTTAAACCTAGGAGACCTGTGCTAGTCCATAGATTAAATAAATAATAAATAAATAAAATTTGGCTTTAACCAGAAATAAAAAAAATAAAATATCAATCTGCCGCATCATATATAAAAGATTCTTTCTTTCTCTCCTTCCCATCCTCCTCTTCCTTCCTCCCCCTCCCTGTCTGTCTGTCTCTCCTATACACACAGACACACACACACACACACACACACACACACAAACTGTAGGATAGTTGTCTTACACACCACATATGAAAATAATCTATGTGTTCACAGCATCTTCCTGATTTAGAAAGCAAGAATGTATGCTCTTGTACAGAGGAACTAGAGGCCCCAGTAGACAAATCTGAGAACAATAAAAGAACATCCTACATTTGAGATATCAGTAAAGAAAGGGACTGATTTCTACTGTGATAAGCTCCAATAAAGAATTCTATGTAGGAGGGATTTGATATTGTTTGAATGAGACCTTATCCTTGCTAAATCATGACAACGAGTATAGTCTTCACTGGGTTTTCCTTGGAAACTTTATGCTGTTTCTAATTGAAGAACAGAGGAAAAATAAGATCAAATAAATCCTCAAATGTAAAAAAATCTGACAGATAGCACTGATGAGCATCACATCTAAGATGTGTAATTGAGTGTTCTTACCAATAACATTCTAATGGTGTCTGAGTTTTATAGATTCAAAGCAACTATAAAACCCTTCTTTTTTTCAGGATTTTAGCTATGATTTACAATTTTAAAAAATGAACTAATGTAGTCCAAAATTGAATTACCTTTGATTTATGCACAATAAGATTTTATGGAACTTTGAAAATGCACTAAAAGCACTTTAGTATGTAAATTCTATGAGAGCTAAAAGGTGGCATGCCTATGTATGTGTAATTAGGCAGTGAAGCTTACACAGCTCCACAAATACTAAAAGAAAACTAAACAGAATTAGCCTTGAAGAAGCAAAATAAATGTTCTAATAACTGAGGAAGCAATAGAAGAGGCCCTAGACAATATGATTTCCAACGCTAAATCATCAAATGCTCTACAAGAAATTTCTTAATTTGAAAATTAAGAAAATAGTGGATTAATAATGATAGACACGCCACTGTAAAGGAGGTCCTGGTGGGAAATGTACAAGTAATACGATGGCCTGAGTGATTTCGTTTCATCTCAGTCACAATGGCTGAGTTGAAATGGCTGAAAACTTAATGGTGAGGATGCGGGAGAGTGGGGGAGGGGCATTGAAAAGCTGATGATGGAAATGCAAATTAGTTTCACACTATGTAAATCAGTATAGAGATTCTGACAAATGCTAATAGTAAGACTACCATGTGATTAAACTACATGTTTTCTGAGAATTAAAATCCTTTTTATAAAAAATTATGAAAAAGACATTCATTATGTAGTCTTTTAGATGCTATTTTGTGGTTTAAGAGCATTGAGCTGTCTAGGAGGAGATTTATTCTCATTGGTCTTGCTTCTCACTTGAAAATGTGAAATTTAATATTTTTATTTAGAATATGATTCCTGAGACTGAAGAACATAACTTTCTGTGTTTGTAAATGTTTCTTCTAACACAGCTCTCCTTCTTGATCTCCCCAACAAACTCTCCCCATACTTATCTACCTTCTGTGACATAATCTCAGAACTAATGCAATTCAGCTGTGTGAATCTTCCTTCTATACTTCACATTCTCTAGTTTCAGTAACAAGTGGCCGTAATGTTCTATAAGCAATAAATACATAATTCTAGAAGTCACTACTTCCTACGTTAGAGCTCAGGAGAGAGATGGTAAAATACTTGTACAGGTATGGGAATATTAGTTTGAATTATCAGCCCACTTGTAATATGTGGATCACAGCTTTTTTCTGTTTTCCTAGAACAGAAAGAGACTAGTGGATCCTTGAGGATTGCTGGGCAGCTAGTCTAGAACTTGATGAGTTTCAGGTTTAGTGGGAAACCCTGTGTCATAAACAAACAAATAAATATAGAGAATAATAGAAGACACTCAATGTTGACCCAACTCTGACTCCATCATGCACCCACAGAAAGTGTACATGTACTTGGACACAAATATATATACAAGCCACAAACATGTACATACATATACTTACACACACATATACACACAAACACACACAAATTATGAGTTGAAATTTTGCATCACTCAAGTACATCAATGACTCAGTATCCATGTTCTGTACTACCTAGGATGGGATCCAACCCCTCTCCCCTTGTTTTTCCAACTCTATATATAATTCAAGAAAAAGCCACTTAGACATTAATGGTCAGATTCTATGATGCTTGTGTTCAAGGAGCCCTTATATAGTCAAGTAGTTCTTCAGCCTAAGGTCCACATTTATCACCTCAGTCAATTATTCACTGCACCATTGGACCATCTCACATCACGACAGGAAGGTAACAAAAGTGTATTAGCTCTGCTGTGTACTGTGAGTGATGACCCTGTTTTGAAGATAGTAAAACAGACTGTACTGAGAAAGTCCAATTTCTATCTTTATCAGAGTGTGGCTTATATTTTGTTGTTATTATTGTGACTCTACTACTGAAACTACTTTATATTATAGCATATATTTGTATATATAGGGAAAACGTATCTAGAGATCAGTAACGTCTGCCTCCAAGTTTTGTATGGAGTCAGAGGATATATTATCACAGATCTGACTGACTAGAAATCCTTAGCAGTAATCAGACTGCAAGCCTTTGATTTGGAAAGGAAGTAATTCACTTTTCTGGTAAAGGGACTCAGTTTCTGTAATGTTCATTTACTGAGTAAAGACATTTACATGAACTTAAATCAGTTTTAAAGTCAACATCTCTCTGTTTCTTAAATTCATCTTATTTCAGAAACTTTCCACAGAGTTATGTATAAAAGCATTATAAATTCTTATATTTTAGAACATTTATTATAAATATAAATTTTTTTACTGCCAAACTTAAACTAGAATATTCTCCCCTAACTGATAAACAACAACAAAAATACACAGGTATATAACTATGCATAAAACATTATCTCTCAAAGAATCTGAAAGCTGTTGTTGGAATACAATGAAAAAAATAAATCAAGCCTTTTTACTTCTATTGCTCCATATTTGTAAGCAAATGCCAGTTCCCCAAATTGGAGAAATGCCAAAGAAAATTAAATGAATATTCTTTTATGATCACATAGTGATGGATTACAATACTGTGCATGCTCTAAATTTTAGAATACAAAAACCTGATCTAGGCAAACCAATATACCATGGAAGAGGCTTACCAATGTGGACACAAGCAGAGCACCTACTCTTCAGTTTCACATACACTTAATCTAAATTTAATCTGTATAAATTTAATGGATAAAACATCTAGGTTACTTATATAAAAATCCAAGGCAAGTTCAAGGCAACACATTTGTTCTTTATGCATCCTAGTTATTAACCAATGATTAAACTTATTGTAAAGATACAAGGTGTCTCATTACCCTGACCATATGAAAAACAAATGGGTAGCCTTGGGGTCTGTAGTAAATAAGCAACAAATACTCATCCTCCTTTGTAAAGTAAATAAAATATGAGCTGAAACTGTCTGTGTCTTGAAACCTCATATCAAAAGATTTAAATTACTAGAAAAAGAAAGGAATGTAGTTATAATGGTTTTTTAAACCGTGTATTGCACATAGCTGTAATATAGACTTGAAATAGAAAACACCACTTTTACCAATGATTCTAGAAGGAGCAAACTATAAAATATGATTTAATTTTGCTCTAATGATAATAGAAAGTATTACATGTCACCATCAGACATGTACTGCATACTCCCATCTTTTCAAATCTTTTTTATTAGTTTAACTCCCTGAGCTGTTAAATGTAGCACTAAACTTTAGTTAAATTCCCTTGCTTTGCAGCAAAAGAACAAATTCTTTTAATTGGAAGATTGCAGAGAAGGATGTAAAAGAGACGAGCACTTTTAAAAGTTTGGGTAGGTTGGAGGGAAAAATTCTGGATGCTTCAGCAAATTTCCAACCCTGTGAGGTACACCTTTGTGTATTATTGCTAATGTAATGCATTTAGCGTACAGTAAATTAGATCTTGAGAGCATTCAGAACCAAATTCTATCCTCTTATGGCAGTGTGTAACTCTTGACAGATTACAATAGAAGGTTTGCATGCAAACTACAAAGCAACTTCTCCATTATCTCCCCATCTCATCTCTGCTACATAATGAAGAAAAGGGCACTGGGCAAGATGATCAGTGCCAAAATTGATAGACATAATCTCTATAAATTCACACGACACTTTTTATTAGAAATAATTATATGTTCTTTCTCATACCATCACATATGCATGATAGATTAAGTCTGCTTGTATAAGATATGCAAATATTTCATAATCAAGTTTAACAGTATATTAGTGGAAGAGATGACTGGCTGGATCTCTGCTTAATAACACACAGTGAGAGGACAGTCATCAAGTCTATGATGCCAAATTGCTGAGCACACTAATCATGATTTAAATATCTACAAAATCTTCAAAAATTTTTGAAATTACCAAATGATTTAAATTTATATTTTGTGTTTTTGAAGCCTCCTATTTTTTTATCTTTTTATTTGCATGTTCCATTTTGCACTTTGTTCTCCTTAACTTAATTGTACCTTTTCTTTTTTTATTCTATTACCCTGGAAATACTTTACTATGGCACAGACTTCCAACTGGAGATGTTTTGGGTCTGTTCTTTGAGACATGTCATAGGTGGTTAATCCTCTGAAAAGTAATAACAATTTTGACCTAACTTTATCATTTGATCACAACTACAACTTGTGTGTGTCAGCTTCTAAATGATGCTCTGAGTTCCACCTCTAGAAAGATGTACTTAGAGTTCTAAATGATTATTTTGCTTTATTCTTATTTTTTTCTACCAGGAAAATATTATGGTGCTCAGTCCCACAGAAATAAAGATAATACGGAAAAATAAAAACAAGATTGCTGTACAATCCAACAATAAATGGCTTATGTTCTATTTATATATATATATATATATATACACACACACATATGTAGGGGGCTGAATACAACATACAAGAGCCTCACATTCTCGGGAGAAATATGATAAGAATAATAAATTTAATGGATGAGTAAATTGTCCTATTGAAAAAGAAAGGGAAGAGGTCAGAATAATGATGGGCAGGAAGACAGATCTGAAGAAAACTTGATGAAGTAAAGGGAGTGGGAAAGTGTATTAGGGAAACTGAAGTTTATACATCTAAGATAAAATTCCAGTGACTCCCCGACTCTCCTCCATCAGTGAGCAGAGACCCAACAACACAAGTATATCCACAATCACAGATAAAGATAAGCCCCAGAGAAGGAACCCATTTCCATGAATGCATGACTCAAACCATGCTCTTCCGCATCTGCTCAATCATGATCATCATTTACCTCAACTGAGTTTCTATTTTACTTTCTTAATTATTTTACCTTTTGAGGCAGAGCTGTGTTGTGTAGCCCCTGTTGGCTTCAGACTCAGAACATAACCTTGGGTGGCCTTGAAATCATATTGCTCCTACTCTCTTGATCTCCTGAGTACTAAGATTGTGAACCGCCAAGGTGAGTTCATTTGTTTCCCTGAATATTGCATTTTCTTGGTCATCCACCCAACTTGTGTCTAGAATTGCCTCTAAACCTTGGTTTGTACCATTTTTAAGACTATTTTTTTCTATTTAGAGTTATTTGTTGGAGTGAGATCAAAATATTATCAGATATAATGTATTATTAACATATTACTTTACCTTTTAAAATATATTTCTTGGTCACACTTCTGCATATGTAAGGTTTCGGTGCACGACTTTATAATTTGTATGTATGGATAACTGGGATAATAATAATTTTATGCCTTTTATAGTCACTAGCTATAAATTAAATATTGTTCCTGACATTTGTTCTGCAGTTACAGTTCTTAGTAGCTTAATAACTTCTCATGAAACATTTGCTTCCAATAGTGTGCTGTGAGATTGTATATTATGTTAATAACTTATATTACTACAAAGACTACATATTCTCCTAGTAACTCAAGCATAAAGTCCACAGGGTGACGTCAGTAATAGAAATTCTAGTAAAGAAGTCATGAAAGTATGCAGAAGACAAAAAAATAATGTAGAGGAAAATCATAAGTAAGCAAATTAACAAACAGTGCTTATAAAGATTAGCTGAACAAAGTTAATATAACATTAAAAATTAAATTAGAAACAAGAAATCAATATATGAAATAGAATCATCGAAATAAGGAAGAATTTTTGGATTGGGTGAAAAGAGGAAAATACGAGTTGAAGCAAAGACAGTTTGGAGTTATGAAGACTTGAGATGTCATCTTATAAGTATGGCAATTTAGGAATGTGAGAAAGCTTTTTGACCTTAGCATGAATTTTAGTTCAAGGAAATATAGTGGGCACATCAATTTAACTTTACTTTGACAAGTATGATGATATTTTTAAATATTAGCTGTTGATTTGCTTTTGGCTAAGTACTTGACCGTGAGCCTTCTGGAAAACTAGGTTACCAGTTAACGCCCTGTTCTTGTTTGGAACAAGAATATATGGCTTATGGTCCAGCTGACCATGCATATGAGTGATGCCCACATCCCACTGAGAGAACAAAAACAAGGTAGATGGTACCTGACTTCACACACACCAAATAAATGAATTATGCATGTATAAATACTGAATAAAAATTATAGAGTTCATAGTGAATAATTAGTGCTTAAGATATCTGTAGCACATGCTCCTTGAATCAATAAAAAAAATTCTAGAAAAACTAGTATTGTGCTTAGTCCAAATACAGAAGCATTTGTGACTATTTGGTTATTTGTAGGTTTGATCAGTACACAAATTGGAGACCTTCCTTGGGCAGGGTTCTTGAAAGGCAGCTTAGTTTGCCTCTTTGCTATGCCTTATGCCCCTGTTCTTAGCAGAGCTTTGACTGCTTCAGCATCCCCAGTCTTATTCTCAAGCCTCAGCAAGAATTTAGCCACTTGTCTCTTCAGCTTAGAAGCAAGGAGAAGCTAGATTGTATTCTTCTTGCTTGAAGCAGCCACCATATGTCTCTGGCTTAAGTGTTTATAAGCCGTGGATGACTTGATGAAACATCTCTGGATGCATTCTTTGTTCATTAACCACCTAGAGGCTCTCTCTTCCCATACACATACTGTCAAGAGTAATTTCTTTGGGCTTTATAACTTGCTCTTATAACAAATACTCTATCATTGTTCTTTACATTATCTTTCCTTTGTTTGTTATCTGGCATCTCTATATAAAATAAGGTATAAGATGCAGGCATAGAGTCATCAGTTTGTGGGCATTGTTTACCCACTTATCTAAGTACTTATCTAAGTACAACGAGGAGAAATAGCACGGGTGTCAGCCTCAGTCAGTCCCTTTTCTTAAGTCTCTGTTACAGGTCATTAGACAGGAAGCTTCTCATGTTAACTGACAGTTGACATAACAAGTTCTATTCAGATTTGCAATTGTTATTTCATATGATTTATTTCTGTAAGTATTTAATTTAAATGAATGAATAACAAAACAAAAGTGCTGTTGAATGTATTGCAGAACAGAAAACATTAAAAAAGAAGGCTGTTTTCAACTTCTTTTTACTTTGGGTCAGTATCATAAGACAAAATCATATAAAGAAGACAGTATTCAATCAATATTTTACCCTGCTGTTTAGCAGTTCACTAGTTGAAATCTTGTGTTCAACATAGTATATCATATTTTAGTTTAAATTTATCTTGTTAGAATATTATATTTCTCAGTCAATGTAAATTATAGAACAGCAAATTCTTTCTAGTAAATATTAGCAAAAATGCTCTTGCCTGTATATCAGTATCATACTCTATTACTGATGAATGTTCTGGATCTTTCCATGTAGATCAATAATGCTGATCTATACTATCACCTCTCCCTCCACCATGATCATTCACTTATGAATCTTTTTAATCGCTTTGTATTTGTGAACATTTTCTAGTATCTTAAATGAGACTTTTAAAATGCTACTGTAAAAAAGATGTTCATTTGTTGACAGTGATCTTGTTTATTGCAATCAATAGTTTTGAGAAACATGTTGGGTTTGCACTTTCTAAAATGATTTATTGTATAGTTTTTCATTAGCTCAGATTGACATTATTCTTTATTATGCTTTCAAGCACTATATATATAAAATGCCAATAGGACAGTGAGGAAAAGAGGAAATTATAAAGGAACAAATCTGTCCTTTATCTATGTAACAACCATTCATAAATCAATATAAGCAGTATGTCTGAATGTGTGTGTATGTGTGTATTTGCACAAACATGCTCACACATCATAGTACATTTGCAAAGGTGAGGGAATGTTTTTCAGGAGTAGGTTCTCTGCATGTGCCTTGTGTTCCAGGGATCACATTTGACTTATAAGGCTTATCAGTAAATACCTTTCCAGTTGAGAAATCTCACTGGCTCTTGATTGCTTTAATGTATCTCATAAAAATATCTACTTATTTCACAGATAGATTTTTAGAATGTGGACCTCAAAAGAATGCATCTAACTTCAAGAACCAATGACAATTAACAGTTGTCTAGAAACAGTGTGGTGGTGATTACTCTTGGTTGTTGCTATGATGGTTAGGATTAACTGTCAATTCAACAGACTATAAAATTATCTGGAAGATGATCTTTAGCCCTTCTACTGAGAAATGTTTTTGAATTCATGCCAATAAAAAATATTTCTTAATGCATTTGTTAGGGTAGTGAATCTCATGGATTATGAATGACACCGTGTCCTGGATAGGATTCTGGATGCATAACTGGAGAAAGGTTGATGAACAACAACATTCATTAATTTTTCTCACTTTTCTGACTGCCCATTTAATGGGACAAGTTGATCTTGTAATTCTGACATCATGCCTTCACTTCCATGATGAACAGTAATCATATACCAAATGGACTCTTCGTTAAGTTGTGTTATAGAGGGTGTTTTATTCATTGCAACAGTAAAATAACTAGATATTATTGTCTACATATAAATTAAAACAGGAAAGTCATTTCTTACCATTTGTGACTTACATATGTGATTAGGAGCTTTGGCACTCAGCAGGTAAACATCAACTAGGAGTTCACCATGAAAATTAGTGAAAGCCAAGATGAGGTGATTTAAGAACTAAACTGTCAAATGCAGTCTCCTCTGATGTTTTTTTTTTTTTTTCAGCAGCAAATTATTACAGATCACCACAATCTCTTAACACTTAAGACAGTATAGTTACATCAAAGGAATCATGTTGTCAAGTGAAGTGATTTTTATAATTATTTTACTTACTTGTAGTCCTAACAAACCACTGGATTCTCAATATGTGAAATATCATGCTTCATGCTGAAACAAAACAAAATAAATAAAATGGCAAGTGTTTATCTTTATTTGCACAAGGACATTAAAACAGTATAGAGATTTATTAGAATATTAATCTGAATCTATTAAAAAGAGAAAATAAAAAGTTAGCAGAATTAAAGACACATATCATTTTTAAACTAAATAAATCATATCTATAGAATAATATAATATACATTTATAGAGAGCAGTGAAACATGCTGAGTAAAAATTTCTAAGTTACTTTAAAAATTTCACAATCAATAAATATTTTCCAAAAATATATAAAGTCTGTAGATAGTCATAATGTTAGAATTTTGAAGAAGACTTTGTTGCTTACAAGTCTAACAGTGGTTAAATGGGCATCATCTACATTTTGTCAGGCATTTGTGAAGCTGTGTTCTATCTTTAAATATACTGCAGCACATTTAACAAGATTATTACAGAAGCCCACATCTAGGAGATTTATATAGATAATAAAAAATTGTTTAGCAACTGTAAAGTATCTTTATAGGTTAATTGTTTCATTTTCTTCAAAAGTAATTATTATTCTTCTGAATTTAGTATACTTTGAAAACTCTTAAATACCTCTTAATTTTCCAAAATACCATTTGGTGATTGAACTGCTGAGCTGGAGATTGAATTGATCTTTCTAATCATTTGTATTTGTTTAATCAAAAAATAATCACTCTATGTATAAGATATAAAAGGATATAGACAGAACATTTAGCACATGTATTCACTTTAAATTACTAGAGACTCAAAGAATATTTGGGTTATAAATTTAGTTAGGTTTTTTCTTTTATTTTATTTTTAGAGAAATATTTGAGCAAACTCAATTTTATCCCATTGTTTTAGTCTGAAAGATGCTCACTGTTTCAGGGTCTACTTGTCAATTCATCTGTGTAATACAAACCAACTCTTCAAATATTTTTTAAGGTATAGCTAATTCCCTATCAGTATTTTCACTCAAATACAAAAAGAATTCTCTTAATAAATGAAAGAAAAAGAGAGATACAGGATGTGAGTGCATGTTACATCAAAGCAAAGACCCTTTCTATTACAGCTTTAATTAGAAGCTGTTCCACTCTACCACACACTGTCTGGGATTGAGGACTGAAGTCATCATCTAAGAAATTCCTTTCCTCAGAAGATAACTGGTTAGATTGTTACCATAAGGTATTATTTTACACATTAGGATTTATATTGTAATAAAAAGCATAAACTATACCTATATCTGACATATGTTAAAATATTTAAAAGTCTAATAATGGAAACTTTTTATTGTTTTAACTTTATATCTGTTTTTGAAACATTTTTTTTTTATTAAAAAATACAACAGATACAAATCTCAGTCCTCAGGTAACTTTTTCCTTAAGGATCTTGGCATTGAATGAATGAATGAATGAATGAATGAATGAATGAATAAATAAATAATAAATAGGTGTAGAGCTGTTAAAGAGGATCAAAGACTTTTAAACCAGGGAGATCAGGGCATTATTTGTTACTAGGAATAATTAAGAATGTCTTTTTAAAAAATGTGGTTTGTAAAGAGAAAATAGACTTTATTCTAAGAGAAAGAAAGCAGAAAAGAGAAAAAAGGGAAAGGAAAGAAAGGCTGGAGAAAAGCAAAGAAGAAAGGAAATGGAAAGAATGGGAGAGGTTGCTTTCTAGGATGTTAACTGTAAAAAAAAATTAATGATGGGGTGTGGTGAGAAATAATGGGCTATTATAAAATAAAATGTATTGTATGAATAATCCATTTTGGCTTTTTCAATAAGAACACTGTCTTAATTGGGGTTACTATTGCTGTAATGAAGTATCATGACCGAAGAATCCTAGGTAGGAAAATGGTTTATTTAGCTTATACGTGAGATCTTGCAAATAATGAGATTATTTATTCTATTCGTAATAATAATTCATAATAATGTACTATATAACTATGAAAGGGTGTCACTGAGTTGGTCTCTCTTCTATTAGTCCTGGGATATTTAAAGGCATTCAGAAATTGAAACTACCTTTTGTGAAGATAACAGCTTTCAAAATATTGAAAGAATATGAAACATATTTTAAGTCCTTATTATTAAACTAATAATGTGTCCTCATATTTATTAATTTTGTTGGATAACCATACAAAATATAGAATAAATGCCTTACCATAATGGAATGCATGCTTCTTTTCCAGTAGATCAAATTCATACAGGCATTCTTGGGGTCTAGATGACTGTTCTTACATGAGCAGAGAGTTTGTAGAACTGTTGAAACTCCTCATCTTTAAATTATGACTTCCAAGAATTACTATATTTCTAAAATATTCTTCACAAAATAAATAAAAAGAGGCACAATTACTTATGTACCAGCAACAAAATTTGTCTTTCCATAATTTTTTCTAAGTAATATTAATTTGGTTGAGAAATGCATAGAAGCAATGAGTAGGTGAGGCTCAGATTATTGTAAGTGTAATAGATATTATTGCTGATAACCCAATGCACCCCACATAGGCTTCCAGTTATTCAAATTATGAATGCATAAGGACTCTGGGCTAAGGATTCATAAGGTTTGAATTCCACTTATTCATAAGGTTTAAACTCCAACTGGTTGGAATTTAACATTTTTATAGTGTGCATGTGAATAAAGTCATGTAATGTGTTATATGGCAGTGAGTGGTCTTATTGGGTTTACTTTATTCCATTTAAGCCTTTAGTCATATGGGGATCTTTACTGGGAAATGTTTCAGTCTGCCATCCATGTCATACTCTACAGTGTTTTGGAAAAGAGAAAATTTTTGAGTGAAAATATGTTGTAGTTAATATTATTAAAATGGGTCAAATTAGTTTTCTAAGAACATAGTATCAAAATATATTGGGGATATACCTTCTATTTTACATTAATAAACAGTCATTTGTGAATTATAAGATTAATGCTTAAAAATCAGTAATAGAGCTTTGACGTAGTTCAGTCAATTCTTACTTGACTCCAAGCCCCCTAATTTAGACAAAAGCACCACAGTCATAATACATGTTTATAATAAAAAGGCTGGGAAGACATAAGCAAAAGGTTCCATATGACCTGTTGGCCAATCTGTCTACTCTAATGTGTAAACTCCAAGAAATTAATCATCCTTTCTTTAAGGAAATTTCTTCAGCGTTCCTGAGGATGACATCAGTTAACATCTGACCTACACTCACATATCACATATCACATGTAACTACGGGCACACATGTATATGTTTGTGTATCAACACACATGAATATACACACATATACATTCATAAAAAAGCAATAGCTATTCTATATAGCCCTAAAAAGTCATGAATTGGCATAAATTATAAATTATAATTCTTATGAAATATCCTTCTGGATAAAATACGTAGTGATTACTTCCATATCTATTTTCATTCAATATAAAGCTATAAAAACCTTTGTTATTCTACCTTTTGAGCAATTTACAAAATAACCATCATGCTTTATTTTGCAAATGCCACTTTTAGTTTTCCTATGAATGTAACTTTTTTTTCCTCAATAGAAAATTTTTAAGAAAATGATTTCTTTTGCCTTTCTATTTCCTGGTAACAGGCTCTTAAGTGTTCGGTTCTTTTCTAGATCCATTCTGTTTCTCTAACAAATTCCATGATCAAACACAGCTTTGGGTGAGAAAATTTAATTTTGCATAGTCTTGCAGGCCACAGTCCATCACTGGGGGAGGACAAGGCAAGATGTTAAGCAAAATTTAAAGCAGAAACTGTGGAGTAATTCTTCTAACTATTTAGCTTACAGCTTACAAAAATGCTTAGCTAGATTTTTGTGTTCCCACTATGACCTGCCTAGGAATGAAACTGCCCATAGTAGGTAGGTCCACCTACATCAATTGTTAATCAAAATAATCTTTCACAGACACAAACAGGTCAATCTCCTCTTGGCAATTCCTGAGCTGAGGCGCTCCTTTCAGATGGCCCTAGGCTGAGTCAAATTGACAAAGCTAATTATTAAGTTTAATTTATTTCCTTCCAATCAACACTATCTTAGTGATTATTTAATGTGATTTTTGAGGTTTCTAGAAACTGCATACAGTGTTCTTTCATTTGAGCTGCGCCACTTGCCTGGGTACATATTAAACGATTTAATCAATTTGTTAGTTTGAATTTTGGGCATATCTCTTTTTATCTCTGTTAGCAGCAGTAGACCAAACGTGCATTTACAAACATCATTCTCAGAATAAATACAGTTACTAAGCCTTCTAAATATATATCTCTACATTGTGCTTCAGATTGCCATCTACTTAAGTGAAGAAGAACTTCTGACTGTACAGTTTAAGCAATTTTTAATTATTTTTCTCCCACTTAAAAGGTTTCCTATTTCTTTTTGAATGGAAAAAAAATTATTGTCTTGATGGTCTATTTGAATATCTAAGATCCTTTTTACATAAACTGTAAAACAATTTTAAACTTACTATGTTGAAGTAGAGTATGAAATAGCAAATACTACATCAAAATGAAGCAAAATATATAGATTATAGAATCCTGATACAATAGATTATTAAAAATCAGTTACAGAGAATCATGGCTATCTGAATGTCAATGGAGAAGAATTTCAATCACATGGTGGAATAAAAGAGACAAACACTAAAGGATTATTGTTATGATTGTGTTTGGTTACTCCTTAGAAGAGCAGTTACCCAGAGAAGCACATTTACAGCGGGGCTTGGTAGCAATCTGCTCTTGAATTCAGGCAATGATTATGCACAAATAGCTATTGAGAAAACTATTATTGAGCTTTATAATATGAATTTTACATTTTTACATGCAGATTGTACTTCATTAGCAAATGTTCTTAAAGAGAACACATCATTGTGTGCTACTTGTGTGTTAGATTTACAAATTTTTACACATTTTGTCAGTTTTCACTGGATCAATCTCAGTGAATCCTCACCTTGCCTCCTTACAGAAGGAGCAGAAGGTAGATGTCTTTACGTCATGAAATTTCAGTGTGTCCTGCCTGAGAGGGCAATTAGCATGGCTTGAATACATTGATTATCTTACCTCTTATCACTTCAAACACAATTTTAGAAAATTTTAATATAGATGGTCTCATTTTTGTTGAAAATAATTGTCTTTATAATATATATTCTAATCACAATCTCCCCTCCCCGTTGCCTCCCAGATTCCCACAATAGCCACCCATCCAGCTTCATGCCTTCTTTGTCTTTCTGTTTTGAAATCAAGCAGGTATACAAACAAACAAACCATAAATAAAAGAGAAAGCAGAAAATCATCACACACAGACACAAAAGTTATAAAAACAAAAAAGCATAATTCATAGGGATAGTTCTTTCAAATGATCCCTATTTCTAAGATAATGCCTTTCCTTTTTAATGAGAGTAGCAAAACATTCACGATGATCTCGTGTTGTTATTTAATACTGTCCTCTGAAACAATCTGGATGGACAAGTGTCTAGAACACTAACATTGGGAATAGAAATGCCCAGCGTTGTTTCAGCCTAGATCTTTGGTCCTAGCTACACTCAAAAAAGTTCACAAGAGTATATCCTAAGGAAAGAAACCTTGAAAATCTGTCTCATAAATTAAATTGTCCCTAAGTTCTGAGGGCTACCATGCAACCTTCATCTACTCTCTCTTCTATTGTAACATTGGGTGAAATATTTTCAACAGTTCTTGTCACAAGTATTTGCCCCTGTTAGCATGGCTCCGAAACAGGAGTCTGTTGCAGCCTTGTTTAATCCTCCTGGAAGCTCTTATGCAAGTGTCTTCCACTTTCTGCATCCTTCTGAGTTGCTTGATGATTTGCTTCATCTTGTGTCCAGAAGCCGTTATTTATTCATTTGTTTTCTTATATTCTAGAGCCCTCTGCTTCAGCCAGAAGTCTTGCAACATTTTCCTTGTGAACTTATTTCAGTGACAATATAGAATAAATTACTATAAAACAAGTGTCTTTACAGGTTAGGTCAAAGTTCACTACAACACGGTGGTGCAATTTATGAAGAGAACTCATTATACCATTAAAAAAATGAGCTGAAAATTAAAAAGCCACTTGTGATAATATTTGATTTATTACTTAAGAATTCCTGCCTTCTCTTCACCCTCCGTTTCTATGCCTGCATGCTACTTTCAAAAAGGAAACAGTTATGTTAAGACTACAGCGCCAAAAAGATGGTGCTCTCAACACATTTATAGGAGATCTTTAAAAGTATGCACCAACATATAGCTTAGTACTTGAAAAATCAAATTAACAAAGAAATACCCTGCAGTGGGAAGCTTTAGACCAGCTAGCATCCTAAAGAGAATGTAGCTTCCTTTATCCATCAATAAATAGAACAAAAATTGAATGTACAAAACCATGTGACCTTCACTATGATATCTGTGTTTAGGTTGAGCCATCTAAACTAGGCCATGTGATATTTCAAATGATATGTGGATGGGTAAGCATTTAAAAGAGCACAATGTTTTGTGAATGGCAATGTTTCTGTGGAATTCTTTAGGCATACTTAAAGTATACCACACTTGCTTCCTGGAAACTCCTAAAGTGACATATCAGAAGCCATCTTCTGCTTAACGAGTAGATTTCTGTATTCCTTTTTCATTGTGGTTTTCAAATTATGTGGACACCACTGAGCCTTCCTTATTAAGATTATTGTATCTCTTTACTAACTTCAGTAAGAAAATGTAAAAGAGACAAATGAGTTTTCAAATAATATAAGCTATGCAACAATCCTGTTAGTTACTCTAGACACCTCTATTAGGAATAAATTTGCAGCAGCAACTATAATCACAGAGTTCAAGTCTCATTCCGAGCAAGGATCATCATAAAATAAGGGTTTAATATTTCAGATTGTTATGGTGATATTAAAAAGCTGTGTCTTATTTAGTGGCATTTCTAAAGCCCTTCTCAGTGTTGGAGATTAATTGTGTCCTTTGGATATTTTGGTGCAAGTAAGTTAGGGGTGATTGATATAATCTGCTGTGCAAAATAACCTGAAGAATAATGCAGCAATTTCTTTTCTCTATGCTTAATGAATATTTTTAAAATATTTTGAATACAGCAAGTTTATGGTTGAAAGTGTAGACATTCCTCACCTAGGTGAGATGTTAAGTCTCACATTTTAAACCCATGGAAGTTTCAGCTTCGTGGTGGTGACAACGCCCTATGTGAATTGGCAGAAACAGTGAGCGGTGGCTGATCTCTACAGTGGGAAGTAGTAACAGCTCAACAAAGAATTGATCTACTGGTGCTAAAAATAGTATGTGTTCTTTGATTTCTAAATTAGGAATACAATTTCAAATAACCAAGTACACCCTTTAAAGCATGATTTCTGAGAGGCAGTCTATTTAAGAAAATAGCAAATGCATTATTATGCAATTATATATAACATTTCTGTAATAATAATTTTTCCAATTAATTTTAATAGTTTTAATAATGATTGTATACCAATCATTTACATCCAAATAACTTTCTCAAATTTATTTTTCCCAGTGAATTTGTCATAATTAAAGGAGTCAACTCATTTAAACCATCATCCCCCACCCCTTCAGATTGGTTAAATCAATATAGTTCAGGTTTGACTAGAGTGTATTATAAGGATGTAGTGTTGAATTAAAGAAATAAATTTCATAGTTGATAAGGATTGTTGTGCTATAAAAACCCCAAAGTATATGACCCTATTTTATTTAGGGGTACCCTCTACAGAATTGAATTGTCTTTCTTTTTAGACCACATAAAAGTTACAAGTAGCTTATTTGTTTCTTAGATGCTGATAGAAGAAAAGAGACTTAAAAAATAGAAATAAGAAATTTTACTATTTACAGGGGTCAGACCAATAATATTATCATTTTCTCCAGATCACAGTGAGAAGAATTGAAAGGATTAGATGGCACACATATACAGCTAAAAAGCCCTTGATCCTGGAGGCATAAATATTTTATAACAATCTTAGTTTTATAAACATTTTTAGAGTAGTAGTATTTGTTTCATTACACCCTAGGTCCTTGGACTATATAATTTCAGGTTCTTGGTCACCCAAACAGCATATGATAAAAGTTCCATCTCATGGACTTGGTCATAAGTCACATCAGATATTGACTGGCTACTCCTACAAGCTTTGTATCAGCATTGCCCTAGCATATGTCACAGGCAGGACATCATGTCAATCCAAGAGTTTACTGTTGTGAATATGTTTTTGTTTCCTTTGGTATTGTATAGAAAGCCTTCCTTTATCCAAGACACTAGAATTTAGGAGTGAAGTCTCTATGTAGTCTACCAGGTAGACTTCTCAATGTTCAATGAGTTGTGTCGGCATTGTCTTTAGAAATGGGTCCATGCTGTCAGTTTGTGGAGAGCATCCTGTAGTCTTGGCATCAAACTGGGTCATTTGGGGATTCCCATGGGACTGCTTTAGCCAACAACTCAATCAAATGTAATCCAACCCCAATACTGGAAGTTTCATTTGCTGCCAAGAGAAGGCTAATTCATGTTCTGTGTCCTCCATTCTCTGGCACTTTCAATGTGTGTGTGTGTGTGTGTGTGTGTGTGTGTGTGTGTGTGTGTGTGTGTGTGTGTGTGTGTAATGACTTTGGTTTTCACATATCCTCTAAATTTTAGCTTTCTCTTCCAGATTTCCTCCTTTCCTCATCTTCTCTCCCTCTCTTCACTTGATGTTCCATTTCAGCCTCTGCTATCTATATCTAATACATTTCCTAGGGAGATTCATGTGCTCCTCCCCCCAGTCAATTAATCTACACCTAACTTCTGTGTTTCTATAGATTGTAGCTTAATTGTCATTGACATAACAATGTATTCACTTATAATCCAACGTACACCTTATTTCTCTTACTATGTCTGGGATACCTCACTCCAGATAATTCTTTTTTTCTTCTTCTAGTTATATCCATTTACTTGTCAATGTTATGATTTAATTTTTAATTGCTGAGTTAAAACATTTTCTTTAGGGACACCTAAGTTTTTTTTTCAATTTCTGTATAATATGAATAGAACCACAATGACTGTGGTTGAGCGAAGTGTCTCTGTGGTAGATGAAGCATCATTTTGTCATATGCCCAATAATAGTAACTGATTCCTGAGGTAGATTGGTTCCCATATAACCAAGCACCTGCCACACACTGATTTCCATTTTGGTTTTACAAGTTTGCAAGCCAAGAAGATGAATGAAAGTTCCTCTTGATCCATAGCATCGCCAACATCAGATGCCATTTGTTTTATTCTCTTGGCCATTCTCATTGGTGTAAAGAGAAATCTCAAGGTATATTTTTCTTTTTTTCCACCTTCCTGAAGCCTAATGATGTTGGACATTTCTTTAAGTGTTTTCTGCCAGTTAACTTTTCTCAATTGAGAATTTTCTGATTACTCATGTACCACATTTTTAATTCAGTTATTTGTTCTTTGATATTTAGGGTTTTCTTTCTTTTTTATTTTAGATTTCTGTAATTTTTGTGTGTGTGTGTTAGCCCTCTATGGGATGCGTAACTGGTAAAATTATTTTCCTATTCTTTAGACTTCCACATTGTCTAAATGATGTTGTCTTTTGCCATGCAAATCTTTTCAGTTTCATAAAGTTCCACTTATTGTTGATCTTAGCACCTATGCTAATAGTGTTTTGTTCAGGGAGATTTTTCCTGTGGCAATGGATTCAACACTAATCTGCACTTTATCTTCTATCAGGTTTAGTGCATCTCACTTTACTCTGAGGCCTTTAATACATTTGGAGTTGAATTTTGTGTGAGGTGATAACTGTGATCTTTTTGGATTTTTCTACATAAAGCCATTCTATTTGACCAATACTATTTTAGAGGAAGATGTTTGCTTTATTCTAGTTTGCACTTCTGGATACTTTATATAAAAAAATATTAGGTGTGCTTACGGTGTGATTTTTGTCTGGGTTTTCAATTGATTCCATCTTTCCTTGTGTCTACTTTGGGACAATGCCATGCTGTGTTTTTGTCGTATATCTTTATAACACAACTTAAAATTGGAAATACTTGGAAATACTAGTGCCTTAAGTATTTTGTTTTAGCTATATTAGGCTTTTTGTTTTTTCCCATGAAGCTGAAATTGTCTTTTCTATTTCTGTGAAGAGTTCTGTGTGTGAATTTTGATTGGAATTTGATTGAATTGGTAGATTGCTTTTGGTAGAATGGGCCATTTTAATACATTAATCCCATTGCTCCATGAGCATGGGCAATCCTTATATCTTCTGTTAGCCCTTCAATTTCTTTCTTCAATATCTTGAAGTTTTTATCATAAAATTCTTTCACTTACAATGTCTATAGTATTAGGTTTTTTCCTCAACATATCCCCTGCTTTGGCCAGTCCTCTCAGGAAGTAGAAAATTATTATCATAAAGAGATAAAAGAGAAGCTAGAATAGAAGAATTAAGTATGTTTTTATGGGTTAGGACACAGGCATTTTTAAAAGCTACATTAGGTGCAATCTGCCTCCAGAGCTTTGCTTGCAGTACAGACAGACATGTGTGTGATTCAGTGATAATGTCAGTAAAATCTCTACACATAAAAGAACATGAGTTTGTACTCTCATGAGTTCTACCCACTGGCTGCTCAGCAGCAGAAACACAGAACTAAAATTCAATTAAAAAGAAAAGGAATCGAATTAAGTACAGCCGTTGCCATATTTTATATTAAATATTTTAAATCGACTTTGCCTTTGTGTAAATAAATTCAGAGCTTTTGATCAACAATGAAACCTCCTGAGGTAGTAGAAATACTTACTACCTGAGCTTCCGTTCATATTCGCCTTCTTATATCTGAAGAATTAAGCTCATAGTAATAAAAGAATGATACAATTCATCAAATTTGTGAAAACAATATATATGGAATAATAATTCTCTACATTTTCAAGTTTTATTTAAATTTATACAACTCTGATATCTACTACTTACTTAGAATAAATTCTTAAGATATATTACAGCAGAAAAATTACTAGGAAAACTGGAAACTGATATTTAACTTTAGTAGGTAATTAACCACTGAAATAAAACTCTGGTCACGTCTCCAATTTCACTTAAAAATGGTAACAGCAAACCAAGCAACATAACATGTCAAAATTGTATTCTTATTCATGCTAGCAAAATTTACAGAGCTTTTTGTGATTTATGGAAGTCTCTTGAGATTTGAACTTGAGATTCATTCAAGTGAAAACATTCAAAGAATGTTAACTGCTGAGAGCCACCTTTTATGACTGACACATTAGCAAATGATTTCACAATTTCATAAATTAATGGGTAAAAAAAATCACTAGAATATCCCCAATTATAAACCCAATTAAATTGTTTTTATCTAGGCTGACACTACATTGAACCCATTTGTTATGCTTAAAACAAATATAAGTGTGATTGTAATAAACACATCTCTGTTAACCTGTTAAAAACACTTGAAAGTACCTTCTGTATAGCAAACAATGATCTTAAGGGAAATCACGATTATCACTTTGAAGGAACACCTTTTAAAAATTATAATAAAGTCCTGTGGATAATCAGTGCTCTCTTCACGATTTTTTGATAATTTTGTAAAATAGTACTGAACACTGAGTCTACATAACTGTCAGCATTTCCCTCTGACTTATCTGTGCCCCTCCCAAATTTGTGAGCTTCCCTTTAGTCGTTATTGTTTTATTTATGCAAATGCATATGTATATACACTTATATATACATATATGCAGACATGTAAATATAAACTAATGAGGTCACCTCGTTTACCTTGTATGTGTATTAATTCAGGCTGACCATTCTGGATTGAGTAGCCTATGTGAGACTTCCACCTGGAGGCAGTTGTCTCCCAGCTGCAACTGACCTTCTGTAGTTCTTCATCTAGGGGTGAGACCATGGAATATTTCCCCTTCTAGAACTCTCGTGAGAACCAGTGTTATCATTATGCTGACCATGAGCAGGCAACCACACCGTTGAGAGTTCGTGAATGCATTTTGTGTGTTGTGTCCATGGGGCCGCAAATTTATGCCAGGCCAACAGCACTAACAGTCTTTTTGCCCTGTCCTGTGTGATTTTCCCCTAAGTCTTGGGATTTATGGTTTGCACTGCACACATATAATTTGGGATTGAGCATACCACAGTCTCTCATTCTGTGCTATCTGACCAGTTGTGGATCGTCATATAGTTTCCATCAGTTGGAAAATGCAGCTTTTTGTTAAGGGGTGGAAGCTGCCCTCGTCTGTAGAGAATAGCAGGTCAGTATCTGGTGAAGATTGAAAGTCTTCCTTGGATGCCCAACCTCCTGTTATGTCCAGGGAACACTGCATCACAGAAGTCCTCCTGACTTCTGGCTCTTGAAATTTTTTTGTTCGCTTTTTCTCTCATTTTCCTGAGCTTTGGGGACAGAAGGTAAAATAGAGATGTGCCATTTGCAACTGAACACTATGCAGATGTTTCTTCCATGACCTCTGAACTACTGTGAGTCTTTGTTCTAACCTCTCCTCAACATAAACAAGAACTTCTCTGATGCAGACAAATGATGGTCCAATTAATAGTAGTAGTCATTCATATACAAAATAACCAAAGACCGCTACATTTTTGGATATTTTCTTTTTATGTCAGTGAAGAATTGTCTTGGAATTTTGACTCGTGTTACACTGAACCTATAGATTGCGTTTGGTTTGGTAGGCTAGCCATTTTTACAATATTGGGGTCTTTTCATTTTCAGCATCTCCTTGGATTTCTTTCTTTAGTTTTCTGTGTGAAGGCCATTCATTGCTGGCTATGATTTCCCACAGGCGACTGTGACTTGTGAGAGGAAAGCCAAATAAGCACCTGTGTCCCCAGTTTGCTTTTGGTCACGGTGTTTCACCAGTGATAGTAATCATAACTGCAGCACTGCACAATATACATCTGTCCACTTCACAAGCAGTGAGTTACAGTTCCTTGTAGAAGAAATGTTGTGGGCTGAATCTTCCCTTGGAGTTCTGATACCTTGTTTTAGTGTTTCAAACCCCAGTATTACTTATGAAGATAATGCTATCAATATCAATATTGTCTTTAAAAATAACCTTGATTTTTATTTCTTTTAGGAAAATTTAGAATGCATTCAGTTTCAAAATCAAAACATAGTTTAAGACATAATTAGGTACTAATATTGCTAGATTTAGGAAGCAGGTCAATCTTAATTCATCATCTTAAAATTTATTTTTCTTCCAATCTTGCTGTTGTTTATCCTTCGTTCTCCTTACTGCAGTTAGTTTAAAAATTTTGATGGCTTTGTTACCAAAGAAGTTCACGTGCCTACTATAGTTTCTCTCAATTAGTTAAATCATAATCTTCTTTTATAGTTGATTTGACTGTAAAAATGGTCATATGTGTTCATTGATAGGCTAATAGAGAATATAAAAAGTAGCAGATATTCACTATGGAACTTTGCTCATCTTTAAAAGTTATCAAAGAAATCAAAAGTATAAAAATTGATGGATTAAATAATGTTCAGAATGAAAACCATAAGAATCTATTCAAAGCCTAACTTAGTTTTGTTTGGAGAATGATATAGTAGGACTTAATATTTATACAGCAATAAATTAATTACTAACGGTGAAGTTCTGTAGTGGCTGTCTTTAAGGTTATTAAACATGGTGAAGGAAGGCACAAACTGATGGGACATTTTAAAATTCTTTAAAATTTAGATAAGCAGGAATATATTCATTGAACTTGTAGAAAGATGGCAAGCTATGCAATTTATTTTTGTTATAGTGTACACCTCTTCCCTAAGGATATTTGAAAATGTTCTCTTTGTATGATAAAATCAACTAATTTTCTCTCCCCTAGCCTGCATTTTGTTACTTATTTTTCTTTACCATATTGTATTGTGGCTTGACTTTATATTTCCACGCAGACCATTTTATTGAATATTCTTTTCTCTATTCTTAATTATCTGATACTTTAAAAATAGTGATCCTTTAAAAGAGGAATTCTGGTAATAGCTGCATCATTGTTTTAAATCTGCCCTGTTTAAAAGGTAAACATGGCCTTGAGTACCTTTGCAACCTCTACATTGTGATCCTCAGCAAAACTGTCTGGCTGAATCCAACGTGATCTATAATACAAAAGTTGCTGCCTTTAAAAAAAGGCATTGTACAGAGGAACTACGCAGAGTATACAAGCATTCTATAACTTCTTCCTTAAGTCTTTTGAAAAATATTTTGAAGTTAATCTATTGTGGGTATTATTTTAGGCAGCATCCACCAGAATCTTATGAAGTATTTGATAAACCCTAGTCTCTTATAATAGTCAGTTCAATATGTCAGCATGGAGTCCAATAATTCCCCATTTGAATGAGTTATTTTGTGATTTCATAGTGATGATTGCATACCATATATTACCATTTCATTGGCAAGTATGTAACTCAAACATTTCAATAATGACAATGGATAGAAAGCCCAAATTCCAAATAAGGTCCATGATATTTAAGGCTATACCTTATGTGATATGTTAACAATTTGATTTGGTATTAATCAAAAAACCTAAAGGATGTTTGGAAAAAGAAATAAAAGGAACTAAGTAAATTTATACATCTAATAACTTCATAACTATTTCATACTCAGATAAATGAATCAACACACACATAACAATAACCTCTGCATAATTGTTTCAAATGTCAGTACCACAGGGCTCCTGGTTATGAATCGAACCTTTATGTGATTCATTGTGTTTCCTGCTTGCTCTTCAGCACTGATGAGCATTTGAGTACTAATATGAACTGGATATTAAAGATACTATCTTTTAATATAATACAATATTTTTTCTTTAACAATCATATATTGGGTACCAATAGTGGAGACAAAATCAGAATTGTTAGTTTTCAGGACTAGAGGGTGATATCATAAAGGTCTCGTGTGGGATACTAATGTTAAGCTGGGAACATTGTCAGGATGTATCAGAAAGGCTAGTTTACACACTAGAGTTATAAATAGCCTTCTGCACTTGTATGCTACACACTCCGTTAGGTTGGTGACCTCTGTACCAACAATGGGAGTCATCCTTTCCATTCACTTTAGTTATATTTTGTTTTCAGCATTAATTTATCAGCATTTTCCACAGCATTAAGCATAATTCTGAGGCATTACTTTCTAATCCAGCCAATATTTAAATATTTGAATATAGAACAAAATAGGCATTCCCTTCTCATGTTGACAATTTTCTAAATGTATTTTCTTAAAATGAAATTGTGTTATTGTACATGAGTCTAATCACTGCTCACTGCATTAATTACATACATATTGAGAGCAGATTATTTTAAAAGTTTGGTATTTTATTGACATTATTACCACTCTTAATACTAATATTAAAATATATCTTTATATTTTTAATTAAAATTTGTACAGTTTTAGCTGAAGAATGAAATTTTAAATGCTTTTTGTTTGTGTATTTCTGTATGTTTAAATACAGTTTTAGCTTAAGTAGTCATATAAGAATTTATATTCTAGCATTAGACATAGAATTTCTGAGATTAATTTAGATTATTAGCCTGTCTTATATTCATAAGTATAAAGTAGTTATATATTTGATTGATACAGTTTATTTCAGTTTTTGTCGAGTAATATTTATATATTTTTCTTCTTGTGTCTTTTTCTCTGTCTCATTCTATGTTCTATGTTCTTAGCTGATGTTCATTTAAGTTCACTCATGAAACATAATCAGTACATAAATAGTTTCATAATTAACTGAAGCATAGTTCGATTGTGATTGAGAATATTGTCCAAGAGGTGTACATTGATTGTATAGCTACAAACAATCAGTTACTCAGAACTGTGAAAGTATGTCATTTATTTATGATAATTTATTATTTATTTTTCAACAAATTAATATAGGTAGCACTCTGCTGGTTTTTATATATGGCACATATTTATGTGTGTTTGGTGTCAACGTACTCTTTCTTTCTATAAAATAGTAGTCTTCTTCCCATCGAGCATATTGCTAACTAATTAAAGAAAATAAAAGTATGTGGGGGGGGAGAAAGAACTCTTTTAAGCAAGATATATTTGTTGGATGTCTATGTAAATGTTGAAGACAACATTAAAAGATGGCATAATATTTTTTAAAAATGATTTGTGAATGGAAAGCTAAAATAGCTTTTACTATTTCAGAGGTGATAGAATTTTATTTCCCAATTTGCTCTCTTCCCTCAGAGCTGACAGAGTTCGGGCAGAGAGCTAAATGTGACTGGACTGTGATAAGAAGTGGGGGAAAATAGAAAAAGTAATTGCTTTAGCAATGATCGAGTTTGGAATTGATGGATTCTTTCAGGTGAATTTGGTAACCTTTCTGTGGCTGACACATTCTTTTGAGCTTCTCTGAGGCCAAATATCTTCATGTAAGGAGGTGCAAATAGTTCAGTCACCTGCTACCCTCCAAAATATTAAACTGAACTCCAATCAGTCCCATCCTGTACTCAGCATGTTTCTCTTGTGTCCTTGAGTGTGAGGCTGGGAGGAGGAGGAGGAGGAACTATCTCCTAAAGCCTTTTCTATCGGAGAGAGTCTTCAGTAGGGAATGAGATTAGTCAACTTTCGAAAAACAGCCTGACAGTAGCCATCATTCACCTAACCTCCCAGTCTGTAGCTCTTCCGCAGCAGCGATGCCGATGTATGTTTAGGGGAAAATACCATTTTTTATGTGACAATTCAAAAAAACGTAGCAAAATAAGCCAATAAAGATGTAGCCCAAATCACTTTTGTATAAATCTTGTTTCACTTGTCTGGATCACCACACATGTGTGGTGAAGCAATCATTTACTTGACAGACTTACTGTGTATTGCAGTAACACTGAATTTTCTGGGAAGGAAAAAGTATTTTGCCCTAAGGCACTTACACAACAGGTGGTCTAATTTTTGCCTGTTGGCTCACAATAGGTGTTTGGTGTTTTCCTCTCTGACATGAATTGATTCTCTAACTGACAGAGTAAAGTAAATTTTGGATAAAAACAGCAAAGAATGTGTTTCCACTAGCCACTAGCAAGGTCAGTGTAAATCACAGAAGATTTATGCTAAGGTGCTGGGAGGATGCTGGTGCTTTTGATGGGATAGGAATATCAAAACACAAAAATCTACTGTTTTACATACACACACACACACACACACACACACACACACACACACACACACACACACTTTTTAACCAAATTTCAACCATTGATTTATACTCTCTTGACAAGTAATAGCACAACTATCTACTTAGGAAGTCTCTACTTCTGTCTCTTAAGAAAGTGGGTTCTCACACATTGTTCTTGCTCTGACAGAGCTGCCCAACAGACATGGTAGCAGGGTCTCATCCTCCTCCAGACATCAAGTCCGTCTATGTATGACTCTGATTCCATCTTGATAGACATACAATACATGTATTTTATCATTTCTTTAGTCATGTATGTTCATTTTAGATAAATAGATTGATAGATAAATATAGATATATGGAGGCAGAGTTTTTTTTAAATATGTCAATCTAAGATTAATATTTATTAAAATATAAACTAACACTCACAATATAGGTAACAGCTTATATAGGCACTTGATAGACTGGATTATCTAAGCAGTGGACGATGGATGCCAAACTGGTCTCTCCAGCAGCCAGGAACCAGGAAACGGGGTCTCCAAGGATCCCAGCAGCTCCTTATGAATGGGGTTGGCCACTCCCCCTTTGGGAACCCGGGACCCTGAATAAGGGTCTTCGGACCTTAGCAGCTGACACCTGAATCCCACCACATCTCTTTTTTCAGTTTAACTAAAAAGGTTTTAAACTAAGACTATATATAATAGGAATTATTATGAGGTAGTATTTAGGAGAGGATAAGGTAACAGCTTATATAGGCACTTGATAGACTAGATTATCTAAGCAGCAGACTATAGATGTCAAGCCAGTCTCTCCAGCAGTCAAAAACCAAAAAAAAACGGGCCTCCCAAGATCCCAACAGTCCCTTATGAATAGGGTTGGCCACTCCCCCTTCAAGAGCCCAAAACCCTAAATAAATGTCTTCAGACCTTATCAACTGACACCTAAATCCCACCAAAGATATATAGATATCCTTAAGGTATTCTTATTTTATACTTCTAACATCTTCATTTCAAACCTAGTTTTCAAAGTGAACAAGAATCATTCATTCCTTTCACTAAGGAATGTGATTATATTTGATTTCTGCTGTTGGGAGAATTGCAGGCATGCTCACATGCAAGGTACTTAACCAAATCAGAATTTGTGTCTAGATTTGTTTCCTATCTTAATCTTTTTATTAAATCCAACTTTTTGATTATTCTTTTTTGAGACAGTCTCATTGTATTTGGGAGGTAGAGCATGAAAGTAGCAGCTCTCAGTGATCTTATGGCAGTGAGTACTCAAAGCAACTCTTAGCATTTAATTATAATCATATTTGCCTAAAACTTTATTTAATATATAATTATACATTAGCTGGAAGTCTTCTGTAAATATTAATGTTTAAGTGGCTAGGAAAACTGAGTAATTGAAAAAAAGATCATTCAAAATGGAAATAAACTCACACAACTTGTTTTTCATGGTAAATAAACTTGGGAAAAAGCATATTTTACATTCCATTTTCCCTTTAATTGTGATGAACAGAGGCAAGTAACAACTACTTTATGTGGTTAGATTGATTGCAGCTAATAAAAATTAAACAGAATTACAACTCAAGTCTGTCAACAGGAAACAAATCACAGAAACAAACCAATTCTTATTCCTAAGCATAAAGCACTCAAGAGTCACAGGCAGCAGAAGGCTTCACAGCATATTGTCTATGTGAAGCAAACATGAGTAATAAAATTCGCTTCTGAGAACCACCAAAGAAATAGGTTCAAATTTAGTATGAGTGATATAATTTTTAAAAATCAAAATAAATGTACTTTTGCTCTCAAGCTGCCATTTTTAAAGTGTACTTTTTTCATATATCAAATTCTCTGGGGCTAGATATACAATTATAACATTTAAAATAATATTTTATATATTTTCTTCAAACAATATACCCTATCAACAAAAAATATAAATTATTTAGAATCTTAGATGAAGAAATTTTATTTTTATTCTTTTATGTTTATTTCCTAATTAAACTTAAATAGAATTTGTCCAGATAAACAAGCTTTCCACCAAGTATAACACTGCCAGGAGAATATGACCTCTTGATTGAAATTTTGTTCACTGACAGAATTTATGGTTTCCTTACTCATTCTAAAAGGCAGACTGAATCTTAGATATACAAGAAGTATAGACCTTATATTCAATTGATTCACAGTGAAATGAAGTTAAATAAAGTTAAAAATCCAATAGGATGCACTTTGTGGCTGTTTTAGTGATCATCATTTGAGGCTTCCATGCTTTCTAAAAATAATTTTTAATTTTCTTAAAAGTATAATTACATCAGTTCTCCCTTCTCTTTCTTTCAATCTTTCAAATGTACTTTCCTATTTATTCTAAAATTCATGACTTTTCTCTGCTGTTTTATATTAGTATACATATATTTTAACTTTTATATGAATTAAAAATATATTTTATAAATGCATATATATATGAAATAATGAACATTTTCTTTATATATGTATACACACACACACACACATATATATATATATATATTCATGTGTCTTACTAAATACATAGATGCAATTTACTTAATCTGTGTAACATTACCTGTGTATGTGTGATCTCAGGGATGACTACTTGGTATTCAATAACCAATTTGCAGGAGCTTTTCCCCGAGGAAGACCATTTCTACTACTGTTAGCATTCTCTAGTTGCTTGTTGTTCCATATCTAGTGTTGACATCCCATGAGCCTTCTCCTTTCTTGATAGCATGTCCACTGGTGGCAACATTGTTCAAGTCTTGATTAGGCATCCATGTTGATGAGATGTTATGGGTGTAATCTCTTTTCATATTTCTAAGAGACATAATATCTCAGTAAATTTTCTTTATCTATGACTCATTATTTCTACCCACTCTTTCTCAATGTTAATTGTGTTTGGGGATTTATCAACTGGGACTAGGCACAACAGTATCTTTTGTTTCCATCTATTTAATTATTTGGAGTTATATTTGATGGGTTCTGTGTGTGTTTTGCAAAGAGAAGGGTCTTATTCTTTGATTTGTTTTTACTTTTATTTTTATGAAGAATAATACAAACTTGTCTCTGGGTATAAAAAAAAAAAAACTTTCAATTAATTTTCAGTTGTGTTGGTTTAGTAAAGTGACAGTTGTAAGGTCTCTTTCAAGATGTATACCTTCTCTATCCCAGAGACTTGGGCAGGTTTCCACTATTTGTAAGTCATACCAGGAGTTTTCAAGTTCCTAGGAAGAGTAGAGTGAGGCACTCTCCTCAAAAGTCATCTTTTATTTAGGAGAATCATGCGACCTCAAGTTATGACGTAAGAAAAATGCACGATATTAAAAAAGATGTTGTTGAAGGCTGTCTACCCGTTGGAACAGTGTTTGTAGGAGTTCGGGGAAGGGTCTTAATTGAGTAAAACAAAGCCAAGGTCATCACACAGAGGCCAAAACCTTTCACCTAAGCTTCAGAGAAATAATTTTTATAAGCTTATAAGTTCATATGTTATATACATTTCCTATTTGTGCTATAGTGGACCTACATGCCATTCACTTTGAAATCACAGGCATACTTAAAGCTGAATTTTTTTCTGTGATATCTTCAGTCATGTAACATTTCTAAGTATTATCTGATAAGGGACCAATATCATGTCCACTTTTGGATATAAACTTATAAATTTAAGGTAAAGTGGCTTTTTCCATATCTTTTTGAAGTCCAAAGTTCAAAAGAGATGAGTATAGCTTCACTTATGTGATTCATTGACAGCATATACACATAATTCATGCACTCTGTCCACTCAAAGCAATGACCAATAAAGTCAGCCAGTGTGCTCAAATTAACATTTTAAATAGACACCTCTGTTGAATAAATGCCCAAAATTTGATTACACCAGCATTGTGAAGGGTAGAAGATTAGTTAAGCAAACTATTTAAACATGGTTCATAGTTTGCTTAAATTGATTTTAAGTCACAAATATCAGCCTATCAAATAATTGAAAAAACTTTTAAAAGATATTTAAACAAAAACAAGTGAACAACACATTAAAATATTTTATGGTAAATGGATAGATTCTTTCTGACACTAAAGATATACTAAGCATTTTGTATTTGTATTGTGGCTATTCACACTTTATTATTCACTATCCATTGCTTCATAGATTCTGTTAAATTTGTTGTTGCTTATAAGGATTATTTTTATTAGCGATTGTGGCTCATGCTTCATATTTAGAACTTGTTGAAAGTTAATTTCATTGTGAGGTTCTGAGAGAAAACGAAAATACCATGGTAATCGTCAGTGGGATGTGGAAAGGGATTAAGAATAGGATATATCGTTGGAAGCTCCATCACTAAATCCTGCATAAAAGGATGACAAGTACACATTTTTATTGAATGTGGACCTTTTGAGTTTCTTGTAGCTGTGAGACAAAATGAACTCACCTTCATTTTAAGTTACCTAGACTTAGATATTTTACTATTGTAACAAAAATTGAGCATGAAGTATTAATGGCTTTAACACATTCCTATGTTGTGAGGCAGTGCCGTATTTTATTTTTGGATCATTTTTATCATTCCAGGAAGTCTACAGATCCATTAAACTCACATATCATCTCTTACTGCACCACACCAGCCCCAGGTTACCAGAAATATAACTTTCATTTCTGCTATGGATTTGACTTACTAGGGCTACACAAATACGTATAATCATAATACACTGTCATTCTTTTGACTAGCTTTTAAAAATTGTATTTTATTTAAAATATATGAATTTCTATGTATTACACACACACATACACACACACACACACACACACACACACACACACACACACACACACACACACACACACACATTATCCTCTGCACAGGCCAGTTTTATTTCAACTTATCACAAACTAGCTATTTGTAAAGAAAACTTTAACAGATAAAATACCCCACCAGATTCACTTTCAGGTAATCCTATGAACACATTTTCTTGATTAATGATTTATGTGTAAGGACTCACTTAACTGTGGGATATACCATCCTTGGATTGGTAGTCCTGGATGCCATAAGAAAGCAAGCTTATCAACTCATGGAAAAACAAACCAGTAATACATGTTTCTAACTTAAGAGGATGGTCTGCTAGAGTAGTAACATAATTATTTTGAATTCTTGTATAAACCAGAATTAAATAGGGTTAGTTGTAAAGTGTCATGAACAAGCAAAAGGAAGTCTGAGATTAAAGCTTCATAATAAATAACTCACAATGTAAATAGTCTCATGAATAAAAATGGTTGAATTCTATGTTACATTTATTAAATACCAAAACATATATAATACCAACATGAATTGAATTGCAGTCATTCATTCATGATGAATTTAGTTAGACAGCATTGTATAAAATAAATTATTTCTAGAACTGCAAAAATAATTATTCTCTCAGATAAAATGAACAAAAATAATAATAGTGTAGCTAATATTTATTATGTGCTTAAAATATCAGGAAGTACTCTGAGTGATTTGGAGGCATTTTGGATTTTTTTATATGTAACCTCAAAGTCCTGACCTACACGCAGCTGCTTAGTCCCAAATAATCACACAAAGGCATGTATTAATTACAAACTGTTTGGCCTATGGCTCAGGTTCATTACCAAATAGCTCTTACAACTTAACTCAACCCATTCTAGCTTATCTATGTATTGCCACATGGCTCCTTGTCTTTACCTGTGTTCCATTACATCTTGCTTTCTGGGCAGCTGGATCATGTCTCCTTGATTCTACCCTCCTTCTCCTCTACCTCTGCTTGCATTTCCTGCCTGCCTCCAAGCTGCCTTTCCATAAGCCAAAAACAACCTCTTCATTAACAAATAACAATAAAGCACATTCACAGTTTTCAGAAAGACATCCCACATTACCTATAACCATACCTTAAAATCTGGATACAGAAAATTGTCAGTGAACTCTTGAACATGTTGACAGATACATGTGTTTCTTGCTTTACTACTACACATTTTATTCAGTATGATTTTACTATAGAAAATATGAGATTATTCTTGATTGTTAAAAGTACATTCTTGAGGAGAGTTCACAAGAGTGGGAAGGTGTCTTCAGAAAAAAGTACTTCTTCAAAACATAGCTTATCTTTTAAAATAGCCTGATACAGGATCTAGAGAGGTGTCTCAGTAGTTAAGAGCATTGGTTGTTCTTCCATAGGTTTGGAGTTCAATTCCCCAAACCCACATGATGGCTTACATTGAATATAATTTATATGTCATATCCCATTATATCTAATTCCCTAAACTGATGTGAAAACATAATTAAGACACAATACCTATGTAAAGTAAATAAATAAATCTTAAAGAAAACACAAAATAACAAAATACAGAAAATGCATCCTCAGCTGTTCTGAAAAGTTGATTCCAAATAACTTATAATTTTAGAAATAGCAGTGCCCAAGTTATTTTTTGACAAAATTTCATCATATTTCAGCTGAATTAAAGTTAGCTAAAAACCTTTGATGTGTGTCTTGATCTTGCTTAATTAAATTGAAACCATATGAATAAAAATTTCAGTTTGCCTTGAATAAAAATGCCACAGAGTGTGGAGATGGTCTTTTTACTTCTGTAGTGGGAATATGTTTTGGTGAATTGTTAATATTTGTTCCTCCTATTGGTTTGATTAAAAAAACAAAAACAACAACAACAACAAAAAAAAAAAACTGATTGGCCAGAACGCAGACAGGAAGTGTGGGTGGGGCTACCTAAGAAGACTCTGGGAACAGGAAGAACAGAGCAGAGATGCTAGAGAGACACCAAGAGAGATGCCAGCAAAAGAAAGAAGATCAAATGCTGTTCTGAGAAAAGGTGCCAAGTTACATGTCTAAAGGGGGTAAGAATGATGGGTTAGCTTAAGAGCAATATGTCTGAACGATAAGTGTGAACATGAAATTAATATAAACCTCTGTGTGTTTTTATGGGCCTGTGGGACTGTGGGTCTGTTGGTCTGGACCACAAGCCAGACAGGCCAGAAACTTCCTATTACATATTTTCATCCCATTCACCACATCCACCAAGGTATGGGTCAATCCACAAATCAGAGAAAGAATTTCACAACTAGCTGCTTTGATTACCTGTCTCGGGCTGTTTTTATTCATCATCTAGATCACCAAAGTAGAAGTTTAAAGGATGAATGTTTCTTTTAAATAAAGGAGCTTTATTATGCACTGGTTAACTCAAATATAACATTTCTGCTAACCTAATAAAGATTGTCTCTTGTTTTTATGATATGTATTTAAGTGATGTAATATCCAAAACTATTTGTGTATTTGACTTTTTAGTCTAGCTGAGCCTTTTTCTTGTTTACTATATGAATCATCATATCACATATTCAAAGTATAATCATATAATAAGGACCAAATATTTTTAAATTACGTAGTATTAGTGTTAAGATGTCAATTACTGAGGTATATTGTCTTATAAATAATATTGTTATATATATATCAAAATATAAAATTATCAAATATATAACAAATTACACACACACATATACACACACACACACTATGATGGAAGACATAAAATATCAAGGCTTGAAATAAAATGCCACTTACTCAATGGTTCTATTTGATTTTGTATTACTACGTATTTTTTTTAATTTAATTAGAAAGTAAATACTAGTGGCAATTGAATTGGACTGTAGTATTACCTTGGTTGTACTGCTGATCACAGCCCAACAGAATATCATGATGACTGTGTTCTCTGATGTTTGCATACAGCTTACAAATGACTGTTAAAATATTGAATAATGTCAAGAGCCCAGAAAGGTAATATCTGATGATAAATTACCTTTGTAATTATCCTTGTTTGAATTGTATATATCTACTTTTAAATTCAGGAGAAGTGCATATCTATATGTGAATTTTTACATAAACATCATTATATTTTTTTCCCTAAGCACCATGCTATTTGGGTAAAAGAAAATCAATGAAAAAAATGGAAGACTTCTGGAGGCTGTGTAATTTCAGGCATTAAGACATGTGTGCAGTATAATTTCAAAAGTGGATAGCTTTGCATTTCTGTTTGAACTTCATATTTGTATTCTCTTTAAGTAACCAATTTAATAACTTATTAAATTATGAAATTTTACATAAATAAAGTGCAAAATTCTCTTTTTATTTTCTATGCTTTGATTTTTATTTATACCCCAGTGGAAAGTTGTTCTCATGTTGACACTGAAAACAACCTGCCTTGGTCATAATAAATAAGGATCCAATAATGAAACAATAAAGATTACAAATGTCCATGTAAAGTACAGATGTGGAGAAAGCATGGCTGAATCATTAGAAAACATAAGACATAGCATTACTGACTAAAGAAATATATACTAAAGACACAAGTCCTGTGTTCAGGTTTATATAATACGTTAGTCATGCATTTCTCTGAACCTATCATCAGTTCATGTATAGTTAGTTTCATAGATACAAACATTTAAAATTCATAACATCTAAGACTATGCTGGATTTTCTACATGATACTGTATAGGATTAGGAAGTATAGTACATTTGCTTAATCCATATATATTTTCATCATCAATTTTGAATTCTTTTCTGAGATATAGTGCACTAAGAATAAAATAATTTTATGGCATGATATTCCCATTCTCTAGCTCTCCTTGGCTTAGAGACCATAAGACCATTTAATATTACCAAAACAAAATACAATTACAACAGTGAAAGATATGTCATTAGGTATTATGTCTGCATTTCTCCATATATGAGCAGAGAAAATTGAAATGAAGTTTATTTTTGAGTATTCCAGAATATGAGCTTCAGCATGGCTGAGTGATTTCATGGCTTTATTGGCCAGTTGGCCTGAATATTTTATCACAATCTTAACAGTTCCTAATTTTTAGAGTTTTGTGCTTTCCGTTAATGAAATTACAAACTGTTGGTAAACAGGAAACCTGTACTGTCATTATTATTTTACAACTAAAATATTGAAGATCTTATACCAACTATGATGACTACCTTCGAGTCTATGAATAAGCTAAGTACAGAACTCAATTCTTCTAATTTCTCTACACTTCATACAGTTGGTATATATTTCTAACATGTCTGCTAAGATGTGTCAGGCTCTTGAATAGCTGTCACATATTGGCAATGATTTTTTAAATAAACTTCACATGTACACTGCAGGAGAGAATTATGTGTCCAATATGCACAGTTACTGGCAGATAATGATGCAATTCTACACAGGGGGATGAAATCTTGCCTAAAAAAAAATGATACTAAGTATGAGAAACAAGATTCACAAAAGAAATTGGGAGAGGAGAAAGTCATACTGCAGGAATAGAAATGTAAGTATGTATTCATGATCAGAAGAGAGGCTGACTTCTAGGAACAACAAAAATAACTGAAATTCCACGACATGAATAAAAACAGATGAAAATGTAGATATAGAAAAGAGACTGATTGTGGCAGTGTTGCTATACACAGGCCCAAGGAAAGTCTATATAGGAAAGAGAAAAATACCCAGGGCCAATCATAGGTTCTTTGCAATTTGATAAAGGGCACACAGGAGAACAAAATAAGGATATCCGGTCAAAGGTATGGAAGGGCATTAGCAATATGATACCATGAGTACAAAAGAACATCAGGGCTCTACTGCAGATGCTACTATCGACTAAAGAATGTATATTGCAAATGACCTGGAGATCTGAAAGAAATAATACACATTCCACACGTATTCCAGTGGCTGCAAAATTGCTCAACCTAGTCTGTTCCCTTAACCCCCAAAATACAAGTCTTAAAAAACCAAATGGTCTCACATTCTCTGTATATTTAGTCAAACCTATATTTTTCCTAATGCCTCAGGCATCAAAAACTGTTCTCTCAATCTGAATATACTGAGATAAAACTACTATGTAACCAAATTTTTCCATTTTTCACTTCCCTTTTACCATGCTCTTAATGTTTTTTATCCATGGACTTTCCTGGAAGAGATATTTCGGGCTTTTTCACACAAGATGGCATTGTTTTCATTCCCTGATGTAATTGCATCTCCAGAGCATGGAGCAGAAGACCAGCACAAAGTGCTTGATGAGGGGCTTATTTCCATTCTTGCTGCATGTGCTCTTGCTTGTGGCTTGACTGATTTTTCTCAGATCACTTTGCTTCAAGACATCCAATGACCCCATCTAACCTCCCTCATTGGTTTTATCTCCCAGTGAGGACAGAACAAATTATAAACACTACAAATACAGAAAATCACATGTAGAACAGCACTTACATGGGAAACACAAAGAGCCCAGTGATGGGCACCAATTATAGTGACTCCTATTTCACCAAGAAAATGTTACTTAATTTGCTTTTTTCTTAATCATATAAAACCCCTCCAATGCAGCTGTGGCTATAAAACTTTTAAATGTACTGTGGGTTTTATATATTCTAATATTCCATCCTATTAAAAAAGGAAAAAGAAATACAAATATCAAAGAAGCTAATATCCTGTTATTAATTAGGTATTTGTAGTTGAGAGCAGGTACCTTGGCCATGCCTTTAGATCAAGATGGTGGTGCCTGCTCTCCACTACAGATATCGATTGCACAATAAATACTATGTTTTCATTTTTAGAAACATAAACATGAAATTTCATAATGTCTTTAAAAATTGTTAAGTCAGAATTGAAAGACTAAAATTTCATGTGTAGTTTCCACTATTTTCCAGTATAGTACAAATATATTCTTTTTATGCCCAAAGCAACAATTCAGACTATGACATAGGAATTGTCTAGGACATTGTTAAACATGGAGAATTTCAGTCTGTTTTCTGGATCTATTAATAAAAATCTGTTTTTTTAAAAAGATCATATAATGTGCATGCAGCTGTAATTTGAAAAATGCTGTTCTATACATTGTCATCATCTTCTGAGAGCAAGGTGTATTTTTGCCGTTGAGTAATTGTGTATCCAAACTCATTCCCATTGTAATTCAGGGCGAAATCTGAAAAGCACAAAGCCTACACTGATGCATTGGAGGTTAATATCACCGTGAACCTGCCTTGCTGGCCGTGGCTCTGCATTTCCCATAACAAGAGTTCATGTGCTGTACTTTGGAATTAGAGGAAGCAAAAGCACATTGCTTCTTCATTTTGTTACCTATAGATATTTGCATTTAGCAAGTTTATCTCAGTGGGTGCTTGTTTAAAAAAAAATGTTCACACCAGAATTTGTGAAAAGCTTCTTTCCATCACAATACTTACAGTGGCCAGCAGGAAGGCAAGCAGGAAAACCCCATTTTTTAAGTAAATGTGATTTGTCACAACAGTGTAATTTCAAAGAGCTTTTCCAGGCAGGAATCTGATTTTATTTGTTACCATTGTGAGTTTTCCTGGTCAAATTATAATGTGGCATCAATTTTATTTTAAGTATATTATACTTTATTTGAAATGAATATTATTTTTCTAGGTATATTTAAAATACAAATGTTATTGCAATAAATTTTATAGCCCAGTCACTAACTGTTTACCTTAATACATCCCTTTTTCTTTTTTCTATATCTTGACCTGTTTAAATAAAGTTGTAAGTATGTCATTGTTTTATAAAATATTAAACTGTAGGATGGAGAAATGGCTCAGTAGTTAAGATCCTGCACAGCTCTTGCAGAGGACCCACGCTCAGTTCCCAGAATCCACATTGGGCCGCTAACATCTGCCTGTATGTCCAGCTCAAAATCTTATGCCCTTTTTTGGATTCATGAATTCATCTAGCTATATACACACAAGCACGAATGGGCACAGAGAGAGAGAGAGAGAGAGAGAGAGAGAGAGGGAGAGAGAGAGAGAGAGAGAACAAAAGAGAGAATAGAGAGAGGAAAGGAAACACATACACTAACATACACATATATTAAATTAAATCTTTAAAATCTATATATTAAGTATATTTATGCATAATCATATTGTCTAGACATGTGTCCTTGACAATGGTTCAAGAAGTTATTTAATGTTAATAGCATTATTTAATATTTAATTTTAATTACTTAACTGTTATAATAGTGTCACTCTGAAAATTAGTAGAGGTAATCTGACACATATACACATAAAATTGACACTTAAAAAATATCACTTATTTCTTATTCTGGGGTTTACAGTTCCTGGTCTACTTGGTGCATCAAAATGGTGAAATAGGATTACAACACACTGATATTATTTTAAATTCTTCCCATCTGTGTGTATAATTCAGCAATGTTTCCTGGTAGTTTTGTGTGAGCTTAGGCCTTGAGTTGCCAACTGTCTCCAAAGGGTAACTGTGTGATTAGCTTTTTTTTTCCTAAACGGATGAACTGGAGGATAATCATTTCCAACTTCATTTATTTAAACAGTTCCAAATATAAATGCAACTGTATCTCACATATGTTCAAGCTAATGCTTATGCATTATTGACAATCATCTAATTATATCAGTAAGAATTGTGTACCTGAGTAGTTCTTGTAATTATTATTAGAATTCTTTCACGCATAAGCTCATAAACAAAGAAAGAATCAATAGTTCAAAAGTTTTAATCAAAGGCAGAAAGATTAAGTCTGAAGCTAACCCTCATTCCCAAGGCCTTTTCCTCTTTATAATGTGTCTTCTGGATTAAAAGTTAATGTGGTCTCTCAGTGACTACATCATCAACAAATTATACACAGGGAGCTGAGGCTAAATTTATTGGGACAATTATAGTTGCTGATATTTGGTATATAAATACATAGAGTGATTCCCCAGAGTGCAAAGAGACAAGGTCTTAATAATTCAGGAAAATCTTGGGAATGCAATTTGTAAAAGCACAGCCAATCAATGCAATATAGAGATTAATAACCAAACAAATCACCTGCTGCATTACCCTAACTTGCTAAGCTGTGGAAACTCAAGATCTTTGCAGATCAACTCTAAAGGATTTTAAATGTTGCAGAGTGAAAGTCAGCCTTGCTGCATTACCTAAGCCCAGCAGTGCTGACACATGGGGTGTTTAGGTTATTTCCGTTCTTATGGAAAAGTAGCTTCACAGTTTAATGTGCTGTATGTATATATAAAAATGTGACTCAGAAATCAACACCCTACTTGATAAACAGGAGTCTCATTTTTACTCTTTCCCTCCCTTGCCTCTGGAGGATGTGATAATGAACTGTGAAATGGTCAAAATGTGTGGAAGAAAAACAAGGTGCGGCTGATTCCCAAATATATAGTTTCAAGTACAATTTTTCCTGAAATAATAAATTTTTCTCTTTCCAAATGTAAATTCCTTTAAAATGAGATGTAAAAATATTTAAACTATGTATGTACTCATACACATATACATAAATATATATACATCAATATATACATATATATGATATTCATTTATCATCTCTGTGTGTTGTGTTTGTGTTAATATGACTTTTATACATATATATATATATATTGTGTAGTAGCTAAATATAAATTAATATATCTTCCAGTTTATTGTTTCTTGATGGTAAAGCCCTCAAAATCCTTGCTTTTAAATGAACAGTATTCATGGCTGTATTCATGGCCCTGCCTTAACACACCACATCAGATCTTCTTGTTATCAACTCTAATTTGATACAAATCAGCTGCATATGATGCTACAAAGTACATAACAGTACTATAGATTTGTATAATAATAACAATATACAGAATACACATTCCTTTTAAGTATCGAAGATTGAAAGAGTTGAGAATTGTTCAATTTAATTTATGCAGCATACAGTGCTCAACAGACAACTAAGAATTGCAGAATTACTTTATTTCTACTAAATAACCCACCTAGCTGCTAAGGTTGTCAGAACGTCTGCATATACAGCTCCCAAACTCACAGTAGCCTAGTCTTGATTCTTCTTTTTATCAGCTTCTTCCTACCAGCTGTTCCTCAAATTTCCTTTGGATTTCTCTGGTTTCCTTCGCCCTTCTTTCAAATTTCCTTCACTACTAACACTCTTCATTGTGTCATGGGAGTGCAATTAGTTTAAAATAACCCATTCCCTATTGTATTGGTCAATGTATAGGTAAATTTGTAGAAGATGTTGTGCAGAATTATGTAAAACACTGAATAAAACGGCAGAACAAATTACTTTGGTCTTGGTTGATAGGAAGCTTTGGAAAATGCAGTAGAGTGGATCTCCTCTTCTGGAGTTCACCAACCAAAGAAGAAATTATTCCAGTGCCAGGATCTGGAGGCTGTGGCACAACAGGGAAAGCAACTCTTCTTGCATGATGAGGGTTAAGGGGGAAGTGGAGGGAATTTTGGGAAGATTGTTACCCAAGTCTGAACAGAGTGGGCTTATCAAGAAAATGCAGATGTTTAGCACACAAATGAAACCACTTTGGTATAGAGAAATGAAGCGAATTTGGGAATGTGTCTGGCATCCTAGCTGTTTTTGAGTTTTATGAATATGCCCATAATATGATCCTACATTATTTGACATATCTTTTATTTTTAAGAATTTTTAAAATTTTACATACCAACCACAAATCCCCAACCATTTTCCCTCCCGCTCACGCTCACACTTTTAGCCTTCTTTTGCCCATCCCTGGACAAACTCATCTCCACCTCCAAAGGGTTAATACTTCCCAAGAGGAGTCAGAACCAAGACCATCACCCCCCCCCACACACACACACACACATCAAGGCTGAGCAAGTGGTACCACCATAGGTCATAGGCTTATTTGGCACATCTTAAAATTAAAAAGCAATAATTGGACATATCATGCAGTTATCATGTAGGAAAATAAATGAGGGTCATTTTATACTTTCAAATATTCTTAAATATAATCAATGATTGTTATTTAAATTTAATTATTGAGGTTGTATGAATATTCAATCCCAAATAAACATAGAATACTTACTTGACCTTTCTCTCTCAGCTTCTTTTTCTTCCTCCTAAAAGCATGAAAATTATTTACTGCATAAAATTTATTTCCATAATTAATTAAAACAACATATTTGCACTAATTGAAATATTTTTCCCTAATGGGGTTAAAATATTAGGTTTCTAACAAAAAACTGTGCTGTTGCACCTTCATAGACTTGAAAATATTTCATCCCATGTGAGTCAGAGGTTGTCAGTCATAAATCTTCCAGAAATTGAGCTCCTGACTGATGTCCTACGTCGATTATAGAAGCCGAGGGAAAATTGCTATAGATTACCTATGTGATAGTTTCTAGACATAAGGAGGAATGTATCTGTAATACACTCTCATTAAAGCAACTCTTAATAGTTATATCCTAAGGCAGCTGACACATGAGTCATTTTCAGGAGTGAAAGAAAGAGAAGATGTTCCACAGGTGAGGCATCCAGAAAGGTAGTTGAATCTGAGTTTTATATTTCTTCAGGGACATGATCACCTCCCTGAATTTGATTTTTATTGATTAGTGTTCATAGATTATAGATTAAATGAAATATTTTAACTCTAATTTTAAAATTTCTTATACTTAGGAGAAGAAATCATCTGATAAAAGTCCATTTTTTCAACCCTGTGCCAATATCAAGGCAGAGTACAGCACATTATAAACAAACAGATAAATAATTTTAGATACATCAAAAAAACTATTTTGGAACTAATTCAGCCAGTAATTACAGAAATAAAATGTTTGTATTAGCATCTACTTTCAACCTCTGAGTGCTAAGATGTAAACGTTTATTTAAAAGCAAACAACAACAACAAAAAAAGCCCATTTATATGCAAGGAGTTTATAAGTTTACCTCTGTAGGTAATATTCTCAAAATTGTCATTGCCAACCAAATAGAGACCCACAGGAGCATGACTGTATGTTCTGGATTCAATGTAACATACTACTTATGACCCTATGAGAAACTACAATTTTTTTTTAAATCATTATTTCCTTACTTCCATGGGAGGAATGGTTATCTCTCTCCTGGAAACTAATTGTAAGAGCAGTGAAGAATTACCTGACACTCGTGGCATGTTGAATAAGCATTATTATAGAAGAAACAGAAATTTAAAAATGAGTAAAGAAGAATCTCAGATTCTCCATTTGTTTGGAATCCTCATTAGTATTTGAATTTCTGTGTATGTTTACATACTAAGTAAATCTCATAATGGCAGATAAAATGTGTGACTACAGATTTATATGAATTTTAAGTTAAGCAGAAAGAAAAGTGAATATTGGAAAAAATGGAAGGATACCAATATGTGTGATATAAACTGGCTCATTGTGAAATATAACATCAAAGATTGGCTCATTATGAAAAATATGTTTGAATCGATCCATGCTTTGTTCAAAAAGTGAGGGACTATAGATTTCACATCAATAAATTCTCTTGTTTTATAAAGGAAAAAGGAAAAAAAAATTTGAACAGAGTTTTTACCCTAAAGTCATATTTGGTTTATCAGAAGATAATTTCACTCTCCCCACTAGAATTTCTTCAATTCTTATCTTTTATTTTTCTTTTCTGCTTGCCACAAAGCTTCACCAAAATTTCTCATATCCCCAGTAAAACAAACAATAAATAAATACAGGGTTATGGGATGAAAACATCTCTAATATTTGTTTCAGTGTGTTGTAATGAGCAAAAAACATAAGTTTAACAATGGGCAATTTAAGTAATCTAAAAGTTGTCTCATTACTATTTAACTTAGTCTATGGAGATGAGAATTTTAAAATCATTTAAATCATAATGAGGTTACTATCAAAATAAGTTGGATAATCACCATTGTAACAATTAAAAGATTGGGAATGATCACTAGTTTGATTACAGGGGAGAGCCAGTTTACACACCCTCTCCACTGTTGCTTGGAATCTTGACAGGGTCATCTTTGTGAGTTCTTGGATATTTCCATGTCACCAGTTTTCTCTCTAACCCCCCAATGGCTCCCTCTATCAAGATATCTATTTCATCGTTCTCCTCTCTGTCTCTCTCCCAATTTAACCACCTCATTACCTCATATTAAGGAGCTTGGTCAAAGCTCAATTGGATATGCCTATCAGACTGCATTGACTCACTCTGGGTGTCCTTACCCACGTTGAGGAATTAATAGAGGGATGGCATGTGTGGAAGGGGGAAGCTAGGAAGAACTAGGAAGAGGGGAGGGGGAAGGAACAGTAGTGGGTATGTCTTTAAAGAAATTTAAATAATAAAACATTTTTAAAATAAAATAATTTTTAAAAGATGGAAGAAATGTGATGGTAGTTTTATCCCAGTAAGTTCCTCTCCAGATTTTCAAAAGAAAAGTGGATAGAAGTGTTACAGTGAAGGAAGCTGGAGCCAACTGATCACACAACTAAGGAAAATTCAAAGTGAGACAGATTCTACAAAATAATATAATGATTTCTTCTTCTATTATTTCCCTGCACATAAATACCCTTAGCACCTGACTTAATAAAAAAATATTTTCCCTTAAGTAGGGCTTAATGAGTAGTTTCAACATATAGAAATATTGGGCCTTAGATGGCTTCTTTAGAATTGATTATTATTAATTAGAATTTATAAAGTGCTGATTGTGTGCCAACTATTCTGGTCCATAAATGAGAAAATTACTAATTTTACAAGTAATAAATCTGAATCTAACTAAGGATTTTTAATGCCAGTAATAAAATTAAGAGTCTAGATTCCTAGCTGTTAGAGAAGGTACAACATATATCCACAGCCATGGCCTGAGGGATGAGATATATCCACTGGTAATCTAATTGGGAAACTCCAGTTCAGTTTTAGTGGCATGCAGTCATTGTCCGTTCTACAATCATCATATTCCTATTGCTCTACAAGCATATACAATAAATTCCCATGTAAGGGCTTGACAGCAGAATTTGATTTGCATAGATTGTTGAACTAAGATTGTATGTCCTTTTTGCTTGTTGATGGACTCAGACCCATAGGCTACTCTTAAATGGAACAACTGACTTATTTATACCCCATTAAGTAATTTCTTTGTGATCAAGAAAGTGAGATATTGGAAAGAAAAAGCAAGACACAAATCAGTGTTCTCTAGTCATCAAGTCTTAGCAGTAACATCTGTTATTTCTGCCACAGACTATTCATTAAAAATAACTCAGTGGATCTTGCCTCTACATATGGGTGGAGCTTAGGGAAACAAAAAATTATAATTGATTGGGGTCTATCTTCAGAACTACCTATTTAAACTCCAAAAGCCAGTTGTATATTTAGAATATATTTGTTTATTTCTGTAATCCAGGAAGAATGTTCGATCTTTGACAGAATATACAAAGTTAACAGATTAAGTTACTGTAGTAATATGTAAATGCCTTAGTACATTCCATCCATTGTATCTTAAAACAATAAGTATGTTTATAAAGAAAATATATATGTGATATATACATGAAATAACCTCATAATTAGTACCAAACTAGTTTACAATTTTACTGAACCTTAATGTTGTTAGGTCTATTCCAGTTGGCAAACACCTAATGCAAAGTGGATTTAAAAAAATCTCATTGCTATTTCATATAACGAGTAGATAGATATTTGTATGTATATATGTAAAATTAATATGTTTATTTAAATATTTGTGTATACCAGTGCAAAATACAATATATTATTAAGAGTTTTCTCAATGATTTATAATTCCAATTCAAAGGTAGAATAGATGTTGGTTTGTATGAGTTAGTGTTTATATAGTATGTGATAATGTCATTTATATAATCATCAGCATGCCTATTTTTATTTTACTGTTAATGCCATGTCTCATCTAACTGTAATAAAAGATGGACATTTTATGATGCCCAATAATTTATACATCATTAGAAGCATCTATCCCACCAGGACACTATAATGAGAACCTGGTGCATTTGAAGTCAAAATCCTGCACACAATTCATCATACTTTATCCTGGTGACACATGCTTATGTCTTGCAGGTGCACCATCTCTATACTGAATATTCTTTTAAATAAATCAAGGACAAAGTAAATCTATGTATTTTATTCAGTTCACATTATAAATATATAACACAGCAACATTTGTCTAAATCAAAACATTTATAAAGTTTTATTTATTCAGAAATTGAATTTGGAAATTAAAGTGAAGGTAATTTCACCACAATAATAGGAAATAATCCACTTTTGTTGTTGATCTTGGGAGGTGGAAAAGGTTTTCCCTAACTGGTATATGGCAAAGATATGTTGATCCAACAAAGGTGACACTGAGCAGACTACTTTCCAATACATTGTAAATATGTTAGAAATAGTAAATATCAAGTATGAAATGTACAGATTATATCCACCTCAAATTATACTACTAATGAGTGTAAAAGCTACCTAGTAGTATTATAAATTTTATAGAAATGGGTTAGTTTTCAGTGGCTTTCAATTTAAATCACCCCAACACAAGTTAAGAGATATTAAAATAAATAGAATTTTGGAAGGTGATTAGAAGGATAATTATGACAGTCACACTGAATGTTAACTTTGCACCAAGAGTTATACTAATTTAAAAACATTTTAATTAGAATGGTGTGTGTTTGTGTGTGTGTGTGTGTGTGTGTGTGTGTGTGTGTGTGTACATGCACGCACGCATTCATGTGTATATATTCATGTGGATGCCAAAGTGCATGTGTAAAGTTCCTTCCTTGCATTGTATGTTATATTTGGCCTTTTTCTACCATGTGGGTCCCAACTTAGTTCATCAAGGTTGAAGTCACCTGCTGCACCATCCTACTGGCCCAAATTATGGTATTTCTTTTATACATTATTTTTCTTATTCATAATAACAACTCTAGTATTTGTATATCATTTCATTTCTTTTATGAAGTAAAGCTAAAGAATATTAAGCAGTTAGTTCGAGTCTACAGAGGAAGATGAATATGCAACTCTATTTAAATTTTCAACAGAATGGATCAGGAATCTTGGCTTCATAGCTCTCTAACTAATGCTATTTTTCATATATTTGAGAAATGTTTTTTAAGAAATTTAGAAGCTATAAACGCTTTGTGATTAAAAACAAAAGTAAGTTTGAAAAAAAAAAAACTACTGTAATTTTTTAACCTGTGAAATTTAGAGAAGTACAGACAGGTGATTATAAATGTGGAATCACAAACAGGACCTACTATGGAGGAAGTAGCTACTCTGCTTAGCATTCTGAAAACTAAGAAAGGCATCTTCCTGAAAATGACCAATGCCATTTATCCACTTAAGAGGTAAATAGGGTTTGCTTATCCTTGCTCAGGCTGGCTGTACTTACAAGCACTCACAAAAGGAGTGTTAAGTGTAGGATACAAAATAATTACAAAGCAGGGTTTTTGCTAAGAACTGTGACATGCTTGAGGATCAGAGTGTCTTAAAGAAATCTTAGCACTTTACCACAGGCTGTAGAATCTAATGGATAAAGTTTCAAAGGAGGAAACAGAAAAGTATAACTGGGAGCAATTTATATGTGAATTCAAACACAAAAACGTCAGATATCCAATCCAAACAACTCTTTAAAATTCATTAAAACAAATAAACAGTAAAATCCTTAACACATCAGAGACTAGGTAGACTGTTGGCTGTTTCTATTTTCAGTAGTCTAAAAGTTATGCAGTGAGTGGCAAGTGCAGTTGGGGGTTGCAATTAAGCCTCTCAGTTTCTGGCTCTTGTCCTTTCTGCCTAGGTCCCTGTGAACTGGAGAACATCTGGATTAAAACACCTAGTTACTTGTCTTTATACTTTTGTGACTCCAGTCAAGCTTAAATGCTACATCCTGGACTTGTCTAGCTTCTGTGATTGGTACAGCTGTTACCTACGGTGTGTCAGGGACACCTCTCAGGAATGGGGGTAGAAAGTCTTCCTCCTTAGTTTCACAAATGATGCCAAAATCTTGTGACCAGTGAGTGCATTGACCTGTTTTCAAAAAGCTAAGCACTGATAGAACAGTAGCCTGGATTTAATAAGTTATATGGAAGATTTCATATTTCCTTTGTGGCATTAGGAAAATAAAATGAACCATGTCTTTTCTGCTTTTCCTCACTTCAATTTTTTTCATTTCCAACTATATTTGTTAGTCTTACACAACTAGAAGAAATTAGTGCACATTTAGTGAAACTTCTTTATATGCCAGAATTTTCATTCTGACTTGGATTGTACATGTTTACCCATAGAGCGTTCCATTTTAGTTACAAAATAGTGAATTTTGTGGGCCAGTAAGCAGTAAAATCTTCCAGCCTCTCTGCTGTATTCACCAGCAGATAATAATGAAATGTCACAGACTTGAACATCATTAAACTTATATTTGAGATCCCTTTTGGAATCTGTCACCTTTCCTCCTGCAGTGTGCCCATGCCTCCTTTGTTGTGTCTCATAAATTTTTATGACCCCTCTGCTTTGGAAATCTGTATTTTTTTTTTTAAAGCCATAGCTCTACTAGGCATCTTTTAGAAGTAATAAAACTCTTGTCGCTTTCCATTGCAGCTAGTTTTAAAGTAAGGCTTACTGGTTTCACTCTGCAGCCTACTAAATAAAATAATCAATGAGCTCAGTCTACAAAGTTAAATGCAGAGTTTGTACAGCCACCTAGTCATGGCACCTGGAGCCTGTTACAGATGCCCTTCCTGAGGTCTGCTGCCTTTCTTGAGTGAGTACCTTTTTGTATTTTGTGTATACCACAGTTTGAAACAATAACGATGATAATGGCGAGGAGAATAATGAAGAATCACCAAGGATGGTTTTCACAAAATCCATTTAGTGAGTCTTGAAAATTTGAACATTAAACAACGTAAATATAATTTCAGAAGCTTCATAAGTTTTCCCTAGGCTGTTAGTTACCGTCAAAGCAAGGTTGAGCTGACATTTTTGAACTTGATGTGAGCTTTTCTCTACTAGCCTCTGTTTCTTACTTCCTTGGGAATTCGAGTACAGCTACAGTATTTTCAGATCAACATTGTCTAAACAATGAAAAGTATACAAAACTTTCTCTTATTAAATGATAGCCATCTATGCCTTTAATTTTTGTTACCTTCCAAAAGTTAAAATGCCCATCCAAGGTCCTCTGTTTGTAGTAAGTACTCATCTTTACTGAAACTTGCTTCTAAAATATCTAATTTCTAGGCTTATCATATAAAGTCACTAGACTGCATTCTTTCCACAGGCATTTTGGAAGTAGTTGTCAGGCACTGAAGAAAATAACTGTCTAATTATTTCCACAGGGATCTTATCGCTTCTATTTTGTGAAATTTAGATAAATCTACATATAGTCAATAGGATTTAAATATGTTCAATCAGTATTTTTGAACATATACAGGAATACAAGTAGACATTATGTTGAAACTTACATCTAAAGTAGCTTGTAAAACACACAGAAACTTGTCACCTCAGAGGATGACTGGGGTTTGAATATGTTAGGACATAAGCACAAATTCTGTTCTTTAGACATTGGTTAAAGCTCTCAATTTCTCTGATAAAGATTTTGAGTTTACCTTTATTTCCTATTTTTAATTTACACATAGTAATTATAAATTATTATGAGGTACAGTGTGACATTTTAATACACATGCAATTTATGGTGTGCATTATATAATTGATCAGGTAATTATCATACCCATCTTGTAAGATATATCATTCTCTGTTGTGGTAATATTCAGGAAATATTCAAATTCTCCTTGATAAATATTTTAATGTATGCAAACACACTTTCCTCCTGTGCTGATAAACAGTAAAAGCTATTTTTCCTAGCTAGCTGCACCTCTGTACTTCATCCATGCTCTCTTCAGCCGTGCTCTGCCTGGATCATCATACTCTCCTCTGGATCCCCCCAAAAATCTCTAGATTATAAGCATTACCAAAGATAATTAATTAATGTGTCCAATTTTTATATCTCTTCAGAGAGTATGGTAGACAGAAATCTCCTTGTTGTTTATGTAATAATCTACAAATATCTCATATAGAATGGTATTTTCTTCAGAATACGCAGATGGTGGAAAAATAATTTGAAGTTTGAAGCCACTAAAAAGAATGAACTGTTTCACAGAGACAAGAAAAGTAGACTACATACACAAAAACAAAGAAAAATAACTAATTTGAACTGTCACAAAGAGCAAAGCAAAAAGTATGATAAGCACATTTTAAATTTAATATATAGTTTTATAAAATCAATACTTTTAATATTAGACACTGTCCCACGTTGAATCGTGTAATGTGTTTGAGTGTGATTATTTGACTATTATTTTACTGAAAAAACTCAATTTTCAACTAATGTTCTAAGGGGACCATCAGAGTCAGATTGAAGCCTCAGACTACTTAGTTCTCAGGCTGATGAGGTGTTTCTACAAAAAGGATGTGTGCTTAGTTCAATTATCTTGAAAATTTTGAGACATGACATTAATAGAAGGGATGATAGAGAACTTAAATTTTCATTGTATAATGACAAAGATATAATGATATAATAATGTAACATATAATAGTTATAAAATACCTTGCATTAAATATATTGAATTACTTAATACATAGTACTATATTTTGCATTTGATTTTGTGTCATTTCATTTCACCAAAAAAATTCATAAAATTCTATGCATTGTTTATAAAAAACTGTGCATAATTTAAAATTCTTGTTTTATTTTTTCCTTTGATAATTTTAAGTATGATTATAGATTTGTTTATGAACATTATCACCAGATCTCCATACTTTTAGTTTTCATGATTTGAAAAACTTGACAGCCCACTGATTATAACTATTGCAAACTATAGTAACACACAAAATAGTTCTCAAGTACTTTTATTTTCATTGTGGAGACTGAGCTCCCACCTAAGCAAATGCTGTAACCCTGAACAATAGTGCCAGCTTTACTGATTTATTTTATTCTTAGCAGACAGCATATTTGTGACATTAGCATAGGTCTTCAACTTTTGTTACTAAAGGCCCACTCATTTTTAGTATCACACACTCCCATCTCAGTTTTTGACATTACACATCCACACAGCCATATGTATGCACCTCTTCTTTAAGCTAACAGACAGATAGCCACAGAGAAGGCTGTTAGGATTTGACACAGGAATAAATAACTTAACCTTATACTACAGAATATAGTTACATTGAATTGCAAATTCTGGAAGTTGTCTGAAGGTTGATGAGATAAAAAACCCCCATCTAATAAGCTAGAGATAGGCAATGAAAAGTGAGGAGCCAGAAAATTTCAAATTCTTTTAGATCATTCTTACTCCATCAACTAAATTACCTCTCTCTGAGATATTTTCAAGGTCTGAAATAAAGTACTTACAAGAGGTCATTATGACTTTTGGCACCCATCAGAGTAGCTCTAATGTCTTATAGGAAATATGAGGTTCTAAATGCATCACTATGTCAAGCCAATAGGGAGACCATTCTCCTCCAATTGACCCTTTCTGCCCCTGTGTCTTACACTCTTATCATATGGACAATCATATGTTCAGTGAGCTGGCTATCATCCTAGTTTGCAGACTCTCAAAACAAGGGTAACTATTTAAAAGAGGCATGATCCTAACAATGAAAGCTTTGAAGAGGCTTAGTACTAAAATATTAGCTATATGTTATTCAAGGTGGTTATCAAATATTCTTGTTGTTTTTTATATGTTTTTCTCTTTGTAATATTTGTGTATTAATTTTAAGAATCTATGTCTTTCAATGTTTACAATGTTTTGTTTCATGGGAGGTCATAAATAGGTTATCATCACAAAATCACTACATGTCAAGCTATAATAAAAATTGGTATATTAGGAATCATTATCCCAGCTTGAAAGGGTTAGTATCTACTATAATATGCAAGTCAGATAATGGACAGTATCTACTATCATATGCAAGTTACACAAAGACTGGCATATACTATAATATAGAAGTTAGATAGCGATTGGTATTTGCTATAATATGAAAGAAAAGAATTGATATCTACTTAATATGCAAGTTATACAAGGGTTAGTTTCTACTATCATATGCAAGCTAGACAATGGTTGCTATCTACTCTGAAGTACAACTTAGACAAGGGTTAGTATCTATCATGACATAAGTTAGACAAGGGGTAATATCTACTAAAATATGCGAGTTAGACAAGGGTTGGTATCTTATATAATACATATCTACTATGACATGGTGTTAGAAATGTATTATGTTCAAAGGACTAAAATAAATAAATTCAAAATAACAGGACTGCAATCCAAAGACTCTCCCTAAAGCTTGTAACCAATGTGAATGCACTATTATTTGACACCAATGAAGGGGAGATTCTTGATAAGGCAGTGCACTAAATGAGTAGATCATTTCAAATATAATTGTTAACATATAACAATCAAAGGTCATATACTTGTTGACAGTTCTATAAAAAATTGAGTTTCTCCAACAAAACTGAGTACTGTAGCCCAGTATGTTCTAAGGCTACTGAGAAGTCAGGTGAGGGAATGTGGGCTGTGAAATGGTGTCTCTGCCAATACTTATTGGTCAACTTTGTAGTAAGAGGTTTGTGGCTTAGACTTTTAGGCTTATTTTTAAGGTTTGGACTTGTAGACTTATAGTTTTATAGAGATATATAGATATTTATATTAATTTTAGGCTGATTGGCTTAAAGTTTAGGTATATAATTTGTTAATGTTTTATTTTTAAATTAATTTATGATATTTGTTTAGTTATGTGGCTTGTTTTTTTTAGAGTAATACAGTTGTTTTTTGTATTTTTTGGTTTGTTTGGTAATTTTGGAGCTTTGTGGTATTTTTGGGTTTTTTTAGTTTTTAGAGTTTTTTTTTTAATTTAGTAGTTTTGTTTATATTTTTTGTTTGTTTTTGGCTAATCAGTGTTTTTTATTAAACTAGTGGATGGGACAATTATTTATAATAGAATAACATAATCTTTCTACACAACTTCAAACAAACGATGGGCCAGCAATCTGAGAAAATACTAAGCAAATTATTTTCTTTATTTTTTATTATTTTAATGATGAATTTGAAATAATTATACTGCTTTCAAATTTGGAATTGTGGGAAAAAAATTCCAAAAGTGTCACTTACTAGTCCCTTGGCATTAGCATAGCAGGTAAGACTTAATCTGTTAAAAATTATCAATTTAAAACTGCCTATGCATAGTAAAAATGTGAGGAGAAAACGAAAAGTGATCTATTTATGACTCACATTTTTTGGATCCTAAGATAATGCTGAATGTATAAATAGACTTCTATTTACACGTCTCTGAAGAAGGCTTCTGAAAGCTAAGACTTCATCTTCCTTTACAGTCACCCACTTTGGACTAATTAAACAAAATGATGTTGCATGCTTTCAGGGCCAGTCCTGGAGTCAGGAGGATTCTCGGGCCTCATGAATCAGACTTCAATCCCCCAGCCCTTACATTCTTTAAATTAGTGGAACTTGGTCATTATTGAATAAATATATTTTCTACAATAAAGTCTATTACTTAGAATATGCTATATTAAAATTGTTTAGTTGTTCAAATAAGTGTTATATCCATATGTGTGATTATTATGTGTATGCATGTGTCTTTGCTCATGATTGCGCACACACATACAAACATACATAAGTGTGTTCTAGCTTGTGTGTATGAGATTAGTTGTAATTTCTCTCTCTCTCCTTCTCTTTCTCTGAATAGTTATGATTTCATTCTACAATTATACAGTGTGATAGAAAGATCCACACATGCTGATCCCAAAGTTTCTGATTTTTAAGGTTTGAGGGGTTTTTGTTATTGTTTTGGGTTTTTTTGGTTTTATTTTGGGGTTTTTTTTTTGTTTTGTTTTGTTTTTTGTTTTTTGTTTTTTCATTTTGCTAATCCTAAATAGAAGTTACACTACTAGATCAAGAAGAGCTTGACTCGAGTTCCAGAAATTCAGAGGAAGCAAATAAGCTAACACATTACTTAGAGATTTTATGTATGTATACGTGGATTTTCTCAGATGAAGGTTCAAATACTGCCAGATTATCTAAAGGATCCATGACCTTAAATTATTCAAAAATTAATGTAATACATGATTTGGTGTCTGAAAAATCATGTAGTCCCCTCATAAGATACTTAATAGCAGTGTAAAAATTGGTTTTTAAAGAGCTGAAGGATTATTTGCTTTATTAACATATAACATAATTCACATAGAACAATGTGTAATTTTAAACTCCGTGTAGAACTGATTTTTGGAATTTTTATAAACCAATTATAATAATTTATATTAAAAAACTACTAACAGCTAAAGAATGCTAAGAGCAGGAGAAATAGTCTTTTCCAGGAAAGAGCACAGTTATTCAAAACCATATAATCAGTCCTGAAAACATAAATAAAAGTAACATTCTAAAGACTGAACAGGTTGTAATATATATACAGGAATATATTTACTTATATATAAATGAATACAGTAACAAGTGATGAAGATGATAATGAATTTGAAAGATATTAATGAGGATATATAGGTAATTTAGAAGAGGGGGAGGGAAGGGAGAAATATTGTAATTAGAACCTTCTGGCCGGGGCCCCTTACACAGACCAAGCTACACAACTGTCTCCAATATGTAGAGGTCCTGGTCCAGTCCCATGCAGGCTCCATAGATGCTGGTCTAGGGTTTCTGAGTTCCCACTGGCTTGGTTCATTTGTCTTTGTGGGTTTCCCCCTCATGATCTTGACCCCCTTTGAACATGTGGTCCCTCTTCCCTCTCTTCAGCTGAACTCCCAGAGCTCGACTTGGTGCCTGACTGTAGTCTCTGCAACTGCTTCTATTGCGTGCTGGATTGAAGGCTCTGTGTTCACCAATCTGATTACTGGGTGGGCCGGCTTGGGCATCCTCTTCACTAGGGCTGGTAGTCAGAGCTGGGTTCATCCTTGTGTATTCCTGGGAGCTTTCCTGGCACCAGGTTTCTCCCTGGCCCCATGAGGTCTCCCTCTTTTGTTACTCTCCCACTTTGTCTCTGTTCCAGCTCGATATTCCTGATCCTTTGTATTCCCCTCCCCCAATCCTTCCCTCTATTGCCACCCCACCACCACCAGTTTGCTTGGGAAGACTTCTCTGTTTTCCCTTCCCAGTGCCATGAGTCCCTCGTGGAATCCTCTTTGTTGACTAGCTTCTCTGGAGCTGTGGATTGTGGTCTGGCGTTCTTTGCTTTATTTTATATGTAGCAGTATACTTAAGCGTGAGCACATACCATACTTGTCTTAAATCAGTATGGCGATTTCTCAGAAAATTGGAAATCAATCTACCTCAAGACTTGATGCATATATCCAAAGGATGCTCAGTCATACTACAAAGACACTTGGTCAACTATGTTCATAGCAGCATTATTCATAACAACCAAAAGGTGAAAACAACCTAGATGCCTCTCGACCAAAGAATGGACAACGAAAATGTGATACACATATGCAATGGAGTATTACTCAGCAGTTAAAAAAAAAGCTGACATCACAAAATTCGCAGGCAAATGGATGGAACTAGAAAATATCACTCTGTTTTCTAGTGAGAGAGAGAAAGAAAAGATGTGGCTTTTGGTGGTGGGTGGGGAAGTGAGGATGATCTGGGAGGTGCGGGAGGAAAAACAATCAGAATGTATATACAGTATCAAAATATCCATTTCCAATAAAAAAGAATGCAATGAATTGGCAACTAAAATTAAATAGTTTGAAAAAAGAATCTCAGAAACATAAAAGTAAAAACACTGTATTATGCAACAGTGTTATTTTATAAAGCATTTTTTACATGATGTTTATTGGTGTCTCAAACTTTCAGTTAAATTCAAGTTTTTAATAATATTTTAACAGGAAAAAATGTGATTCTCACACATGTGCGCTTATGTGTGTGTGCGTGTGCGTGTGCGTGTGCGTGTGCGTGTGTGTGTGTGTGTGTGTGTGTGTGTGTGTGTTATTTTGTGCACAGTACAGAGGATCAATCTTAGAGAGGGTCTGTGAATTTTAGGAGAGCCACTTCCTCTGAAATAAATCTCCCCTTGGAACTTTTAGTGTATAGAAAATAGAAAAGATTCTTCTAAAAAGTAAACTAAAACTTTCTTTAGTTCTTAAAATAAAATTTTTTAAAGCTTATATCCCTCACGTTTTTTCCCTTCCCATGAAATAAAAGCATGTATATTTGCATTTGTGTCACATGTATAATGTCATCATTTGTTAACTAGTTCACCAAACATTTGTCAAAGTGCTTCAAAGAAATGTGACCAGCTCTCCTGGTTTAAAAAGCTTGAACCATAAAAACCAAAGGCCAAGTATTGTGTCCAAGAGAACCTCACACACACGGGGAAATGTGTTAGTCCCTGTAATCCTCAGTGGTGAGTCACCCTACTCCAGAGATGAACAGGAATCCAAGCAGCACAAACTATCACCAAGTCTAGAGTGAACTGTTGTCTATTTTGAAGTTTGAAGACTTCACTCTGTGTGCTTTGCATCTTATTTATATTTATTGTCAGTAATAAATTCCACAAATTTTTGGTCAGTGTATGCAGTACAGGCTTTCTTATGGCATTTCCACAGATTCTTAGATTAGCCCATGCCTGCCCAATCCCTTCTCCACCAAGAACTGCCATTTCCCTTACTTGCTGACTGCATTCCTCCTTTCCTATCCCCTCCCTTCCTTCCTCCATCCCTCCCTCCCTCTGTCCCTCCCTCTGTCCCTTCCTCTCTCCCTCCATCCCTCCTTCCCTCTCCCTCTCCCTCTCTCTCTCTCATGTTTTGCTTTGTATTTTATGGCTTCTTCCCCATTCTCTCCTACTTAACAACACATACTCATTACCACAAGGCAGCAATCACAGGTCAGAGAATGTGTAGACTCTGCCTTTCTGAGCCTAGTTACCTTGCTTCAGAGAGTCAGCTCCATTCATTTTCCTGCAGATCTCATTTCATTTTATGGAGGAGTGACAATCAGTTTTGTATATGAACCACATTTTCATCATCTATTTGTGCTGGTGGGCATCCATTCTGAGTCCATGTCCTTAGTGTTGTAGGGACACAGATTAAACATGGATTGCAGTGCGTCTCTCTGGTAGGATAAAGGAACATAAAATCACTTGTAAGTCTATTAAGGTGCTTTGGCTTTTGAATCATTTTTAACCCATTGTACATGCAAATGAAATGAGCTTTCCTGGTGACATCTGGTTGATGCGCATGATTATTTCTTCAAGATAGAGTCGTAAAGTTTGGCACTGCTGGAATAAAGGATGTGATTTTATCAAGTCACTTGAGCACGAGATCCAGTAGCTATAAAAAGAGATTTTACCAGAAGTTTCAGAGAGCCATAATCATCCCTCTTTCTGCCTGTCTCTTTCTCCCTCCTTCCCTTTCTTCTCTCTCTTCTGTTTTGTCAACTAGAGAAAACTTTATTGTTCACTGACAGTGTGTGTGTGTTGATCAGTTTTCTCCTTAGCTTTCAGAAAGATCTGTCTAAAAGACAGCAAAGGCAACTGTATACATTGTGCTGTGAGTCTCACTCGCGACACACAACAAGCGCTATTGAACCTCTTCTACTTGTACTATGCAGGGCTCTGAAATGAGAATTCTTCTCAGCCAACACACTTACCGTACAGTCTTAAAGAAAATTCTCATAGCCCGGGAGCTAGTGACTCTAAAAACAGAGCTCTTCAGCTGACTGACACGGTAAACGATCTGTGTGTGAATGAGGGAACTCGGCAACTCGGTTTCCTCTGTGGCTAGACCTGAGGGGTATGTTAGCCAAGTTATTTGTAAGTTTGCATTAAAAGGATTAAGACGTGAGTGTCTGATTCTCAAAGCAAATTTAAAATTTGGCTGAGATATATTTAGTACTGTGAACTGGTCTTCAGCATCAGGGTTCTCAATGAACTTTTCTTTCTCAGGAGAAGAATCCTGTAGCTTCATAAAAAGTCTAAGTAACTCTGATTTGATCAAATAGAGGCATCATCCTTTGAACTAAAATAGCAAGTGACGTAAACAAAAAAACATTTTCTTTAGCTATCTCCTTCTAGAACATCAGAGTAATCTATTAATTAGAATGTGAATTAAAACAATAGTTCCACTTAATATTAATTCCTCTAAATTCATTTCAAATGTGTTTTATACTTTGTGAGCATAATAAATGTGCCTATTGTTTAATATTTTATAATGTAGATATTCAATTAAACTGGAAAGCACAGAATTGAAATGGTTTTAACAGAAATTAGACAGGCAGCAGTTAATCAGTCATATTTACTTTGGTTTAATAATCTTATGATAGCATGTATGCATTAGCATTAGCCAATCATTGGAATTTACTCTGCTGGAATCAGCATGTACTGTAGCTCTACACCAACCCTTACCAGCATGTATTACAGCTCCACATCAGCCCTGATTTTGAGAATGTGACTCCAGCACAATAGCCAATTTAAAATACATGTTTTCCAGGTAAGCATACAAATGTATTAACTTTATTTTCATATGAAATATAGCCATTCTAAGCCCCATTGCAAACCGGGACTTCCAGATTCATAATTACTAATAATAGAACCATGTCATATAGTAAGGGCCAGCCAAGTGATGGAAGGGACAAAAAATATACAGATTGGGTTTATGTAAGATAATCATATAAATTTTAATTTATAGAAAACAGAAAATAGTTTGCATAGTATTAACCTATTTAATTATATTAAGGCAATATATTTTTATGAATGTACCTGTTTCTATGAAAATATACAGAATTTTATTAAATATTTCTAGCACCCAATTCCCACAGATATGGCCACACAAATAGTGGAAGCATTGCAGATGGGAATAAATTGTATGAATGTGTTATAGTGTCTCTTTTTAGTTTGTGATTTCTGCTTCCTTTCAAAGCAGTGCATGAAATGAATAGGCCAATGACAGTGTGGGAGGGGTAACAGGGTAAGCCTTTAAAATTTAAAAGGTCTTTCTGTGACTTTAAGAGCCTCTGCTTTCTAAGGTTATTCATGCTAATATACAGAAGAAATGTCCACCAAAGAAAGTTAATGTGTGTTGTACCTAAAACTTTAATCAAGTACACATTTGTGATTGGAGACTTATTTTACATTCTTTTAACTCCTGAATAGATTAAATGTATTAATAATCAAGAGAACGTTATTAGAATTTTAGGATCTAAAAGCTCCAGAAACTAAAAAGGTTTTTTGATTTCTGTAATTAAAACAGAACTATAATGATGGGACTTTTTTGTTTTTGTATGTTTATAATAATATTAATGTGGCTATTAATACATTTGCAACACTATAAATAAAATAATGGGTCTGTATTTTAGGAGCTGCTGGTATTCTTTCTTGGTAACACCACCTTTTCAAACATTTAACCTGGATCCACAATCTCTTGTGTCTAAAACACTCCCCACAGACAATACTGTCTATAGTTCCTAGATACCTTCATTTTATTGTACATTAGCTGTGATGAGTGATTCTGGCATGATTTTCCTATCGCCAGCAGCATCTGCATCCATACGTCAGCCATTAGCTTGCAACAGAACAGGCTCTTGCTTATTTGGGGCCACCCTACCATCTGGTCATGACTTCTGTAATCACAAACACATCTCATAACCACCCATACGCACACTCACATATCCCAGGTGCTTCCATTTCTGCAGCATCCTTTCTAAAGCTGGCAAATGCTTGTCCTCACTTCATACTACCCTCACCTCTCTAAACACCACACTTCTCTTATCCCGCTTCTCTCCTCTTGTCCCTTTAGAGTCTGGGAACTGTACACATTCTTTCTCTCTACTTTTCTGTTGCTTTGCTTTTCTCTCTTCAGCCATCTCCTGTCTTCATTAAAAATACTAATAATCTCCATTGTGACTATGAATGATCACTTCTCTGTTCTTGTACTGCATTAGAATTTGATTTGAGTAAAGCATTACTCGTGTCTAAAGCTGCTTTTCACTTTCTTCTTAGCTTAACTACATTGGTCTTTCCATTTTACTTTGTTGTTCACTGTGCACTTCAAGACCCCACTACCTAATTCTCTCCTGGTGTTGATGATCGATCCTCTGACCAGTGCAGTCTTTTGCTTAATAGCTTGTGAGTGTGCCACTAGCTTCCTGCTGTGCTTACTGGTTGTCCATCACTATGGCCTATCTAACAGGAACTGAAAACAGGTGTTATCTTTTTTTTACTGAAAAGATTTTCTTTTTCATACCAACCACAGTTCTTCTTCCTTCCCCTCCTCCCATTCACCCCCAGCTTCCTGTCACCCTCCCCATCCATCCCTTAAAGGATAAGGCCTCTCATGGGGAATCAACAAAGTCTTGGATATCAGGTTGAGGCAAGACCAAGCCCCTTACCCCCTGTATCAAGGCTAGCAAGGTGTCCCTCTATAGGGAATGGGTTCCAAAGACCCAGTTCATACATTAGGGATAAATCCTGGTCCCTCTGCCAGAGGACCTACCAACTACTCAAGCCACACAACTATTATCCACCACATTCAGAGGGCCTCGTTCTGTCCCACGCAGGTTCCCCAGCTGTCAGTTCAGAGTCAGTGAGCTCCCGGTAGCTTGATCAACTGTTTCCCCATCATGATCTTGACTCCTTCCTCTCTTAGACTGGACTGGGAGCTCAGCCCAATGCTTAGCTGTGGATCTCTATCTGCTTCAATCAGTTGCTGCATGTGGGCTCTATGCTAACAATTAGAGTGTTCATCAATTTGATTACGGCACCCTGTCCACTATTTCTTGGTGTCATAGCTGGGGTCATCCTTGTGGATTCCTGGGAGTTTCTCTAGCACCAAGTTTCACCCAAATTCCCAAATTGTTTCCTCTGTCAATATATCTACTTTGTTGTTCTCAATGTCTGTCCCTCCTCAACTCTGTCTTTCTGTTCCCTGTATTTTTCCTCTCACCTCTTCTTAGTCCATCCCCAATTTAATCAGAAGACCTTATCTATGTCTCCAACCCGAGATCTTCTAAGTGAGAGCTGTTGATTTTCCTGTCCAGGCATGTTTCTCTATTACTTTTAAGTTTTTAATCTCGGCAAATGACATACTCACTCATCACAAGTGAAGTCCATGAATTCACTTGTGAGGAGTCTCTTAAATGATACATGAGCCTACATCCCTACCTTACTGTATGAGTGTCCATGGCACTCTCTCTAAGTTAAATATTAGATTCTGTCACTTGTCACCATGACTGTTGATGCTCTGTTCGTGTCCAGTTCACTATTACCTGACACAGAGATTATTATCCACCCCCTTCCTCTTATCCTTCAGATTCCACAGGCAGTCTCTTTCTAAAATGCAAATTATTTTATGTATCTCTTCTCATAATCTCCAGCATTTTATCATATTCAAATGTGAAGAAAACTCTTATCCCCAAAATAACGGAAAGAAAGAACGCAATCAAGCAAATACTTGCATATGCATGTTTAGAGCAGTACTGGTTACAACGACCAAAAATGAAGAAGAACCCTAAAATACCCACACATAGCCGCCACCGATGACTAATGAATGAAGTGCATACATACAATACAATATTATTCAGTCTTTCAGAGGAACAGAACGTCAGTCCACGCGATAACATCAATCATTTAATGAGCATTTGCTAAAGGATGATGGGAGCTATGAAAACCATGTGATCTCTGATTCTTTTCACATCAAATGCACAGAACACCTGCACAGGAAACGTGCTTGGTGCTCGGCTCCTCCCTTCTCAGCCTCCAGTCCCCATGTTAGCCATACTGCTCTCTGGATTCTTCTTGGTCACTCAGTATTTCCTCTTGAGTATATGGTTTCCTTTACATTATGCTATTTTAAAAATAAAATTCATTTTCAGTAATGAAAAAAACACCTCACAGCTCTCACGTATTTTAGGGAAGTAATGCCTGTAGTTCAGTGTGGATAACTTCCTGCCATGCTTCAGGGTGTGTTTGACAATAACTGGAAGCTCACACACACATACACACATATTAAATTATAACTTTGGGAATTTTTACCAGTAAAACTAGCAAAAATAGTATTATGAAATTAGATTTCTATTGGTATTTGCAAATTCTACAGGAAAAAAAATATTGTTTACAAGTGAAATACTAAATGACCATAATAGCACAACTGTAAGTATGAAATGAACGTAACCTAGTAAGTATGACAACAGCCTTTGAAATGTTCTTAGTTTCAAATCTAAGTGCAAACAACCAACCCTGCCTTCTTTCTTGTGAGAATTGGTGTAGTTTTGAATGATTGCTGCAGGTTTTATGTTTTATTTTGAGTTATTTTGCTGTCTCTGCATCTGAGTGAAAGGGAAAGCTGGAACCCAACAGAGTGCTTAGACTTAGACTACCTCTTTCTCAATGCACTTCCAAGTAAAGTAGTGTATGGCAGGGTTTTTATTTTGTTTTGTTTTGAGGGGTTTTTGTTTGTTTATTTGTTTTTTGTTTTTTGTTTGTTTTGGGGATTTTTTGAGATTTATAACAAGTTGTTTCACAAGGTTTTTTTCTTTTCTGTTTTTCTAAACGAAGTCAACTGCATTCTAAAGAAATTCTCTTCCTGTGAATAGATTGCATGTAGCTGCACCCACCTCTGTCAGAAACCTCAGGAAATACACCCATTGAGCTCACTGCAAAAGTGTTCTGGAAAGTGGATCATAGGCCTCTTGTATGGCTTGCCTAATGTTCTTCTCGTGTAGTATCAGATCTGCAAAGAAACAGCCCCAACCTCCTATTTTTAAGTCAAAGAGAAGGAAAATATCGCCCCAAAATATTTTTAAGTAAATAAATACCTATTTAGTTTTTCTTAGTATTATAACAAAAGAAAATACTTACAAGTCTAGCTGCTTCGGCTTTTAGAACCGGGTGATGATGCCTTAGTGCACACAAGTAGACTGGAATCCATCCATAAGCTCAGTTGACCCTCTTTCCTATGCCAGAAAAAAAGGCCATACACTGTAGCAAGCAGGTTGGTGTCTCGGTGGGTAAATAGGATTTAAAGCTGACCTGGAGAAAAAGTCAGCTCTGTATAGCAGGAAAATAAAAACACATTCTGGTGAGGGTACAGAGTTGAAGGATGTACATTATCAACCATGGCATGAAGAAATCATAACCAATATCATAATTGGCAGGGAAACTGAAACTTGAATGGGAGAGAGAAAAATGTATTTCATTCTCTTAAAAAAATAAACAGTGGCATCATTCAAGGATAAACCATATGGTGTGCACTTAGAAGATTCTCTGGGATATTTGGAGATAGATTATTTACCTATTACCTATCATCTACCTATCTGTTTATTGACTGATCATCTATCATCCTATAGATACACACACACACACACACACACACACACACACACACACACACACACACACACACACACACCTACCATCTACCTACCTATATATCATGTGGCACTTTTAAATAAAATTTATTAACATAACCACAGCTTCTCTTAGCCACAAGTCACTTATTTAAATAAGATGTGAAAGTCACTTTGGGCTGCTTTGAATGGTGGGATTCCTCATTGTAGCAGTCACCCACATGTGCAACGGACATCATTCTGTGCTTCCACTATCAGAGTATTACTTGATCAACAACTCTTCATTCTTTCCCTCTCTGGTTCTATGGCATCTGTACAGATTTATCCAAGCAAAACAAAGTGAGTTATAGATAAGGTGTCAAAAGGGGAACCCTCATGCATTGTTAATGAATAAGTCAGTCAGGAGAGTCACAATGGAAAACAGGATGAAAGATCTAGGGAAAACCTATGAAACTGTCCAGAAGTCCTGCTTCGAGGAGGGAATCAGGTCAGTAAACTGAAGTATCTTTTCTATTACAATGTTATTTGTGATAGCCCAAATGGAGAAAGAGCCTGTGTCCATCAGCAGATTTTAAAAAAAAAATGTAGTGTAATTCTGGAGAGATAGATTATTTATTTACTTATCGATTACCCTGCTAAAATGCCTTTACTCAGTAGACAAAAAGAAACAAATCTCACAATTTGTTTTTGACCATGATATGCACGCCATGCACTGCAAATAAATAAATAAATAAATAAATAAATAGATAGATAGATAGATAGATACATAGATAGATAGATAATTAAATAGATAAATAAATAGATATATAGATAAATAAATAAATGTATGTAATAATTTCTTTGAAGAAAATGTAATAGAACTATACACCCGAATTATTTCAGCCCATGCTGGGAGGGGGCTTGTTATTTGCAACAAAATGAGTGAACTTAGAATGCCTTGTGCCGAATAAAATAAACCACCCTAGAAGGTAAATACTGCTGTCCCTCTCTGCTGTTGGAGTTAGCGAAGTTGGATTTATGGAGAATATATGGTCCTTCTTACTCTGCAGTATTCTAACTCTCATCTCTTTCTTATTCTCCATGGCCAGCCACCTCCCTGGCTCTAATTTGACCTTCTGTTTGTTTTTGAAAACAAAAGAACTTGCAGTCTGTCTGAATTCAGTTCCCTTTTTCTTGTTATCTGGAATTGGAAAGCTTGCTTTGGTTTCTTTGTTGTTTTCTGCAATTTCTAAAAGATAAGTGTTCTGCTCTTATTTCTGAGGATGTGAGGCCTTACATTAGTCTCTAATGTAGAATACTTAGAGCCAACTTTGTTACCTGGAAACCTAAATATTCTCTACCTTTACTGGTATCTTTCCCAAAAGTTATAGTTTAAACTTTCCTTAGGAGTCCTGTGGAGATGTATCATATACTTTCTATCCTGGCGCTATTACCCACAAAGTGATCATGTACATTGCCGAGCTACCATCAACCAACATTCTTTGCAATGATGCAAAGAAGTATGTTATTAATAGCTACTTCTTATGTTTGTTTTCACAGCTTTTCACTTACATTTGACAAAAATTTATTATTTGGCCTTAGTATATTAAGCATATGTTATTGGCTAGTAAAGAATAAATGACAGATGAGTGTACGGACCAGTTTCATTCTCCAAACTTAATCACAAAACATTTTATCTTTTAAATAACGATATCAATCTCATTAAGAGTTCCTTTAAAAGTCAAGTGTGTATATACCAATATACATATGAACATTGTGTGGGTCCATGCTTGCTTATCTCTATATTTTTAATATGAAATATATGTTACAAGTATCTGTTTCATTAGTTTTCAACGTTTCAGTAATAGCATTAATTTATTATACATTTTTAATATACACTACCGAATTATAGAAAATTGCTTCATTTGCTTTTTAGGACACTTCTGACAGTAGATGTATAGGGCTGTTTCCCATGCCAAGCCTTTGTCCATTTGTCAACAAACTCCAAATATGTGGCCTGTAATTTAACTTTATTCTAAACCCAAATCTGCAGTTAGCACAGGAGCCACTCTGAAGAGCTCAGTCCTTTAGAAGAGTCTCTGCATCAGGCTCCAATACTAAGCCCAGGGAAGCCCCTGCGTCTAATCAGCCAGCTATAAACTGTTAAGAGTGCCATGAAATTTTAGCATGGATCACAGACTAATCTCAGAAAAATAATTTACTTACACGGTTAATTATGGGATTATTATAAAAGGATGCCCCTCGAGGACAACATGATGAAAAGGTTCCACATGAAAGGTCAATGGCCCAAGGAACACACCCTTCTTACCTTCTTTAAAGGAAGTAGAATGTACAACAGTTACATAAAAATGCCATAACATATGACATTATTTAAAGGACTTGAGCACCTGTCTATTAATATCCTGACAGATGGAGCCGAGTATTAGTCTTCAGCCAATACCGAACGATAACGCTAATTCAAATCATTTTTATATTGTTGATTTTACCTAACTTATCCCCAAAGTTATTATACATTATTGTTTGAGTGTAATTCCTAAGACCTATCTGTACATAGTCAGTCTTGTTGCATTTTCTCAATGTTTTCATAATTGGTCGAATTTACAGATAGAACCAACTAAAGGCATCAATTGTTGTAGATATGTATAATAGTGTCTCTTCTCCTCATTGTTGGTAAGTGTCATTACATAGAAGGATTCTGATATATAAAGCTCATAGACATAAACTGTACACTATGCAAGTATCCTGATGGTGTATCCCGTAGCCCATTGCATCTTGACTGGGAATCACACCTTTGTCCAGCACTTTCAAACTGAATATACTTCTCCCCTATTAGTAGTTTTGTAGCCGTGTCTCCTACACATCCATGAGACATTACATTGCTTTTCATTAGTATCCTTTGTGGATAGCAGCTGCAGGCACATATTGGTGCTCCTTCACTCAGCTCATCATGTGAGCCATGTCATGTCACCTCATCGCAGCAGGAGTGGTATGGATTTGTGAGATACATAGAGAGACGTCATTCAAATCTTCTGTACTATACTATTATAATTGTTATGTCTCATTAGCACTTATTAGTATTCACCACTTTCTACACACAACATAAACTTCATCATAGGTTTCTATGTACAGCAAAGCCAAAGTATACATGGAATTTGTTGGTAGCAACTGTTCAGTCATGTATTCACACAAAGAAGAAGAGGGTCTATTCAAACTGACACTTTGTATGTGTCACAAAATTAACATAATGATGTGTCATGTTTTAGACAAGAATACAGGACAAAAGGAGCTTTGTGACTGAAGTGATTCACTACTTAGATTATGGAAATAGTTTTAAGTTATTTCTGCAGAAAGATATCAGTTTCTAGCAATCGGGAGGAACAACACTGCAATTATCACCTGGTGTGTCATTTTGCTTTCTAAACGAGAATTACTCCTTCTGCTCTCTCTTCCATTACGTGAAAAGTATTTCTTCAGTAGTTATCCTTCATCCCATCCTATAAGACACTTGGGTCTTCTACATGACTACACATGGGACTGATGACAGCCAGTGACCTCACTAGAAACTGGAGAAATAAAATACTGTATTGTGGAAATAAAATATTGTAGCTAAGTCATAATATATACATATGGATGATTGCATATGTAATTCTATATGTAACTATATGAAGTTTGTGGTATTATTATTGAGCATGAAATTAAAATGATTACAGAGTAATTAGATTAGAAAATAGTTTTTAAAGATCCTACAGTTCTGCTGAATGTCAAATGGGAGATCCTCTATAATTATTTACCTTGTGATTTAAATTTGACAATTATTATTTATGTAATAGAAACATCTGCAAATCACCTTGACCTTCTCAAAGAAAGATTATGGTCATGATTAGTGAATGATATCTGGCTTCCTTTTATCCCCAGTATGAATTCAGCACTTCGTGTGCAGTGGCAGAGGGAGGTAATGTAATGAAAAGGTTCTAATAATCTAACAGATGGTCCTGAGAGATAGCAGGGATGGAAATGAGAATTGTTTGCATCCTTCTTTTGTTAGCTGAATTTTATAATTCTATATTTATCTTGATGTTTATTGACACCATATGCTAATACTAGGTAAACACGGGATGGCTTGGTATTTAGTTGATACACTGCTCACTGAACTCCACAGTGAGCTAAATGATTTTAAATAAGCCAACATAAACTAGCCATATGTTGCTTTTTAACAGCAATGCTAAATTACAGAAGGATATGACTTACTATGTGGATATATATATTTTTATGAAGAATATACACTAAAGATTTAATTTTGGCACTAGAGATTTGAGGCAATCCTCAGTGGCCCTGTCATGTAAATACCTTAACATTGGGCATTTATTAGACATTACTTCATAAAGCAGGGCTTTACTATGTAGAGCTAGGAGAAAAAGGTAGAAGGGACATAAAATAGAAGTATTGATAAATGTTTGTCTAGATCTCTAGAGTATGTTCTCTCATGACAAATACTAGATACATTATGCACACATATGTTGTTTCTAAGTGGTCCAGTCTGTAATATTGGCATCTGATGAACAACAGAAGTGTGCCTCTTACACTAATGGAATATTGAGAGTTAAAGGCTGAGAGGCCAGTAGATTTCAGTGTCAGAGAGATGCCCACTTAACTGTCCATGCCTTCAGTTGTTTGCTGTAACTTCCAGCCTTCTTTACAAAAACATAGTTTACCTTTGAAAACTCCTCTATCCTGATAACAAAGACTATCACTTTGTAGCTGAGGATGTAAATATATGATTCTGAAAAAAAAAAAAAAACAAAAACAAAAACCTCACATGATGTCTATTACACCATAGAGAAAATCTGGAAATCCTAAAAGTGTGTGTGGACAAGTGACAATAAAATTTGAAGTAGATATTTGTTTCTGTGATAAAACACCAGCACTATGTGTGAATAAGACATAACCAAGTGCAGCTACCATCTTGACCTGCAGGCTTGTCTACCTAGCCACCACAGATATATGTACTGATCCTTAGAAAATACTTTCCAGAAAATGTCTTCAAATTGATGTCGCTATCTTATTAATTGTAGGTAATTTATTAGACAAAACTAACCAGTATCGATTTGTCCTAATAAAGCAAATACTTCACTTCTGTAAATTCTTAATACAAAGTATCTCATGAGCACTCCTGATTGACTTTGAAAGATCACATGAGCAATGCTGATAGAATCTGCACTATCTTATGATGGATTCCAAACCCTCTGAAATTCTGTGAGTCCCAACTCCATGATATCCATGATCCCATTGCTCCTATCTATTTTTCAAACGTCTGCAGTACCGTCCATTAAGCTCTGAGCACTTAATGGCTTTTCCAGTTCAAATTTCCAAGCCGTTCTACATTCCTCCTCAAGCTAACTTGGTCAGGTCTGACACAACAACATCATTTGTGATACCTATTTATGCTCTCATGAGGCAAATACTTTGACCAAAAGAAACTTGGGATAGGAAGGATTTAGTTTATGTACAGTTTACAGTCTGTCACGAGCATCATGGAGGGAAGCCAAAGCAAGGACCTGGAGGCAAGGAAGAGCATGAAGCAGGCGTCACACAGGAGCACTACTTACTAGCTTGCTATTTCAGACTGGCTCAGCTACCTTTCCTATACTTCCCAGTTACTTTTGTCCTAACATTGCATCATCTACAGTAGATTTGGCACCCCCCCCCCATCAATTAACAGCAAGCGCCTTCTTTATGGAGATGACCATGTGCCAATCTGATGGCAATTCCTCGGGAGAGGTTTCCACTCCCCAACTGTATCAAGCTGACTGAAATTAGGACACAAGTCACATAAGTTATTTGAAGAAAAGGCGGCAAACTTTGATTGATCTTGAGCTGGAATTCAGACACAGAGTTTAGATGTGAGGCTTCAGACACCTCAAAAGATCCTGACTATGACTGTGATGTGAGAAACTTGTCTTTTAAAATTAACATAAAGAGGACATGAAGGTAACATTAAAGGGAGGTGATGTGATTGTCCATTTATACCAAAACTCCTTTTCTTAAAGAAACAGGTATAGGTCACTATGATGGGGATATTTTCTGTTAACAGAACCTTGGGATTGTTTGTTGATTATAGAGTTTCTGTATGCTAACATGCATTTCATGGCATACATACAGGCATGGAAACAAAATTTTGTCTGATTCATTATCCTAAGTTATTTTGTATTTTGTTTTGGAATTGTAGTTTGCTAAAGGACATATAGCTGATTACATACTGGAGTTTTAAGGCTAATTCACATCTGCTCAGCTCAAAACAAAAGATGACAATTACCACACTAGACTTAATGCCTGTGTAAATAAAGTGGGGTATGATTTGTGTAGGCAGTAGTATTGCAAGTGCTTTATGTGAATTCATTCATGCAGGTTTTTTATAGTCTCCTAGAGGTAGCTACTCACTGAAGTAGCTGTTCTTCTGTGGCTGTTCTGGGAAGAGAATCTCTGGCCTAAACTATGCCAGGAATTGCCTCTTGGTGCAGGTGGGAAGTGGGAAGTCAAATGTAATGGGAGGTGGGTATCTGAAAAAGGTGAAGATTACAGAAATGAGAACTGTCAGACGGGATGGGAGACAAGGGAATATACAGAAGACAGAAAACCAGCAGGAGACAGTTAAAAAATTATTCTTGGAGAAAAGGGGAAATTAAGATGCATGTACCACTGAGATTTTTAGTCTTCTATTTGGCATATTTATTTTAGGAGAAGGTATTAAAATGCTAGTTTGGAAATTGTATTTATGACAAGTTTTTGTTTTGTAAATTTTCAGTCTTTTCCACAATGTGTCTGTTGGCCGGTAGGCAGGTAGATTGAAGGTGGAATCATAGTGGGACAATATAGCTGGAAATACTTGGTTATAGATATTAAGACTTGTGATTCAATTGTTCAATTTTGAAATTCTCTATAAAATCTTTTAATCTTCTAAACATCTTATATATTTAAGAGAATCATAGTTCGAATTAAAACTTTAGTTTCCTGTGGATTTTTTAAAGATACTTGAGAAAAAGAAAAAGGTGAGTGTTGCATATGATTCTCAATAGTCATTTTTCGATAAAATTAACTACTTGAGTGAAATGAATTTGTTTTCCTTTAAGAAGATGAAATCACTACATATTTATGAAAGCATTTTTCTGGAACATAACAATGAACTTTTGATACAGCCATATTCAAGACAAACTTGAAGTGTTGATAATATATGAACCATCGTCTTTTATTTTCCACATTATGTATTTACCTAGGGAGGAAACAGCCAGATAACTTACTAGTTACTTGGAAAGGATTATATTTAGGAGTGAAATATTTCACTGTATTAGTTTAGCTGAATATGAAGTCTGAAGGTTAAGCCACGACATGGAGAATTTCAAACAACAAACTCATTTGTCTTAGCTGTGTACATGAAAAAATGGTGTTCCTCTTGGAGTCTCTGTTACCTTGGTTAATGAGAGAAGAAATGAATGAATGTGTGATGTTTTACTGACTTTCCACTCTCTTTCTCTTCTTTTCAATAAATCTTAATTACAATAGCAAAGCCACTGGATTCCCATCACTAGAAAGTCTGGTCCATCACTCCAGAGGTGCTTCTCCATCATTTTGTGTTACCTATGCTGCCACGTATTGAGTAGCCCTTGAGGATTTCTACTACACACACAGTGCCATCTTGCACAAAAACAATTCTTTTTAGTTATTCCTCAGGTTGTAGACATTGCATGGGCTAGCACTTTTTAATTACATGACAGACAAAGAAAAATATAGACTTTTATTATGTCCTATAGACTTTCATTGCTCAGTAAAAATATTATTTTTCTTGAGGAATGAGAGATGGTATTTTTAAGTAATTAAAAGTTATATATTTAAGAAAGGAAATTTTGCAGCTACAAAATAAAGCATGTTAATACACACATACATGTAAATTAAAAATAGCTTTTTATTTTTCCTCTGGTTTATGGTTTGAGCCACTTTCTGTTTTTTTTATAGTTTGATTTTTTTATTATTATTTTTAAAATTTAATTTTTATCTATGTATCTCCCTGCCCCCCCTCCCTTCCCTCCTACCAATCTCTCCCAGTCAGCCTTCAGCTTTGCCCCTCCCCATCCACGCATCCCTCCCCCAATAGGGCAAGAAGTCCAAGATGGGTCAGCTTACTCCAAGCAAGTCCAATTTCCTCATCCCAAAGTCAAGGCTGGGTTAGGTGTTCCTCTGCAGGGAATGGGCCCCAGGCTGCCAGCCCATGCACAAGAACACAGCCTGATCCCACCCTTCAAGGTTTCTCATACTGCTCATGCCTGTCGACAGTTGCCTACACTTAGAGGGCCAAGCTCTTTTTCCCAATGATTCCCCAGTAGCTGTTCTTGGTTCAGTGAGCCCCCCAGAGCTCCAACCAGCCATCACTGTGGGAATTTTCCTCATAATCCCTATCCCCTTGTTCATACAGACTCTCTTCCCCTGTCCTTAGGTGGACCAGACCAGGAGCTCTGCCCAGCGCTCAGTCATCTCGTCTCGACCTGTATTCTTTGTTGGCCGTAGATTCTGTGATGACACTTAGGATGGTTATTCATTTGATTATAGGGGAAGTCCTGTTTAGGCACCACCTCCATTACTGTTTGGAGACTTGGCCAGGGGTATCCTGTGAAATCTTGGAGGTTTCCCAGTCTCTGTCTTTCCAACCCCACATTGGCTTCCTATCTTGAGATATCCATCTCCCTCTTTGCTCCTCTCACTCAACCATCTCCTTCTTTCAAAATTTGCTTCCAACTCTTCTTGGTTGCAACCCATTATGATTCCAATTTGCTAAGGTGATCTCTATTTTCACTTCCTAGGGGAATTCCTGGATGTCTCTCTTAAGTTCCTTCTGATCCCAAGCTGCTCAGGGGTTGTGGTTTGCAGCTTGGGTACTCTTTGCTTTTTGTCTAAAATCCACTTATGAGCAAGTACATCCTATGTCTATCTTCTTGAGCTTGTGATACTTCACTCAGAAGGATATTCTCCAAATCCATTCATTTGCCTGCCAATTTTAGGATGTCATTTTTTTTTCCGCTGAGTAGTACTCCATTGTGTAGATGTACCACAGTTTGAGATGTCACCCATGTATGCCTTCTAAAGATGTATTTAATAACTAATTGCTCTTAACATACTTTATTTTGTAACTGTGCATGCTTTCTATGGGGGTGTTTAATAACTAAATGCTTAAAAAAAGTAGAGAATTGTGAATGGATAGAAACAAAAATAATGCTTAACCAAAGTGGGGCAGGAAAGAAAGGAAACTTTAGTGCAGTTTATTAAAAATTCCATGCTGTCTCCTATTGCTTTGTCTGTCCCTTTTTGTCTTACTGATATTTTACTTATATATTATGGTTCTTATTTTGAATTTTTATACAGTATGTGTATAAGTGTTTCTGGTGCTATTGCTCTGTTACTTTTTTAAGTCGGTGGGACTTTTTTTCTTTTTTGGCTTTTTTTGGTTTTTTTGCTTGTTTGCTTGTTTTACAGAGAGAGAAGAAGGAGATATATGATTCATAGATGGATGGATGGATAGATAGATAGATAGATAGATAGATAGATAGATAGATAGATAACAAAGTTATCAAGTTGTGTGGGTGAAAAGAAGAGAATCTGGGAGGACTTGGGGGGAGAAAATTCAAATACATCAGAATATTGTGTGAAAAGTTTAAATATTCAATAAAAGAGGAAAGAAAAGAAAAGAAACTTGATTTTGAGATGCCAATGTGCTTTGTAAAATAAAAAAAGGAGAGAGACAGAGGAAAAACCACCCCATAACAATGAATGTCTGAGTTTCTCTTGGATTAATTGACTAGTTGGATGCCTGACTATAAGGTGTGACACACTTTCTAGTTCCGAGTCTTACTCTCACCACAGCAGGTCTTGTCCATTCACAGGATCCTCCAGTGTAGGAATAGGAAAAGAAACTAGTTAAGGTCAGCCAGGGTGGCTCTGTGTTTTGAAGGAGAGAATGTTGACACTGTGGATTAAAGTGAAGCTGTTATTTATTCTGAGTCATTATTCATTTATCACTAGTTTTCACTAATGAAGAATTTGCAGTGCGTCAACCAACCGGAGATCAATTCCATTCTGAAGTAGTTTGCAAAGTGGTTTTGGAGACAGCTGTGAATATATGCGGGACAGTTTACCAGGTCACAATAATGAACATCCAAAAGTCACTAACCCAAGTCTAATTTCACCACTGGTGTGAAAGAGAAAGTAAATTAAAAATCACCAAACCCTGTTTTTTATTATTGCTGTATATTTGATTATATTGCCACCTGCCTTATTTATTATTATTTTCTTGTTTCAACTTTGTCTAGCATAGTGACTTTTCTAGCAGACATGAATAAACAAATATCCATTCACTTTCATTCCATCACTGACAATAAACCTAAGAAACTGTCCTATCCTAGCCTGCTTTGATGAACCAATGAATTTATCATAGTGGCTTAAGGCAGCATATATGACGGTTTACTGATAGGCAGGGTGATACAAAAGTAGCCACATTGCTAAACTGCCCCTGCATGTTCTAAATCTGATGTAGCTTTCTGATTCCTATGACTATCCTTCTTGGAATGTTTCTGTTCAGAGGATACAGTAAAAATTCCAGCAACCCATAGGAGCTCAAAACTCAAGGGAAAAGAAGAGACTTCACTTCTACCAAAGTAAAAAACCAAGTCAAGTGAACTTAACCAAACATCTCTGAAACGCTAATACTTGAGCAACAATGCCTGTTTAGCTTTGATTCAAGATAAGAGAGTGTTCCATGTCAAGACTGAGCTAAGGTTTTAGTAAGTTAGATGTCTGTGGAAGGTAAATGGTGGTATGCATGCTGAAATCCTTCAATGTTGGTTAATATTTTTCAGACCAAGTTCTAGTCCACAGAAAAATAGAGGGGAGAAATAATGCTGAAGAAAATGTCACTACACTTACTCTATTTTGTATCTGGTATACAAATTTAAGTTCTAAAACATAAATCTTATATGAACAAATATTCTCCCTCTAGAATTGAAGCCGTGGAGGGCTTCTGATTGTTTATTTACTATTGACAAAAATAATTTTCAGGTTTTTCAGAATGAGTTTGTGTCTTAAAATTCCATTACCATGAGATTATTTACAAATTATGTGTATATATATATATATATATATATATATATAATACATGCATATGTGTGTTTGATCTATATCCACACACATCTACTGGAAGAACTAAAGAGCTATCTTGTAGACTAAACTATGCATATACTTTTGTTCTATACGTTTACTGTTACAGTGGAGCTAAGTCTTCTTGTCAGTTTCAATCACTTAGATGGTTTTTTTTGTAAACTATATTCTTGAGACATAAATATGTGAAAATCAAAATAAAATATGCTAGTACAGAAGCATATAAGCATATGTTGTAGATTATAAAATATAGACAATAACAACTTATGAAGTCAATCTGCTTGATTCATGAACCTTTGCTTCCCTGCATAAAAGTCAACTTATTGGGATCATATGTCTGATCTGGCATGATACAATAATGGTTTACTTGGTTAGCTGGCAGCAAGTGTTTATGAATGGAGATGTCTCATGCCCTACGCAGGGGATGTGGCAGAGACTGTTTCTACATTTCTACATAGAAGGACTTTATTATTATAACAGAGAGGAAGGAGGGAGAGAGAGAGAGAAGAGAGATGAGAAGAAGAGAGGGGAGAGAGAGAGAGAGAGAGAGAGAGAGAGAGAGAGAGAGACAGAGAGAGACAGAGAGAGACAGAGAGAGACAGAGAGAGAGAGATAGACTGCTCAGGAGGACAGAAGTAAGACCAGTGCCAGGAATTCTGCTTAAATGGGGTTTGACTTCAGAATTTAGGACAGGGTGTTGCTTCAAAAGCTAGGGCAGATTTTCAACACAATTAACTCAAACCCACTTAGAAATTTTCTTCTATGTATCACCATTCAAATTCTAGAACATAGAGCTGGAAACTGCACTTGAATGCATTGTTCAATGAACAAAAACAAAAATAGTCAAATTCACTGTCTAATTTGGTTTGAGACTGAAATTAAGGTTTTATTAAGGTGATATTACATTTCAGTGTTCTACACCTAGTACCATTTGTGAAAAAAACTAATGGTATATAAGAATGCCCAAACTAAATCAACAGTGAATTCTAATATCTCCGTGGCATTGTTCTGTCAAGTATTACAGATGACTATTTTAAAAGCTGTGTGATTAAATTTTAAAGTTCTGTGAGAGATATAAGAGCATCCAGTTTGCATAAATGTATTAGTGATATAGTTTTCTCTCAATATCACTGAGCATTCTCATTTATATACCATTAAGACAAATAGTTTCACATTATTGAAAGCTGGAAAATAATAAAAGGTAAAGATTTTAAGTTTGTATAATTTCGTTGATCATAAACAATAAAAAATAAAGAAAAATAGAGTAGTTAACATGAAATATTGAGTGTTATTATAAAAATCTAATATCAAACAGTAGTGAAATTATTATATTCATAGAATTTCTTAGAGAAAAGAAGATTAGCAACAGCTATTGTTCCTTAACAAATATCTATATTTGAAATGTTTATTTAAATTAATTTTTGAGTGTTGCCTAATATTAATGTTGTTTATGTGAATTTGCTTGATTATTTCATTTTCAAAGTTATACATACTAAACAATAATTAATATATTATGCAAATTAATAAAACAGATAACTTAATCAAAACCCAGAGAATGTATTGAATCATTTACATGATCCTTATAAATCCTTATAAATTATTTAATGACATATTTCTGTTATAAAGATAAGTATTCAGTAGAAATATTTATCAATGAATTTAAATTATTTTTATATTACCTGAAAATCAGAAAGTACGGTATTTTTGTCAAGAATAAAGAAACAATGAAAATTTCAAATTTAATTTTGGAGCTTCAACTCTACAGTAAAAAAATTTTGTTTATAAATGCTATGCTTATGCATTCAAATTTGTACACCAGCTATCTATAAAGTATATCATTTAATAAATTGATGGCATTTGAAATTTGCCTTTTGACTCATGGATTCATATACAAAAGAATGATAAACCTGTTGACATTTTATACGCATTGTTTATCCTCTTCTGTTTTTCTCCAGATGTAGTTTGCTTTTCCCATACAAAAGCAATGGAATGACAGGAAGGGCTCCAAGCTATGCTTATTGTCTCAGGGCATATAAAATAGCAAGCTCCTCAACTTAGCACAAACTTATAAAAATAAACTCGTATCTGTCAGAAGATAATGGTCAGTTAATGAGTGTCTTTGTCCTGTTGGAGTATCTTCAGGAGATCTCTTATCAACGAGTAATAAATCATGCCTCATAGCAGATAACTAAATTAGAGAGTCAGTTTTAAGTAAGGGAAACCTTTTTAGAATTAAATAAGTGTATGTCCTTATTTTAAATGAACCCTTATTAAAAATCTCTTTTGAATTGTCAAAAGAAAAGAAGTAGAATTACTTGTCAAATGTGTATTTTTGTTAAAAAAAGGAAATAACAAGGGATTTGAAAATGAATAAAAAGCAAAGCCTGTACTATCTTGCAGAAACATGAGAAAAGTGGAATAATTTGTGTGTATTTCTGTGTCATAAGGTAACAACATTTTAAAATGATATAAATCAAAGAAAATTTATAAGAAAAAAATATTTGGTTTCTAATTAATATGAGTATAATTTCCAAATTAGTTTTAATGATAGCCTTAAGAAGAAAATTTATTTTTATATCAGAAGTTAAGTGAGGTTTCCACATGAAATCCTGTATTTAGTTTTATGAATAGTTCACTTAGCTTTTGGAAAGTGTCAGATAATTTATCTTATTTAGTGAAATTAAGCAATAGTGATTTTTACTGACTAGAAGAAAAAATTTAGAGCTAATTATTCTTTTTTTAAATACTTCAGTTACAGCCCATCATGAAATCAGTGTCTGTTTTTACTTGGCTCACACATAGATGATTTAACAACCTACTGTATTTTAGATATTATATTCAAGTCCCTTGTTTGTTTTGCTACATTTAACTCTGCTTTATGACGCAATTTCATGAACTACTATAAAAGTCTCAAGCACCAGTAACATTCAAGGAAGTGTGAAACCTCTCATAACAGATGTTAAGATGTTTTAAAAATAAATGAAAAGCATATCTTCTCTATCTGCTTGTGATTAAAATATTATATGTATATATACATTATATTACATGTATACATAAATGCACATATTTTGATTGAAAATATGATTACATTTTTCTTCTTTTAGTTTCAGACATTCTTTCAATTCAGAATTTTATCATTTACATTTTGGAGAATTATAGAGATATTTAACAACTAAGTTTTATCAGTCACCTACTGGTTTATATTTAATTTTGAATAATGTCTTAATAAATGATTTAAATTTTAAATCTCTGTAGTAATTTTAGAAATATTTTTATTTACAAAATCCCATTTGAAAATTATGCATTTAGTCCTGTTTTCCCACATTCTCACCTCTTTTATTATTAGTTTGTCTTGTTTTGTTAATGGTTGATGCCTTAATGATTGTCGTAGGCGGAATCTCAAAATAATTTTAAGCTGCATTACTCCAGTGCCTATATAAATTAATTTTTTAAATTAATACTTTGAGCACTTCATATGTTATGGGATATCATTATGTAGGCTGTGAATATGCTTTATTGGCATTGGTTAATAAAGATTTTGTTTTGGCCTCTAGCAGGGCATCTTAGAGGCATATGAAAATCTAAGCATAGAGATTAGGAGTAGTACAATCAAGAGGAGACATGATTTAGACCTAAAGAAGCAAATGTAAAAGTACAGGTAAGCCACAAGCCACATATCAATACAATAGATTAATAAAAATTGGTTGAGTTGTAAGAGCTAGTTGGCAATGAGCCTGAATCATAGACCAAATAGTTTGTAATGAATATAAGTCTTTGTGTGATTAGCTTAAATTAAATGGCTGTGGTACTGCAGGTCTAGAACTTGGGGCTAGCCTGGGCGAAACTTCTGGTGTTTGGATCATATTTGCCCCTATATCAAATAAATTCTCCCAGATCCACTTCTCTACGCTACCCATCCAATTTTAAGCTCCCTTCTTTATTTATCAAGTTATATTTATCAAGCTATATTAATGCTACCCATATATTCTTGGATGAGTGGATTCCAGTGATACATGACTCACTTACCAGGACATATTTTCTTAAAGAAAACCACCTCTCCCTCTCCCATACATAGTAGGACTAATGCACATACAAACTGAAATTTTGATGGGGATCCCATTGAAGATGTACCAGGCTTTGAGTTGTATAGGAATTTTCACAAGATTAAGAGGCTGAAAGATGACTGGGAGGAATTGGGAGGAGGGAAGGAAGGGGAAGCAGGGAGATGCATACATAAAAAATAACAAATTTTTAATAAAAAAATAAAAACAAAAATAAAAATGTATTTTTTAGCCTTGATACCTGGGCGAGGGACTTGAACCTCAACTGGTTATGTCAGACCAAATTGACTCACCTTGGGGTTCCTTGCCTTCTCTGGGGAGTGAATGGGAGGAGGGTAGGAAGGAGAAGGGCAGAGGCTGGGGAGGACTGGGAGAAAGGCAGGAGAGGGAGCAGTAGTGGGTATGGGAAATTTTGAAAGCAATAAAATTAAAATTTTAACCCCCCAAAAAAGACTACTGTGAAAAGGATGTATGTCCCAATATGCTCCCCAGCATGTTCATTGTGAGTATATAAGACTATTGATGTAACTATTGCTTGGTATCCTGTTATATTACCCAAAATACCAGAACCACAAAATTTTGGCTAAAATCTCTGAATCTTTTAGCTGATGTTTTCTTTGTTTTTGAGACAGGAGCTTTCTAGGTAGCCATGGCTGTCCTAGAACTCCTTGTAGACTGGTCTTCCTTGAATACACAAAGATATATATGCTTTTGCTCACCAAGTATTGAGATTAAAGGTATCTACCACTCCATCTAGCTCATGAGTCTTTTAATATAGAATTATATTGTCTTTAAATAGGATTAGTTTGGCTTATTTCTCTCTGATATGCATCTCTTTTACATCGTGTCTTACCTTATTACATATGAGTCATTGAGCACTATGTTGAATAAAATGAACAGAGAGGCACCATATCTCATGCCATCTTTTAGAGGAAATATTTTGTGTTTTTTCTGATTTACCACAATATTGACTGTACGTTTGTTATATGCACCATTGTTATTTTGAGCAATCTTCTGTCTACATCTAGAATCTTTTCTTAAAAAATTTACTTATTTATATTTTCTCTGTTTGAGTGTTTTGCCTGATGTACGGCACATGTACGGCAGTGCTTGCAGAGGCCAGGAAGAGATGTTGGATCCCCTGAAACCCTAGTTACAGTTGATTTTGATCCACTATAGAAATGTTATAAAACAAGGTCAGGTATTCTGTAAGATCAGTACATTCTCTTAACCCCTAAGTCTTACCTTGAAGAAATGTTAATTATTGCCAACCGCCTATTCTTTGTCTATTGTGAATATCATACTATTTTTATTTAAGTTTATTACTGTGTTATATTACATTTACTGATATACATATGTTGAAAAAATCTTACATTGTTGGTGTGAAATAAGTTTGCTCAGGATATATGATTTCTATGTGATGTTTAGTTTTGTTTTCTAGTGCTTTATTGAGGATTTTTGCTTTCATATTCATCAAGGAGACTGGTCTATAGTTTTCTTATTGTAGTATCTTAAACTAGTTTTGGTATAAAAATTATGTTATCTTCCTAGACTAGATTTGGTAGACCTCTCTTTTTTTCAGTTTTATAGAAATATTTTGAGAAGTGATAATATCAGATCACTTTTGATAGTTGATATAATTCAACAGTAAATCCATCTAGACCTGGACATTCTTTGAGGGGGACTATTAATCACCGCTTCAATTTCCTTGCTTGCTATTGATTTGCTGTTTTTCTAGCTTGCTATGATTCTTCTTATTCATTCTTCACGTGTCTTATACATTTATAATTTATTGATCTTACTCAGAGCTTCCCATTTTTTTCTAATATAAGTTTTCAAAAATATTCTCTGATGATATCACTAAATTTGTTCCTACAATTCATCTTTCATCCCAAACTTTATTAATTTTACTCTTCTCTTTTGTATTTAGTTTGGCTATAAGCCAGTCTTGTCAGTATTTTTTTAATTAAAGAAAATTTCTTTATTTTTAAGTTTTTCCCATACCTACCACTGCTTCCATCCCTAACCTCCTCCCCATCCCTCTCTTAGCCTCCTCCCCCATCCTCCTTCCATTCCTCAGGGAAGGCAAGGAATCCTAAAGAGAGTAAGTTCAGTCTAGATATTCAGCTGAAGTAGGTTTGAGTCCCTCATCCCAATATCAAGGCTGAGTTAGGTGTTCTTCTGTAGGGAATGGGCTTCAAGATCTTAGTACATGCATCAGGAGTAAACTCTGTTTCTACTGCAAGAGGCTTCACAAACTGCCCACACCATTAGACTGTCATCTGCATTCTGAGGGTTTAGTTCATTTCCATGAAGGATTCTCAGCTGTCATTTCAGAGATAGTGAGCTACCAAAACCTCAGGTCAGCCCTCTCTGTAGGTCTCCTCCTCATAATCCTATCCTGTTGGCTCATATACTCTCTCTTCCCTCTCTTCAGCTGGACCAGGAGCTCAACCTGGTACTGAGTTATGGATCTCTGCTTCTGCCTCCATCAGTTAACGGATGAAGGTTCCATAATGACAATTAGGGTTGTCATTCATTTGATTATAGGGGAAGTCCTGTTTAGGCACCCTCTCCACTACTGCTTGGAGTTTTAGCTTGGGATATCTTGTAAGTTTTTGGATATTTTCTTAGCACCAGCTTTCTCTCTAACCCCACAATGGTTCCCTTTCAGGATGTCCATTTCTTTTTTCTCCCTCTCTGTTGCTCTTCTCACTCAACCATCTCCTTCTCTCATGAATTATTTCTACTGTCCCTTGCTTACTCCCCGTTATGATCCTAATTTACTCAGGAGATTGTCTTTATTTCCCCTTCCCAGGAGGATCTCTGGATGTCTCCCTTAAGTTCCTCTTGCTACCTATCTGCTTGGAGTTTATAGATTGTAGCCTGGTTATTCTATTCTTTATGTCTCAAATCCACTTAGAGTGAGTACATACCATATTTCTCTTTCTGGGTCTGTGTTACCTCACTCAAGATGATACTCTTCAGATCCATCCATTTGCCTGAAAATTTTAGGATGTCATTTATTTTCTGGTGAGTAGTACTCCATCATATAAATGTACCATAACTTTCTAATCCATTATTCATTAGAGGAGCATCTAGGTTGTTTTGGGGTTTTAACTATTACAAATAATGCTGCTCTGAACACAGTTGTGCTTGGGGTAAGACTGTGCATCCTATGGGTATATGCTTGATAGTGATATTGCTGGATGGTATGTCAGGGTTTTTTTTCAATCTTTACCTTTTAATCAGCTCATTTGTTGTTTCTATGTTGAGTTTTTCTCAGTTTTTATTTCTTCAGTTTCTAGCCTGATTCTTATTGTCTCTGATCAACTGTTGCATTTGTGTTTGGATTTTTATCTTTTTTTCTAGAATTTTAAGGAGCATAGTTCAGTCATTGATTTCTGTTATTTCTAATGTTTTACTGGGAGCATCTGTAGATACAAATTTTTCTTTTAAGACTAGATAGACTCTATGTCAGAAGCCTTTATGGACTCTGTATTCATTTTCATTAGATTATAGGACTCTTTAAATTCCTTCCATACCTGGCTACTCCAGTGATTTACTTTTCCTTGAAAAATGTGTTTAGTTCCCAAGCGTTCATTTATTTCTTTTTACAAAGTTGTTTTAATTGCAATAGAATTACATCATGTTTCACCCTACCTTTCTTCCTTCTACCCTCTGCTCCAGTTACCTACTCACAACCTCTACCCATTCCTTCCTTTTTCAATTTGGAAGTCTTGTTTTATTTATTATTGATGTGGAGGAGGGGTCCAAGCACAAGTGTGCAAGTGCATGTGCTTGAGTGTGTGTATTTAAGTATATAAACCAGGGTATATAATTGCAATGTGCTCAGTTCTTTTTTTGTGTATATATTGTTTCAGAATTTACTACTCCATATTGAACAGCTAATAAAAGATCTTATTTCTAGGTGAGGCCAATTCTTCTTCTCCCAACAGTCATTAGTTGCCTATAGTTCTTTGTCCAAGTATGAAACAATGAAATTCTGTAGCCAGAAATTTCTGGCCCATGTGGCCTGATGTCCAGATGTGCAGTCCCACAGACCCTTAAGCCCAAATAATCACAAAAAGGCTTATATTAATTACATACTGTTTAGCTTTTGGCTCAGGCTCATTACTTCCTAGCTCTTTTAACTTAACCCATTTTTATTAATCTGTATATTACCACATGGTTTGTGGCTTGCCTGTGTTTCTTTACATCTTGCTTCCTCGGGTGGCAGCTTGCAATTTCTCCTTTGACTCCATCCTCCTTCTTTATCTATGCTTAAAATTCCTGCCTGCCTCTAACCTACTTTTCCATAAGCCAAAACAATTCCTTTATTATCCAAAGGTATTATCACAGCTTACAGAAAGATATCCCACAGCACTTCACTTATTCTGTCTAATCAGAAAGGAATTTTTCAATTTTAACATAGCAAAATTACATATAAAAATAGCTATTAAGCAAGAATTACAGTTACGCTATCTAGGCTATTTGTATTTAGTAAAACTAAAGAAAATATTCTATCATCTACTTTATACTTTTAAGTCTAAAGTTTCATATCTAATGTATCTTTTATTATACCTAAGAAAAAACTAATATTATAGCTCTCTAAAATTCAACTCCATCAAAGACCACAGAAAGATATTATATTACCAGAGTAAACAGGAAATACATTTTAAGAAACCTCCAGAATTATAGAAATGACAGAGACATCTGGTTACCTGTACAGTCACCCAAAGTTCTTGCTAAATTGTGCTTTTCTCTGATGCTCTATATTTGGTGGGAAGGCAGGCTTCTTTGTTGAGAGGTGGTAGCTCCACTTACACAGACCAAATTTAGGATGTTGTAAGGAATTAAAGTCTGATCTGGAAAAGTATTAGAAGTAGATAATTTTTAAGTGTTCATATCCTTACTAGACATGGCTAGGTTTCCAGTGCTACATATGATCTTCCTCCTGCTGAGTGGGATTTCAGTTCTACGTTCTGGTGAGATTTAAGTTTAAATTTTTGTTGATATCTTTCTTCATTTCACTGAGGCCTGAAAATATACATGAAATTCTTTTCTTTTATTTATTAAGTCTAGACTTGCTTTTGAATATATAATATGGTAAAATTTAAAGAAGTATGTTACTATTTCTTTTAAGAATGTGCATACTTTATTATGGAAAATACAGTTACAATCTATTAAACCAGTTGGGGTGTTTTTGGATAATTTAGCTCTATTTGTTAACTGATTTTTACGTTCTTCACTAATGAGTGAGTGGCTAATTCAGTGCTCATTATTATCATGTCTACATTTATTTTGTCTTTTGGTGTTGGTTTTATGAAAATTCAGTCCCTAAGATTCAGAACACAAATACTTACAATAGCAATATTTCCCCCAATGATTTAGCAATACAGAGTAGCCCTCTCTAAATCTTTGAATTAATTTTTGTTTAAAATATACTTCACCAAATTTGTGAACCTATAGCCAGCTTGGTACTTTGACTTACATGCAATTGCTAACAGTTTATGGATGCCTTTTTAGGTGCATGCTTCTTGGTGATGTCAAATAGATGAGTCATTTTTTTTTTTCTTGTTCAGTCCTTTAATTGATAAGATTAAGATTAAGGACATAATTGAAAAACTTTCTGTTGGTATAGTTTTATTGTTTGTTGTTTTGGTTAGTTGATCATTTGTTTTTTACTTCTATCTGTTGCATAAATCCTAATTTATCTTATAATCCCAGAGCTTGATATTGGGGTAATTGCTAAAGGATCAGAGAGACAGAGGAACAAATCACAACCACTTCCCACTTTGCCAGCTCCTTAGCTATAAAGAGAGGATTCTGCCTCTCCCAGCCTTATATTTCTTCCTCTGCCCAGTCAAATCACTTTATATTTCAAACTTCCTAGTGCTCGGATTAAAGTTATCTGTACTTCCAAGTACTGGAAGCAGAATTATGGGATCCCAAGTGCTGGGGTAAAGGTGTGCGCCACCACTACCTGGTTCTGTTTCACTCCTGGACTGGATCAATCTCATGTAGCCCAGTGTGGCCTTGAACTCGAAGAGATCCAGATGGATCTCTGCCTCTGCCTTTCAGTGGTAGAATTAAAGGCACATGCCATCACTGCCTGACCTCTACGGATAATTTTGGCTGTCTCTGTCCTCTGATCTTCAGGGAATCTTTATTAAATACATAATACATTGCCACATCCTTCCGTGCTATAGTTGCTTGTTTGTTGGTATGCTTGGCTAGACATCATGAGTTTTTTTCCAATATTCCTCTACTCTTCTATTTTTTAATGGACTGTATTCTGTATATAGTATTATCTTTATTCTTTAAGAATATTCTGTAGTTCAAAGTACATAGTCATGAATTTTATAAATTTGCATCTTGAAATATTCTTATTTCTCCAAATATTTTAATATTAGTTTTCTGGCTATACAAGAATTTTCTTTTGAGGACTAGACTATATCATTCTCCAGCTTTTAGAGTTTTTGTTGTTGACAAGTCTTACATTTTTCTGATGTCTCAGATTTTTCATATTAATTGGTGTTTTTCCCTCAGTTTTCAGTATTGTTTCTTTGCTTTGTAGACTTGACATCTTGATATTGAGGTGTTTTTAGAGAAGATTTTTCCTACCCATATCTATTTGGTTTTCTATATGCTTCTTGCACTAGATGTCTATTTATTTCTTTATACTTAAAAAATTTTGAGGTTATAATGTTAATTTAATGACTGTCAAGGTTTTTTGTCAACTCCATGTATTTTTTGTTTTTGTCTCTTGAGCAAATTTTATCTCAGAATATTTGGGACTGTAGTATGTTCATTATGTTTTCTGGGTTTTTCAGTTTTAACATCTCTATCATGTCCTTCAACACTGATTCAGTTTCTACTACTGACACTATATTTTAAAGTAATGTTTTCTGACTTGTTATTTGATTCATTTCTTTTCAGTTTTTCTATGGATACTTTTTCTCTCTCTCTTAGTACACTGTCCCTTCATATCTTAATTTTTTTTACTCCAAAAGAATAATTATTCTTTTGTCCACTTAGATAATTCTTTTTTAAAAAAAATTGAATTAGTTTTATTAGTATGTCATGTCTTGGGTTAAATTACTTATCAGTTAATTTTAATTATCTACTTGATCATTGAATGTTTTTTTTTTTTTAAAGAAACAGTACATTTTACTCACTGACATCTTCTTTTAATAGTGTGTTTAGAGGTTATCTCTTTGTAAAGTTTTTTTAGGACTATGTTGTCTAAAACTTGTGTATGGCTTTGTTGTTGTTAGTTGTGAGTTTAGCATATCTGTTAAGGATATGTGTGATATGGGAATGTCTTTCTGTATGCTGTGAATATCAATCTTTAAATAAAGGAGCTGTTTTGGCCCATGACAGGCACCATAGAAAACGTAGGAGGGGAAATCAGAGCATAGATAAGAGAAGCAGGGCGGAGTCAGACAGAACAAGCCTGAAGCCCAAAGGAGCAACATGTAAGGATCACAGGTGAGCCACGGGCCATGTGGCAGACAGATTAATGAGAATGTGTTGAGCTAAAATGTAAGAGCAAGCTAGCAAGGTGCCTGAGCCATAGGCCAAACTGCATGAAGTTAATATAAGCATCTGAATCACTTCTGGGGGCCTGAGCAGCAGCTGTGGGCGGCTAATGGGTTTGGGGCTGGAGGTCTGTGAGTCTAGACCTCTGGCCGCCCGGGACCAAGAAACCTCATTGTACCATATGTGTGAGCTCTGGTTTGGATTTTTGCTTCTATATTGATTTTGTTTCTTTTATTTTATATGAGATCTTTTTGGTGGCTTATCTGTATATAGATTTTTGTTGAGGAATGCAGAGTCAACTACAGTCTCAGTTTTAGCTTCAGGGGAAGATACTGTGTTCTAAACTTGTATTTCTTGTAAGTTTCACTGACAGAAGATTAGAGTCATATTGGCTGAGATGCTAAGTTCTGACAAATGGGCAAAGTTCTGCTACTTTTCATAATGTTCCCTGAGCCTTTTGAGGGTGCACTTCATAGAGTTCTAACAGAGAACTTCAGCATCTTCTTCAGTGTCTGCCCAACCAGTCTCTCTGCAGTCACAGATTCTTGGAGTGCCAGCTCTGAGCTCATATACTAAGTTTTCTGCTTGAGATCTTTATCACCAGATGCTTTTCCACTCCAGACCCTCTTAATTTAAAATTTTTGAAAACTAATGCTGAGTTACTTCCTGAAAACTTTTCATTGAAAGTGGTTTTATATTATTTTGTCTAAAAAGCTTTCTTTGCCAAATTGATAGATTAAAATTTAACTTGTTTAAATACACATTTCCTTAATTATGGTTGTTATTTATGAATTTTTTAATACTTATATACTTTGTTTATTTGTCTTGTTTCTCTCAAATTTTATTTATCAATACTAACATTCTTTACAAGTAACTTTATTTTTTCTGTTGCATTTTTAAAACATTTCACTTATGGCAATTTAATTTTTAAATTCTAGTTGTTTTAATTGATTTTTTCAATACAAACCTTCAAAAGTCATTGACTTAATTTGTTACAACACAGATATAATGAAACTTTTGACACAGTGAAAAAATAATGGGCTCTTTATTTTTATACAAATAATGATATTAAAGTTGCATGACCTACAGCACACATGTTTATACTGTGCATTATACATTTTGATAATAATAAGTATTGGATTAAACTATTTTTCTTGTATATAATTAGTGTCCTTTCATTGAATATAATTTCTTAGAGGAACTAACACTGTGGTTCTTTGTGACAAGTTTTAAATCAATAAATTTTGAGGAAAAAATATGTATACTATTGACTTTACCATGGTTGAAAGTAATGGTGAACTAGGGACTGAGCTGAAACATTGTAATTATCTTTTATTTTCCCCTCTTATTGAAAGATATTTTTTTCCTTATAAATGTATCCTGATTACAATGTCCTCTTCCTCTCTTCTTCCCAGTTCTTCCCAACCTCACTTTCTGTAGTGAGTACCTTTCTGTGTATCATTAGAACACAAACAGGCTTCTATGGAAATAATATAATATAATACAATAAAATATGATAAAACAAAAACTCATATATTAAAATTAGACAAACAAACAAACATAAAAAAGCCAAAAAAAGCACAAGAAAAAGAAACTCATTTATACCCTTAGGAATCTCATAAAAACACTAAATGGTAGGCCATAATATTTACACAGAGGACCTGTGGGGTAAAAAATTGAAATAAGATTTGTTTTTTTAAGAAAGAAGAATGCTGAAAGGATATTTGATGCCCAGAACCTTTGATGATGCCATTGATCATTGATTTCATTTTATACTGCCAATGCAGCATACTCTTAAGGGTAGTTAGCTTCCCTGGTAAGAACCATTGGACAAAAATGTTTTCATTTCCAAGTGATTATCAGTTGGAAACTGTTCCTGGGTTACACGTGGGATCATGTGTCTACTTCTTTTAGCTCTAGGACATCAGGTGGTGCAGACCAGTGCAGGCACTATGTATGCTTCTTCATTCTCTGAGTTCACATGTGGGTTGATGATATTGATTTGAAAGTCCTTGTTTTCTGGTTTTCCTTCATCCTCTTTGGCTTTTTCAAATGTTTCCTCCTCTTCTTCCTGATGGTTCTTTGAAAGCTGAGAAGAGGCACTTGAAAGAAACATCCCACTTAGGATTCAGTATTCTAAGTACACCCCCCCCCCCCCGCCGCCTCTCATAATGTTGTCTGTGGAGCTCTGTATTTGATAGCATATGCTGCAGGGAGAAGCATCTCTGTTGGCAGCAGGTTACTGATCTATGAGTAGAGCCAAAAGTTAGTAGCAGTTATTTTATTGCTATATTTTTGTTTGCTGGTTGGTTTTGAACAGTGTTTGGGGGTTTACTCTAGGTCCCTGGGGTATCTATTTTCAAGTCTTTGGTCACTCAAGCAGTGTAAGGCATGGGTTCATTCTCATGGGTTGGGCTTTAAATTAAGTAAGATACTGGTTTGTTATTCCCACAATTTTTGTGCCACTATTGCATTAACATATCTGTGGGCAGGACACCATTGTAGATCAAAAGCTTCCTCGCTAGGCTGGTGTTTAGGATTCTACCTTACTGTGTAAAAAACACTAGAATATAGGTGTGAAGGTTCTATGTAGGCAGCAGCTCAATAAATTCAATTATTTGTGTAGGTGTTTTCAGCCATAAGGCCTTCTTATCAATTTTTGGAAAGCAACCTATAGTCTTTGCAACTGCCTGGGATGTTTGGGGAATCCCATGAGATCCCTTTGGTCAATAGCTCAATTATATGTAACCTAATATCCAGTTAGGACTCTACCTTCCCCACTGTTTGACTAGTTCATTTAGATATTTTTCATATACAATATACATAAAATAAATGAATAAAATATATACATTGGACTATTTCACTTAGATCTTTATATATACAAATATATATATATATATATATGTTTTTACTGTGTTAGGCTTAATTATTGCTCCTCAAATGCTCCTTAATCTTAGCTGTTTCTTTCTTCATTCCCACATTTGTCCCCTTCCTTCTTTCCCTTTCTACCTGAAGCTCATGTTGCAGTATTCCAACCTCTCAGACATCCCTATCTATTCTGTTATCCTTATATATGCTTGTACCCTCTAGTCACTTACTCTATACCTAACCTCTGTGGTTTTATGGATTGTAGCTTGGTTATGATTGACTGATAAGCTCATACCCACTTACAAGTGAATGCATATTAGATTTCTCTCTTTGATTCTGGATTGACTGTATCATTCAGAGTTTTCTGGAATAACAGAATTTATAGGATAAGTGTGTGTGTATGGTGTCTCTCTCTCTCTCCCTCTCTCTCTCTCTCCCTCTCTCTCTCTCTCTCTCTCTCTCTCTCTCTCTCTCTCTCTCTCTCTGTGTGTGTGTGTGTGTGTGTGTGTGTGTGTATGTGTGTGTATACATATGGAATTTATTTAACTGACTTTTAGGCTATAGTCCGACTAGTCCAACAATGCCTCACTATGAATGGAAAGTCCAAGAATCCGGTGGTTGTTTAAGAACACTATTCTAGATGGTGGTCTTCAAAGAGGTAGGCTGTAATGATAGTGAAGGGATAGATCTCCTAGCACAATGAGAACAAGCATGCAAAGAAAGAATGTTCTTTCTTTCATGTCCTTATATAGGCTTCCAGTAGAAAGCCCAGATGAGAGGTGGGTTTTCCAAGTTTAAAAGATCTGCCTTAATGGTGTATTCCTACCTCAAAGATCCAGAGTAAAAGTAGATCTGCTCACTTCAAGCTAAGCAAATATCCCTCAAATGTATGCTCTCCTAAGAAGGCACGGATTTATCTTTACAAAGCTTTGTTTGGGGAAAGGAGCATTTGGTACCTGAGGGCAGGACCCAGGTCTGCGAATGCACTTGACAGCCAATAGATCCAAAAGTTAGGTTTGTGCAGAAAGTTCAGTCAGCACATTCAAGGCTTGGATTCATGCCAAAAAGTTCAGCCAATATCTACTGTACTCCATGCCCTTTATTCAGCCCTGAAATACCAAGACCATGCAACACCCCGCTTACATAGGATTTTCTTTAAAACAAAACAAAATACAAGAACCTTCACCTCTGGCCTCAGTCTGATAACCCCTTCACTGATGCGAAACAAAGGGTTTCAACAGAGCTTCATTTGGACCTGTGGTAACAATAAATGGACCCTCATGTGCTTGTATGGAATCCCAGCTCCCTGGAGGTCTTCGGGGTCCCTTGACATGGGTACAATACTCATATTTCTGGGTTTTAGTTTATTTTGACTGTAATAAATTTGATAACTAAGAATAGCATCACAGTTACTTCACTCAAAATTAGTTTTTTTTCTATGTTTCTTCAGTTAACTGCAAATTATATAATTTCATTTTTTAAATGGCTGTGTAAATGTAATAACATTTTCTTTATTCTCTAGTGAGGAATATCTGGGTTGTTTCTGATTTCTGGCTATAAGGTATAGAGCCAGTAAACAACAGGTTCCTCTGTGGTAGAATGAAGCAACTTTTGGGCATTATGTCCAAGAGTAGTATAGCTGTATCTTAAGTTAGGTCAGATCCCATCTTTCTTAAGAACCACCAAACCTACTTCCATAGTAACTATATAAGTTTGAACTTCCACCAGCAAAAGATGAGTGTTTCCCCTTACATCTTCACCTTTCCCCTTATATCTTCACCAAAATGACTATCACTCTATTATTGATATTAGCCAACTTGATTGTAGGAAGATAAAATCTCAAAGTAAGTTTTGATTTGCAATTCCATGGTGACTAAGGATGTTGACCGTTTCTTTAAGTGTTTCTTAGTTATTTGAGTTTTTCTTCAGATATTTCTGCTTAGATCTGTACTTCATATTTTAATTGGCTTGTTTTCTTGATATCTAATGTTTTTAGTTCTTTATTAAAATTGCATTTTAGACCTGGATTAGGTGTGTAGTTGAAAGAAAAATAAAATTTCCTATTCTGTTTTCTTCTGCATTTTCCAGTGATAGTATCTTTTGCCATGCAGAAGCTTTTCAGTTTCATGTGACCCCCATATATTATCTAGTACCTATGCTAGCTTTTCAGTTCTGAAAATCTTCGCCCATACCAATGAGTTCAAAACTATTCCCCAATTTCTATTCTGTCAGGCTTATTGTATCTAGTTTTATGTGAGATCATTGATCTATTGGCAGTAGAATTTTAATACAGGATAATATGAACTTGTTTGTATTCTTCTTTATATAAGCATTCAGTTTGTCCAGCACCATTTGTTAATATGCTGTGCATTTTACAATGTAAATTTCTTTCTCCTTTTCAAAAATCAGATGAAATACTTGTGTGAAATTATGTCTGAGTCTTCAATTTGGTTCTCTTATCAACATAATTATTTTTGTGTCCATATCATGCTGTTTTTATTAATTTACCTCTTGAGTACAACTTGAAATAATGATACTACCAGTAGTTCATAGTTCAGATTGTTTTAGCTCTCCTGGGTTTTTTTATTTTGGATAAGGTTGTTTTGTTTAGTTTAGTTTTGCTTTGTCGTGTGTGTGTGTGTGTGTGTGTGTGTGTGTGTGTGTGTGTGTGTGTGTGTGTGAGTGTGTGTGTGTGTGTGTGTGTGTGTGTTTCTATATGAAGTTGCAAATTGTCCTTTCAAGATCTGTGGAGAATTGTGATTGAATTTTAGTGGGAATTGCATTGAATCTGATATTGTTTTTTGTTTTTTGCTAAGACATCCATTTTCACTATATTAATCTTCATAATCCATGAGCATAGGAGATCTTTCCATCTTCTGATATCTTCTTTATTTTATTTCTTCATTGACTTACAGTTTTTATCATAGAAGTCTCTCACTTGCTTGGCTAGAGTTATCCCAAGATACTTCATATTACTTGAGGACATTACAAAAGGGTTTTCGTTCACTGCTTTCTTCCTCCGGCCATTTGTCATTTGAATATAAGTGAACTATTGATTTCTGTGAGGTGCTTTTGTATCCAGCTACATTTCTGAAAATGTTTATTAGTTGTTGGAGTTTCTCACTGGAATTTTTACGGTAACTTATGTAAAATATCATAACATCTGCAAGTAAAGCTACTTTGACTTCTTCCTTTCTGGTTTCTACTCCTTGCTATTCAATTGTCTTATTGCTCTAGCTAAGACTTCAGGTACTATATTGAATAGATACAGAAAGAATGGAAAACCTGGAATTACTTGGAGGTTATATATACAAGTATAGTTGGCTATAAAGTTTCTGTAAACTGCCTTTTTTTTACGTTGAAGTTTTTTGCCTTATATTCCTAATATACTCAGGAATTTTATTATAAAAGTGTCTTAGATTTTATCAAAGGCTTTTCTGCATCTAATGAGATAATTGTGTAGGCTTTGTCTTTCAGATTGTTTATGTCATGAATTACATTTATCATCTTGCATATGTTGATGTAACTCTGCACCTCTTAGATGAAGCCTACTGGATCACAGCGGGTGATGTTTTTGATGTGGTCTTTGATTTGGTTTACAAGAATTTGAGAAGTTTTGAATCTATGTCATAAAGGAAAACTGATTTGTAACTCTGTTTGGTCTTTATGTGATTTGTTTATCAGGGTAACTATGGCCACTAGTTATTTTATCCCTTAAAATATATATATATATATATATATATATATATATATATATGCCAAATATTTTGGCCTTCTTGAGTATAGAGAAATAAAGTGTAAATTAGCTTTTAAAACTAACATAATTTACGATGTCATAAAATTACATCTTACATTAGAAGAGCTGAACCCTCACAGTAATCAAAAAGTTTTAAAAATAGAACGTTTTATGTAGTTCATTAACACAGAAGAAAATGATAAACACAATTAGTGAGTTGTTTTTCTTGGGAGTGTTGTCCCATGGAAGTCTGTCTTTTCCTCCTTCCCCCTTTGCAAAAAGAAAACAATATAAAATCTACAAAAATAATTGCAAATTATTTCAATTAAGTCCCTTTGTGTCATTTGATCCTCACAAAAAAAAAAAACAATGAGAGGCTGTTCCTGTTTTAGGGCAGGCTTTAATATATAAGTATTTATTTGCTTCCAAAATTATATAGTAGGCCCCTTTGAATCAAAATCTGTCATTTCCTTGGTAAATGCCATAATTTCAACCCCTATTAAGACCATTTTATTTCCAAAAATGTAGTATGCAGACACAGTCCAATTAAATGGGACAAATCTTTCCAGGAGACAAATGCAAAGCAATTTGGTTTATGAATATATATTATACTTACAAGGACTGTAATGTCAAGCAATAGTTTTGATGCTTACACATCTTAGAAAGTAGCCATAACAGCATTAGCTACATACTTCCATAGAAATCGTTAAAAGTGTAAAACATCTTTGTTTACTCGGTTATTGCATTTTTTCATGTTACATTAAATTTTTTATTAAAAAAGTATCCAAATATGATTTGGAGCTTTTAATGTCAGTAGTATGTTTCTTTATTTTTTCTTCTTAAGCACCAAATATCTTGCTTCCTATGATAGTCCATTATAGCAAAATAAGATTAAAACCAAAGTCAGTTCTCCAAGAACCACAGATTCTCTACCCTCTCAAAAGTGTTTTGTTGTTGGTGATTTGGTTTGGTTTTTGTTCATTCTGTGAGGAAAGTTTGTTTTCATTTGGGGCATGATCAGAAGCCTTCTGTCGGTTTTCTCTTTATATTATTAAACATTGTGTTTGGGGAAAAGATTTCAAACTTTTAGTAACAGAATTTTGTACATTATATAGGTTTCAAATAATTGTAATTATTTAATAATTTCATGCATTGTGCTTTGATCATATTTTTTTTCCATTCCCTCATGTCCTCTCTGATTCACCGACCAAGTCTATACCCACCAGCTTTATTCTCTCTATTCTCTTAAAATGGCAAATTAGTGATGCTTTCACTGGAGCATATTAGACCTACGAAGGCTAAGCTCTCAAAGAAAAATAACACTTCTCTGTAGTAAGAGTAGTCAGTTTTTTCATAGAATATTAGACCCATATTTTAGTCACTGTTCCATTTCTATGAAGAGGCATCATAACAACAGCAACTCATACAAAATATAACATTTAATAGGGGCTTCCTTATACTTTCAGAGGCGTAGTCCATTATCAGCTTTACAGGAAGAATGGCAGCAGGCAATTGTGGTGCTATAATGCTAGGGAAGTAGCTTAGAGTAGCTGAGAGCTACATCCTGAGAGAGAGAGAGAGACAGAGAGAGACAGATCCAGAGAAAAAGAGAGAAACAAGATAGAGAGAGACAGAGCCAGAGAGAACCAGAGAAAGAGAGAGATTAAATAGGCCTAGGCATGAGCTTGTGAAACTTCAAATTTCACCCCACTCTGCAACCCAGGGATATACTTCTTCCAACAATGCCACACCTACTCCAACAATGCCACAATTCTAATCCTTTCAAGCACTTCTAATTCCTGGTGGCTAATCATTCAAATATACAAGGGGGCATTTTTCATTCAGACCACCATACTCTACTCCTTGGCTTCCATAGGCTTATAATCATATCATAATGCAAAAATGTATTCACTTCAACTTCAAAAATCTCCATAGTCTACCACAGTCTCAACATTGTCAAAGTCTCTTCTGAGACTCAAGGCAATATCTTTTTTTTTTTCTTTCTTTAATCAAAAGTCTGGCTGTTATCAGCTGAGCCATCTCCCTAGCAATTGTGAAAATCTTTTAACTCTAACCTTCTGTAGGGGAAGCACAGAGATACATGGATAAAAATGACATTTTTTATAAAAAAAAATAATAATAACAAAAGGAAGAAAAAAACAAAAAGCAGATCATGTATTTGCAGCATACAATGCCACAAAGTCTTTATTACCTTTTAAAGAGAGAAAAAACATTGTGAGTGAGAAAATCCTGAACCAAAGCCAGACTGAGTATCAGCTGGACAAAGTCCAAACTCTGCTTTTCTGTATCTGATGTCAAAATGTTCTTCAGATCTCCAATTCTTTTAGCTTTGTTGACAGAAACATAGTTCTCTCTCTTGGACAGTGTCTTCTTAGTTTTGTATTTCTTTGAAGAGACACCTTGACTATAAAATTTAATTGTAGTTGGCTAATGTTTCATTGGTTTAAGTACATTATCTTTATGACAGGAGTCATAACATCACATTCAGACATGATGCTAAGAGCATTACGTCTGGTTCCATAGACAGCAACAAGAGAGGGGTGATGGTTTAAGCATTGGAAACCTCAAAGACCTCCCTCATGACATACTTCATCCAACAAGGGCACACCAACTCTAAGAAGTCCATACCTCAATAGTGCCACTCCCTATGAGCCCATGGGGTCCATTGTCATACAAACTGCCACATATTAGTTCCACACCCTGTCAGTACATTTCCTTGGCAGGCGTGCCAAATCTGGCACCTCCAAAGTCTTGAGGTTTCCAACATAATCCAGGATTTAACTTCACAGATTCACACAGTGGCGTCACTAGACCTCCACGCAGGACACTGCTGATACATACTTCTCCTCAGTGGCTTTCCTTACCGTCAAAGAGAGATTCTACAACCTCTTCTTGTATCCTTGACTCTAAAATTAAAGAGAACCCTGTGGTTGAAGCTCGAAGTTCTGCTGCTTGTGGGCTGTTCCTCCATTCCTCCCTGGGTCAATTTGCTTCAACTTTCTGTTGTTAATGATTTTATTCATTGCTTAGACTTTTCTTTAATTCTTTTTCCACAAGTTGGAGGCCTAGCTGAGTGGAGTCTGTCCCTAAGGCCACCACTTCCCTTATATCCTTTCTTATGAGGCATTTGATAGAGTGCTTTATCCCCTTGCACACGGGACTTAGCTCCAGCATCATCTTTCCTGCTATATATTTTTTTTCTGCTCGCACTGTATACTTTGTATTTCCTCTTGCTCAGTTGCTTCTTTTTATTATAGATATTTGCATGTAAGTGATGGCTAATATCCAAACAACACAGCCCATGCTAGTCTCTTTTGAAATATATTGTCAGAGCCTTTAATTCAAAACTCTTCAATTTAGCCACACAGAAGTTTAGGACAAAGGCAAAAAAGCAACCACATTCTTTATCAAAATCTCACAAGAATAGTCTCTAGGACATTTACTAATATTCTTCACCTATGAAATTTCGTGTGCTGAGCCCTGGCATTTCAAATCTAATATGATGGCCCTTTCAAACCCACTTTAAGTGTCCAAATGCTTTTTTTAGTCCCAAATACCAAAGTCTCACTTATTCTTTCCAGGAAACCCCATGGTCAGGCCTGTCATAGTACTTCCTGGTGCCAACGTCTGTCTTAGTAAGTGTTCTATTGCTACAAAGAGAAACCATGACAACAGCAACTTTTATATTATATATATTGCTTTGGGGGATTGCTTATAGCTTCAGAGACTAAGCCATTATCATCATAGCAGGAAGCATGGAGACAGGCATGTGTGGTCCTGAAGAAATGGCTGAAAGCTGCAGAGCTACATCCTGATCTGCAAGGAGACAGATAGAGAGAAAGACCGATAGATAGATAGTTAGATAGATAGATTTTATATAGATAGATAGATTTTAGGTAGATAGATTTTATATAGATAGATAGATTTTAGGTAGATAGATAGATTTTAGATAGATAGATTATAGATAGATAGATTATAGATAGATAGATAGATAGATAGATAGATAGATAGATAGAAAGATAGATAGATAGATGGATAGATAAATAGATAGATAGACAGACAGAGACAGAGAGATTTTAGGCATGAATGACATGGGTTTTCTTAACTTCAAAGGCCACCCCCAGTGACACACTTTTTTGAACAATGTCATAACCACTATAATGATGTCACATCTTTTAATTCTTCTCATCCTTTCAAAAATATCAAAATCCTAGTGATTAAGCATTCAAATATATGACCCTAAGGAGACCTTTTTTTTTGAAAATCCTCTCTAACCCATCTAGCTATGGATTCTTGGCTCCATACCTGTGCCAGATGTGCATTCGATACAGCAATATTGCCTTAAATACAATCAGAAGTTAATGTGTTACTCCCCGTCATTTTGCCACTATGACACCAGAAAGCATACTTTGACAGCACAGTTATTTTTTGTGTTTCATAGGATCACAAATTGATGGTATTTATGATTCCTCTTCTCTGGTAGCAAGCACAACATCTAACACTAAGTATGACTTCTAACCCATAGGGATAAAGCTGTCAGGGCTGTTCCAGTTTGATTTCTCCATGTTGTGTGCGCCCATGTAATGTCTTCAGCAGTACAGTTGTACCATCAAATTGTGAAGGACAGCCAAGAGCCAAGAGCAGTGTCAATACCCTGAAGTATTGAAGGACATCTATAGAAGCACATTAGACAAATACTTCCAACTTGTATATGCAAATTGATTATATATATATATATTAACAACATAATTGGCTTCAATTTATTTTAAAAGTTACTTTTGTGATATTGCAATAAGTGTTATGAAAAGAGGTGTCCATTATAGATGAGCAGTATGCATATGACCGTGTATTTGTAACAGTATTATGTAATATTACTTCTAGTATTAAGTTGGGTGTATTTTTAGCAGCCCTCATTTGTCCTTCTCTTATTGCATTTTGTTTTGATTAATTAATTATGAGAAAATTGTGTCTGTGAATTACTAAATTTAAGAATGTGATAAATACTATATACACTCTTATATATTTATTTATATATATAGTAAGTAAAATAGATGTCTTCTAAAATTGTGTTTATGTAGGTACTAATGACCATGCCAAATAAAATGTGATTACCCTTCATGTCCTTTATTGGTGCATAATTTTAATTTCTTAGTCTCTGAAAATACAAAGAAATTATGTTGAGCTGCAATCCTTCCATTTTAGGAGGCAAAATAAAATTGGGCAGGCTCTGAAAATAGGAAGGATGTTGGTTCAGATACAAACTACAGATGTTAGTGTTGAAAAACAGATGACACAGAATAAATAATGCCTTTTTGAATACATGTTGTTATGAAATGAACCACAGAATCGCATCAACAAAGGATTTTACATTTCACATGTGGATCATGGCTCCAACTTTCTTGGAAGTTCATCAGAAAAGTAGTGTTTCTGTTGTCGTGACTCTTTCCATTTGCTGACCTTCGCACAAGTTGATTTTCATAGTTGTGAGTCACTGTAGAAATGCCCGTTTGATATTGGACCAGTGCGCTTGCCTTGCTCTATTTCACAAATTTATTACCATTGGGTGTTGGTTCCATTCTTTATTTCATTGAGGCGTGGTAGTAAAACTTCTTACTATTATTAAATTCCATAATCATAGTATGTAGTACAAACCACGGGTCTGGAAAAGTTCTGTATCTGAGTATTTTGCTATGCTCTTGAACTTGCTTTTACACTTATTTGAAGACAAGAAGCTTTAAAAATATTACCTATCTATAATGAAAATGTTCTATAATTCAATGCATATTCATTTACCATTATCATTAAAAATGAGGTGAAAATTGGCAAGTATTAATACATTTTTGTTACAATTAAGTCTTTTTTAATTTAATTTTATTAACATTTTTTTTCATTTATTTTACACATGGACCACAGGTTCCCCTCCCTTTTCTCCTCACATTCCTCCTTTCCATTCTCATCTTCTCCCCTCCCCATCTACTCCTCCTCTGTCTTTTTTCAAAAACAGGCAGGTCTCCTATGGGCTTCAGCACCTTAAGTAGGAGTAGGACTAAAATCTTTTTGTTATTGTTGTTTTATTTAATAGTATTTTACTTTCACACAACAACCACAGTTCCCCTTCCCTTCTGTCCTCCCACTCAACTGCCAGCTTCCCCCCACTCCACCCTACTGTCCACTTCCAAAACGGGATAAGTCCTCCCATAGAGACTCAACAAAATCTGGGATATCAGATTGAGGTAAGACCAGCCGTTTCCCCCTTTAGGACCAAAATCTTAGCTCAGTACATTTTATCTAACCTCAAATTCTTTTTATTGAGATTAAATATATATACATATATACAACATATTTTGTAAAAAATATTTATGCAAAACTTATGTCTTAGCATAGTTTTTTGTCCCCAATGGGATAATCATAAAATCTAATTTAGAACTATAATTTGTTTTTATGTTAATTATAGTTCTAAACTTAAGAGGCTTTTCCTATTTTTCAGGGCAATTCTCCTAATACCTCACTTTCCACGTAGGAAATTTGAAAACCACAAAGTTCAAACATTTCTAATTCAACCTGGGAAATATCTCTGACAGATGCTTTCTATTCAGAGGTTCCCATTTAATTCAGACAGTTAACAAATGTTTGTTTAGTACCTTTAATTTGCCAAACAGTGTTTTGGGAATTAAAACAATGAATAAATTAGACAAAGCACACGAGTTCTTGAGTACTATAGTATAAATGAACATGGTAGGAAACACCAGAAAGTATGAATTATTAAAAGACAATATACAGAGGTGATATAGAAGGTTGATTTGGCAGGTACTAGAGAACATATAAAACAGAAACTTGAAATAACCAAGTGTTACAATGAGGTTTCTTGGTTCCTGCGGCCAGAGGTCCAGACCCACAGACCTGCAGCCCCAGACCCCTTAGCCTCCCACCACTGCTCAAGCCCTCAAAATGATTCAGACTCTTATATTAAGTTCATGCTGTTTGGTCCATGGCTTAGGCTTATTGCTAGCTAGCTTTTACATCTTAAATCAACCCATTCTCGTTAATTTGTCTGCTATGTGGCCTGTGGCTCACCTGTGTTCCTTACATGCTTCTTCTTGGGCAGCTGGTTCAGTCTGTCTCTCCACCCTGCTTCTCCTATGTATGCTGTGATTTCCCCTCCTACTTTTTCTATGGTACCTGTCATGGGCCAAAACAGCTCCTTTATTTAAAGATTGATATTCACAGCATACAGAAAGACATTCCCACATCACTTCTCCCTTTCTGTCTAATCCAAAAGGAAGGTTTCAATTTTGACATAGCAAAAAATTACATGTAACAAAATAGCCATCAAGAATTACAGTTACAATATCTAGTCTATTTGTATTTAGCAAAATACTATTATCATCTACCTTATCCTTGTAAATATAAAATTTCATATCCAATATACCTTTCAAATGACTAAAAAAACTATACCTATATCTATATAATCTTCAAGTACATCAAAGATCACAGAAGGATATATTTATTCAAGTAAACCAGAGGTGTAAGCAACATCCAAAATCTAGAAATGACAGACATGGCACCTATCTACCTGGACAGTCACCGAAAGTTTCTTTATAAAGTTGGGGCATCCATCTTTAGCCTACAGGCCCAGAGTCTCTTCATTTCAGTGAAGCAGGAAATCTACTCTACCCATTCTGGTATAAGTCATCAGTCTCTTCTTTTTGAGTCCTGAATGATGTCTGACAGTTTTCTCTGCAAAGTAGGAACCTGAATGACCACCTTGGCTTGTTCTGCCAAAGTTCAGAGGTCATCTTCCTATGGAACCTGCATGTCCAATTTAAACAGCATACTGTCAAGCAGTCAATATAAGAACAGGTTCATGTCTAGTGGATAACGGATGCCACAAAGAAACCAATCTCCATATGGAGTTTCTTCAATGCCCATTTTTCCCTTGAAATGAATTGGTGCTGCCAGGAGCAGACCTGTCTCACTGCCCAGAAAAGTCTAAGTTCTTAAACATTTTATATGCCATATTCTGTAGGTCTTAGAAGTGTTTGAAGATTACCTATCTAATTGAATTATATCTTTGTATACCTAAAAATATAACTAACATGCATTTCCTAATTATACATTGCAATTGTAAATCAGTTACATAAACATCATATCTTAAACAAGAGTAGAAAAATAAATACAGCATAAGAGAATTGACCTTAAATTTATAACAATAAACCAAAATCCATACCATTGTAAAACATTTTGAGATTAACAGCTGATTTCCTGACCTAAGTAAATTCAATAATTTAATTTTTTAAAAATCATTCACATACTATATCCCCCTTTTCTTCTTAGAAAGAGAATAATCATTTGTAATGAAAACAAACATTTATAAGCAATATTTTGGGAATTTGGGCATAGTTTTCCATTACTACTTCCTGCTGATTACAGGGTATTAAAAGTCTCATGGATTCTTGAGACTGGATCTTAATCTGCAGTCCTGAAGCTGATACAGCCATCTCTTCCCATAAGAGATTTTTATCAGGGGTTTTGGTTGATGAAACCATATTTGCCTGGAAGCAATCCATAGGTTCTCATCTCCTGTGGAAACAAAAGCAGAACTCTTCCAAAGCAATAAATCCTTAGACACAAATTTCAAAATCAAAATACCTTTAAAATATATATTCCTGTTTAACTTAGCAGCCTTTGAAATCCATTGTCTTTCTACAGTTAGCTCATTAATAGTTTAAAAATTAAAAGAAAACACAATAATAACCAAAATCCAGATTTGTGTCTATTTTCCATTTTTATGGGGTTTATTATATTTTTAGTACTCTATTTCTCTTTTTAAAGACTTTCTCTACCTTCTTTGTTTTCTCTTTGAATCCTATGTACCTTTTAAACACATTGCAACCCATTTACAGGTTTTTTTTTCATCTGAATCTGTTTTATTTTGAATCCTTAATCATCTTCCAACCAGAAGAGCTTTTACAATACTCACACTCTCTTAAAGAACCACATTGTTTTTGCAGATAAAGCTGAATCGGTAAGTTCTCTTAAAGGGACAGAGTCTCTGTTCACCACCAGCAAACAGAGCAGACCCTAGAAAATACTACTACTAAGAAACCATCTTTGTTTCCTTTTTGTTCAAAATATACAGAAATCTAAAATCAATCACATACTACCCAGTCTTCTACAAGACTTCAGGAACCAGCCTGGTTGCAGCTTACACTTCCTGCCACCAGTACGTTGGTGCCATTTTGAATGTGGCCCAGATGCTGTGTTTTCTCTGTACAATGACCCGCTTCAAATACACAATTTGGAAGCTGCTTTGGCTCAGTTTCTGTGATCTAGAACCCTTTCTAATCTTTCTCTGGCTTTATGTGAGTATTTGGTCCATGTTGGGATGCCATCTGTTACAGTACGTTCCTGGCCCAGGTGGCCAGATATCCAGACCCACAGATGTGGGAATGTCTTTCTGTATGCTGTGAATATCAATCTTTAAATAAAGGAGCTGTTTTTGCCCATGACAGGCACCATACATAAAGTAGGTGAGGAATCAGAATAGGTAGGAAAGGAAGGGCTGAGTCAGAGACAAACCCAGCCAGCCGCCCAAAAAAGAAACATATGAGGAACACAGGTGAGTCATGGGCCATGTGACAGACAGATTAATGGAAATGGGTTGAGTTAAGATTAGAGAACTATCTAGCAATGTGCCTGAGCCGTAGACCAAACAGCATAAAGTTAATATAAGTAAGTGTCTGAATCATTTTGGGGACCTAATTAGCTGTGGGTGGCTAAGGGGTCTGGGGCTGCAGGTCTGTGGGTCTGGACCTCTGGCTACCCGGGACCAAGAAACTTAATGCAACAACCAAGAATCCAAGCCATTCAGTGGACTTACAAAATGCAAATGGAAAGGAAGGCTTTATTGGGTCAGGGAGCCAGTAAGATGCCATTGCTTTAATGTATGAGGTTTAATAGAGTTTCCAAGTATAGATGATATGAGGTCTTGAAGAGGAAGTTAAAAGAATGGGTAAGCAATCTCATTTTATGTAATAGATAATTTCAACCTAGACTTTGAGAAAAGTAACAGTTATCAGAGAAAAATCACAATTAGGAATTTTAGTATTTTTATAGACATTTTTATGACAGATAATCTATGCATTTCTTAGATCAATATGCTATGAAATCTAAATACAGTGGACAAATCTAGTATCAACATCTAGCTTAGTATATAAATTTTTTAAATTAGTACAAAGCTAGGGTGGCGTATGTTTCTCAGTGTTAGGCAACTTCCTAGCACATAGGAGACCCTGGGTTCTTTCTCTGGTGCTATAAAAGATAAATTAAGCTGAATCAAAAGAAGCATCTCAAAAAGACTAATTCTGGAGTGGGAATGGGCAGTCCCAGACAAGTCTGGAGCACTTTATAATGCCAAGAAGTAGGAAATGCTCAAAGCACAATGAGATAGGCTGAGAATGATCAAAGTGGAAGATTTCCTAAAGGCCAAAATCTCAGACAATTCAATAACAACAAAAGCAGCATTGAGAGTGAATCCAAAATAAAGTAACTATATGTTAAGTTCCAAATATGTAAATAAATAAACAAGTGAAACAGAAGACCTCAAGTCCTAGATAACACCCAAACATCTATAGATATTCTCTAGTTGAGCATGGAGAATTGAAATCTTTCTCTCTCTAACTCCCTCTGAAGAATCAAGTGTGTAAATAGAGAATAAAAAGTATACCATAGAAAAGGCAAGAAAAACCTACTTTACCCAAGGATGGAGGATTCCCTTACCAGTGGCATCAGGTGGATAAGATGTACCTCCTGGTCTCCAAGTATATATATACCTGGTGTCTAAGGATGTCAGAAGAGGGCATTGGATCTCCTGGACTGGAGTGAAGCATGTTTGTGGGGCTCATGTGGGTGCTGGGAACAGAACCCGAGTCCTCTGGGAGAGCAGCAACTGTTCTTAACCACGGAGATGTCTCTCCAGACCTCTAGCTACTTTCTCTAAGTCCGGTCATTCACCATGTGAAAAACTAAAGCCTCAATTTCCTGCCTTCATGAACTGAGCATTGCTGCCTCCATGCCACCTCACAATAGTGGACTAAATCCTGAAATCAGGAGCCCAAGAAACCTTTGCTCCCTTCAGCCCTGTCCCTCAGATAGTCTGCCAGGATAATACAAGGCAGCCAATATACATCCAAGGAACACGAGTTAAAAGAAAGACCTTGCTAGCTTTATAATTTCCTTGAGTATAGTTGATATTTAGACTGACATAGTAACAGTAACTGACATATTAGCTGGATTTATCTGTGAACAAGTAGACTGTATTACAAGAACAAAAGAGACAGAAAAGTGCACGAAGGCCTGTGATATGGCTTAATGGATAAAAATCTCTTGTTGCAAATCTTATCCGTCTGAGTTTGTGCTCAGAACACACACTGTACAGAAAGAAGCAACTCCTGAAAGCTGTTCTCTGACCTTTCTATATCCCATGGGACACAAATGGCCACATTCCCCAGCACATCACATATGATACTAAATAAATAAAAAGATAAGGCATATCAAATGTACAGTTGTATACTTAACATAAAAGATATCAGTTGACGTTACAATGTAATTATGAAGGATGGTTATGAAATGACATCAAAAAACCACAGGAAAAGAGAGCAAAGAGCTTTGACTGGTAGCATAACAGAGGAGATAAACACAAAACCACATCCAAATAAAGCAAGGGAAGGCATGTGAGGGAGAACCTCACTTGTAGATAAAGTAAGCGTGAAACACCAAGAATAGACACAGGTTAAACAATGAATGTTTAAATCTAAAAGAAAAAAAAATCATGTTGTAAAGCAGATATTACCACAGTGAATAATAATAATTATCGGGTTGGTGGTGACAGAAAGACTTAAAAAGATGATTACAATGTGCTAGCCTTAAGCATAAAAAACCCAAAGTTGACCACATGAATTTCAGCCAAGCACATGTCAGGTTGAAAAATATTACAAGAGATAAAGTGTCCACTATTTATCTTTATTTTTTTAAAGGGGTTTTTTCCCATTCCCATCACTGCTTCCACCTCCCTATCCTCCTCCCAGTCATCCCTCAGCCTCCCCCCAACGTTGTCTCCCCATCCTTTCCTAAGGAAGGGCGAGTAATCCCAAGGTAAGTCATTTCAGTCTGGCATATCCTGTTGAGGTAGGTCCAAGTCCCTCCCCTCAGCATCATGGCTGAGTAAGGTATTCCTTTGGCTCCAAGATGTCAGTACATGCACCAGAAACAAATTCTGGTCCTTCTGCAAGAGGCTCCACAAACTGCCCACACCACACTGTTATCCACATTTGGGGGATTTAGTTTATTTCCATGAAAATTTTTAGCAGAAGAATTTCAAATGGCTGAAAGACAAAGAATTGCTCAACATACTTCACCATCAGAAAAATGCAAATTAAAACAACTCTGAGATAGATCTTATATCTGTCAGAATAGCAGAAATTAAAAATACAGAAGACAGTCTATGCTGGAGGCAATTTGGAGCAAGGGAGACACTCCTCCATTTTTAGTGGGAATGTTAAATTTTTACAGCCCCTTTTGAACTCAGAATGGTGGTTTCTCAGAAAACTGGGAATCAGTCTACCCAATGATCCAGCAATATCATCATTGGTCATATACCCATCCCACGAATGTCTCTCTTAAGTTCCTCCTGTTATCTAGCTGTTCAAATATTATGAATCGTAGCCTGATTATCCTTTGCTTTATGTCTAAAATTCACTTATGAGTGAGTACATATCATGTTATCTTTCTGGGTCTGTGTTACCTCACTCAGGATGATACTCACCAGATCCATCCATTTGAGGCAAATTTCAGGATGTTATTTTTTTGTTTTTAACTGCTAAGTGTAAATGTACCATGATTTGTTAATCTAATCTTCAGTTGAAGAACATCTAGGTTTTTCCAGGTTCTGGTTATTTTGAATAATGCTGCTATAAACATAGTTGAGCTAATGCCCTTGTGGTAAGAATGTGATCCTTTGGGTATATGACCAATGATGATATTGCTGCTAAAATTTTCTATTTAGTTCTGAACTCCATTTTTAAATTGGATTATTTGGTTTTTTAGCCTCTACTTTTTTGAGTTCTCTATATACTTCAGAAATCAGTCCTCTGTCAGATGTAGAGTTGGTGAAGATCTTTTCCCTTTCTGTAAGCTATCATTTTGTTTTATTGACCGTGTCCTTTGCCTTACAGAAGCTTCTCAGTTTCACGAGGTCCCATTTTTTAAATTGTTGTTCTTGGTGTCTGTGCTACTGGTGTTATATTCAGAAAATGGTCTCCTGTGCTAATGTGTTAAATATTATTTCCTTTTCTTTTCTATCAAGTTCAGTGTAACTGACTTTATGTTGAAGTCTTTGATTCACTGAGATTTGTGTTTTGTGCAGGGTGATAGATATGGATCTCTTTGAATTCTGCTACATACCAACATTCAGTTGTGCCAACACCATTTGTTGAAGATGTTAATTTTTCCATTGTATATTTTTGGCCTCTTTGTCAAAAACAGGTCTTCATAGGTCTGTGGGTTAATGTTTTGTGTCTTCAGTTCAATTCCACTGATTCACAAGTCTGTTTTTATGCCAGTAGCAAACTGTTTGTATTACTCTTGCTAGCTCTATAGTTTAGCTTGAAGTTAGAGATGGTGATACCTCCCAAGGTTCTATTACTGAACAGGTTTTTGTTTTTGTTTTTGTTTTTTAATTCTGGGTTGTTTTTTTTTTTTGTTATTCCATATGAAGTTGAGTATTGTTCTTTCAAAGTCTGTGAAGAATTGTGTTGGGATTTTGATAGAGGTTGCACTGACTCTGTAGATTGCTTTGGTAAGATTACCATATTGACTATTTTTGATGCTACCTATTCAAGAGCGTGGTAGAGCTTTTCATTTTCTGATATCTTCTCTAATGTCTTTCTTCAATGACTTAAAGTTCTTGTCATACAGGTCTTTTACTTCTTTGGCTAGAGTTACCCAAAGATATTCGATGTCATTTGTGTTTCTGTCTAACTTTAAATTTAGTCCATGGTGATCTGAGAAGATACAAGGGGTTATTTTTATTTTTGTATCTATTCGTATTAGTTTTGTGACTGAGTTCATGGTCAATTTTAGAAAAAGTTCAATGGGGCTGAGAAAAAGGTATATTCTTTGGTATTTGGGTTAAGTATATATCTGTTACATCCATTTGAGTCATAATATCTGTTAGCTCCCTTATTTCTTATTTCTCTGCTCAGTTTCTGTCTGGAAGACCTATCCATTGGAGAGGGGGGTATTTCAATCTCCCACTATCAGTGTGTGGTGTTTAATATAATGTTTAAGCTTTAGTAATTTTTCTTTTACATATGTGGGTGCCCTTGTATTGAGGGCATAGATCAGGATTGAGATTTCTTCTTGATGAATTTTCCTGAGACGAATAAGGATTGTCCTTCCTGATGTCTTTTGATTGATTTTAATTTGAAGTCTATTTTGTTAGATATTAGGGTAGCTACACTGGCTTGTTTCTTGAGTCCACTTGATTGGAAAGTCTTTTCCTAACCCTTTGGTCTGAGCCAGTGTCTGTCTTTGAAGTTGAAGTGTGTTTCTTGTATGCAGCAGAACGATGGATCATGGTTTTTTGGGGGTTTTTTTGTTTTGTTTTTTTTTTTGTTTTGTTTTTGTTTTGTTTTGTTTTCCATTGTGTTAGTTTGTGTCTTTTTTTTTATAAAATAGATCAATTGAGTCAATTGATATTCAGAGTTATTTCTGTTATTTTTGGTAATAGTGGTGGTGGTAGTAGTAATAGTAGTAGTAGTAGTGTGCGTGTGTGCGTGCGTGCGTACGTGCGTGCGTGCGTGCGTGCGTGCGTGCGTGTGTGTGTGTGTGTGTGTGTGTGTGTGTGTGTGTGTGTATTTCCCTTCTTTGGAGTTTGCTTCTGTGGGACTATCTATAGCTTGTCACTTCATGGGTGATTCTAGCTTCCTTAGGTTGAGGTTTTCCTTCTAGTGTTTTCTATGGGGCTGCATTTGTGGATAGGTATTGTTAACTCTTATTTTCTCATGTAATATCTTGTTTACTCTGTCTGTGGTGATAATTTCTCTGGCTATAGCAGTCTGGACTGGCATCCGTGGTCTCCTAGTATCTTTATAATATATGTTCAGGACCTTCTAGCTTTCATAGTCTCCATTGTGAACTCAGGTGTTATTCAGATAAGTCTGCCTTTATAAATTACTTGGCTTTTTCCCTTTGCAGCTCTTAATTTTTTTTTCTTTATTCTGTATGCTTGGTTGCTTAATTATTATTTGACAAGTAGACTTTGAGGGGGGTGTCTAGACTATTTGGTATTCTGTAAACTTCTTGTATCATCAGAGACATTTCCTTTTTTAGGTTGGGAAAGTTTTCTTCTATGATTTTGTTGAATATATTTTCTGTGCCTTTGATCTAGTATTCTTCTCCTTCCATTCCTATTTTTCTTAGGTTTGGTCTTTTTGTAATAGCCCATATTTCCTGATCATTTTGTATGTGTTTTTTTAAACTTTAGAGTTTTCTTTGACTGATGAATATATTTCCTTTATTGTATTTTCCATAGTAGAGATTCTCTCTTCCATTCTTGCATTAATTAGCTCTGTTTGCATTTGTAGTTCCTGTTGTTTACTTCAATTTTTCATTTCCAGCTTTACTTCAGTGTCTGTCTTCTTTATTGCCTTTATTTCATTTTAAGTCTTACACTGTTTCCATCAACTGTTTGTTTTTTATTGGTTCTCTAGTCTTTCTTTAAGAGAATTTTTGTTTTCTTCCAATTTCTTGCTTGTGTTTCTCTCTATTTCCTTATGAGAGTTTTTCATTTATTCTTAAATTTCTCTTCAAAGGACTCCATTATCTTTATAAAGATATTTTTAGGGTCATTTTCCTCTGCTTCTTCTATATTGGAGTGTTCCATTTTTTCTGCTGTAGAACCACTAGGTTCTAGTGATGCCATATTGTTCTCTGTGTTGTTGAATGATATTTTGCACTGTTGTCTATCCATCACTTTCATTGATTGGTGCAAGTGTTGTCTATGTTTCAGCTAGCTATTTTTATTCTACAAGATACAATTGGAGAGCTCTTGAAGACCTCTGAGGAAATGGAGTCTATGTTTCAGGGAGCAATGGATATCTGCAGCTGGAGCTCTTGTAAAGCTCTCCAGAGTCTGTGTCTCAGGAATACACTCTTGTGATAAAGCTCTCCAGAGGCTCTGTCTCAGGAAGCATATAAGTTTGGGGAGATAGGTGGATTTGAGGTTTATGAGATAGAGAGTCTGATAAGGGGTATAGATAGTTCGACTTGCATAGGAGTCTTGTCTGCTTGCCTGCAGTGTAGCTCTGATGGTTTAGTGGGCACATTTTGTGCCCTTTTCTGCAGACCTGAGGGATGTGCTAGCTGGTCTGAATGGCCAGCAGGGAGGAGGGTAACTCACTTCTTATGCTGGAGCTGTCCAGAGGCTTTGTCTCAGGAAGCAGCTCAATTGCAGTATTTTTGATGCAGTGTAATACCTTTGGTGATGTGTGCTATGAGACAGAATTGTCTTTAAAGACTTCTTTGAACTTTTAACTAAGCAACACTTATTCTGGGTAAAGGCTTCAAGTTTTGTGAAGGCTAGAATAGATGATTATTTTGTTTTATTGAATTTATGTTATATTTGTTTATTTCTGAGAAATATAATTGGAATAAGTGAAGTAGACAGTAAGAAATAGAAGTCATGAAGATATTCCTACAAGGAACATTTGGAGTCCTCATCTTAAGGACTTAAAATGCTTGACCTCTTACACCTCTGTATTCTACCTCTTTTTATTTTTATAGTATGTATGTATATAATTATATATGTAAATATGTATGTATTTATATATGCACATATATATTTGTGTATTTTAAAGTGGATTTTTATTGGCTGCAGCAGGCATAGAAAAGCAAGGGGATTACTTTCAAAATAAAGTCTCCAAGGAAAAAAAGAAGCTTGAGGGTTTAGTTAGAGAAATCTATGCATCTTCACACAGGGGTATACATGAGCAGAAGGCATGTTCACACACATTAAGACCTTACCTTGAGCTGTCAACCACAATACCAACCTCTTAATTTTGCAGAAAACTCAAGTCTCTTTCTGAACCACCTTTGCAAGTTCTTTTTACAGCTCTAATTTATCCTCATGCAAACTCCAGTCTTAAACTTTAAATACCTTATATAGTGATGAATTATATTTTACAATGCATGTTGAAACCCATGCCCTACATTCTTGTCTCAAATACCTGTCTATTCTTTCATATGCTTATTCTAAACTTTCAAATTCCTAAACTGCATGTGCTGCACCCTCTAAATGTTATCTTTGCAGATCATTAAAATTAAAGGTAACTACATAACATTGCTTTCTCAGATATTGTAAATTCTTACAGGATGTTTTCTTTTATATCCCATACTTCAGATTTGTATGCTTTTAAATGCATGCCTCTACTGGATTATTTTCTATCACCATGTTCTAAAGCTCTGACCTTGGCCTTTATCTTTCCCCTCATAGGTGACAAAAGCTTCTGAATTGTTCTTTTTTTCCCCCTCCTTGCTATGCCTGTGGTCTACTACAGACTGGGACAAAATCAGCTTTTATATATGACAATATACAAGATTCATCAAGTTTCTGCTATCAGCCGTCGGCCATCCATTACATTCATTTCTTCAACTTAGTACATGTCCAGTGTTGAAAAACGTCTGTACGAGTGTTGATTGTATTCTTCTTTAGTTTTCTAATCTTTTCTGTGTGATCATATCTGATTCCATTTCTAAGATGTCTCCTAGTTTTGCTTCTATCAAGCTAAATACTCTATCTTAAGAGTGCCCCAACCTGTGGTCTTCATTTTGGAGGCTCCCAGCTTTCCATGTGTTTATTGTCTATGTTTTCAGTCATCTTTTCCAACATTGGATATATAAGATCCTCTGTAAGATGTGTGTAAAATAGCAACTCCAGTCCAAATCCGTAACTATTTTTTTTCCATTCGGTTTTCTCTATGCTTCCACCATTTGGAAACAACTCGTATTTATTTTTTATCAATTGCTTATCCCCTACCCTGGAATGTGTTTTCTTCGTTGTAGTATTCTCCAATATAGGATAGAGCCTACTGTACAATAGTTGCTTACAAGCACCTGCAGAGCCACAGAAGACATTCCATAGAGATGTCTTTACATATAATGAAAAATCTAATTTTCACTCTTGCACCTTTACTTTTATACATTATTTTTATGTTTCTTTATGTCTGCAAGTAATTATAGCTTAACAATACTTCAAAAGTTCTTTTCCATTTTAAATCTGATACAGTATTTTTGTGAATACTCCCAAGTTTTTCAGCCTAACCAACAAACAACTGCTATAGACAGTTACCCTTATTTATTAGCAGATTTTGGATAATTAAGAGAATCTTTTGAAAAATCAATTTAAAATTCTACATATCCACAGTAATTATATGGGAAAAATGTTCATGCAGATATCTATCTCAATTATTAAGAATGCACTAGGTAATTGTTAGAAGCAGATGCAGAGTTCTATAATCAAGATTCAACCCAAGCTCCAGGAGTCTGGTGGAAGAGATTATTTGAGGGGCGGGGGTTGTCAAGATCACGATGGGAAAATCTATGAAGGCAACTGAACCAAGCTCATGAGAACTCATGAAATTTAAGCCAACAGCTATAGAGTCTGCCAGCATGGGACCAAACTAGATCTTCTATAAAATAGAGACAGTTGTGTAGTTTGGTCTGTTTGAGGAGCTCTGGTAGTGGGTTCAGCATCTATCTCTGGTGTATGAACTGGCTTTTTGGAGCCCATTACCCATGTTGGCACACCTTGCTCAGCCTTGATGCAGGAGGGAGGGATTTGTTCTCCCTCAACTAAATATACTAGACTTTGCTGATTTTTGGAGAAGGCAATGTGAAGGGCAGGGGAAGGCTAGAGGGAGACACAAGTGGAGAAGGATGAGAGGTGGTTGGTATGTAAAATGAATTTAAAAAAATCTTAATTTTATTTTTTAAAAAGTCCACAAAGAGAATGCTCTGTGGTTCTGAAGCCTCTATTTCTGGTTAGAGTTTTATCACCATCTAGAAATAATTCTTAATACATTTTTAACAAAGAAGCTTATATTTTCATTTTTAACTGGGAATCAAACATTATTTGTCTTATGTTTCCTTCTGGTCCTACTTAGAGAACCTACAAGAATAACAATGTATATAAATGATTCGGTTAAAAAGGATGACTTTCATATTCTGAATCTCAAAAAAAATTATGAAGTCATTATTTAAAAAGAAACTTTTCATGTATGTAAATATAATTGAGCAGAGGAATAATAAGCTAATGTGCTGATAATATGTGGCAAGAAGATTAACAGAGGTGAGTGGAATTTCTCAAAATTGTAAATTAACACTGTGTTATTAATCTTCATAAATTTCACACCAAGGGTTCCCATTAGGTAGAGAGAGAAGCAGTTACAAATGATTAAAACAAGCAATAGGGCACATAAATTATAAACTTTCCCAGAAAGAAGCAACTCATCTATTAAATCAAGAAAGGAAAAATAAAAAGACAACTTTATCTTCTTCAAACTTTTATTGCTCTATTCAGGATTTGTTAACTTCAGTTATTTTTGTAAATAAAAGCCTACCTCTTTTTTATGAATAATATCTATTAAGTTATATCTTTAAGATAATAAGGTAGTAGATTCTGAACTTGAAGACATATTGAAACAATACCTTTCAAAAATGTAGGCTTGGACAGTAGTAGGGATACTAACTCCTTCCTTTCCACTGTCAGTAATAATAATTTATTGTATTATTACACACATTCCTTATAATGGTATTAATCTTATAGTGAACTGTGTTGTTTATTATTGTTTTCTAGAGCTTGAATGAATAAACTTTTAAGACCTAATGCACTAGAGTACTTTCCCAGTGAAAATATCTTTAAAAGTTTCAACATTTATATGAAATTTTAGGACATAGGTTTACTGAAGGCTGTTATGTTAGAATGACAATAGTAAAATAATTACATTGTTTATATTCTCCAATGTTCAATGTGGGCCTAGTACCTTAGATTATTTACATAACAGAGTCATGAAATATTTATCTGGATTTTCTTTTTAAAAATCTGCCTCACTAGCTCCTTGTATTCACACTTAAAAAGTTTAGCTGAGGTAACTTCCTGGCAGCAGCGTGTGGCAGAGAAGTATGTTTTATTCATGTGGTAGGCTGCTCTTTCCCAGAGATGCAAATCAAACTGCCTAGGAAGGAACAGCTGCTATCAGAGCTTGGGTCCTGTCTGCTGAGGGAGCACAGCTGGAGAAATGTGCAGAGCATTATCATCTGTGAATCAAACAGACCAGGAGGATGCTCAGTAATACATACGTGATTCTACAGCCTCTGAAAAGCCCAGTCTGTTCTCCCCCTCCTTTCCCTAACACTCATTTAAAGCTATGGCCTCTGTAAGAGGGACGGCGCCTAGCAAACTACATGACAATTTTGTGGGATTGCAACATGAATTTTTCTAAAAAATTAAAATGGTACTTTCTCCACTCTCTCTTCTCATCACCGTCCCTCTTCTTCCGTTTGATCCTCAAAGCTTCCTTAGCACCTCCCAGGTTGTCCCCTGGCCCAGGGTTATGGAGACAGTGCCATTAACAGGTGAAATCACTAGTAATGGAAATGAGGATCAAGTGGCTGAAGTCCAGCTTTGAAGGTCAACTGACATCTACAATGAGATACTTTAAATGAAGGACAAATTAAATTATTAAATGAAAAATGGCAGCAGAAGCAGCCAAAGTGAAAGAGGGGAAGGAGAGTTGAGGATGAGAGAAGAAAGGCAAAAAGAGAGAGAGGGAGAGAGAACATGGCTTTTTCCAACACACACACAAACGTTTCAACAGATGAAATAAATAATGTGTAATTTCATTGGGGAATACATATTTGCATAGAAAACAGCCAGTTGGAAACCCCTGTCAAATGGGGCTACAAAGCTGGATCGATGGATTAGAGCACTTGATGCTCCTACAGAGGACATGGGTTCAGTTTTCAGTACCCACATATAACACTCTGTCCCCTGCCAATTCCAAGGACCTGACGTCCTCTTCTGCATTCTGAGAGCACCAGGCAGATATATGCCACACATACTGCATGCAGGTATTCACACATTCACACAAAGTAAAAATAAACAAATAGGGGTTTTCAAAAAAATGTTCTTAAAAAGCTGCTAGCAAATGTTTTCTGTGACCTATTACTATGAATATAATTCGGGATCTCTGACACTGAATACTTATACTTCAACACCTTTCCCCTTCTCGTTGAAATAATGGAATGTTTAGACAGCCCACTAATCCATAGTCTCAGATTGGATCCACTTTAGTGCAACAGTACTAACTTTTTTAAAATCTGTATTAGTTTTCATTTCATTTTTGATTTAAGTTTCTGGCAACTTAACACAAGCACTGTATTGATAACCTTCTCTCAAACACCTCCCATGTTTTCTCACTCCCATATTCATAGACTCTTATTTAATTATTATATATATATACACACAGTGTATATGCATGTATACAGAACTTACTAAGTAGATTTAGCATTGGTTTTATGTACATGTGTACAGGGTTGATACGTGGGATTGAAAATTCTCTGTAGAAGCTTATCTCTGATGGAAACTAATTCTTCTTCTCCTATAAACCAATCAATGCTCTTCTTATACAAACCTGTGATTATTTTCCCTGTCTATGTTAGCATATCAGCTACTGTTATCAACATGTTGGTCTTAGTCAGAATCCATGTTGTTAATATTTCATGCATGTGCATTTTGTCATTTCTGTGCAGATTATCTAACTATGGAAAACCTGGACTTTAGCTCTTAAAATATCTCTGTCCTTTCATTCATGATTTTCCATGAGCCTTAAGTGTTGAGGTTTCATCAGTTGGGATTGGACACCCAAAAGTCACTTGCTGTCTTTATTTCGACCAATTATAGATCACTGTAATAGTGTTCTTTTGCAAAAAGAAACTTTTTGTGATGAAGGATAAGAGCTGCACTAATAAGGGGGTATAAAGACAAGCACTAAGAATATAGTTAGAAGGTACACTGGTGTAGGAACAGCAGTAGGAAGTTCACCTCTCAGGTCTGTGACCTCTCCAGTCATGGGTACTTGGCTAGGTTTACAGTACCAGAGATGAATTCTATCTATTGAGTGGGCCAATTAGACATCTGTTGTTTACCCCTGAGATAAAAATACCACTGTTTCATTATGTGGATATCTTACCAGTCTAGTCATTGATGGGATTTGCATGCTTTACAGCTGGGTTGGACTACTGAATGTTCCTCTCTCCCCCTCACAGATTACATAGCAACTACCAACACTATGAGAGTCAGTCCTCAGGGAGCAGGCTTCCAAGCCAATCGCAAACAGCTTTCCCCAAGTTCCGGTTCTGAATTGTGTTGTTTGTAGCAATGGGTTCGTACTGTTACTTTCAGGAAGCCAATCGTGGCAATGACAATAGTCCATAGTGTTTGTGAATACTCTTGCATTCCAACAACAAGGCATGTGGAGGTTTCCCATGCCTGACACTGGAATAGTGATATCATCACCATCACTCCACATAATTCATGCACACACATAAATATTTGCATACATTTATTTTAGACAAATTTATAAAATAAAGTCATCCCACCCACCCCCATTTTTAACATTCTTAGTATTATCTTGCTTTCCTTGCCGCTATGTCATTCTTTCTCCTCCCCCCTCAGTGAAAGGTGCCATCAATTTTCCTCACTCCACTTCTTGGGAAGCATCTGTAACCTACTACCCCCTCTCTAGAGTACTTTCTCTTTCCTACTTTCCAGGGTTCTTTTCCATTTTACTATTCTCTTCAGATGCTTCAGGTTATACACTCAAATCTACAAATTCAACAGGAACACAAAGAGAGAACACATGACATCATTTGTCTTCCGTGATCTGAGTTACCTCACTCAGTGTATTTTTTATTCTGTTTAGTTACCTGCAGATTCAACAATTCTGTTTTCCTATGCAGTTGAATAGTTGTTGTCTATATGCACAAGTTCATTAACCCTTGATTAACTGAAGGACATTTAGGCATTTTCTAACTATTGTAGAGCAGTAATTATCATTGAAGTAAGATGTAGAGTGTAGAGTTTGGGCATATGCTAAGTGGTGGTACAGCTGGATCGCATAGATTTATTTTTAACTTTCAGAGAATTCTTTGTGATAACTTCTAGAGTTGCTGCAAAAAATTCAGTTACATAGTGAAAGTGAGATGCCTTTCTTTGCATCTATGGCAGCATAATTTTTTTGTCAATAATTTTCATGATCTTAGCCATTCTGAGTTACAATCAAATCTCGTAGTAATTTTATATTTCTCTGATTGATAAAGATGTGGAGGATCTTAAGGATTTTCTTAGCCATTTTTGTTTCTTCTTTTGAAAACTATCTGTTCATATCCATAGCCCATTTTTGTCCCAGATTTGTTGTTGTGGGGGGGGGGGGGCAGAATCCTAATTGATTTTTCAATTCTTTGTATATTCTGAATAACAATCCTCTATCAAATGTATATTAAAAAAAATCCACACACTATTAGGTTCTTCTTTTCACTGAATTTACTGTATCCTTCATGATATTGAAACGTTTTAATTTTACATGGTCCCATTTATCAAACATTGATCTTAATTCCTGAGCAAATAGAGTCCTATTAGAAAGTCTTTTACTATACCTGAGTCTTGTAGGTTAAGTTGTTTTTTTTTTTTTTTTTTCTGATTAACATCTCATGCTTCATGGTGAACTCTGATCCATTTGGAGCTCATTTTTGTACACAATGACAGAATTCTAATTTCAGTCGTGTGTGTAAGTGTGCTCAGTTTCCTAGCACTACTTGTATTAAATATGCTAACTTTTATTTATATATTTTTTGTAATCTTTTTAAAATATCATGTGGCTGCAGCTATGTGCACTTCTTGGCATATATATCTTGATCCATTATTCTATGTTACCATGCCGCTTTGATTATTATAGCTCTGTAATATAACTTGAAGTTCGGTATGGTAATGTCTCAAGCATTGTTCTTTTTGTCTAGGGCTGTGTTGGCCACACAGGGTAAGGGTGTCTATTTGAATTTTAGAACATTTTTTTTCTATATTTTTGGATACTGTCATGGAATTTCAATTGAGATTCCATTGAATCTATGAATTGTTTTTGGTGGAATGCTTATTTTCACCATATTAATTCCACAAATTCATGGTCATGAATACTCTGTATTTTTCAGTGTCTTCCTAAGTTACCTTTTTCAGATATCAAGTTGCCGTTGTAGAAGTCTTTAATACCATTTGTTCTTTTTTATTATTGTTTTCTTTTTTATTTATTTTCCGTCTTTTTTGGATTTTTTGCCTGACCTGCTCATCATTCAGTACAAGTAAATTCAATTCCATGAGTTAACGTAGTTACTAAAGTTTCTTTCGCTGTTTAGGTCTATTTTATTGTATTTTGGTAAGATACACAAGGTTTTTTTTTTTTGAAATATTTTTTATTTGTTGAAGTTTTTGTTTTTTTTTTTTTTTTTTTTTTTTTTTTTTTCCAGTATGTGATCTGTTGCACAAATCAATGAAACTCAGGGATATATGCTGAGCATTTAACTGTTCCTGTACCAGCTGCTCTAAGGCCTGCAATTTCTCTTTTGTTAGAGGCCATTGATGAACCCATATAGGCTTCTCTGTTAGCCATTTTAGAGGTAGTGCTGTGGGTGTATTTGAAAGATCAGCAGCTGTTTTGCCTTGTTTCTCTATAACCTGAATGGTCTGTGACTGTTTTTCATAATACTTTCTAATGTTTCTTCTAGAACCATGTGCTAGTTTATGGCTTATTTCTGTGTTTGGAGAAATATTAATCTGTGTATTCCACTGTTGTAGTAAATCTTGTCCCTATAAATTTATAGCAATGTCAGCCACATATGGCTTCAATATTCCTCTCTGTCCTTCTGGTCCTATACACTCAAGCCATCTTGCATCCTATTTTACCTGGGATATGGACCCAATACCCCAAAACTGAACATTTACCTCCTGAAGGGGCCAACTTGGATGCCATGACTCTGGTGAAATTATTGATACATCCATGCCTGTGTCCAGTAGGCCTTCAATAATAACATCATGCATTTGTACTTTTAATTTTGGCCTTTGTTCATTGATAGAAGTTTGCCAAAATATTATAATATTTCCTGAATTTTTTTCTTTTTCTGTAGATTTTCTATCATTCCATGTAGTATGTCTTTTTAAAATAGGTTTTAATTTTTTTAATTGTTCTGGGAAGGTGTTTCCTCTCCACAATGGCAGGGTAAGACTGTATTGGATTTGATATGGGGGCTTTTGAAAGCCCCCTTGGGGGCATTTCCCGAGGGCAGAAAGTTACCTTGTCTGTCCCTTGTTGATCTGCATTCATTTATCCAATGTCTTCCTTTTCCACACCTTCTACATACTCAAGAAGGGAGGGGTGTTCTCTTGGGATTAATCTTATCAAAAGCACTGTATCTGGGAATGCCTTGTTACAATCTCTTTTTAAGGTGACCTTGCCTTCCACAATTGTAACAGTTAACATTTTGATTTTTTTCTTATACCTCTTGAAATAAGCTCTCCTACCCAGTTATCATCACTGTACTCTAGATTAATTGACTCAAGATAGCAATCCTTCAAAAGAGCTGACCTTGCTTTTAAAGGCCTAAGTATTTTTCTACATTGTGCATTGGCATTCTCAAAAACCAGTGATTCAATTATTATTGACCTGGTTTCTGAGTCCAGTACCATTCTATTTACTCTGCAGTTAATCTGTGCAAAAAGTCTATAAAGTTTCTTTAGGGCTTTGAACTACTTTAGTGAATGATTCAGGTTTTTTTGTTTATTTATTTGTTTTTTGCTTTTTTTTTTCCTATTTCTTTAATCCGGTCCCAAGCATTTAAAGCTGCCATGGGACATAAATCCAGAGTATGCTCATTGTATAAAGACTGCCTGTCAATATCAGCATAATCTCCCTCCCCAAGAAGTTTGTCTTGGGAGACTTCTAAGCCTCTGGCCCTGCTTCTTTGTTCTATTGTTTTAGCCTCCTCACTCCACCATGATTTCCATTGTATATGCGGCCCTTCCTCTAGCACAGCTGTAACCATATTTAACCAGTCTTTAGGAATCACCCGGTTACAGCATGACCAGGAATTTGAATGCATCCCATATGATACAGTTGCTTCTTTTACTCTCTGTAATTCTAGCATTTCTACTGGAGCCCAGATAGCTTCTCTATCATCTCTATCATCCTTTGTTTTTTTAAAGGTTGCTGGGCATATTAATGTTCCCTGTTTTTGTCTAATTTTAGATGACCTTGCTGAAATTGGTTCTTCACATTCCTCTGTTTGAATTTGAGCATCTTTGTGTTCTCTCTCAACAGGCTTTTTAAAGACCTTTTTCTTTGGATTTATATTAATTGACTTTTTAGTAATAACAAAGAAATCAAACAAAAAATATTCATAGTAAACAGTATGATAAACATTATGATATTTCCATCTACCTTATTTATGTTTTCCTTCACTGGTTTTAAAACCAAATAGTCTAGTGAAAGGTTACAGAATGATCAAGCATCCTCCATTGCTTTAAACAAATTCCCTCTTTTTAAAAAAATATCGATTTACTCACCGATTGTTGTCTGTTGATGATTCAATTGATTGTGAAGTGGGGCAGCTTCATAATGTGATAGTAACCCAAGGAGGGTCCACAAAGAAAAAGAAACAACCCACCAGGAGAAAGAGGTCACTGTCTGATAGACTTATCCAGATGAGAGTGAAACAGAAACACATGTGGCCGTCTGCCTAAGGCTGGAGGCTAACTGGGAACAGAAAGCCAAGTCCCTAGTAATTACTCCTCTGGCCATGTGTTGTTCAAACTGGCAAGTTCAGTTTCTTGGGTAGGGAGGGGAGGAATTTGTGCCCCAAAGTTGGACACCAAGTGTTGCACGAAGAAATGAAACTCAGGAATAGATCTCTGAGAAAGCTGGAGATATTAGAGAGAATAAAGACTACAGTCAGATCTTACCCAGCTGTCTTCCAGCTTCCTCAGCCTGGCTTCTCTTAGCTTCCTCTCCTTCTGTCTTTCTATGCCCACCTTAAATACTCTCTTGGTAAATTAAGGCAGGGCCCCACCACTGCTAGCCTAGAAGCCTGGAATTCCTTCTGCAAACTAAAATGACCAAGAACTTAGTTGGGATTAAGGATATAGGTCACTACTCCTAGGATACTCCCTTTGCTGGGATTAAAGGTGTGAATCACCACTCTCTGATCTCCCTAGACTGACTATGGTTAGATCCCTCTTATATATCTGAAACTTCTGGAGCTTTTATTCAATCCCCACAGTGATCTATTTAGCAGCAACATCCAAGGGCTGCTGAGTAGGATGTCTATTCTTCAAATTAAGCAGAATATTCTTTAGATGCCTGTTAGGTATGTGTGATGAACTCATTCATTGTTCTCATCAGTATAAACCATCTTTCATTATCACTTAAAATTAATTTTAGTTCAAAGGCAGTTTTGGCCAACATTAATTAGCATACTGACACCTGTTTGCTTCCTGGTCCCATATTCCATTTTTTCACTCAAAGGTGTTTTTCTCAAAGATAAGGTATATTTGTTTTAGATAAATATTGGAGTTTATTTATTAATTTAGTAAACTAACCCATGTCCTCTGATTAGTAAATTGAGACCATTCATATTTAAAGTTATTACTGAAAGGCATGTGTTTATTGTTGTCATTTTATTACTTATTCCATGTGCATATGTTTTCAGTTTTCATGTTCACTCTATGCATTTCCTTTTCTGAGAAGGCTAAAAGAGGACATCAAGCCCTATGGGAATAGGGTTACAAGTTGTTCTGAGTCGTAATGCAGGCACTAGGAATTGAACTTGAATCCTATGTAAGAACAGCCAGTATTTCTAATTACTGTGTTCTTCTTAATTTTTAAAAATTCTATTTATAATTTATAATTGTAGACCTATTTTATGTTCCAGATATTGTAGCTTTATTTGTTTTCTCTCTGTGAGTTCTTGAATATTTTTATTCCTCTCTTCAGACCAAAGTTTTGCTTCTAGTGTTCTGGGTGGTTTGATGGATAAGAATTCTTTTAACCTCTTCTCTGAGCCTGTTTAAGATCTTGATTATGCTGTAGACATGAAAACATCCTATATATATGCCTCAGAGGCTTCTGGTCACAGTGTCACTGGGCTAAGAAATCTTTACAATGGATTGCATTGCTTAGCTGGAGATGTTCATGGAGTTTAGGGAAAATCTTGTCACTGATAACTTCTAACCTATATCTAACTGGACTAACAGTGAATTAGAATTTCATTTTAGAGTCTCCCTTTAGCCCTTCAGCCTAAAATCTATTAACAACTTTCCTTAATGAGATAATAGCCTCTTACTAGTATAAATCCAGAATAAAAAAAGCAAACAAAAATGTGTTCTCTACCCTAATAAATGTAATCATGAGACTGACTGAGCAGACAACCCAACACATCAATTATTTAGGTTATGTATTGACATAAATATCATACAATTTACTAAATGGAACTCTAACTCCCCTCACACACTTTCTCAGCCTCTCTAGTCTTATCTTTGTTAAAAAAAAAAAAAAAAAAAAGGAGGGGGCACTTTTATTTCAAAACAAGCTAATCTATCATAATTTAGTATAAAAACAAAATACTAGATTTTCATGCCTGGTATCTCTTCATGCACCTGGAAAGCATCTTTCTAGATAATTGTATAAGAGCATCTATAAGGAAAGACAAATGGATCAGAAAACTTGAAAAATAGATATAGTATAAAAACTTGAAAATTTAAAAATAAATAAATGTAAACCTGATATTATGAAAGGAACTTAAGGGTTTGAAATTATTCATAAACATAAGGGTATAAATGTACAAATTAGATAGTATTGAAGGAAATTATCTATTTTATTTTATCTGTGTTTGGTGGGGAAGTTATGGTAGCCCTTAGAGACTGATGAACAAGTGTAAATCTATTTCTGTAACTTATTGACTCTTCTGGGTTCTTTTTCTAATTCCTCCTTAATTACATTTTCAGAATAACAAACTACTTAACGTTTTGGCTGACATATTCCCTGTGTGTAGATATTAGTGCCTTTAATTAGATTAGTGTCAAGTGTCACTGGTTGAAGAGGCTTCTCTGTCTGGAAGCTGACATTACAGATATCCGACTTAACTTATTGATTTTCTATTTAACTCTTATAAAAAGAATTTTATCTTGAGAACAGCTTAAGATGTGAGTTTCTATATATAGCATAGACAAAATTATGTTCTAAATAAGTCCATTATGAATTGCTTAAGACCAATCCAATAAAATTTTAAGGAAATTGTTATTCATTTCAAAACCCATGTGTAACATTATATTTACCCAGTAGATAACGAAATATTTGAATTTGTATTTCCATCATAAAATAATTCTTATTTGAGAGTCGGGAGGTAGTCATGCACAGCTTTAATCCCAAAACTTGGGAAGCAGAGGCAGGTAGATCTCTGTGAGTTCTATGACTGTCTGGTCTATAGAACTAGTTCTAGGATAGCCAGGGCTCTGAAAAGAAATCCCCTCTCAAATAAGTAAATAAATAAAATTCTGATTTGTTTAAGATGTGTGCTGTTCACATCATTAGCTTCTGCATGGAATTACTAAATGCGTTTCAATCTAAAGAGACTTTACCGTGATAAATGTTTCTCTAAACTTTTTTCTAGAATTAAAATTTAATTGGACTATAAAAATTAGGACTGTTTTTCAAGAATGTTAATAAACATTAAAACTTTTGCTTATCAAATGTAATCATTCTTAGCAATTTGAATCTTATAACGACACTCTTATCATTTCCTTAAGAATGATTTAAATATTATAAGTAGAGAGGTGCTATGAATAAATTATATGCAAAAGGCTGCAAGGAGATGCATTCAAGAGAATCTAAAAAAATAAGTAAAGAATAAAAGACAATTCAGTTTTGTGTTTATAATGCTTATTTACTTTTCCTTAAACGTTTTCATATATTGGTTCCTTTTGAATAGATAACTGTCAGCAATTTCTAACACATGAAGAAATATAATTATCAGCATGTTAGAAGATGTCAGCTTACCCACTCAGATATTTTCTCATAGAATAAATTTGGCCCTTAGAACAAGATAGGTGAATTCACATTCCATGCAACTATTTAAACTATCTCTGACTTTTTATGAAAAATATTTAATATACTCACATGACATTGACCAACACTGTACCTTCACATGTGCCCCCAAATTACTCCAGATACTAAGAAGACTATCCACACGTGTACTTAAAATACAGAGAGGAAATGAAGCATGTGGACTATTGTTATTATTATTATCTTGCAGGTAAGAGAATGGTGAGATATTAAGATTTTGTAATTTAGCTGCCAATTAACAAGAGAAGGCTATATTATAAAGGAGAGAGAGGAGCAACAGTTTGGACAATTGATTCTAGATGAAAATATTAAATAACCACCTCAGCAGACAGTTCTCAGAAAGATGGGAAAGTCTGTTAATGAACTAGGTTTCCCGGAGTATAATGACTGGGGTTCTTTATTTCCAATTTACTGAAAATGAGGTATGGATTAGTGATTAGGTGTTTGCTAGAGACTTTTAAGATCTTGCAAAAATCAAACTGTAGCTTGTGAAGGCCCCATCTGATGATATTACAAGTTACAAGTTTGGCATGTATTTATAAAAGTGCTGATATGGATAAGTTCAGTTAGCATAAGGATTAAAGAAAAATAATCCCTGCACTCAACAGATTTACAGTTCATATGAAGCGAGATGGACATGGATGACCAATTGCATCTGCCTTGCAAAAAAGTGAAAAGTGAAATTGTAGGGATGAGTAGAGTGTGAAATTATAGAGATGAGTAGTCTGAGATAATGGAGGAGGACTCATAGACCAGGTGACATTTTCTATGAAGAGAATATCCCAGCAAACAAAGCTGCAACGGACAAAGGAGTGTTTTCTCATGCATAAGCATAGAATGGTGTTGACTAAAGAAGGCTGGCGCCATGCTCATAAAAACACTTGAAAAGTTCATGTTAATGTGTCTAGTGGTAGGGATGTGGGTACACAGTTGTAATCCCTGCACATAAAGTGCTGAGACGGTTGAAACACAAATTTGAGACCATCCTTTGACTCTATATTAAGGAAATAAGTACATGTTGAACAATTGTATTTCACTGAATACTTGCAAATATACACAAACCCTGACTTCTATATAGAGCCATCTCATTTTATTCTTAAACTTTATTTATTATTTTACATGTGTGAACATTTTACTTGCACATATGTATGTGCACTGTAAGCATGCTTAATGCCCATGGAAGTCATAAGAGGGCATCACAGGTACTGGAACTGGAGTTACAGATATTTGGCAGCTGCCATGTGTGTGCTGGGATTTAAACTTGTGTCCTCTGTAAGAATAACAAGTGCCCTTAAAGACTGAGTCACTTCCCCAGCCATCATGTATTTTTAAAAATAAATAAACATTAAAATATATCAATCAATAAAGAAATGAGTAGGGTGTATTTTTCCCTATGTGGATGGAATCTGCTCATCATGGGACTGTGAGCAGATATCATAAAATTAGTGATATATTTGAGAAAAGAAAATATTATTAAAAATAACAAACTAAGAAAGGAGTGGCATGACCATAGTATTATCTTATGTACAGAGTTATTCTGATAACCTTAGAAAACTAAGAGTTAAACATTACTCAGTCACCATGGTTTATCTTCCAATTTAGAACCTCTTACATTGACATGAATAAGGTTTGCAGAATTTATATATAGTATGACCTTGATCTATTAAGTTTCTTATCAATTATCATAGATTTTCAAAAATAGAAACCTAGAAATAAACAACACTGTATCTGTGGAATAGATCACACAACGTTTGAAGAACAAAAGACAATTCTTTTTGCTAATAAGCTTTGCTTCTCTTACCAAAGATCAGTTAACTAAATGTAGTCTGAAGTTTCTGTCCAGTCAGAAACTCTCAAATCTGAGATAGCTGCTTCCCAAATAATTGACTGCTGGGCCAGTAGCTGAAGCACTTTACTATCTAGCTCTTACTCTTAAATTAACTTATAATTCTTATCTATATTTATCAATATGACTTTGTCCCTTTTCTCAATAAAGGCAATCTCATCTTTCTTCCTTTGTGTCTGACTCGTATCTGCCGATCTGCCTTTCCTTTTCCCAGAATTCTCCTAGTCTGGTTATCTTGCCTATACTTTCCACCTGCCTACTGGCCAATAAGAATTAACAAGCCAATACAAGTGACAAATCTTTACAGTCTACTAGAGCATTATCCCATAGAAATTAAAGGTGACTACTGTCCTTTAGGCATGGAAAGGAGGCTGCCCAGGATCTCCTTAATGTAGAATAAGAAAAAAGTCTAAAGCATGCAACAAAGCCTTTATAGGAAATAAAAAGTTCAAATCAATTGTGGACAATCTCCTGAATTACTAGTTTGGTGTATAATCTATATTAATGTTGATAAAGCATAGAAAATGGAAGGTTTGTTGCTATTTTTGTTTTAGCATCTCCAAGTATGCTAATTATTCCACTGTTTCTAGTGTGGTTTTGTTTGTTTGTTTTCTTTTTCTGAAAGGAATTTGGGCATCTTTACTAGATCCATTAGTGACCATTTAAGAGTGTGCAAGCAACAGCCATATAACTAACCTCATGACATGAAAATGAGTATACCAGCTTTCTGCCTGATTCGGGACACTGTGATCACTGTGAGATATCATTACCTTCACAGAGAATTAGAGTAGTATGGTGTATATCCTAAAGACACGCATTAGCAGCTTCCTGTGAAGCAATTATCTTCTATCTTCAGGACATATAGAAAAGAATTTCAATTAAGCAAATGCCTATAATAATTTAGCAGATGCACTTTCTTATTCTTTAGTTATTGAGAAACAAAACTTGTTGCTATCCATTTTTTTTGTCTTTTTTTTTTTTTTCTAGAGGCCAAATCATGGCACAATGGGATATTTCGAGCATTGTTCTGTTCACTTAAGGGAATCTGACACAGTGTCGACATTGGCGGTATCTCAGTCCAAGTAGATGTATCTGTCCTAATTCTAAGGCACTATACTCAGCACACAGAAATACATGAACGTCATCAGACTCGGACTCTTGTTTAGAGGCCTTTGTCTGTGTTCCCTCTTCATCTCTTTTTTCCTAGTGTCTCTTCGGCCTCCTGGTACATCTGTTCTTCTCACATCTCTGAGTTTCTTCTAGTCTCATAAATTAACAGTCCTCACCATAGCCCAGTGGTTTGAAATTCAATTGACCTTACTTTACCTTAGACATTTCTACAGTGGTTAGCCCCAGGGATTTCATTTCCTTATTGTAATCCGGAGTTCAGATTGCCATTCTGTATGAGCTTCCTGCCTATCACTATTAAATGTAAGGATGTATCCTTTGGACTTTTCATTTTTATACTCATAAGATATATGTAAATTATGTGGACTTTCCTAAAAAAAAAAATGAAGACTATCCATCTAAAGTGAACTACATAACATGACTGATGGTTTCATAAGCAAAGTAGGTGAGTGTTGCCTCATTAACCAGTATTTTAAGATACAGTGTGATACCAGGAAAATAGGGAATTGTTTAGTTTCAGCAGCACTAATCCACTGGGGGGAAATGTTTTCAGTGAAAATGATACAAAAAAGACTAAAAAGACTTGCCAACGTGCTTGGGAATCGAGTAGAGATGAGACCATGACTATAGGAGCAATGTGTCTTTGATGTGTTTGAATTTACGTGGTAAATGTTCACTGTCATGACTATTCTGGGGGAAAAATAATCAGATTTCCCTGTAAATGTCAAAAGTGCCCATAGATCTACAGCTTCATGCATGTTCCTCTTTCTTTGCCTCTCAACATTACATCCTTTGCACATTTAGGCTGTGACCAATGATAACCAATAACAATCTCTGTCAATCATTTTTACCCATCTAGCTCTTGTAATAAAAATGCCAAGCTTCTCAACTGACTTTCTTTTAAAGTTCACATTCATTTTTTTTTCTTTTTTTCCTAAAAGGGCAGTATAGACAGAGAAATTGTAAAATATACCTTGATAAAAATTTAAAAGCTGAAAGAATTTTAACAGATGGGATTCTTAGAAGCTTCTTATGTGCCTCACTATGCATACACAAAATGATTATAAAGTTTACACCAGCTCATTGGAACATCTGTATAAATATATAAATTATGTTTGAAATCCCTCTTTGTGTCTGAAAGAGCACTGTGATTAATTGCCCTTTCCTAGCACTCTCAGCAGAATAGAATAGTTTGCACTTAATCAGTCTCGAATATTTTTTTCCACTCTTCCTATCATGAAACACCTCTCATCTCTAGAATCCAACTTCCATTGATAAGTGTTGTTTATGAATTAGCTTCCTTTAGAATGAACTGTGCACATTATTACTCTCAGAAGCTTTAGCTTTACTCTTTATATTCCTTAAGTCATTGCCTACATATAAGATAAATACAAATATGATTAAAGTGGTTTAAGTGATTAAATAAATTAATAAATGGAGAGCTAACAAAATATCTCATCAGGCAAACATACTGACCACCAAGTGTGATATCTCAGCTCAGTCCCCAGGAACCACATCGGGGAATGAGAGAACTGATTGTGTTGTATGACATTTCTGACCCAACCTAACCCTGCAAGGTCCAAATGAATCTCTTCTGCCATTCTGCCAGCAGCCTGGCCTAACCCAAGGTTCAGCCTATGGCCTGCTTGATCCCAAATAATCACTGAAAGGCTTATATTAATTACAAACTGTTTGGCCTATGTCTCAGGCTTACTACTAGCAAGCTCTCGCATCTTAACCCATTTCTATCCATCTGTCCTGCATGTGGCCCATGGCTTACCTGTACTCCATTACGTATTGCTTCTTGAGAGGCTGGATTGCTTCTCTCCTGACTCTGCCATCCCTCCCCTGTATCTATGCTTGGATTTCCTGCCTGCTTCAAGCTGTTCTGCCATAGGCCAAATCAATTTCTTCATTATCTGATGGTGTTCACAGCACACACAAAGACATCCCACATCATGACTGCTCCAAGTTGTCCTGTCCACTACAAGTATGTCATGATATGTGTATGCTTCCCCAACATACCATGAAATAAAGAAACAATTAAAGGTGAGTGAAAAAAGAGACAAATTTTATACGTAAAATAGTTACTCAAGTACTCCTGTATTAGGGAGAGAAATAACACAGTGCCTATTTACCATAGTTTTACATATAGGAAAGATGGTTTGAGAAGGGATAATTGCAGTATGGAGACACACAATTCATTTTAAAATGAAATAAGATATTTTAAATAAAATTTGTAGTTTAAAAATATTTAACTGCTTCTATCTCATTTTTTCCAAAAACTTTATTTTTAACTAGTAAATTATTAATTAGATATATTCCCATTTTTAAATGTCCCAATAAAATGAGGCAAATATAGACCTCTGGCTAATGCTTTGAAATAATAGTCAATACTGTGGTGCATTAAAACATTTTTGAGAATTTCATATGTGCATATAATGTGCTTTGTTCATACCGACCCCTTTCCCTCTTCTCTAATTCCTCCCTTACCACCCCCAGCACCTTTTCCTCCCAGCTTCACGGTTGTTTCTTAAACCCACAGAATCCCTTACAGCTGCTAGTGTAGGGTGTAGGGCCATATACAGTAGACTAGATAGTCTCTCAAGCATCACATCATTAAAGAAACTTACTGCCCCTCCCCTGGTAGCCATCAGTTGTCAAAATCTCCTCAGCCAAGGATGATACTTCATGAGCCTTCATTCATAGATTTTGTATTACTCGATCTTTCTGAGGACTTGAAAATGCAGTCATAGCTTCTGTGAGTTTAGGTGTGCTACATTATCCAGCAAACACGGTACCTCTGGATCTTAAAACCTTTGGTCCTTCATCTGAAAGCCCATGAACCTTGGGAGAAGGAGTTGTAATAAAGATGTTCCATTTAAGACTAAGAATTCCATAGTCTTTTCTTCTCTACATGTTAACCAGTTGAAGATCTCTGTGTTAGAGACCATATGTTGCAAAATAAAATACAAATAAATGCTTCTCTGATGAAGGCTGAGACTTGCAGTAGCCCAAGAAAATTGAGTTAGTTACTTAGAGGCAGTTTAATATTATGTTCTTTTGACAAAATTATAGTAGTAGGCTCTTTTATAAGACTTATGACTGATGCAGCTATAGCTTCTTTGCCCAGTTAATGGTATGAGTTTTGTCTTGTGGAGCTGGCCTTGAATCTAACCAAACAGTAATTGGTCACCCCTATAATAATCATGCCACTATTTCACCATTGTGTCTGTAGTGTTTCATTTGGAGTGCATTGCTTTGAATGGCCCATATTCAATATATCTTGCAAGAATAAAATGGCATTTCTCATGATTGTCTCAAAACAACCAGAATAACTGTACATAAAAGAGTACGGTTATAATTTTCATCAGTATATAAAAAAAAAAGACTTTAGCATTAACTCAAAGCATTCATCTTACAAATGGCCAGATCCAATCAATCTATCTAGAACTTGAAAGAAACACTGTCCACTGATTTTCAACATCAAACACCCCTCATGTGTAGGTTTTCTGATTTCTTAATTAGTCTGTGCAGAAATCTTTTTGTAAAGCTATCTAAGGAGAAAGTATAACTCTGAGAATAAAGATTGGGGTCCACTTCATCCTAGAGATGATACTACTAAAGTTTATATCCAAATAAATAAATAAATGGATTTTTAAGATATTTTTCTCTTTTTTGAGATTATACTATATCATGAAAATCCTACTTTCCTCCTCTTATCTTTTAATTCTCTCTCTCTCTCTCTCTCTCTCTCTCTCTCTCTCTCTCTCTCTCTCTCTCTCTCTCACACACACACACACACACACACACACACACACACAATCTAACTCAGTCTGTATGGCTGTTTTCAGAGCTGACCATTTGATATTGGATAACTGTCGGGACTCTTCCTTGGGAAATGACTATTTCTGTACCTCTCTATATTCCTTAGTTGCTTGGTAGTTCTTGGATAGGGTCGATGTTTCATGAATTTGTTCCTATCTACATTAGCAAAGTCTGTTGACCTTGCTCAGCTCATGTTTAGGGAGTCAGCTGTAGTAGTGGCTTCCCGGGTCCCGGGCAGCCAGAGATCCTGGACCCACAGCTGCCGCCGGGACCGCTTATCCGCCCGCCGCCGCCCGGGTCCCCAGAAACGACTCAGACGCTTTTATTAACTTCATGCTGTTTGGCCTATGGCTCAGGCACATTGCTAGCTAGCTCTTATATCTTAAATCAACCCATTTCTATAATCTGTGGGCCACGTGGCGGCCCGTAGCTCACCCGTGCTCCTTACATGCTGTTCCTTTGGCGGCTTCAGCTCGGTCTGCCTGACTCCACCCTGCTTCTCCCACCTAAGCTCTGATTTCTCCTCCTACCTATTCTACGGTACCTGCCATGGCCCAAACCAGCTCCTTTATTTAAAGATACAGCACACACAAATGCATTCCCACATCAGTCAGCTTATTGAGACTTTATATGTGTGGGCTACTGACACTCCTGGGGGACAATCTCTCAGCAAATTTTCTATTCCTTTAGCTTACAACAAACTTTCTACCCACTTTTCTGAAATGATCTCTGGAACTTCAAGTGTGAAATTATATTGTAGATATTTAGGAACAGGAAATTCATATTTCTGCTCGTAGTTTTCTAAAATGGTCTCTGTTGCAAAAAGCAAACAACAACAAAATACCATTTCCTTGACTAAGGATGATAATTATATTTAGCTGTGGTTGTAAAGACAAATATTTAGGATGTCTTTGGTACTAAACTGTTTTTGGTAAGTAGCAGTTTTAAGTTGTTCCCCAAATATCCATGACTTAACTAGTCCTGGGGAATTAGTTAGGTTTTGAGGTATGATCGCCCTCTTATTGAATGGGTCTTAAGTCCATTTGAAAGCTGTTGGTTACCATGGTCTACACACTACAGACTGCATCTGCAGGGTGCTTTTTGTTGTCATTCACAGACATAATGACAGGTTAGGGATGTTGGTTGCTTTTTTTTTTTTTTTTCTTTTGGAAGCTTGAATAATGCTTTCTAATTATTCCCAGAATTCTGCTTGGTTTTATTTACCAGAAGCCAGATATTGGGAGAAAGCTGAAAGATCAAAGAGACTGAGGAACATGCCACAGTCACTTCTCATGAATCCTCAGACTGAATGCCTCTGAGTCCTCAACCAAAAAAGGAAGAGGGTCACAGTCAAAGCAAGCAAAGGGCTGAACTTCTGCCTCTTTCTGCCTTATTTCTTTTTCCGTCCAGCTATATCACTTCCTGGTTCAACTTTTCCAGTGCTGGGGTTAAAGGTGTCTGTGTGTGTGTGTGTGTGTGTGTGTGTGTGTGTGTGTGTGTGTGTGTGTGTGTGTGTGTGTTAATAAGCAGATTTAGATATTTTTAGGTAGAAAGTTAATAGGTTTCGCAATGAGGTTTTCTGGCCCAAGGCAACCAGATGTCCAGACCCACAGACCTGCTGCCCCAAACCTCTTAGCCACCCTCCTCTGCTCAGGCCCACAAAATGACTCAGACACTTATATTAAGTTCATGCTGTTTGGCCTATGGCTCAGGCACAGTGCTAGCTAGCTCTTACATCTTAACTCAACCCATTTTCATTAATCTGTCTACCACATCACCTGTGTTCCTTACATGCTTCTTTGGGTGGCTGGCTCTGCCCTTCCTTTCCTACCTATTCTGATTTCCCTCCTACTTTTTCTATGGTACCTGACATGGGCCAAAAAAGCTCCTTTATTTAAAGATGGATATTCACAACATACAGAAAGACATTCCCATATCAAATAGGATGCATTCTTTAATACCTTCAGATCAGAGTCATCAAGTTTTCTGAAGACATATAGAATAGCAGGTTATTCAATAATTCAATATGGATTTATGATAAATGCTTTACACTGAATATGCCAAGAGATCCATTCATGAAGCCTGCATGTCCCTGTTACTAAGTCATCTATGGTACTTTTTCATTGGCTATTAGTACATATCAGAGATCAGTCCCTTGGTTCCTGCCGGTCTCTAGCCTTCTGAATTTTTGGCTCACACAGTTTTTCATATCCTGGACTTATATTCTAGAGTTTTCTGATTCATAGTATCCTCATGTCATCATATTTTCTTGAATTTTCTCTCTACCTTCCAGCAAGTGAGCCATGTTTCTGAATTAGCCTCACAGCTCCTTTCTGAAGACTTTTTGAACAAATTTCTAGATCTAACCAATTGTAATGTATAATTAAGAAATACATGTTAATTAGATTTTTAGGTATACAAAGATATAATTCAATTAGATAGGTAATCTTCAAACACTTCTAAGACCTACAGAATATGGAATTCAAAATGTTTTAAGAGCTTAGACTTTTCTGGACAGTGAGACAGTTCTGCTCCTGGCAGCACTAATTTACTTCAAGAGAAAAATGGGCATTGAAGAAACTCCATATGGAGTCCATTTGTGGCAATGGTTAGCCACTGGACAAGAACCTGTTCTTATATTGACTGCTTGACAGTATGCTGTTTAAACTGGGCATGCAGGTTCCAAAGGAAGATAACCTCTGAACTTTGGCAGAACAAGCCGAGATGGTCATTCAGGTTCCTGCTTTACAGAGAAAACTATCAGACATTCTTCAGGACTCGAGAAAAAGCAACTGATGAACTGTGCCAGAATGGGCAGAGCAGATTTCCTGCTTCACTGAAATGAAAAGAGACTCTGGGCCTATAGGCTGAAGATAGATGTCCCAACTTTATAAAGGAACTTTGGGTGACTCTCCAGGCAGATAGGTGTCATCTCTGTCCTTTCTAGATTTTAGGAGTCGCTTGCACTTCTGGTTTACTTGGGTAAATATGTCCTTCTGTGGTCTTTGATGTAGTTGAAGATTAGATAGTTAGAGGTATAGTTTTTCTTAGTCATTTGAAAGATATATTAGATATAAAACTTTAGATTCATAAAGATAAGGTAGATGATAGAATATTTTCTTTAATTTTGCTAAATACAAATAGACTAGATATTGTAACTGTAATTCTTGCTTAATAGCTATTTTGTTATATATAATTTTGCCATGTTAAAATTGAAACCTTCCTTTTTGATTAGACAGAAAGGGGGAAGTGATGTGGGAATGCCTTTCTGTATGCTGTGAATATCAATCTTTAAATAAAGGAGCTGTTTTGGGCCATGACAGACACCATAGAAGAAGTAGGAGGAGAAATCAGAGCATAGGTAGGAGAAGCAGGGTGGAGTCAGACAGACGGAGCAAGCTGCCCAAGTAGCAACATATAAGGAACACAGGTGAGCCACGGGCCACGTGTCAGACAGATTAATAAAAATGGGTTGATTTAAGATATAAGAGCAAGCTAGCAATGTGCCTGAGCCAGAGGCCAAACAGCATAAAGTTAATATAAGCATCTGAGTCATTTTTGGGGGCCTGAAGAGCAGCAGCGGGCGGCTAAGCTGTCTGGTGTGGCAGGTCTGTGGGTCTGGGCCTCTGGCCGCCCGGGACCAAGAAACCCCACTACAACAATTGTCTTCTTGAAATACTAGTCACATGACAGTACTTAATTGTGAAACATGGCCATTTTCAAAGATTCCCTCCCACATATTCCTTATATAGGCCATATACCTGTTTGAAAGTAAAATTGCAGAAACTGACCTTTTCATTATTTGTATATCTTTTCAGATGAACATGCTATAGTAAAGGTGAAGTACAAAATGCAATAGGCAAGAAAAGAGAAAGAGAAAAGTCGCCTTAGACTCTTTCTTACAGTGAAACAGTACTCTGATGTGAGTCTATTAACATCCACATTTCCTTAATAGAGCAGAAATTAGCAGAGAATAGTTAAAAAATAAGAAGCAAAATATTTTTAATTGGAAAGGGCCCCATTTGACCAGGAGAATTCAAATTTGTATAGATATGTTAAATGTGATGTGTAAGATCCTTTAAAATGCTCCCCTTTCTTTGGTGGAGGCTGGCTTCAGGGCCAGTTGTTCAGAATGAGTCTTAATGAACAACATGTCTAGGTAAAGATCTCTGTATTGGTAGGGTAAAATAATATAACACCATCCCTAATAATAATGTCATTAAAACAACAGTGGAAAATAAGAGTTCCAAAATATAGTTGGAGAATAATATTTTCTTCAAATTCAATATAGTATGGTATATATAATTATAATTATATTTTAAAATGAGATATGGCTTTTTAAAGAAAAGAGAAAATTTCAGAGCTCTGCATTAAATATTATAGTTTGTTTTTGTTCTTAAAATTTCCATTTATTCTTATGATTTTTTTTTTTTAAGACTTGAGGTATTACAATAGTCCCGACTGGTTTTATGATTATATTTTGAGACTTTTATAGGTTTACTTAGTGATAATATAGAGTTCCTTCCTCACCTTCCTCTCTTCCATTGGTACACCTCCTCTCTGCAAGTCCCCTTCTGTTTCCAAGTCTTTGGATGTATGAGCCAGGGTTGGACGTTATTCAGTGAAGCAAGTCAGACTTATTTGGAGATACAAGAAAATTGCGCTTCCTTTTCCAATGCACATTTATTACCAAATAGTATGATTTTATTTAAAAATGAGGAGTTTCATGTAGTTTTATAAGAAATAAAAATATCCATAAACAAAATGAAAATCAATTATTACAGATGCATAAATGAGGATTCATCCCTGTACAAAATATCATAAACTATAAGACTTTATTTTCTGTTTTTCCTCACTCATATTAGTTAATTGCAATTTTAAATGCAATTTAACTACTTACTTTGTCATTATGAAGTTTACAAATGAGAACATGGAATTATTTTCTAGAACAATAAAAAATAATCATAAAAATGTACACAGATAAAATTTCTCAGCAAAATACAATAAATATGTATATATTATTATACCAAAGAAAAGAAAATATTATTAAAAATTTAATAAAGTTTCAGGCTGGAAGGGTGAATCAACAGTTGAGTGCACTGACTACTCTTTAAAGGACCTGGGTTTGATTTCCACTATACACTTGAAGACGCGCGCAATCATCTGCAGCTCCAGCTCCAGGTATTTCTCATGCACTAGGCACATACATGCTGCACAAATAAGTGCAGGCAAAATAATCATATGCATAAAGTAAAATTAAATTTAGAAAACAATTTAATTGTTCAGTGGTAGTGGTTCATGCTTTTAATCCCAGTACTCAGGAAACAGAGCCAGTTGGATCTCTTTGAATTTAAGGCCGACCTGGTCTACATAGAGTTCCAGAATAGCCAAGGCTTCACAGAGCAACTCTGTCTCTAAACAAACAAACACAAAAACAGACAAACAAAAAAACTTAATCAAAAAGCATGGAAATAAATATAAATTTTAATTGTATGAATGAGTTATATTTATTTATAAATATAAAAAATATTTGGCTACCTTAATTCATTTAGAAGGCATTAAGTTTTTTTGGGTTTGGGTTTTGGGTTTTTGAGACAGGGTTGCCTCTGTGAAACAGTCCTGCATATTCTGGAACTCACTTTGTAGTCTAGGCTGGCCTTGAACTCACTAATATCCACCATGTGCTGGATTAAAGATGAGCACCACCACCACCAGGCAACAACTTTACCTTAGAGGGGACAAATATGATTAAAGCCAGTACTTTAAAATTATATAATCCTGACTTTTCATGTTTCCAATTCTTTTTCTTTTTCAGTAATTACTATCCCCTCTCTCTCCTTGATATCAAAGAGTGAGCTACTTGAAGGAGCACACTGAATGACTTAAACAGTTTATATCATACAAGACATTTGTAGATGAATTGGTCGGAGTCCAGACATAGCAGTTCACACTAACTACTTACTGAAAGCTGACAGGCCGTGGCTAGGAAAAAAAACCGCACTGTGTGACTTTGTATAGCCTACAAACTGCCTAAGTTCAGTTAATATTTTTGCCTGACTTAGTCAACCATTAAATAAAAAGTTTCCGAAATCCTGGTATCTCCTTCCATTCTCTTATTTTTAATTAAAGCTACAGAGAATCATTGATTGAAATGTCTTTTATCCTCTTATTGCTTAAAAAAAAATTACCTCAGTCTTTTATACTCCTCCTTAATCATGGATGCAAATAAAATTCAAAGTGTAATCAGCAGCTGCTGAAAGCGAGCACTGAGCAAACTGGGTTGCCATGGAAACCGCGAAGTCAGTCCTTGACCAGACAAAGAATAATACCTGGTGTGTGTGCATGTTTGAGTGTTTGTGCGTGTGTGTGTGTGTGTGTGTGTGTGTGTGTGTGTGTGTGTGTGTGTGTGTGTGTGCGTGTGTGTTTGTGTGTGTGTGTGTGTATGTTTGTGTGTGTGTTTGTGTGTGTGTGTGTGTGTGTTGTGCTGCGTGAGCTTAACAATTTACAAAGGAGAACTAAAAATATCTCAAGGTCTCTCACATCATCATATTGTTCATCTTGAGATATTTAAGTTAAAGGTGAAAGAATGAATTCAACTATTGCATTAAAATAAGAGCAGACTGATTCTCATTTGAGGCAGGATAGTGCTATCATGTGTGAAGCTACGGCTATGAACGTGGTCTGATTAAATCAGAATCAAACACATTAAATATTGTAGGCATCACTCTGCAAACAAATAAACAATTAACATAATTATATGGCTTATTATTGCTGTCATTATTCTTGCCTTCCCCTTTCCAACAGACATTGCAGCATTGTAATTTTTTTTTCTCCTGGGAAAGAATTATCTCCCACTCTAAGCTGTTGGGGGAAAGTATTGTCAAGCTTTTGAAAAGTTGGATATAAAGGTCATCCCGCTAAGGGATTTTCAGCAGAAGTAAACACATACTGAGAAGTAATGCTTCCCCACAGTCTTGTTCAACCCAAACACAATTTTAAACTGACAGGCGCAGTGTTCGAGTGTCTTAATTTGGCATATGTAATGGGCACGACAGGTAATTTTATTAGAATGCAACCATTATGAACACAGATTAAAAACTAAACTCATGAATAAGTCTTATCGATAATTTTTAGCTTCAAGTTTTGTTCTAGGTTGTCAAAACATTTGAGAGGAAAAGTGTTCCTGATTAGTAAGAATGAAAAGCGATTGCTTTTGTTGGCAGAGAATCATTTTGGGACACATGGCTAATTGTGTGCCCACCAGCAAAGCAAGGGGAAAGACACATGTTCCCTGTAGCCCTTTTACTGAGAGTAGAAGGGCCCTTCTTCCATGCATCTCGTCTTAAGCCTGGATGCTGCTGTTTTTTCTGCCCAGTGCTTTCTTCATTAACCGAACAAAACAGGTCAACGTGATTCTCCCAGATTTCCAGCTGAGAAAACATAAGCAGAGAAAGTTCAGTGGCTTGTCTGAGATGGCTGAACAAGTTATTGACAGGGGAAAAATCAGAATTTCCACAGAAGAGACTGACTTTATCCTGATCCGGTGAATTAGGAATGGAGTTAGGGAATGGCAAGAAGATCCACGGTTGGAAAAAGTAGTTGTAGCCCAAGATGTATCATTTAAAGCCATGCATGGGGTCTCAAGTAACACAGGAAGCAAAATAAGAATGTGGTTAGCAAGGATACTGATAACATTCCTTCTGCTCATTTGCCTGTTTTGAAGGCAGAGATTCTTCTCCCAAACTATACTTTAATGTTGTTTCGAGCAGTCATTGGTTCCTGGCAGTACACTTCTTGGTCATTTCCAGGAACCGTGGAACCCACACTTGTACTCATTCTCTGTATTTGGAAAGTCTTAAAGATGGAGCAGTTATTTGCCATTCATACAGTACACAATTTATTTTATCTGAGTTTATGATAGTTGTTCTCAAACTGTGGGTTTTGAGCCCCTTGGGGTATAACAACCTTTTCACAAGGGTTGTATATCAAATATCATTTATATCAGATATTTACATTATGATTCATAGCAGTAGCAGAATTACAGTTCTGAACTAACAACAAAATAATTTTATGGTTGGGAGGGTCACTGCTAAGTAAAGAGCTGTGTTAAATGGTCAAACATTAGGAAGTTTGAGAACCAAAGGTTTTTAAAATACTGTATACTAGATTATTGCCTTCATGTACTTTCTATGAAGATAGACCTACTGACTTAACTTTTATCAATAGAATAAGGTAAAAATGGCAGTGTGTCACTACCATGTTTAATATAGAAGAGAGAAAAAATAAAAGAAGGAAGGAAGAAAAGAAAGAGAGGAGAGAGAGGGGGGAGAGAGAGAGAGGGAGGAGAGAGAGAGAGAGGAGAGAGAGAGAGAGAGAGAGAGAGAGAGAGAGAGAGAGAGAGAGAGAGAGAGAGAGAGAGAGAGAGAGAGAGAGGAAAACTACTCTTGGAGTCAGTGAGATGGTGCTGGCAAGATGGTGCCCAGGGAAGACACTTGCCACCAATCCTACCAACTTCTTGGATGCAGTTAGATGAAAGAGATAATCTGCTAACCCACAAATTGTCCAGGATCATTCACACATGTTCATGGGCATTCATGTGCATTCACATGAAGACACACACACACATACACACACACACACACACACACACACACACACACAAAGAAAAACGTGCCTTAAAACTAACCAGCTACCTCAATTTAAAACTGGGCATAAAATTTCTCATTTTGAAAAAGTATGAGAAATTTTATAGAAGATTTTGGAGAAAAGTATAGTACATTTTGCAACACAACCTGGCAGCCTTGATGATTCATTGTGCATTTAAAAATCATTTTATTAGATAATATATAGTGCAGTACTGATCTCAAGTAGTAAGCAAACAATAAACACAGATGTACATTCTTCTATGTAATAAAACGTTAAGACTGTTTCCCTCTGCATATTAAAAAAGACAAATGCCATGCATGTACTCTGAAACTAGCTTTTAGCTATAAGCTGTTGCAGTGACTCATCACAATATACGGAAGCATGAAAGACACACTCCCTCTTATGCTCCTTTACTCTACTACAGTCAGCGTTGGAATCCACCCTCTTAATTTACAGCGTGTTTCTTTCCTGCATCCTTGCTGCCTTAATGATACCATCATCTTACAAACTCATTAAGGTCCCACATAAGTTTATGAGTGTTGCGCTCGCAACTTTACTTCTCAGAGCAGTTTGGAAACCTGCAGGGACAAAGAATTGCTACAGATGGACCGTTATGCAAAACTGAGCCTATCAAGCCTCCCGTACACTGGAAAAAAAAAAGTATTTTGGAACATAAAAGCAGCATATGTTTGTGATGTAGATGGAGGTCAGATTTGCACACCAATCGCTTTTCATTAGCTGCTAAGAGGTACCTGACCATAGGGACTTACTGATGACTTTATGAGGTCTGCTTAAAGAAACATATTGATCATTTACTTGAATATAAACCTCCTGCTCTCAAACAAAACATGATTGAAACAGGAATATAAATGCATGAAAGTGAATTTCACTTTAATGCTGAGTGAGTAAAAAAGAATCCAATGGCAGAGTAGTGCATCTAAAAATTCCAGTGTGCCTGAAAAGGATTCTCTGAATAGGACTTCCTGAATTTTCAAGTACAGGGGGAATAGGAGCCTGTATCCACCATCCCACATTCTTTACTACCCACTGTCAGTTATAAATCTTATGTTCATTCTTAGTGTATCATTAGTGAGATTATACTCTTTTCATAAGCTTTAGCATTTAGGACCCTGAAAGAGTATCTAAAAACTGCTGATGCACGCCAGAATTAGCATACAGTTTACAGTGAAATATGTAAAGTCAAGAATATACAAACATATCAAAGTAATCTCACTGAGAAACAAAGAGCAGGAAGGAAAAAGGATTGGCCTTTACAGCTCTCTACTAATTTTTTAAAGTGGAAAGTGTAAGTTTAAGCTCACTAGTGTGAGCTGACAAGAAACGCCATGCTACTATTGATGGCATTCATTCCAAAGTGAAAAACAAAGAGAGCAGACACCTAAAAAGACGATTAATCTTGTGGGAACCACATTTGCTTGATGAGTATGTATGTATCCTTGACCTCAAGCTATTGGATAAATTGCTTTTCTGGGGTCAGATGTGGACATAGTGATGGATTATGGGGCTCATTGCTCCCTGACTCATCAACGGTTGTCTGATTACATCAGAGAAGCCTATTTAGCTGACAAATACTTAGATTGTATTCAGTACTACAAGATAATTCAAATTATGAATTTACCTTATTTAAGAATTTCTAAGATGAAATACCAATCCACTACCAGGATTATTGAAAACAAAAAAGCCTTAAAGTTTAATATACTGTCCATGAATTGTTAAATCTTAAGTAAAAAATATCGTTCAGAGTCAGCTGTGGAGTTTAAACATCTGTCATCCCAGCACTGAGAGACTGAAGAAGAAGTAATGGTCAGAGTTCAAGGCCAGCCTGAGCAACACAGTAAAGCACACCTCTGTCTGGATGACAGAGTGAGAGGCTGTCTCAAAAATTAAATTTGAAAGAATAGTATTCACTTTTATGAAATACTGAAGATAAAATTAAGAATGTAAATGAACACCGGAGACAATTACAGCAGACGCAGCTGTATGTAGCTGAAGAGTAAGTTGGCATGAAAATGGAGAAAGTGATAAAAATGAAAATCTGTAACAAGTACAAGTATGCATATGTTTGTATATGAGTAATTACTTAGCGGACTTCTTTCATTTTAATGACTTCTTTCTAATACAGAATTAGAATATTATACTTCATATGCTCACATTGTTTTAATTTTAACAATAATAATAATAAATTATTGTGTAAACAAAAATAATACCTCAACACGCGTAATTCAAGTCATAATATTGCTGCTGCTAAGTCAGAACCCACATTTCTGTGGGTGTTTCATTTTGGAAAGGACACAAAGATGTCAGGGGAAAGTCAGGAAGTAATAAACAGCAGCATCCTTTATCAGGAATGCTCTCATTTGAGAAAGCTGCCTTAGTCTCATGGCAACAATTCATCAAGCCTCAATGCATGCTGGGAGGAACCAACTACATTCCAGTCTCGCAAATGTGAGGAAACGAAGACAAGTATGCTTGGAAGGCATCCTTCTTCCCAAAGCCTGGGTCCTGCTATAATTCTTCTCTACTTAATCTGCTTTATATTTCACCAATAAGGAGTGCTCTGAAACACTGTCAAACACCCATCAAGCTTTTCCTTCTTGTCAAAAATGGGTGTATTCATTGTTGACTTTTAATCGATTCATCCTGCCCCTCTATTTTTCTGGAATAAATTGATATAAAGGATGTGTTGATTATTTTCATATTTTTACCTTGAGAAAATCTGCATTCAAATTTTTTTCAGAGTTTATTCCTAGAAAAATTACTGTCAGTATATATCAGTGGGGCTCATGTGTTGAGTTGAAGTGCTTTCAAGAATTTTTTTTTACTTTAATTCGTACATGAAATTCAAATTTTTATATAACTTGAAGAACAATTAAATGACTAAGCTAACAGCAACAGATATGTTAGTTAGTAAGAGGGGTCCTCTCGTTATCAGAAACCAGCCTCGTTGAGCATCAGTGCAGTGGATGACTCTTTAGGGATCTATGCATCCCAGTAAAGTGACTCCAATTTTTGCAGTTTTTCTCAGTGACCATTTCTGTAGGAATGTCTACAAGAAACACTTTTCTCCTATTTATTCTTATTCACTGTTACCCTGTACTAGAAAAAAAGGAAAATTTACAATTCCCAGTGTGTATTTTTATTTACATTTACTAATAAATAATGGGAAATAAGGAGCGTGTCAATAAAACTATGAATTTTTAGGTTATTCCTCTAACTGTAGGAAATATAAACGTCTTCCAAATATATAAAACTCTAACTTTATTTTTTTTCTGACAAGAGCATTATATATGCAATTTTTAAGAATTAATAAAATGAAATTTTAAAATAACCATTTAAACTCAAGGTAATTAATTTTAATACTGTTTTTAAATGTCACAATTAAAGGTATGAATTAGTTGGTTCCTTTCAAGTTAGTAACTTTCTTTGCCAAATGAATTTAGTTTAAGTTCCTAACTATTAAGAAATAACTACATAATAAAAAAGGTTAATACCAGGATATTAGCAACACAATGCCAAAGATGGAGTGCATTCAATCTGTCTGACATCAAACAATTAATCATTTTTATAGCTTGACCACAGAGTAAAGGACACCATCTTCAAGATTTCACACACACACACACACACACACACACACACACACAAACGCATCCTACCTGTGGAAACGCTGAGAACTTCTAGTATTTTAAGTTTGCTGAGGTCTGAGCATGCTTGGTGTAAATGTAATTGGTATGTAGCAGGGAGAATTTCTTTCATTCGCTCACATTTGTGCAACTGCAACATAGAAACAACACTGAGGCAAATGTAAAAAAGCATCTTAGTCCAGTCAAGAGAAGAAAGTCTTTCCAACATGTGTCTAACCCTAATGACTAAAAAGAAAACCAAGATGTTTAGATAAATGAGCCTCAGGCTACAGCCATTTTTCTCTGATTCACCACACTTGCCTCTGGAATGGATATTTTCTTACAGATTTGAACATCCACAGCCTTGTTATCTAACCAACCAATTCTGCTTGCCTTGTGGATGTTTACAGCATCTCCAGCATCCTTAGTCATTACCAATAGAATTTCTCTCCATTTTACAATGAGCCTGATATGCTTAAAAGCACAGCCCCTGGAAAGAAAACTTGCCCTTGGATATAAACTTGAATCCATGTATTTTTAGTTTAATGGTAACTAGTTTAAGCACTTCTGTGGCATGGGATGATCTATGTAACAGTGCAGTTCTAGTACTAGGTATTCAGCAAGAATTAGTTTGGTTAGCACTCTCTAGCTTGCTTTATGCTATGTACAGAAGGAAATGAAGGAGACAAGGTGTATGACTGGGTACTCTTATCACTTTTTATATGTGTTCTTAATAGTCTGGTTTAGGAAAGAAAGGCTCCTTTGGAGTGTGTTTCTAAACTGTTCTACATAGGGCTTGACAAAAACATGCTACTGAATCGGTAACACTGGGATACTTATATTTCCATATTTGTACACCAATGCTGTTCACATTTCCACACATGTTCGAAGATACCTACAAGTGCTTTAAAGCATTCTCAGAACTAGATAGATGGATAAGTGACTAAGAGCACTAGCTGCTTTTTCCACAGTACCCAAATTTAATTTCTAGGACCCACATGATACCTCACAACCATCTTGAACTCCAGATACAGAGTATAATGAACTCTTCTATGCTTCCCAGGCTCTGTGCATGCACATGGTTTATACAGGCAAAATTCTCGTACACATAAAGTAATAAAAGACTCTTTCCCAGGAATTGTTTTCTGTATAGAACTTAAATTGAGATCAATAAGATGTAGGTGTTTAGGCAAAGCAGATTGAGGTTTTTGAGGGACAGAGTTTGTTTCACCATGAAATGCTGATATTAGCTGGAAAACCTCTCTGTGTCTATAATTCAATATCATTTTAAACTCTCTGGTTAATGAGGCTAGCAGCAGCCTCTGTCTCCTGGGCCTTGCCAATTTGAAGCCACCTCAGTTGTAAGCTGTCAAAACTTTATTGGTTTAATTTGCTTAGCTGTGAAAATACAAATTAGATACTTGAAAATTAAAAGAAACTGTTGTCTTTCTTATGATTCTAAAAGTATAACCTGATAGTTCTCTGGATTTCCTGGGTGTCTGATGTTATGTTCTTCCTTTTCATTTCTGATTCTATTAATTCGCATACTTTCTCTACTTCTTGGTTAGTTTGAATAAGGGTTGATCTATCTTCTTGACTTTCTCAAACCTCACCAGATAAGTTTTCTTGCATAAATGAACACAAAAGCCCACAAGGAGATATGGTATGGAGAACAAGAGACTATAAAGTACTCTATCTAAATAAGATATCTGCATCTATACCACAGCCCTTTCTCAAAAAGTTCACAAAAATTGAGAAAGGTGAGGGAGAAGGACTTTAGGTGCCAAAGGTGGTGAATAGCTTCGAGGAAATGAGTGTTTTCTGGACAGAGAAAAGAAATTCACAGTAGTTGTGTTAGCACCATCAAGATCTGTGCAAACCCCAACCAGACATTATCTCATAATTGACAGCATAGGTGGCCAGGAAGCCCCATACCATCTAAAAAGTAGTGCATTGCTAGTTTCTCAGAGTGGAGAGTCATGGTTTTGTTTTTTGTTTTTTGTTTTTTTTTTTTTTTTTTTAAGGGTGTGGCCTTAATTAGATGTAACTCTATCTAGTGGATCACCACACATTCAAGAGCATATTGCCTCACTGACCGGATTCAGTATCTAAAAAAAAAAAAAATAAAGCAAACAAACAACAAAATCTTGAGAACACAGATGAGTACAGAACAGTGTGTGGATCTTTTGAGGGGTTGGGGAAAGTGAGTGAATATATCAAAATACAGTGTATAAAACATAAATAATTAATTTTTTAAAAGAAGAATTTATGAATTCATAAGTATTGGGGAATCTTAGCTGGGTCAAAACATGTCTGTTGAAAAACCACAGGGTAGAGAGTGAATTCACCTGCTCCCCATTGCTCTGTGCAATCACAGCTCAGGCCAGTTAGCACAGCTCTTCATATAATATCAAGTCTTCCTGTAGACGCTAATACTAGTATTTTAAACATATGACTTTTGGGTGTCAATATATTGATCTAGATGGTAGATAATTGAAAAGGAATATCACATATTATTTTCTTCTAGTCACTCACATTGCTTAGTAGGAATACAAGTGGGTATGGGACATCTGCTATCAGTACAAGTGGAGAAAACTGAAGAGCCAACTCTTTGATTCATTGATTCGTTGTATTGCTCTCTTTGTTTCTATTGATTTCCTCCCTAAGTTTGATTAGTTCCTGCTGTCTGCTCCTTTTATGTGAGTTTGCTTCTAATTGTTCTAAAGCCTTCAGCTGTGCAGTAAGTTTCCTGTGTGAGATGTCTCTAGGTTTTTCATATAGGCATCTAGTGCTTTATGAGTTTTCCTCTTAACACTGCTTTCATTGTGTCCCATAAGTTTGGGTGTGTTGCAGATTCATTTTCATTAAATTTTAAGAAGTCTTTGATTTTTTTCTAACTTCTTCCTTGATCTAGAGGTGGTTCAATTGAGAGACATTCAGTTTCCATGAATTTGTAGGCTTTCTGTGATTTTTGTTGTTGAACTCTAACTTTAGACCATGGTGGTCTGATATGATACAAGGAGTTATTCCCATTTTTTTTTTGTATCTATTGATATTTTGCTTTATGACCAATCATGTGGTCAGTTTTAGAGAAAGTTCCATGGGGTACCAAGAAATAGGTAAATTCCTTTGTGTTTGCGTGGAAGGATCTGTATATATCTACTAAGTCCATTTTGGTCATAGCATCTGTTAGATGTCTTACTTCTCTGTTGTGTTTCTGGCTGGTTGACCTATCCAAGGGTGAAAGTGGTGTATTGAAGTCTCCCACTATTAGTATGTGGGGTTTAATGTGAGGTTTAAGCTTTAGTAATGTTTCTTTTATATATGTAGGTGCCCTTTTGTTTGGGGCATAAATATTCAGGACTGAGACTTCATCTTGGTGAATTTTTCCTGAGATGAATATGTAATGTCTGTCCCGGTCTCTTTTGATTGATTTTAGTTTGAAGTCTATTTTTTTAGCTATCAGGATGGCTACACCAGCTTGTTTCTTAGGACAATTTGATTGGAAATTCTTTTCCCAGACTTTAATCATAGCCCATGTCTGTCTTTGAGGTGTGTTTCTTGTATGTAGCAGAAGAATGGCTTCTGTTTTGTATCCATTGTGTTAGAATGTGTTTTTTTTTTTATAGGTGAATTGAGTCCATTGATATTAAAGAAATATTAATGACCAATGATTGTCATTTCCTGTTATTTTTGGTGGTAGTTGTGTTTCCCTTCTTTAGGTTGTTCTGTGGGGATTATCAATTGTTTGTGGTTTCATGAACATATCTGGTTTCTTTAGGTTGGAGTTTTCCTTCTAGCACTTTCTGTAGGGCTGGACTTATGGATACTTATTGTTTAAATCTGGTTTTGGTATGAAATATCTTGTTTACTCCATCTGTGGTGATTGATAGTTTTACTGGGCACAGTAGTCTGGGTTTGCAGCCAGTGCTCTTTTAGTGTCTGTTAACATCTGACCAGGACCTTCTTGTTTTCATTGTTTCCATTGACTAGTTGGGTGTAATACTCATGGATCTGCCTTTATAGGTAATTTGACCTTTAAAGCTCTTAGTATTTTTTTTCTTTGTTATGTAGTTTAGTGGCTTGATTATATGTGGTGAACAGAATTTTTTTGGGGGGGTGTCTAGGCTATTTGGTATTTCATACGCTTCTTGTATCTTTATAGGCATTTTTTTTCCTATGGAAATTTTCTTCTATGTTTTTGCTGATTATATTTTATGTGTCTTTGAGCTGGTATTGGTCTCCTTCTTCAATTATTCTCATGTTTGATCTTTTCATGGTGTCCCAGATCTCCTGGACTTTTTATGTTACTACTTTTTTTGGTTTTACTGTTTTTTTTAACTGACATATCTATTTCCTCTATTGAATATTTCACTCCAGAGATTCTCTCTTCCATCTCTTTCATTCTGTTGGTTATGCTTGCATCCGTGATTCCAGTTCGTTTCTTCAGGTTTTCTAATTCCAGCTTTCCCTCCATTTGTGCCTTCTTTATTGCTTCTATTTCAATTTAAAATTCCAAGGATGTTTTCTTCACCTGTTTTTTTGTTTTGTTTTGTTGGGGGGGGGTTGGTTTTCTTTATTTTCTTTTAGGGATTTGTTCAATATTTTGTTTGTATTTTGTTTGTATTTCTTTAAAGGAGTTTTTTGTATCCTCTTTTAAAACTTCTATTATCTTCATAAAGTTATTTTTAATGTCATTTCCTTCTGTTTCTTCCTGTTTCCTCTTCGTTGTTATGCTCAGGTCTTGATACTGTAGAACCAGCAGTTTCTTCTGGTGGTGTCTTGCTGTACTTTATATTGTTTTATATATAGATCTTGCACTGGCATCTGCCCATTGCTTCCTTGGTTCACTCTTATTTAGCTCTTGCTCTTAGTCGGTTGTAAATCTGGGGGCTGTGGGTCTCTAGTAATTTCAAGGGCTGCTCTTATTTGGCTCTTAGTTGACTCTAGGCAAAGGAGCTGTGTGCCTCCAATTGTCACAGGGGTTGTTCTTTGTAGGGTCTTCTTTGGCTCTTAGTTGGCTCTTAGCTGTGGAACAGGAGGCTTCAGGGTCTCCAGTTGTTGGTATGTGATGATAACACACTGCAATTTGGACATGTTTTGGCCTGTGGGATGTCTGTCCAGCTGTGTTTTTCTGGGGATTGGGCTTGAGGAGGCTCTCCCAAATTTCTTTGGTTTAGGGAAGAACTGAGTATGGTTGGGGTGCTTGGGGCTGTGTCCCTGGGCCAGGGTTCGGGGACCGTAGTCTCCACTTGGCCTGAGGGTCAGGGTGCCACTCACCTCTTAGTCGACTGTGGACCAGGAGGGACAGTAATTTCATTTTCTTTCCACCTAAATTTTCCACCAATATATTTTCATTTACAGAGTGTAAATTGACTGAATATGACAAAAAGGTTAGCTGGTTACTATTACAATAAAATAAGGGTGAAAATATTCAGTTTTTAAACTTTCCTATTTTGGAATATAATATAATAAATATAATGTTATTTCTATAGTTTTATATTTCTAAACCAATGAAAGCATGTTCTTTCAAATATTTTATAATTTCTAATATAGTCTACTTATATAATCTCCATTTTCCAGATGAATAAAATGAAACTGGCAGATATTATTGGGGTGGTTTGTCCCACTGATTGTAAATATTCCATTGCAAGATTATCTTTTTACTCATGAATCCCAAACTACAAATTCCAAACATGTTTGTTACTTAAATAGAGCCACTTCCACCCAGTGTTCTACAATATGAGAAAATTACGTCCTCTGAATACTGCTTTTATAGTTGATGGTAATATATACTCTATATGTAATTATTAAATGCACTGTACATTTTAATACATTAAAAATAACAATTATTAAGTAAAGAATGTAGTTTTGTTGGCAGAGTACTTGCCTAGCATGCACCGAGCTTTGGGTTCACCCCTGCAATTGTGAGACTGGCCAAGAAAAATTAGAAGTATGCAGTCATTCTCTTCTACATAGTAAAATTTGAGGCCATTATGGGCTACATGATACCACATCTTCCAAAAAAAAAAGAATAAGTGAAAAGTTATAATGAGGTTATGCAAAAAAGAACACAAACAATAAGGTCACCACCAGTAATAATATTTTATGTTAATTTTAATCCAAGCATTTAATTTTTTGTTTGTTTTGAAATAGTAAGATGCCATTGTGATGCTCTGAGCTTCAGAAATATTATAATTTTATAACACATAATTTTATCTTTTAGAAATAAGGTTATTTTATAGCAACACTCAATATCTGTTTACCCAATACACTAATGAAATTCAGAGCCCCAGATTCTACAGATTGTACATTTTTTCACTGTACATGACTCCGTTTTCCTCAGTATTTTATTGAAAGTCAGGTACCTTCACTAATAGACAAACATAAAGAATAGAGTAAGGGACATTAAAGCTAGAACAGGGTAAAAAACATCCAGTGAGTGACTAGTGAAGGAATTCCCCAAACTGTGGTTCTCTTTATGCTGAATAAGAGATTTTTTTATCACATTCAAAATTTTAATTGAAATGAAATGATGAACATAATTTTCAATAAATTTCTCTTACATCCTTGAGTGCTTGGCTTAACTCTTCAGCACATATTTAAAGATATATTATGCTAATGACCCAGTGAAATTTGTTTTTAGTGTAGCTATCAGTTTTATTTTTCTGTAATGATTTGAGGAATAAACAAAGTTCATTTTGTTCTGTGTCTAATAAAAAGGTTTTTTTAAAAAATTGTTCTTTGTATTAAAAATGCAAATGATGTTCTAAAACTAATTTAATGTTTAAGAGTGATAAAAGAGACAATTTTCACTGAAGCTAAACTCCCCGCTTTAGTCAAACTACACCCTGTGGAAGTTAGATAGTTTCCAGTGGACCCGTCCAAGAGTGTTTGAGCAAAGGCAGGAACTCATTCTCCATAGATGCTTCTGTTTTTGTGTTCACATAACAAGAGTTGCACGGAAGATTCATCGTGCTTCTTTTTTATGACAGCTAATTCCACTAAAGTCATCTCATATACTTGTGATTCTCTTTACTTACAAAGTAATCATTTCCTAAAGGCCCTACATAGCTATGGTCACTAGGCAGATTCAATGCAAACATATAAATTATAGGGAATATATCCATTCAGACCATAGTAGATGTGTTTCATCTCAGATAGAGAAGCAGTCTGTATTCTCTATTTCCTTTTTTAAAAAGAATACTCTGTTTAGCTCCTTCTTCTCAGGGTGCTCTTTTTGTTTCTTCTTGCTTAATAAAATCAAACTCCTTTCAAAATACATCTTAGAATTCATTCTATAGACGTTCCTTCAGTTTAGCCTTTCATTTTCAAGTGGTGCTGCATTAGTCATCATCCTCACTGTTGTGACTACATCTCTGACATTAATGATAGGAGGGTGTATTTTGTCTCCAAATTTCAGAAGGTTAAGGTTGTGTTTCCTTAGATCCATTTGCTTGGACAGAATGTGACAGCTCCTGTGTGCCAGAGTAGATTCCTTACATCCCAACAAACAGGAAGTAGAATGTAATGTGCCTACTGGGAATCAGAGAAGACCTTCAATGTGCATCCTCAATGATTACTTCCTCAAGGTAGGACACAATGCCTCAAGATTCCAGAACCTCCCAAGGTAGCATTGTAGCATTAGGGTTACCTGGTCCCAGGCGGCCAGGGGTCCAGACCCACAGACCTGCGCCCCAGACCTCTTAGCCACCCTTCTCTGCTCAGGCCCACAAAATGACTCAGACACTTATATTAAGTTCATGCTGTTTGGCCTATGGCTCAGGTGCATTGCTGGCTATTTCCTTCATCTTAACTCAACCCATTCTCATTGATCTGTCTGCCATGTGGCTCGTGGCTCACCTGTGTTCCTTACATGTTTCCTCTTGGGTGGCTGGCTCAGTCAGTCTGACTCCGCCCTGTTTCTCCTTCCTGTGTTGTGATTTCCCGTCCTACTTTTTCTATGGTGCCTGTCATGGACCTAAAAAGCTCCTTTATTTAAAGACTGATATTCACGGCACATAGAAAGACATTCCCACATCATAGCTTCACAGAACATTTGAGGTTCTAGGGGATGGATGTTTCACTTTCAGACTGTCAGGGGTACTCTTCTTGATACACTTCATAGACAATGTCCTTCTTTAAAATTTTCATAGCCAATTCAAACCACGTTAATATCAATTATGTACCATGTGGCCTACTTTAATCCATATAACATTTACATATTTAAGTACATTTTCTTTTAAATGAATATATTGTATTTACTTGATCAGAATGTGAAGGGCTAGATACTCTCATAGTGGAACTATGGCCACCTGGGGAATGTGGACACCTTCATCAGCACTGATAGTTTCTGATTTGGCCTGCCTTTAGTAATTAATGAAACAACTAGAACTAGACTTTAGTCTCCAACTTCCACCTCTACAGTCATTTTGTACTTCAGATGAAAGAGTAGAATCGAGGAAATAATGAAAACATAAATTAAAATACAACTTTGCCTTGGAGAAGATACTGTCGTCTACATGTAATTTGTGTCTGTCAAAAGCTTGTGGGATAAATGGAACATAATGGTCATGATTTACTTCACAGGTATCGGAAGTACTGGAATGAAATTGAGAAAATTAAGAGCCAAAGCTTCAAAAATCACAAACACCACAGTCTTGTTATTACAACTGTAGATAAAAGCTTCCTTTGCAAGAATAGCGTCCGACTCTTAGGAAAGCAATGTTAGTGGATACCATTTTGGAAAGTGTTCCAAGGAGTATGTCACAACAGATGCTTTCAAGTGTCACACATAAAGTGCCTCGCAGAAAACAGCAGGAAATGGATGGTTACTGTGAGAATTGTTATTTCTAGAGATTGTACCACATGAAACCCTATTGCTTTCTTGAAGTTCTGTCTCTAAAACAGAAAAATAAAATTCTTAGTAATAATATTTGAACTTCTATATTTCTTGCTCTTCTACATAGAGGTATATGGGCTGAAAGAGTTCCATACTTAGTGGAATATATGTGCCAGCTGTGTATTAGTGGAATATATGTGCCAGCTGTGTAATGGCAGTAAAGGAGCTGTGCTTGCTAGGCATCTTGATGTAGTCCCATTGCTGGTGTCAATGAGTATGTCAGCCTGTGTTTGGATTTTATACCATCCTTGAAAAAAGATACTATTATCTCACATTTAATTGAATTGCATCTTAATATTAGTATCGAAGATATAGATACAGCCTCTTTCAGTAACTTGTACAATGTAGTTTGCAGGTTGCATAGACGAGAAATAAGACACATGAAGCATTACAGATCAGCAGTCTTCTGAATAACCCAGCTCAAATTTCGTGCTGTAGTTTTCCAGAATCATCTCCGTTGGCTTCCTAATTGGTGTCAGGAAAGGTCAGACTAACTGCACATACACCTCCTCCCAAAAAGAGCAAAGAGCTTCTTATGCTATGACATTAGTGAAAGTACAAGGTCAGGTGATTAAAAAAATAAATAAATCAACATGTTTTTGATGATACCTGACATGTGAGTGTAAAGGCACCATCAGAGTGGTAATGAGCATGTTGGTGTAAGGGTGATCTCACTTCTGCTGACAAAATAACTCCTTCAAGGTAAATTAATAAATTGAATGAGGACAAAAGTTAAAATCACCTTATAGTAAATCTTAACAAATATGCCACATTACGACAATCACGAGTTTGTATAGTTGCCATCAAATACATTGAGCTAGAAACGGTATTTTACATGGTTTGGGGGAAAAAAAAAACAATATTTCTATACCTAATTCAAAGTCACCTAAAACATATATTTAAGAATGAGTGTTTTTATCAAATGAAATTGCAGGCATTTTTAAAATGAATGCTTATAATTGAAAATGGTGGCAGATATTTTTATACACTGCAACCACAAAAGCTTCCAAGGAGCACAGAGTATGCAACAACGGATATCATGCTTTAATGCAATGTGAAATATATTGAATTGACACTTTAAGGCATATATATTAGAGTCTTTTGCATGACACATGACAGTGAAAGCAGAAGCAGGTCCTTCCCATGCAGCTTACATATGCTAATCCTATTACCAGTGAATATGACTATTTCCACTTAGAGGGCCCAGGGAATACCAAGTAGCAGCTTGCTGTGAATGGATTCTTCTCACCTCCTTATGCTGGATTAGAGCTGGACTGGGTCAGCAGAAAATCTGGTATAAGATAAGGTACAACAGCAGGCTACTCGAGATGGGGCTTTGATTCCTAAGGGACCTCCAGTCAGTGAGGCTCAAAAAAAATTTTTAGAGAGAGAGAGAGGAGAGAGAGAGAGAGAGAGAGAGAGAGAGAGAGAGAGAGAGAGAGAGAGAGAGAGAGAGAGAGAGAGAGAGAAGGAAAATGGAGAAGAAACAGACCAGACAAATTATGGCTCACTTGAAGGAGAGGAGTGGCTGTGCCAATGTCCTCCACTTATTTAAATTCTTGTAGTCTTTATAGAAGTCAATAGGAAATGACAAGCCATACAAGTGCAAATACAAGAATACAAGTTATTATCAGATTGAGAAAGTATAGGAAAACTGAGGCAGAGAGGCCGACAAGACTCTATCTCAACCATAGTGAGACTTCACAACTGGAACAGCAAGGAGCATTGAACCTTCCCTTAAGATTTAGGTTCAGAGGATTTAGAGGTGATGGGGACAAGATTAAGCAAATATATTAACACACATTATATGCATACACACATATATGAGTATCTATCAGGAAGTTAAAGGTTTTTTTTTCTTTTGCTTATGGTTTAACAGGTAGCAGGGTGGGTTGTTTTCTCTACTATGGTATATTGTTTCTGAATGCGGAGTGACCCTTGTAGATTGGGGGTCAAGCAATTCTTTATAGTTAGGAGCTATTGCTCAGTAAGTCTGATATAACTCCTCATGACTTGAGGCTACTATCCAACAAAGGAAGAAAATAATGTATATTGATCTGTGTGCCAAGTTTTTGCATTCGCACAAAGGTACTGCAAAATCACTGTACTTAATATGAATAAAAGGAAGGAATAAATAGAAAAGGATTTTATTTTAAATTTCTTAGCAGAGCTAGAAAGGCTTCTCAGTGGTTAAGAGCGTTTTAAACTCCTATGGAGGAGCAGGGATTGATTCCTGGCACTCACATGACAGCTCACAAGTGCCTTTAACTCCAGTCCAAGGGGGTCTAGAGCTTCCTGGCCTACATACGAATGAGGCATGCACACAGTGCACATCCAGACATGCAGACAAATTGCTTATCTACATACATTAATTTAAAAAAATCTATTTTCAAGCACTAAACAGAGGGATATTTACGGAAAATATATCAAACTGGTTTAAAGAAATTTCAAGAAAGATCAGAATAGAAGTCAATGAAGCAAAACAAGAAAGTAAAACAGAAAATCAATGATACCAAAAGTAGTTTCTTTGAGAAAACTGATGAATTGCTAAACAATTATCCAAATTGATCAGAAGCAAAGATCTATGTAAATTACCAATGGAAATGCTATAAACCCCTTTAAACAAATGGCTTGAATGAAAAGGGAAAGTTCTTGGAGATGTACAATCTCCCAAAGCTCAAAGCTCACAAGAGAGAAAATAGACCGACTCTCCATAACTACCTCAAAAAACAAAACAAAACAATAAACCCTTTGTAGTTATAAACTCTAGGTCCAAAGGGTTTCATTGGTGAATTCCAGCAAGCAGTTAGGGAGGATGTGGCCTTAAGTACACACACACACACACACACACACACACACACACACACACACTCTCACAGAAACTTGAAAAAAACTGAAGAACAGCCTAGCATTTGGGAGACAATTAATTAAATAACTACTAATATCAAACTTAAAATAAAACTATTATATTAGTAAATGTGTAAAAATATTGTGGTAAGATTAAACATTCTTTTTAAAAGACTTTTTTTTTTTTAAACTAGGAACAACCTTACAAATTTAACTCCGGAATTTGCGACATAGAGGCCAGTATATCCCTGTCAGTTCCAGGAAAGTCTGGTCTATCCAGGGCTATACATTATGACCTTATTTTAAAAAACAAAACAAACAAATTTTTAAATAAAAATATTGCCATATAATTCATGGATGATATTTCTTTTCCTTCCTGCAACCCTTCCTATGCATCACTTTCCTACTCCCTCAAATTTATAGTTTTTATTATCTTCATTGTTACGGTGTGTGTGTGTGTGTGTGTGTGTGTGTGTGTGTGTGTGTGTGTGTGTGTGTGTGTATTTCTAAATACATAAATACAACCTCCTCAGACAGACAATATCTGAACAAGGACAGCACCAACAGACATAATAACACAGAAGAGTGAAATCTCATGAGGCCTCTATCCTAAACAAAGAACTACAGCCAACTTACAAACAGAACAGTCCTCTATTTATTTATCCAGTAAAAAACAAGAGAGAGAATAAATAATTAGAAGCAAATACTGCAAATAGCATCAACATCATTCTTCCTATAAGCTCTCAGCACCCTGGGTCATGGGCAGAAATAAAAGCAAACTTTCTTACCATCATAAAGAGCACAAACAAAAATATCTGACAGGATTTTACTTATCAAAAATTAGAAAGAGAATTAAAGTTGTCTATACTATGTTATTCAATATTGAATTTTTGGTAACAACCTGTCCAATAAAACATGAAAAAGAAAAAACACATGAAAAGGAGAAAGTAAAGCTCCTTTTATTTGCATACATCATGACTACACATATGTGATATCCATAGAACCTACAAATATGGAAGCTAGTACATGTGCAATTAATTTTATGATAGACTATCTCAGAAAAAAAACCAAAACCTGAAGTTCTTCTGTTTTAAAAGTAAGAAAATATACTAATTAAAATGGCCTTTTACAATAATGTAGAAATATATAAAATACTTTGTCATACATTTGAAAATAAAATTTTAAGATCTACAACTTAAACAATGCTAATATTAATTCAAACTTCTTTTAAGATAAAAATAAATGAAAAATGTATGGTTTTAAATTATAAGACTTTGGATTGTTAATAAGTTAAGATAATCTGCTTATGTAGACTACTGAATTAATAACATAGAACAGAGATCACATCATACAGCATAGTGTGTAGCGTGATAGAAAGCCATGCTAGGGATGCATAGTTATGTGTAATGCGGCCAGGCCCATAAAAAATCTATATATAATGAAAATGTGGACTGCTTACAACCTGTTGACAGTTATTTGTATCTGTAATTTTAGATTTACAGAAAGTAGATTTATACTTACAGAAAGTGGGTTTATATTTACAGAAAGAATTTTCTATGTTCATTGCCCAGGTTCCTATAATGTTAATTTCCACACAACCACAGTTAAATTATGGTGAACCATCCATTTACAGGAGGCATACTGTTAGCTGAATTATATTGTTTACGATTCATTAACTTCTTACTTATAATTTTTGTTCTCTCCCTAGTCCTGCTGGGGTACCACATTTTATTTCTCTACCATTGCTCCTAACCTTCTTCAGTGGCAATAGTGTCTCTATCTTTTGTTGAAGACCTTTAAAAATTGAAACATTATAATGATTTTGTGGGTGGGGACTAAGCTGGGAAGTGTGCCATAACACTAGCTTGGTGAGTTTTATTAATTCAGTTAGGAGTTAAGTTCACTGAATGAAACAGCAGAAGGACATTTCAAGGAAAGAATAGTTTTAGGTACAATTAGCAATTTGTGTTAAGCACATTATTTTGCAAAGGCAGAGGGATGAAAGATGGCAGAAAAGGTGACCTTTGTTTACTGTAGAAATATAGCCATAATTGAGGAAAAGGGGATCTGTTAATAGTTACTCTATTTTCTATATACACAGACTTAAAAACATTGACAGTGTTTTTAATATTTGTTTATTTTTATTTTTAATATACAAATCTTTATGTACCCAGTCTCCATTCCCTAATTAGCTAAACCTAGTTTGAACCTCTGATCCTCTTGTCTCTATGTCTCAATTACTAATGTTTCAGGTCTAATATACCATGCCTGGATTGGTGGGACTGGTGGCTAAACATAGGGCTTTATACATGCTAAGTAAGCACTTCTAGGTCTAACCCATTTTCTCATTGAGGAATATTGTCTTTATATTTTCATAGAATATAATTTGTTAAAACATTCTGTCATACATTTTAGAAATAATTCTAAATCTAAGACATTTCCTGTTATAAAGAATAGTAATTTTATTATGCTAATTTAATTTTGACATGTACAGTATATTTGCCTCTATGTGTGCCTTTCTATTGAGAGGTACACATGTATGCATGTGTATTTATACATGTATGAACATAAAGTCGATGTGGAATTTGATATTACGTGTCTTGCTCTATGACTCTCATGCTTACCTCTATTCAGGACTTCACACTGGAGCCAGAGCTCACGGCTTTTGTTAATCTGTCTACCTTGCCTGTTCTTAGGATCCTGTCTTTTCTTCCTTAGTGTTCAAACTAAGGGCAGGCCTCCATGCCTACCCACCTTTTATGTGGAGCTGAGGACCCAACTCCTGGTCCTCGTACCTACTTGGCAAGCACTTTATCCACCAAGCCCTTTTTTGGGGACCAAATTTGCTTTCTATTATTGCACAAGAAAAAACTATTTGTCAAAATATAATGTTTTGATACATGTATATGTTACATAATGTTAAGCCAAAATAATTATATTTATATTCTCAACAGGTAGACTTTTTTCATGGTAAAATCAGGCAAAATCTATTCTTAAAACTTTTAAGAATAGGACGATCAAGACCTGTAATTTCTATATCATGATGGGTAAAGCTTATAATTTAGAGATGCAACCTAATGAATATTATTATTCTTATCAAAAATCATGTTTAGTCCTCATAGTTTGTTATTTAGGGTTATGAAGATATGGATGGATTTTTAACAAAACTAACATTTCCCATGTATCTGGCTCTTAGATTTCGCTGTTTGATCTTTAGCCAGCCGAGGCTCTGTTATGGGTGTAGGGCAGAAAGGATTTTTCTTGAGATGAACTAGTCCTGTCTAGCTCTGCAGACTGTGGGAGGGAGGGCTTTCTAAACGGAGTGAGGTGTAATGTTACAGCAGGCAAGAAGGTGACCACTCACACAATAGTGTTTAAACCTTTAAAAAGCTGCATATGCTGTAACATATTTAATATACAAAAATAATAAAGCCCATAAAGATCACTCTTGTTACTGCCTAGACAACGGTCTGTCTGTGTACTCAGTACATGTGTTGTCTTTCAAAAATAAGACTAAGTGACAAAAAGAAACACTAAAGAGAGATAATCTGCTCATACATAACAGATAAGAAGGTAAAAATAATTATGTAAGTTCTTTAAATAATTCATAGACACCTTATATAATGATTAGCGAAAACTAGACAGAAGTCAATATTAATTGATAAACTTATGTACTTGTGTTACTTCACTTTAAAGCTGATTTCATTGTGAATAACTATAATCTGTTTAAATGTTACATTCCCTGGTTTATGAACAAGTATTTTTTTAATTTAAAAGGTTTTGAATGAACTTTTTTTAATTTAAAATGTAATTTGTAATATTTTTAATTTAATTTTTTAATTTAAAACTCAGCTGGCAGAATTTAATTTAAAACCAACACAGTACTCCTTCCCTCCCTGATGTAGGATGTCTTTCTGTAAGCTGTGAATTACCATTGATTAATAAAAGGGATGTTTTGGCCTATGGCAAAGCAGCTTAGAAGTAGGCAGAAATTCTAAGCAGCAATAAAAAATGAAAAGGAATGGATTCAGGAGAGAGGATACAAGGTTGTAGTAGTGGGGTTTCTTGGTCCCAGGCGGCAAGGCCCAGACCCTGCTGCGCCAGACCCCTTAGCTTCCCACTGCTGCTGCTGCTCAGGCCCCAGAAATGACTCAGACAATTATATTAACTTCATGCTGTTTGGCCTGTGGCTCAGGCACATTGCTAGCTTGCTCTTGCATCTTAAATCAACCCATTTCTATTAATCTGTCTGCCATGTGACCTGTGGCTCACCTGTGTTCCTTACATGTTGCTCCTTCGGGCTTCAGCTCGGTCTGTCTAACTTCACCCCACTTCTCCTACCTATGCTCTGATTTCTCTTCCTGCTTTTTCTATGGTGCATGTTATGGGCCAAAAGAGCTCCTTCATTTAAAGATTGATATTCACAACATACAAAAATGCATTTCCACATCACAAGGTGCCACCCAAGAGAGCAAGGTGTCATGGAACATAGCACTAGACATGTGGCAAGACATAAATTAATAGAAACCATTTAAGTTAAGATGCAAGATCTAGCTAGCAATAAACCTGAGCCATAGGATGAACAGTTTGTAATTAATTTAAGTCTCTGAGTCATTATTTATGGCTAAGAAACTAAAGAATGGCAAGTCTTTATCTTGGGCCAGACATTTCTGACTACATATCCCCTTTTCTCACTCACCCCAGCTTTCCCTCACCCTACACCATCATCTACTCATCAAAGAGGATAAAACCTTCCATAGAGACTCAACAAAGTCTGGGATATCAGGATGAAGCAGGGCCAAGCCCCTCCCCCTTGTACCAAGACTGAGAAAGGTGTCCCTCCATAGGAAATAGGTTTCAAAAAGACAGTTTGTGCTCTAAGGATAAATCCTGGTCCCACTGCCAGAGCCCAGACCAGCTCCTCAAGCCATACAACTACTTAGTTTGGTCCCTTGCAGGGTCTCCAGATGTCATTCCAGAACCCATGAGCTACCAGCAGCTTGGGTAAACTGTCTCTGTGAGATTCTTCACCATGATCTATACCCCTTTGCTCATATAACCCCTCCTCCCTCTCTTTGACTGGACTCCAGGACCTCAGCCCAGAACTTAGCTGTGGATCGTTGCATCTGCTTCCATCAGTTGCTGGACGAAGGCTCTATGATGACAATTAGGGTGGTCATCGATTTAAGGAAACAGACTGGTAGAGTTGGGGGAGGGACAGAGAGGAAGAATAGCTTAGACAAACATTTTGAGGACACCAAGTTATTTTTGAGATACTGTTTGTGTATTGGACATCAAATTAAAAATTTAAATGTAGAACTCAGTCAAATATTTTTTTTCATAGTTTAATGCAGTCTTGCTAATGCAACTATAGTAAATGCCTATGAAGAACAAGAAGCTAAAATCATCTAAGGAAAAAACAATACCACCCACAAGTAATATAATTTTATTTAAAGGCTAGGAATGAAAGCTATTTATTCAATAGCTGAATATTATTGAGAAGAGCACAGAGTAAGGAGGAACTGAAGTTTAGTCCTAATACTTCATTAGTTTGCTTTTGGTGCCCTAAACAGAATTTAAAGTAATAAGTAATTTATAAAAACAGACAGTTATTTTTCACAATTCTGGAAGCTGAGGAGTTCAAAAATGAAGACACTGACATAGAAGAAGGTTGTCCCAACTCATCATCTAATAGGAAAAAGATGTAGAGGAAGCAGGAAGACAAAAGAGAGGCTAGAGGCACCAAATCCATTCTTTTAGAAGGACCCATTTTCAACTCTCAGCCATTCTGAAGATAGTATTCAAGACACTAATGAGCCCTATTAGGTCTCACCTCCAACAAAACTGCATTAGAGATTAAGTTTCTACATGTTCCAAAAATCTTAACATCATCTTAACCAATAAAAAATAGACCACTCAAGGCACACACCTTCATAAATAAAAACAATAGTGTATGTGAACATCCTTTAACTTGAATTATAGAATTACACAGCCAGCTTCATTTCCATAACTACTTAATGTCCAAAAGTGGTAAAGTGTTGCTAATTGCAAATCCTGTTATAAAAATAATTTTGAAAAAAGTATACTCTTTCAGAAATTAGAGCATGCTCCATATATCTCTGCTATAAAATCTCAAACAGATGGAGTTTGCTCAAACCAGCAAGTTGTTGCATATGGTCTAGATGGATTGATGTGGAGCGTATGTAAGCATATACATATAAATCACAAAGCCTGAAATATTAGTGAAAAAAATCTGCCACTAGCCTAAATCAAAGACACACAGAGGCCTCTCTGATCTTTCCAAAACACTTTTCACTCTCTCCCGCATGTGCTGATACTTGCATTCTGTGGAAACAGAACTAAATGATTCAGTGTTTTCACTGTCAAGATTTGAAGTTTCTGCCAAACATGAACTGTCTCTGCTCCTGGTGCCACTCTATGTTTATACTTTCTCCTCAGACATCATGATGTTACACTCTCTACAGGAGCCTTCATCTAGGATAAATGTACTAAAGTCAAAGCAGATCAATTAGATTCCTTTCTGTTTCAATCAACCTGCTATACTGTTAATTAGTTTCATAGCACAGGCTAGAAGCGTCAATGGTGGGTTTCTCCAGAGATAGTGTTTTATGTACCAGGGTGGAATTCTGTTCTGGGGTCAACTAGTTCCACCCCAGTCTCAGCAAGTTAACCTTTTCCTTTTGTCTTTAATGGAACAATCTCTGTGCTGGCCAGTTTTTGTCAACTTGACATAAATTAGAATTACCAAGGAAGAGAATTTCGCAACTAAGGAGTCATTTCCATCAGATTGGACTGTGGGCATGTTTGAAGGGCATTTATTAACTGGTTTGACTGGGTGCAACTCACTGTGGTAGGTAAAACTACTAGGCCCTTTGTCCTGGCTTGTATAAGAAATTAAGCAGAACAAATGTTGGAGTGGAAGCCAATAAGTGGTGCTTCTCTGTGGATTCTGCTTCAATCCTTGAGTTTCTGCCTTGGCATTTGAGTAATATGTACTGGAGCCTGCAAGTTAAATAAATTCTCCTCTGAGTTCTTTTTGGCCAGTGTTCCTCAAGGCAACATAAAGGCAAATTAGATGAGCCTCTTTTACAGAGACCTTACAATAAAGAAACTCCATAAGTTTTTCCCTATGGAGAACTCTGTTCTCAGCCACATACAATTTTCGAATAACAAATGGAAAACTGTCTTGTTTGACTTCTATGATGGAAGTTAGCAAATACCTTGAGCCATTATTTAAAACCTAGAATCTTCTACATTTGTCCTCTTATGCTTAAAGGGGATATATGTAACTATCTTTTTAAAAAACTGTAAGCTTATAAAGTTGAAAATTTTACAAAAAGAAACATCCATTACTCACAGGCTGTAACTCTCCAGTCTTTCCCTGTTAAGAATTTTACAAAATGATTTGTGTGTTTGTGTGTGTGTGTGTGTGTGTGTGTGTGTGTGTGTGTGTGTTGATCAGACTCAGAATCTTTTTTCATAATGCTGTCCTAGGATGTCACCTCACAAACAAGGCATAGCAGAGTGCTTTCCACTCTTGGACTTCATGTTCCCTAAATTACAATTTGAATATGATGCTTTTTTTCCGATTGTTTTATAATTCCCATTTTGATCATGTGAAATATTTCAATTATGATTGCTAATATTTGCAAAGGGATGGTTATCCAAAGGAGGAACCTCAAAATAATTTATAAATCACTTATGTATTATGTATAGGAAGGCATTAAAACGATAATAAAAATAAAGAAAAGTGTAGCAGCACAAAGATATAATATCAGCACCTGAGAGATAGAAGAAGGAGGATCAGAAGTTCAAGGTCATCTTCTGCTACATTCTGCAAGTTCAAAATCAAGCTCAGTTACATGCAGACTGTTTCAAAAATTGGATTACAATGCTTTAGTGATTTAATCTGGTTTACCAATTATGTGCCATTAAGGAAAGAAATAGAACCATTTCCTTCATGAAGTAATTTAACCAACAGCAAGTCTAGATTTGAATTCTCTATTCCCTGTTCCCATGTGTTTTGTTTTACTGTCTGTTACATGAGACTAAAGTTTTGCCTGCTTACTGGCTCTACTGTGAACCTGTTCATCTCTTTGTTTGGGTATGTCTGTGTTGATGTGGGTCTTTCTGTTGTATGAGCTGTGTGTGTCTAGGTGTGTAGGTGCTGCATGTGTTGTGTGTGTAAATGGTGTTTGTCTGAGTGGTATGATGGTCTGTTTCCCTAACAAAGTCTCTCACTCTACTTTTATTGAAGAGCATAGAAAGTATCTCATGGGGGAAGGAAAGGGGTACTTTACAGAAATCTTTAACAGAGTTGTACAAGGGATTATGTCCCTAACTCCAATTGATCCCAACTGACCCAACTAACAAACATCATTGTTTATCCACTGTAATAATAACGTTCTAACCTGTCTGGCCCATGATCTAGACCCACAGACCTGCAGACCCTCAGTCCCACAGAAACACATAGATGTTTATATTAATTACATGACATTGACCTATGGCTCAGACATATTACTAGCTGGCTCTTGCATCTTAATTCAATCCATTTCTATTAATTTGTCCTGCCATGTAGGTTACCTATTTCTTTACATCTTGCTTCTCAGGTGGCTGGATTGCATCTCTTTTGACTCCGCCCTCCTTCCCCTTTATCTATACTCAGATTTCCTGCCTCCTTCTAAGACACCTGCCAAAGACCCAAACAGTCCCTTTATTAATGAATGATATTCACAACACACAGAAAGACATCCCATATAAATCAACCAATATTCATAAATGATTGCTTTCACAGTTTAACAAGATGCTTTTGACTTCAGCACATGCATTGTCTGGGTCAGGAACATACAAGAGTATATAAATAAAGAATGCAGATATGTGTTTGCTTGGATATAAAAGTTAATTACATTGAAATTTCAGGTAAGTAAATTTGACTTATTGTATTGTTCTCTGAAAGGCAGATTAAACAAAGATTTTGAGTTTACAGTAGGCCAGTGGAATTAAGTCCTAAGTGACTCAGCTCTGAGACATAGCAAAAGTTTCAGTCTCCACAAATGCAGTAGATACTTTCAGAATATTCCATCACCACAGCAAACAAAACAAAGCAAACCAAACATATAAAGGATAACATAACTATATACAAACCATCACAAAGGACTCCACATTTTTGTGGGTACGTGCATTTTGTTACATTTTAATATTTTCACTCTTACTGGTTCTCGTTTAATTGTTTTGATTTCAATGTTTTGTTTTGTTTGATTTGTTTTGCTTTGTTTTTTGAAGGAGGGCACATAAAATTGGGCGCATAACAAGGTGAAGGGGATCTGGGAAGAGTTGGGGGATGGAAAAGAAAGATTAAGATGTAAAAAAAATAAACAGTAGATTTAAAAAGAAGAAGAAAGCAGGTTGAGCACACGCTATGGAGCGCAAGCCAGTTAGCAGTGTTCCTCCATTGCTTCTGCTTCAATTTCTGGCTCCAAGTTCCTGCCTTGAGTTCCTGCTGAACCTCCCTCCATACTGGACTGTGATGAAAAGCAGAAGACATGTAGTAACACATTTTGCCACTTTACATGATTAATATGTAGCTTTACAAATTCATGTCTCTAAAGACTGAAACAGTTTTCTTATAGTTCATCCATGAAAAATATAATACATAAACTCAAGTGTTTGTTGCAAAATCAGAACTATATAGCTTCTGTGGTTTAGTTTTATACAGTTCTGTTTACATGGACATACATAATTGTTCTAATACTTTGAGTCCGACTGAGTTTACATAAAACTCTTCTTACAATAGATGAGCCAAACATTTACATAAAAAATCAAATATTACTTTCTCTTAGGTAAAAAAAATAAAATCATTTATTGCTCTAGTTTTTTGAGAGAAAATGTCATTCAGCTTGAGAGCCCATGATGACCAAAAGTTTCTCCTGCCAACTCTTTATTTTATAAATCACCACTTTTCACATTAGCTACTTAAAAAAACATGTGTATTATATATTAGGCAGTTATTTTTTCTGAATCATGAAGTGATAATTACACAAGTTTAGCTATAGGTGATTGAATATCTACCATCAGACACAAATGATAAACCATGATTTATTTCTAATTCTCGCAATAATCCTTCTAGATTATTGCAATATTGTTCTTTAAACAATAGCCACATTGAGCCAAGAATATCTTGCACAGCACCACAGAGCTAATGGAAGCAGAATTCTTGATCTAGATTGTAACAGCACTTTGTAATTCAAGAATTCTTTTCATATATCATGCATGTGAAAAATGTACATTTAAATAATTTTGCAAACCATTGCTTCTCAGAAAGGGAAATTTATACAAATCTCACTGACTTTGGTATCATTGTGCTCTCTTGCAGCCTGTGAACTTATGAACCAAGGCATCTTGGCTCTGGTCAGCTCCATTGGTTGTACATCAGCCGGGTCACTCCAGTCCTTGGCAGACGCCATGCATATCCCACACCTCTTCATTCAGCGCTCAACAGCTGGGACCCCAAGAAGTGGCTGTGGTCTCACCCGGAGCAACAGGAATGATGACTATACTCTTTCAGTTCGTCCACCCGTCTACTTAAATGAAGTCATCCTAAGAGTAGTCACAGAGTATGCATGGCAGAAATTCATCATCTTCTATGACAGTGAATACGGTAAGTGACTGTAATCTGAAGAGTTTCAGAAGGTGATGTTTGCATGAGAAGCAGCTACATTAAATCCTAAAAGTTTATTTTTAAATTACTAATCATTGTGGTTTTGTTTCTAATACACCTCACAGCAACAAACAAACAATTTGAAATGATATTGACATTATTCTTGGTATTAAATATCTAAAATAAATGCAAATATATATATTTTAGCAAGCATCACCCCCTACATTTAGACATACGTCTGACAAAAGAGTTATTTTGATAGAGTAAATCATAGAGGCCACACCCTCTTATTTCTAGGACCATAGGAATTGAACCTATTCATTAGAATTTAAAGTTCTAAGTGCTACCTCAACACCTTGTCCTATAAAATCGGTAAGGTCAGCTAATTAAGCTATTGGGCCCATACCCCGAAAACATTGGTTTAAATCCTTCCCGTACTAATAAACACCCTAGCCATATTAACTATTTATTTAACTCTTTTATTAGGCCCACTAATTACAGTATCTAGTAATAATCTGTTCCTCATATGGATTGGCTAAGAAATAAACCTTTTAGCCATTATCCCCCTTATAATCTCAAACCATCACCCATGATCCACAGAAGCTGCATCCAAATATTTTGTTACACAAGCAACAGCCTCTATAATCCTCCTCCTATTCATTATTCTTAACTTCAAACAACTAGGACTGTGAACAATTCAACCACAAACCAGTTATTTAATTACTCTTATAATTTTTATCTCATTAGCCATAAAGTTAGGACTAGAACCCTTCCATTCCTGTCTCCCAGAAGTAACACAAGGGATTCAACCTGACACAAGCCTAATTCTATTTATATGACAAAAACTAGCCCCCCTCTCTATCCTATTTTGAATTTATGAATTTCTCAACATCAACATCATAATAATATCAGCAATAATTTCAATTTTTATCAGAGCATGAAATGGACTCAACCAAACCCAACAACGCAAAATCATGACATATTCATCTATTGCTCACATAGGATGAATAATCTCTGTATGCCCACATAACCCTATCCTAACCCTCCTTAATCTCATTGTTTATATTCTACTATAATTCCCATATTTCTATCAATTAGCCTCTACTCAACCACCTCAATCAACTCCATATCCCTTACATGAAGTAAAATATCCATACTATCTATAGGCGGTCTTCCCACCACTGACAGGCTTGATGCCAAAATGACTTATTATTTATGAACTATCAAAAAATAATTGCATCATACTAGCCTCACTTATATCAATAATAGCCCTTATCAACTTATTTATATATATATATTGTATACACACACACACACACACACACACACAAATACCATTTGGAGTGTGCAAAACACACCACTTATCTAACACTTGTAAGGTAAAGGATGGGGAGATTGAGGTTACCTAGCAAGGCCTTGTTTCAAAATTAAATCTGTACATATCACTCAATCAAAAAGTCTTTCTAAGTGGTCTGAACACAATATATCTTGAATTTTCAAATAATATGAAGTTGAAAAAGTACTATCCTTTAAAAATGCATAATTCTGTGATGATGATGGTGATGATGGTAACAGAGCCAGGGACAGGTCTTAGAGCATGGATAAAATAATAACCTCTATTTATCTATTAGCCTAAAGAAATCTGACAAACTTCTTTAGACACCTGTTTTGACCTTACTATTTACTTAATGTTTTACCTATTGGAGTTGATGACAGTAAAAACATTCTCTGTAGTTTTATTCACTTTGAAGTTTTACAAAAACTCAAATTAACATGAACCAGCATTTCCATGTTCTGCTCTAGCACAGTTTCCCAGAATACACCGTGACATGAGAAGGAAGCAATTTTTCTCAGAATCTTTACTTGAGATACATAAATACATTACGAGGGGAAAAAAAAAAATTTTTGTTTAAATCATTTTCTTCAGCTCTTCCTTTTCTATCTGAGGCTAAAGCTCCTTAATGCCTTTCTCCTTGTATTCTCCAGAGTAGGGAGAGAAGTGGCTGTATCTGGATAAGATCTAAAGAGGATAAACAAGCCCCCGCCGAAGAATTCATTTAGACATGTATTTCCTTTGAAGATTCTAAAATGTTTCTCTTCCCTGTCTTTTCCCTCCATTTTTATCAAAAAGAATGTTTTTCTTGGCAAGTAAGTAAATAAGCATGGAAAACAAACAAACATTTAAAGCAATCCTTTCTTCTCATAATTGTAAGCGACAGACAGAGCGGAGACAGACAAGTGGGCTGGGGAGGAAAAGCTGAGAAGCAGCAGGTTGGCAAAAATCTGGCAAGCAATAAAGCACAGCCCCCTGGGGCTGTCCAGGAAGGGGGACAGGAGCAGTTACATTTGGCCTTAAATAATCAAAGTGCCCTGGCCCTTTGGCTGCCAGATTAATCCCATTGAACTCAATGGGCAAAGCGTAAGCAAAATCTGTGAACTCTCCAGAGAGACACTTTTTTTGTCTCCAAGAAGGAAACCAGCAATTCTGTTGCTTAATTCGTATTATGTAAGGATCACAGAGTAAGAACTAAGAAACTGACATGTATAAAAGGAAACAAAACAATATTGAAAACAATTGGCTCATACAAGCCTGAAACACTGGTGCTTGGTGTTTGGGCACAGTGATGGTGAGTCTCTAAAGTCCATAAGCATCTGTTTTTGCCCCTTAGACTGTGCTCCTTTTCCAATTTTAAATGCTATTCACAGCCTCTGATCAAGTGTAAGCTGAAATAATAAATGTTTAAAATACAGATCTTTAGCAGGAGAAAACACTCAAGCAGCAGAAAAGTGAGTTTTAATGAAGACACTTTCTCATTGTTAAAATACAAACCTTACTCTCTGTAAAAGTCTGTAGGATAGAAAATCACTTATTATCATTTATTTCCAAATCCTGTGAGAATTATAGATGGATTCTTATAAGAGAAGACACTTTCATTATTGATGAGCTGAAGGCTGTCTTGAAAGTGTCCATTTAGTACATGAGTACCGATCTTCTCCTCACAAGAGGTTCTCCATTCCTCGGTAAATGCCTTGGAGTGGATAGGAGCTGTACCTGCACAGAGGATGACTGGATTCACATTTAAACACAAGGCTTGTTTTAGGAATAAAACAACAAAACCATTTCCCTCTGTTATATTGATAAACTTCCTTTTAAAAAACTTACTTAGAGTTATAAAAACCGGCCCTGCTTCTACCATCAAGATTATTTCCAATATACACCATTATTTAATATAATAAAATTGTCTTTTGATGCCTACATTAAATTCTGTTAGCAAAAAATTAGGCCAGGGTCCAAGATAAACAGCCAGCTCCCAGAGATCTTGTACCTGGAAGAGGCTAATGTGCTCACATCTAGTCAGCAGGGACATCATTCTAAGTGGATTAAACTTGACTTTTATCCTGATTATCAGGAATTGCTTTTGTTAATGAATGAATTAAGTATCATTAGTGGATGAAATCAGGCAGCATGCTGGGGCACAAGGTGATTAAAGGTGTAGCTCCCTTAGAGTTATACGTGTGTGTATATATCTGTATATATATATTATTCTAATATATGTATTATTAGAAATATATACTTATATATACACATTTATCTTTTAGAGAGAGATGGGTGTGTGTGTGTGTGTGTGTGTGTGTGTGTGTGTGTGTGTGTGTGTGTGTGTGTTTTCTAGGCTTCTATATCTACTTGATTAGTGAAGTTCTTTTCTTCAGAAGTAGTTAACCATGATTAAAGAAAATTCACATCATCGAGTCTAGGTAAATGGATCAAAAAATGTTTGACAAGTTTAGAAACATTATTTGTAGGGAATAATTAAAGACTTTTTTCTTCAGAAGACTTCAAAAAAGGCTGTGTTGTTGAGCTTTCAATAATGTGCCATGTGTAAAATACCCAGCTCTTAATTCTTTGTGAGTTACAAAGTACGAGTTTTGCAGAATGCCGGCTTGTCTACAAATATTAAAAACCTCACAGTCAATAAAATAGAGAAATTTCTTACTCGTGTCTGAAAAGGGGAAACAGTGGGTTAAGTTCTCAATGAGCAGATGTTGGTGTTGTATATGTAATGAAGATTTTAATTTGGCAGCAGTGGTTAACAAGGCTTCCTGGGTAGACTTTGATTTTGGTTACCTAGGCTAAGGAAGCTGTTGGGAGGTAGCACCTGTGGCGAACAGCCACTTCAATAAAGAAAAACACGATCAAGGCTGCAAGAAGCTGCAAGATGAAAAAAATAGCTCATGTGTATCTGCCAGAAACTAAAGTAAGAATTAATATTGTATCATCTAATGTTCTCAGCAGCCAAGAATGAAGTGGCAAAGGCGGTTAAAGAATGTTTACTATATACAGCTACTTTGCGACATTCTTCAAATGTACACATCATGTAATAAAAGATTACTCTCAATATTACTAGTATTTTTACAAAAGAGAAAACGTGGCAGTGCAGTGTCAAACAATGTCAAAATGAGTTAAGAAGTCCAATGTACTTATCGGTGCTCTCTTCTTAATTCCTGCTTTAGGCCATGAGGGTATTTGTCACTATCGAAATAGAATAAAATGAAGTTCTAACCAGTTTCCAAAAAAAAAAAAAAAAAAAAAGTTTACTGATTGACTATAATAGAATTGTCTTCATTAAAGAGACACAATGGCTTTAAGCCTTCAGAATTTGTAGGTATTTTAATAAAGTAAAGGAAAACTATGCTAGATTTTAATTAGAATATTTGATGATTATTTTAAACAGAAAAAAAAAAACAGGAATGGGCTAAAATAACTTAATCAGTCATTGTCATTATCAGCAATAGCTAGATATAGACAACAAGCATTGCCACAGCCTAGATAGGATCTGAACTCTCAAGAAAGTGAAGGAACATAAGTCTTGTGTGAAACAATGACAAGTTCAACACAGTCTCTGAACCAAGGCAAATCAATGGATATGTAGCGGGCTTGCATACACTATGAAAACTCCATGTTCTCCTACCTAGTGAGACCTTCTGTTCTCAAAGTGTGCAGTTCCACAAGAGCTCCTCAGAGAAGGCTGTCTTTATATCTTTTTCCACCTCTGGTCATTGGCAATTTTTCCATAGACTCGGAATTTCCTAATTAATCTTACTGACAGAACTGAGATCAAATGCATTTGATTTTTCTCAAAACATTTTTTGGTAAGAGTATAGTCAATAATAATAATAATAATAATAATAATAATAATAATAATAATACAATAACAATAATAATAAGCAGAATAAACCCCAATAACAAATTAGACTTTCTTTTAGAAGTTGGATAGCATTTCTTTAAACTTCTGCATATAACTTTGCAGTGGACTGTAAACATTAATCCAGGTAGAATGGATTTACTTGTGATCACAAAGACTCCACTGTCCACAACGTCAAAGTCTGTTATCTATAATGACCCTTACTAGTGGGTTGAAGCTAAATAGACTGACTTCCAAAAGTGAAGTGCTTCCATTAATCATGTCAATTAGATTAAGAGGAATGTTCCCAATTGGACTTCTTCAGTTGTAGGGAAAATTGAGCACAAAATTTGTAGAGATTGTTCCACAAAGTTTTCCCAAATAAATAAGGGTTCCTTCACTTTAGAGAGGTTTCATTAAAGTATATCGCTGTTGGCTGCTGCTTACTTCAGCACTTAAGGTCTCTTAAAACCATTCAAGTGCCTTCCAGAGGGTGATGACCTGGAAATGCATGTGTTATTTCTAAGGCATATGCAGTTGACCTAGATGAAACACAGATCTTTGGTTCCAGCAGTCTTGCCTCCTTGCTAGCTTAGAATTCTTGAGATTCTCAATTTATATAAAATAACCTATGCTCTTAATTAAAGAAAAGTTCTTGAATTTAGTTGATAAAATTTTTGCCCTGATTGTCTACTTCAGGGCCAGAAAGCCATTGTTGGACCTGATACTTATCTTAATAAAAACATTCTTTGAAACGCAGTTATTTCATTTCCTAATGTGTTGCCTTTGGCTTCTTTCATGCTATAATAAATAGCATGGCCGAATAATTTTTCCAGAAATAGTATAATTCACAACCCTAAATACATATTATTTATGTTCCCGGCTACTTCTCTGCTGGTCTTCTTACATCTCACGTGCAGGATGATAATCTTGGTAGAGGAATTATAAGAGGTATCAACAGGTATTCTACATAGGCAAAGATGAATTCCCTGCTGTTTATAAAAGACTCATTAGTCATATTACAGGAATGGTTGTAAAAGTGTGGTGGATCCATCTGGTAGATAATGGAGATTCCATCAGTCAGCTAAATTTAAGCATCTATGCAGTTCAGAGTATCTGTGCCAGAGCATTTCTCTCATAAAGAAAAATCTCTCCAAATCTCATTCTTATTATTCTCTTACAGAATGAGAATAAAGAATGTCCATGTCCATGCCTTCTCCAACTTTAGAAGCTGAGTTGCCTTGTCAGGTATTAGAAGTGTTTCCTCCATACTTCCAGAAACTTGAAGTTTCTCATTCTAAAAGCAACAGATTTTGACATTGTTGTAGGGAGGTTTCTTGGTCCCAGGCAGCCAGAGGCCCAGAACCAAAGACTTTCAGCCCCAGACCCCTTAGCTGCTGATTAGACTCTAGAAACAATTCAGACAATTATATTAAGTTCATGCTGTTTGACCTATGGCTCAGGCACATTGCCAGCCCACCCTTACATCCTAACTCAACCCATTTCTATTAATCTTTCCTGTCACATAGCCCATGGCTCACCTGTGTCCCTCACATGCTTCTTCTTTGGCAGCTGGGTCGATCTGGCCCTGACTCCACCCTTCCTTTCCTACCTATTCTGATTACTCTGCCTACTTTTTTATGGTACCTGTCAAGGGCCAAAACAGCTCCTTTATTTAAAGACTGATATTCACAGCATACAGAAAGGCATTCCCACATCATAACATTTGTATCCAGCAAAAACTACAGAATATTTCTGGAACAATTAGAAAGTGATTACATTGACCATTCTGGTCTACATGTTGTTGGTTTTTTGCCTTTTTTTAAAAAAAGTATTTCCAGCTGTGTGCTCATAAAATGCTCATGACCTCTACAAACCCAGATAGAAAATCTGGAAGGTTGAGGAACATTTAAACTTATATTGCCAGATTAATAACATCTAGTCCAATGGCTATGTCTGCTTGACTTGAGTGGGTAATATATACAAGCAAGGCCAGGATGACCTACATCATGACAAGCATGCCTACATTATTCCACACTGCTTTCATGTTGATTTTACCTAGAACGAGGTCAAAGCGACACAGACCCTCTAGTTGAATGTCTGTGTTAAGTTGAAAATTCTGCCTTGATGTGAGCACCATAAAGAGGTGGAAGAAGTATATTCTTGAGCCACTGTTTGAGGTGATTAACTCTATACGTAATATTTTTAGAATATTAGGTAATGAAAGATCCACCAATTGCTGGACTATTAGATAATTTGGTATTTTGAACATACCTTTGCCAAATTTTAAAATTTTAAATAAGTCAAGCACAGGACATAAATTATTAGTTTTAAAGGATGTGATGGTAATATCTAATTGATGTAATTATTTTGGAGCCGCTCATTCAGGTTTCCATCAGAGGCACATAGAAGTCCAAAACAGTCAGTTCGTAAGAAGAGAACCACGCTGTTGTGATGTAGCTTTTTCTACCATGAGACCAGAGAGAGAAAAGAAAAGACCCTCTACCTACAAGAGGGACTGAAAATTCATTGGTGTAAATGCTTCTGTATTTTGTTGACAAAATGTCATTATATTGCAGTCAGATATTATCATTTTGTAATATTGAAATATCTAAGAATTATGCCATTCATTGTAATATCTATATCAAATAATGATTAGCTTGTAAACAATAAAATGCGAATTTGTTTTGAAACTGTGAATACTAAGGATGGGTTCATAGCACTGAGAAGGGGAAGTGGACATGGGCTTGGACCTTTAACCAGTGACTTATTTACATTTGGTTTTCTCTTGCAAAGGAAAAACTATTTTTCTTCAGTGGAGTCTCACTAGGTTAACCACACTGCAGGGTAGGTCCCATGCTCAGGAGTAGATGACAAACACAAGACAGACTCAATGGTATTTTTTTAGACTTTTTGATCTCAGATCACTGTGCTTGGACATTCTTTTCTCCTACTGGACTTTTGACAGTATCATTGAGTTCTAACTTTGTATGTTTGTATGAGTGGGGTTTTGTGACTGAGTTTCTTTTTTTTACGTTCTTTGGTTTTATATTATTTTAAAGAAAGAGAGTGAGAAAGAATGCAGAGTAGGGTGAGTATGGAGGAAGGCAGAGGTGGGAGGAGTTAACAGAGGAGAAAAGCATGATCGGACTATATTGTATGAAATGTTTTTCAAGTACAAATAGACAAAACCACATAAAATAGTATCCAATGAAAATATGTTTGTCTTGAAAGATTAGTTAAATACACTTATTTATAAGAGTAAGATAAATGTATAAAATGTAGGCTTATTTTGAAATGGCAAATTCTATGAACAGATTACTTATGATACGTTTAATTTTCAATTAAACAGAAAATAGGATAAAATGTTTAAAAAGTATGAAAGCAAGACCTGTTAGTCTACTGTCATCTTCAATTTAAACAAAAGAGAATTTAAAAATACTTTTGAACATCTCAGTTTCTTTTTCCCATTAAATTTGTTTTTCTTCATTAATGTGTCATAAAGAAATGACAAATAAACATTCACACAGCAAAACTGACCAGATCCATTATCTATACATGTCAATATGTCCATACAGTCACAGTAACCACTATGAAGCCGTGGAGCTTTACACTGATTTTTGCACTTTCACTACCAAGTATATTTTGTACACTTACCTATCACCAAAAGAACGAAAATTTTATGAGAACTGAAACTAGAAGACAATTAACAATTTACTTTATATCCTTTTATAACTCATGTGTCTGTTACTTTCATTGAGTTCTTCCTAAGCAGTTAATATTTATCTTTTCTTGCTCTTTTATATATGTTATACTCTGCCAACATGCATCTTTATTTATCTAAATCAGTGTAACACTATGTATTTTATATATATACATACATACATATATATTTACATATATATATATATATATTATTTGAAGCATGATTAGGTGTAGTAGTGGGGGTTTCTCGGTCCCAGGCGGCCAGAGGTCCCAAAGCCACAGACCTGCCACCTGACACCACTTAGAAGCCTCCCCGCCCCCCTCCCCGCTGCCACCCAGGCTTCCAGAAATGACTCAGACACTTATATTAACTTCATGCTGTTTAGCCTATGACTCAGGCACATTTCTAGCTTGCTCTTACATCTTAAATCAACCCATTTCTATTAATCTGTCTGCCATGTGGCCCATGGCTCACCTGTGTTCCTTACATGTTGCTCCTTGGCGGCTTCAGCTCCATCTGCCTCTGACTCTGCCCTTCCTTTCCTACCTATTCTGATTCCTCCTCCTACCTCTTCTATGGTGCCTGTCATGGCCCAAAACAGCTCCTTTATTTAAAGATTGAGATTCACAGCATACAGAAAGACATTCCCACATCAATTAGGTATTTTAGATCTATTTATTTTTATATAAATGTTCGCTTGTGTGTTCATATATGTGTGTATGTGTGTGTGGGTGTGTACACCACATGCCTGGTGTCCACAAAAGTTGAATTCCAGAACTGGAGCTACAGAGGGTTGTGAACCACCATGTGGATACTGGAATCTGAACCTGAGTCTCTCTAGGAGCTTTAAGTACTTTTATCTGCTGAGCCACCTCTCCAATACATACACACACACACACACACACACACACACACACACACACACACACACACACACACACACAGAGAGAGAGAGAGAGAGAGAGAGAGAGAGAGAGAGAGAGAGAGAGAGCACTAGGATTCACATTTGAGAGGTTACATATATTTTTTTTCCTTTATGAGACTGTAACTTCCCTTACTATTCATTCTAAGTTCCTCCATTTTCCTGAAAATTCAGTGATTTCATTTTTCCCTAAAGCTGTGGTATTCTATTTTTGTGTGTGTACATATTTTTATTATGCATTCATCTGTTGGTGGAAAACTATTTTGTTCCATTTATATAAATCTTTACCACAACTGCTTAACCATTCTGAAAATTTAAGACACATCTCCACAAAGTATCAACAAAATGAAGTGTTATGCAAATGACCAAATCAAACAACATGAGCAGAAATATACCTTATCTAACACTTGTATGTTATGTACAGAACAATATCCACTTCAGAAAATCACTTAGTTCATTATTTGCACACTATACTGCATAATGAAAACATTCATTTAATAAGGTAAATTAAGGTTCAGCACAGCTAGGTTACTAGGGTATGTAAGCAGGGTCCATCATTTTGAAATGAAGATTAGATAACAGTCTTCACTAATCCATTTTTGAGTCATGATCTTTATTCCATATAGAGTTGGTACAGATTTAATCAGGGCCCATAGGATGGACACTTTCCTCTTAATTGATTGCAAATGTTTATAATCGCCCCAAGGATGCTTTCAAATGTCTGATAACTATAATAATCTTGACATTCTCTCCTAACAGCCTGAAAGCTCTTTATTAGTCACTGGCTACATTCCAGCCTTCAGTCCTCTCATTTACTCCAGCATGCGTCAGTAAGCATGTAATTAATCTAAGCAGTTTAGTGAACCATTTCCTTTGCATTAATATATATTATGTCAAATGGGTAAAAGGAGTGTATTCTCCTATTTAGGATTTATACATCAGTGATTTGTGCTTTAAAAATATTTTTCAGCTTTACAGAAAAGACGGCTTCCATAATAAAAAAAAAAAATGGCAGGTGTATGCCCAAATGATAAGCTCCTGTCAAATGTAAATTCTCAATGTTAGATCATAATTGCCAGACTCTAATGTATCAGAGCCCCAGCAAAGCATGTTATTATCTTTACTTTTTAAATATATATATAATAAAATATTCTAAACATGCCAAAAAAGTGCTACATGACTCCAGTGATTTTTTTTTGAGTTAAAAGTTATTTTTTAAAAAAAACTTTTAAATGCTTGATGGTTAAAAGCCTTGGTTTTTCTTTTTCTTCGGGAAGTAGACACAGAGAGCTTACGTTGCTGTCCAAACATGGGAAAAAATCTGTTCTGGTTTATGATATATCTCACATATTCAGCACTAAGCTATGTTCCAATTTGTAAAATGAGAAAGCAGGAGAAGAGAGTCACAAGGTCCTATACTTTAATTTTAAAGCTTAGCATGCTGTCATAATTTTAGAAATGCCATGCTCAGCCAGTGCCTTCCTGAAGTCTTTCTGCCCAAATTGAGGTCCTCAGTGCCTTAAGTGATCACAATGATTAACTGTCTTCACCTCCTCAAAGGAAGAGAAGATGAATAGTTGAAAATTACGCATGAAAATGTTACCGAAATTTTGTCTAACATTATTCAATTTTTAAATATGATGTTTGAATACAATGATGAGACTATAAATTAATATTTTGAAATGTTTCACAGAAAGCCACTATATTTAGATAAATTGCTAATTTACCTTGAGAAAGAGCAATACTGTGATGCTTCTTCATCAATAATTAGTTCAGAGTTATCAGATGGCATAACCACGTTCCCCGCAGGACAAAACATGTTTTGTTTTGTTCACCACTTTCTCCCAAGTATCTTTCCCAGTGATTGGCACACAGCAAGCCACAACTATCAAGAAAGTGACCTACTTTTATATGAATTACTGGTACAGGTTCCACCAAAGTGGATCATATAGTTAATTTAAACACTGTCATCTATTTTCTCACATTTCTAGTTTCTTCTTTGACTTCCTTTAGAAACATAAGTTACCATTAAATTCTGGTATTAAATAATACTGGTCTCCATTAATTTAGACCACTTTTGCTAGGAAGATTATAATTAATCCTACTTTAGAGATAATAATGTCACTGTTTTACAAGATTGGATAAAATGAATCATTAGCTTCCAATTATCCATTCCATCATAGAGGATTACTAAGAAGATGGTTTAAGTAGGTAACATAATTTGGATATCAGAGAAACTGCTAGTGCATAAACTATTAAGTTCCAAAGATGATATTTCTTATTTGTTTATTTATTTTATCTTTTTGAGGAAAAATCTCTCTATACAGTTTGTGGTGGTCAGTTTCTTACTCAGTTATACAGGGTAGCATTGAATTTGAGAATTTCTTCCTCAGCATCCCATGTTCTGAGATAGCAAGAATGGGCCATAATACCAGGCTTTCCTTATAATATTGAATTTGAAAAACAAATAATAGATCAATAGGTAATAAATAGATATGTGATAGATGGATGGATGGATAGATAGATAGATAGATAGATAGATAGATAGATAGATAGATAGATAGATAGATAGACAGATCACTCTAACATTCCCATTATGGACTTTCCTATTTTTTGAAAAACTTTCCATAGCAAATGTAAATGTAAAAGCACTAGTGTTGACTGAGGTTGCCAAAGTCTTGATAATGGAAATTAACATTGCATGAAAACCTGAAGCCTAAGAAAATGCCTTCATATTTCAGCCACTCTTGTCTTTTTAATAAGAAAATCTAGTACCTATGTAAAATAAACTAAAATTGTGAGTGTTTGTATATATAGGTTCACACTTCCATGAAGCTGCTTCCCTGACTGCTGCTCTCTTATGCTGCCTATTGCAACTAAAATATCATTTTGATTTCTGTTTGTTCTGTCTATAAACTAGAAGCACCTTAAAACAGGAACCAACCATGCTGACCTCTTCATCACCAAATTACTTGAACTGTGGTTGTGTTTGTGTGTGTGTTTTCATGTGTGTGTGTGTGTTTCAAATATAATATCAACGCAACCACTAAGTATTATAAGTTAGAGCTCCCTCGTTCCTTCTCGGTTTTCACTTCTTACTTCTTCCCCTTTTTTCTTACTCTCTCCCTCCTCTTTTGATTGGTAGTTCACTGGTGGAGTTTGGTTTCACAAGGTTACAGACCGGCTTTCTGTTCCACTTGTCTAACCAGATCCTCTGATTCTTACAATCATAAAACTATTTCATGAAATCTCCGTTTACAAGAAAAGCCATCTGCTTACACTACGGTTTCAATCCATTTTAGTTCTTTTGTAAGAACCAAGGACTAAGGCTGACTATTCTGGGAGCATAGGATCATCAGGGGTAGAATGCAGAAGCTGGAAATGTGTGAAATCAAAAGGTGAAGCCGGGGTTATTTCCTAAGTAAAAATATTAAGGAGAAAAATTTAAAAATAAATTTAAAAAATGGCTTCTTGTTCTGTGAAGAGTTTTGAAACACTGAGAAAATGAAAACAGGAGACATCAATTATGAAAATGATTCCGAATAAACAGAGCCTGGTTTTCTGACATCAAATGCAGGTGTTGCCCCCATACAAAGAAATTGTTTACAAAAAGAAAAATAGCAAACGTGAGCAGTAGGAGGTCACCTGAAAAGTAAGACTATAATTTTGGACTCTATAAATGTAAAGGAAGTGACAGTAATAAATCCAAATTCTTTAAGAGCAGTGATACTGATCCTCGGACTCATGCTATCCTCCCTAGGGAAGCAGGGAAGTGCTGACAGTCAGGAAATGCTAACGAGTGTTTGGGCTACTTCTGTTTACTAGGAAAAGAACGGATCTGTAGTCTTTATGATTCTCTCAGGTCTGTGACATAAATTGAAGGACTATTTCCTAGACTGTTCTCTTAAGGACCTTCGTGGGCTTTGTCAGGAGAATTTCAGAGCTCACAGGAGTGGAATAAGGCTATAAAGCTATAAAGTCCCTGATACTTTTCCAGGTGATTCTAAAATTGAATTCAATGGATATTAATTTGAAACATGCTGACTTAAACAGTTATGCACAATTTTGTGTTTATTTTTACTTATTGCTGGCACAAAGATTTGTAATAATAAGTTTTTGGCCTGGACTAGCCTCAAGATCTGGACCAGCAGTCCCAAAGTTTCAAAAAAAAACACACAGAAGCTTGCATTATTTTTAGACTGATTGACTTCTGGCTCAGACATATTGCTGGCTAGCTCTTTCATCCTAATTGAACCCATTTCCATTAATCTGTCTAGCTGTGTGGCTTGTTACCTCTTTTCAGAACAGCATGGCTATCCTCTTTCCTCCTTATCTGCTGGCATCTCTGCTGGTGTCTTTCTGGCTTCTCTCCTGGTGTCTCTCTGATGTCTCTGTTCTCTCCTGTTCCTACATTTCCTGTCTGCCTTCTGGCCAATCAGGTTTTTATTAAACCAGTAGGAGGAACAGATATTCACAATGTACCAGAACATAGTCCCATTACAGAGATTATCACAATTTTGGAGGGTCAACACAAGTTACGTAGACTTCTAAGGGTCGGAAGTCTGTCATCAGAGCTATTCTCATAGTTCTGTGGAAGAATTCACATCCCTTCCTTGTGCAACTTTCAGGAAGGCTCACCTTCCCTCTTCCTCAGATCAATCATCTACATTGCCCCTCTCCAACCCTTCATTCCTAGTCACCTCTTTCCTTTGCTTCTCTCTTCCAGCTTTAGGTCCTTCTGATGATACTGGACAAACATAAGTTAGGAAGTTTCTCTTTCAACTTTGATCCCAGTGAATCGTCAGGCTCAATCCCTCTTTGGAATATGATTTGGTTTATCAACAGATTAAAGGATTTGGGATGTGAACACTGAGAAGATATCAGCCTTCTACTGAGCACACCTCTCTGCCTGTGGTGCTCAGGGGAGATTGCCTTTGCCTATAATCCTACACTTAATAACTCATCTGATGGGCAGTCTAACACCTGTTCTTATGTATTTATCTGGCAAGCAGGACTAACAGCATCTGGGAAACATACTGTTATTAATAAATAGACCCGACCAACAGGTGCAATTATTCTGACAGCTCCTTGAGGTCAAGAAACACGTGCTTTTATCTGGGTAACATTTGGAACTTACCTCACTGACTAACAAAATCAGAATGAAGATAATGTGGCTCAATAATTGAGGTGGTTGATTAAGTTCATGTTTAATTAACAAACCCAAAGGCCTACTCTTTCTTTTAATGAATCTTTTATACACAGCTGCTAATGGCATGATTTGGATTGGACTCTGCTCACACACACCAGTAGCTGCTCATAATCAGCTGGATCATCCTCTGATGAGAAAAACACTTATGGTTTGATTATGGTTTGACTCCTCTATAGCAGAAATCTACCTTGGATTGCAAAGTTCTTGAATTCACAGAATTCCACCTGCCTCTGCCTCCCAAGTATTGAGATTAAAGGAGTGTGCCAATGCCACTCGGTCAGAGAATAGTTTTTAAGGAAACATTTTATTTATTTTATTTTATTTTTATTTAAAACCACTGCTCACCCTCCCTTCCCTCCTCCCAGTCCTCCCTCAGCCTCCCCCTACTTAATGCCCCCCATTTATTCCCCAAGAAAGGCAAGAAGTCCTAAGGTGGGTCAGTTCAGTCTGGCATATTCAGTTGAGGTAGGTCAGAGTCCTTCATATCAGTATTAAGGCTGGGTTAGGTGTTCCTTTGTAGGGAATGGGCTCCAAGATTTCAGTTCACGCACCAGGAACATAGTCTGATCCTGTTTATAAGAGGCTCCTCAAACTGCCCACTCCCCTTTGACAGTCATCTATCTTTGGAGGCTTTAGTTCCTTTCCCTGAAGGTTCCTCAGTGGTTGTTTCTGATTCAGTGAGCTCTCAGTAGTTCTGGTCAATCCTCTCTGTGGGTCTCCTCCTCATGATCCTGTTCCCTTTGCTCATATACACTCTCTCCTCTCTCTCTCTCTCTTCAGCTGGAATGGGAGCTCCACTTGATGCTCAGCTATGGATCTGTGCTTCTGCTTCTATCCATTGCTGGATGGAGATTCTATAATGTCAATTAGGGTGGCCATTGATTTGATTATAGGGGATGTCCTGTTTAGACACCCTCTCTACTATTGTTTGAAGTGTTAGCCAGGGACATCTTGTGGGTTCTTGGAGGTTTCCTTAGCCTTAGGTTTCTTTCTAACTCCACAGTGTCTCCTTCTATCAAGATATTCATTTCCTTTTTCTCCCTCTCTGCTGCTCCTCGGGATTTGTTCCCACTCATATTGCTGATTCCCCATTATGATCCTATTTTACTCAGGAGATCTTCTCTATTTCCACTTCCGAGGGGGATCCCTGGATTGTGTTACCTCATTCAGAGTGATATTCTAAATCTACTCATTTGCCTGAAAATTTTAGGATTTTTTTTTTTCCTGATGAGTTTGGAAAGCAGTTTGGCGGTTCTTCAGAATACTGGAAATCAATCTCCCCAATGATTGATTGGCATATGCCCAAAGGACGCACATTCTTACTCCAAGGGCATTAGTTCATAGCAGCATTATTTGTAATAGCCAGAACCTGGAAACAACCTAGATGCCCCTCAAGTGGAGAATGGATTAACAAACTGTGGTAGATTTACACAATGGAGTACTACTCAACATTTTTATTTTTATGTGAAGGAGTGAGGTTCAGCCAATATTTTCCTGTTAGAATCATAGTTTAGAGTGTGAACCATCTGGAGGGGATCAGACCCCCTTTAATGTACTTTTTCCCCCTCCCTCTTCTTTTATGGACATCTTGTTTTTATGTTTTATTTATGTGAGTATTTAAGTAATTTAAATAAAAATAGAATAAAACCTAAGAATTCAAAATTAAAATTATGTTCTGGGTTCTGAGACGGACCCAGGCTCTTTCTTTCATTCTCAAGTGATTGTGATTGATAACAAAGCTTTGAGAGCACTCACTGCTTTGGTGTTCAGAATCCTGATAGTATTTATAGACCTGTGTCTGCTGGTCTTCATCAGATTCAACCCTGTGTGGTCTACCTGATGGTGTTATACTGTTAGATTCTTTCAGACTTGACTATTTGTCCTTCATTATTTCTACTGCTTCATTTTGTCTTTTTATGCTAATAGTTCAGGTTTATAACACAATTAGAAAACCAGACTGGAAGGTAAAATGTGTGCACACAGAATTGTCATGGAAATGGACATATCACTACTGGGAAGTTTTAAAAATTAAATTGATCATAAAAGCACAGATTTTAAAAATTAATTTATAACTCTGCAAACACAAATTTCCATTATGCATGAATACCACTTTCTATGTTTGGGGCTTGTCATAGGAGCTTAATTACTGCTTTCAAATGAATTATTTTGTTTGAGAGGCAAATTTTGTATGCATGCAAACACACATTTAAAAATTTTGAGATAAAGCCTATTAGTGTTAAGTTCCTCATTTCTCACTCTTAACCAACTATTTTAGCTTCAGATATTTCATGCCATGGATACAAAAAAAATATAATTTGTGAACTAATAAAATTAAATTATTGATAATTACTTTCACATTGTTTTATTTCTTTTATTTAAACATGAAATGAACACAGAGCTTTTTATCTGAAAACTTTCCAGAACTTTTTATATTTGAATCTGATATATAAATATTTTTGAAGGTCACCATCATTCAAAATCTTGAGTAGTAGTCTCAAGAATACTTAAAAGACATTTTCATTTGTTTGTACATATGATGCTACTCACCTCCATAATCCAAAAATAATGATCATTTCTTTTACTACATAGTCACATTTAAATAATTGATAATGTAGTTTGTTTTATGTAAGCATTTAATGGCTTGAGATCCTTGGAAGGAAACATCTTAAAATATTCTATTCATATTATGAATGTTGATTTAGTGACAATGTTAACTATTTTTGAGAGATGTTATTCAAATCCATTTGTCCTGAATGACATTATTTTATTCTTTTAATGTCACTTTTTAATTATGATCTTCCTTCTAATTGATCTAACAATTTCCTCACAGTAATTATAGTAACACATTTTGTGATTGTGGATTATGATAAATAAATTGAATGGCTTCTGTGATATGAAAAATTGGAGGGAAAAAAGTAAGCTGTGTTTTCTTTATTTTTGAAGGACAAAGACAATTTTATTAGAGCTTGAAAGAAAAACTCCAGGGTGAGAAAGCTGTAAATCTGAGCATCTGCAGAGAAAAGGGCTATGAAAGGAAAGACAGAGAAAGCTTTGCCTTTGAGTTATGTGTGGAGAGTCTCTGCAAACAGCTACATGGGAAAAGGAAGGAAGGAGGAAAAACCCAAAGAACCAGAGAAAATATAATTAGGCTCTGTCTCACATCAAAAAGATACAGAAAGGAAGAAAAGTGAAGTTATACCTTTTGAAGTTAAAAGGTGAGGAAGAGACGTAACAGGGTCCTGGCAGCCATGTACTGGCTGCACCATACACAGGAGCTCTGGGGAGGAAACTGCATTAACTGCAGTAAGGAGATAACCAATCCTCTCATCTCTCTCTCCCTTATGGCACTAGGCGAACCTGCGTCTTCCTTAGGATGGTCCCTGAAACAAGTGACACAATGAATTGTCTTTTGGGTAGATAGGAATATTATTAGGTCTCTACCTAGGTCAGAGGAAGATTTCATCATTTGATCAAGAGGAAATAGTTTTCCCATAATAGGCCAACACTTGCTACTGAAGCATTACTACGTCTGAAAAGGTAACCTTCAACTCATTCACCAAGACAGGCTAAAATTGGGTGAAAGCTATAACCCATTTCCACCTGAAAACCAAGAGATTCAGTACCAAAGCTCTCAACAGAAGGAATTAATATCTAGACTGTTTCTGCTTATTACTCTTTAATGATGAAGACATTATCCACACTTTATTGAAATGAACTGCTTTTCCAGTTCTCTCTCTCTCTCTCTACCATGTTCCTACTTTCCCCAGTATTTAATTAATTTAGGACGGTAAATGGATAGATATAAATCTCTTTGCATTAATTTCTATGTTTTTACACGTAAAGATACTAACTAAGCTAATCATAAATAAACCTGAGAATATATGCCTTGTTGCACAAGAAACTGCTCTGAAGTGATTTTTTTTTTCCTCCTGTGTTGTAATGTTCCTAGATATCCGTGGTATACAGGAGTTTTTGGACAAAGTATCCCAGCAAGGAATGGATGTTGCCCTACAAAAGGTGGAAAACAACATAAATAAAATGATCACCACCCTGTTTGACACCATGAGGATAGAAGAGTTGAATCGCTACCGAGACACGCTTCGGAGAGCCATCCTTGTCATGAATCCTGCCACAGCCAAATCCTTCATAAGTGAGGTAAGAATTGTGGATGGAGGACGGTACAAACAGCAAATCCTTGGACTGGATCCCACAGAGGACTTGTAAACCAAAGGGGGGTGATGAACTTCGCAGCTCTCATTAGCACTAATGGGGCAGGTGGAGTGGATTGTTTGCTCATCCCATCTATCCCTTATCATCCAGCTAATGACTAGAAATGTCTGTACTTTCATATTTAGGCACATGGCCAGGACAAATTTTAGAAATCTGGTTGGGTTTTCAAAGTGCTGTTGACCTGAACGAATCTAGCAAATTCAGGAATGGATTTACAAGTTTTCAGTTAACCTTTTGTGTTGCTGATGTTAACCTCAAGTTAAAATTGTTTTTCTGGGGAAAGATTTACTAGAATCACACTCTGATTTCCAAAGCAAAAGGATTCCACAAAGCATACCACAGCTCCAGTTCTGCTCTAGGAATCAAGACAAACAACTGAGACTCTCTGAAACTCTGCAAAGTGATAGCCACTCAGCATAATGTGATGTCATGTCTGCAAATGTTAATTGTATCTGTTAATGTGACTAGATGCAGCAAAATTTAGTAAAAGTACCAGCAAGATTGTAGTGATTCAGATAGTCTTTATGCATCCTGAAATATTTGTGGTTGATGTGCAAAATATCTTTGTCTTTTTATTTTTATTTTTTAGTTAAGTGTTTAATGATAAAATTGCTCATTTCATTGCTTACTTTCACATACTGTTTCTCTTTGTGAGCCCTAATTGGTGAATGTTTCCCCTCATTTTTTCATTTTTATTCCATTAACTCTTAAACTCATATGTTCTTTGATTCTATATAATTCAGTGCCTGTTAAGAATTTTGAAACAGAATACAGAAATCATTAAATTTTGTACAACTTATACCAGTTGAATTTTAACATAGAGAGAAATTTGACCTTGGGTCTAGAAAATGATGAATTCATGCTCAAGACTAGACTTTCCTATAATATAAAAACATATCCTACTTTATAGCCTGACCTTTGCTTCATATATTATTTGCCTTTTCCATCTGGGACAAAATGTCTTAGGAAAAGAACTTTAGAGCATGAGGGACTTGTTGGTCTCCTAGTTCCAGAGGTATAAATCCATGAGCACTAGGCTTAAGGCAAGCTGAGCATCATGTTTAGGAACAGCTGGCTAAAGAAATCTGATCAGTTCATGAGGAGTTCATGAGCAGGAAGACCAGAAAACAGGCTTGGGATAAGGTATAGTCTCCAAGAAAATTCTCCTCTATGACCTTTAAAGTAGCATAACAAAATCTGTTAGCAGATCATTATAACAAAATGTATTAACAGTTAACATCAAATACTTGTTCCCATTAGGCTCCAGCTTTAAAAGCTTCTTTCCCTTACAATAATGCCACCAAAGAAGAGTCTTATCACAGGATTAATCCAATAATTAAGTAGAGCCCACACTACCTGATCATCCCCCATTTGATAAATCAGTATCAAGGAATGTTTTAAATGCAAACCGCAGCATTTCCAAAGTATGAAGTATTCTAGAACATTAAAGATGAACAGGAATAATAAATAATATTAAAATATCTCTGGTATTTCTGTCTAGGGTGATCAGAGATTTTTATTAAGGCATTCCTAATTTGGGCTTTATAACATAGGTAATTCACAAAGAGAAATCATAGAACAGATTAAGCTTATCTGAGTTCCACTATGGTCACATTTTACATGAATATTTTTTTAATGTTTTGAGACTCTATTTGGGCATCAAAGAAACGAGAATATTTTGATTTCAATGTAGTAAGAATATAATACAAATGAATAAGATTATGTCATGGTTACTCTCTAAAATAACCTGGGGAGGCTTGAGAACCAGGAAATGTTGAAAAAAGAAATTTGTAACTTCTAGAATGTTTTTTCTCTTACACAATAACCTGGCATATAGCAAATACTTAAACATGCCTCCTCAATTAAAAATAAGATAAATAAAGACACAGGGCTTGATTATGGCTATGTATATATTAGGAGGAGCTTTTGCAAATAATGAATTGAAAAATGGTGGCGTGCTCAGGACATGTGCTATGCATATTCCATAGGATGAGCAGACATGAGGAACAACTGCTTACCTTCTGAAAGAAGAGGTAATGACCTCTAAGGCTCTAGTGATTGTGGGACAGAAGGTCAAATGAGTGTCACTTGATGGCAGATTATTTAAGTTCCAATACTAGGAATTGGGAATAAGGAAATGTCAGCATTTTAAACTGGGTCCTAAAAGATTGTATAATATTAATTTTCTGGAGGTTCCCTAATCAAATATCATCTTTTTCAAAACTGGAAATGTACTACCTCACCGTCTATGGTCCACATGTACAAAACCAAGGTACTGACAGACTGACTTTATCCTGAGAGCTCTTTGAAATACTGCCAGCCTTCTGCCAGGGATAAAAATGTCTGTATTTTCCTCATGTTCCTTGGCATTGCCCCTCTGCATGTGTGTCCTGACTTCAATTAGTAAAGGACAGCAAGCAATCTGGATTTATGGCTCACCCTAACGACCTCATTTATCCCATAACAATGTTATTAATGGACATAACTCAGTGTGATAGAGGAAATAAGTTTGTATTACACAACTAGAAAGTGGTAGGTTTGAGGCTGATACTAAGCAATCTGCCACTGGTGTACTTAATGGAGATTTTCAGAAAGGGTGTAAGGTCATCATCACTGAAGCCCATGAGAAAGACCAAAGCTAAAGCTGTTGGATTTTCCCTCTTTTGTTTTTATTTTTAATAAGCATGGATTTAGTGCCTGCTGTATCCCAGGTATTCTCCTAGACATTAATGGAACATTGGTCATGTATATCTGGACATTTCTTCTACTTTCTGGTTTGGTGCAAATGAAGAACAGAGAGTATTCGCCTTAAGTGGGATACAATCACAGTAGACCCCATGCATTTACACACTGACGCCTTGGGAAATGAGAGCTACTCTGTCTTTTTGTAGAGCTTGCATGTGATTGTGGAAATGTTGACAACATTTTTCCTGAGCAGGGTTCTGAAAAAGAAGTTCCTTGAGTTTTGTATCAGACAAAGAACAGAAGGAAATTCTAATTAGCAGGAAAAATCATGGAAAAAAGAAAAAGCTGGTGGTGGAGGATCGATCAGAGCTGTGAAGGGTCAGAGGAAGAAAATGAACTGGTGTATTTTGCGTATTCACTTGAAAAATGGAGTGAAGAAAATGTAATATTTTTAAGCTGTGTGATGAATAGCAGAAATAGAAGATGTTTCATTACTATGATACATCATGATGTATTTTATACAGTCTTGGGGAAGCAGCCAGCAAATAGCAGGGTATAGAAGGGGTAGATGATGAAGGAACATTGACATGGTAAGGGCCCAGAATTTCAGACCCTTAATAGATAATCTATGCAGGAGCAGTGACTAGCCTTTGCTGGTAGGTAGATTAAATCTGTTCAAACTTAGATAAGATTCTTTGACATTGCTGCATTGCTAACAATCGCTTTCAATACCACTCATCATTTTTTTTTTTTTTATTCTGACTTTGATTCCTGTCTGTGACTGTGATCTTAGGATGCTGTAACAATGTAATGCTTTCTTGTTTGTTCATAAACACACAACATCTTTGCTCATGGTTCCCTTTGAGAATTCTCCACTATCATTCACTAGGATACATTTTTCAGTAGCAACCCCTCTTTTGTCTACATGTCTGCCCCATAGTCAAACTGAGCAACAGTGCAGAAGTGGCAAGGAAAATCCAGGCTGACCCATTCTCTCCCGAACTCACTGTGCACTCTAGAACCTGCCTGGAGCTGCCTGTCTCCTAGCCAACTATTCTCTGAGGTCGCCATGCTGCTATTCCTCTTCCTGGTTCTAGAAATATACTGACTTCTTTGGGAGGAGGCTGACCTGACCATGTCAATGTTGAAGGCAGCTAATTTCACAGTAGCTTTCCATTCAGAGACTATGTTCAAAAACTAATATGTTTTGGAGGAGGCAAGCTTAGAGCTAAATAAATTTAAAACAAAAGTTACAGCGAAGGACAGCACTAACTTTGCAAAGAGCTAGGGTAAACACCGATTCAGAGTCTCCACAAGAACCTTGAAAGATGAATAACAATTTGACAGAGCAGCATTGTTGAGCAAATCACAATTCAGACTGTGCAAGCATGTGTATGAGACAGAGGTAAAAGATACCATTTGTCTTTGGATTTTCTCATTGGAAAATGAGTTTTCTACTTTCTGCAGCTTTCATATCAATCATCACTGTCAGAAACAATAACATTTCTAGTTTTTAATTTTTATGTACTTTTAGAATAGTCTCTGGATTCATAACATTCAAAATGTTAAATCTCTAAAAGAAAAACCGCCTGCCACTGATGCTGAGACAATTTTCAACTCTCTTGAAACAAATAAAGTGTCTTCCCTTGGCATTTCAGGTGAATCAGCACAAATGCACACATACACCAAGAGCTTTCCTTCCCTTTAGTGGATACAGTCATATGCTTACCATGCATACATTCTCTGTATACAACGTTTCTTAATCACTTTCCAGATATTATTACATTGATATCTGTGAAATGTCACTTATAATTTTAGTGGTTGTGTAATGAATGCTTCATTGCTATCTATATTTGCAGCTTATTTTCCTTTCGGTAATTTTATTGGTTGTTTTATCCTTACTCTCCTTGTGATACGGCAAATGCAAATCGAGTACATCACCCACATCTGCACAACTTGTCTAAGTACATCACCCACATCTGCACAACTTGTCTAAGTCCCATTATTTCTAAGCCAGCTAATCTATGCAGTGTAGGATCCACAATCCACTATCCTCCTTCCCTCCTACTCAAACATTCACAATCCCTTGCTCTTGTACAGTGTTAGAAGCTCATCATCTACTATTTGCAACAGTAAATATACTTCTATGTCTTTGATAAAGTTTATGATATAAGATAAAAATGTATGAACATGTTTACCCCTTTATCTTTATAAGTTATTTGTATGTCACAACAGAGGATTAAGATATATTTTATTGAAATTTCTCAGGCTCTAGGTTTTTTGTTTTCATTATTAATTTTTTACAAATTTTGTTGGCTACGTAAATTCTAAAGTCTTGTTATTACTTGAACCTCTTCAAATTCCTGAGTGGAAGCTTCCCTCCTTTAGTTTCCTCTTCTTCCCCTGTTGCCACCATTGATTTCAGACTTGATATGATGTTCTTAATCCAATGGATTGCAGTTTACCTGTCTGTCTCCTCCCTTGTGCAATATCTTCTTAAGTGTCTTCTTAAAGACAAGGGTATGCTAAATAGTATTTATTATTGCCATTTTTCAGAAGATATTTGTTTTTGCTGCTGAAGAGATAATTCTGAGGTTAAGAGCATTTGCTATTCTTACAGAGGACCCAGGTCCAGTTCTCAGCACCCACAGTTGTCCTGAACTGTAGTCCCAGGAGACCTAACACCCACTTCTGGTTTCTTGGTTGCCAGGCACCCACATGGTGCTCACATGCAAATGCAGGCAAAATGTGCATACATTTGAAATTGAAACAATCTTCAAAGACATGTTTGTTTTAAATTAAGAATGGATAATTTGGCTAGTTATAAATGGTCATATTAAATATACTTTGATTTGGAACACCAGCAGCATTGGCTCATTGTACTGTGGTGCTCTACTACTCAGATTAAACAGATGGGACATTTTCTTATTTTGGCAGTTAGTGCCCAAAGTGTGCATGTGTGGCATTTTTTGTACTCACTTCAGAGAAATTACATCAATGTTAGTGGTTCTAATTCACTTCTAGAAAGTTCTATTTTGTCACATTTTAAACATGATCTATATGCATGTAGTTCTGACCCTGAATTTGTGCAGATGAGGGCAGAAGTGTCTGGTTCCTGGAAACTGTAACCACAAGGGCTGTGAGTCACCTCACATGATTCCTGTAATTGAGCCTAGGTTCTATGCAAGAGCAGTACATATTTTAACTTCTGAAATATCTCTCTAGCCCTACACCAATTATTGTTGTTGTTTGGTTTGATTTGGTTTAAAAGAGAGATAAACCTATTTTAATATTGATACTTGTAGTAAGAAGTTTCTGGCCTGAACTTTCAGGACTAGCCTCAAGGTTTAGGCCCACAGACCCGCAGAGACACACAAATGCTTACAATAGTTTTAGGCTGATCGGCTTATGGCCCAGGCATAGAACTTGCTAACTCTTTACTCTTAATCTAACCCATGACTCTTATCCTGTTCAGCCATGTGGCTCAGTACCTTTCCTCAGGGCAGCATAGTTGTCCTCTGCTTCTTCTGGCTTCTCTAGCATTCTGCTCTGTTCTTCCTGTTCCTAGAGTCTTCTTAGGCTAGTATCCCGGCCCACACATCCTGTCTGCCTTTGGTCAATCAGCGCTTTTTATTAAACCAGTGGGTGGGACAATTATTTACAATGGAATAACATAATCCCCCTACAGATACATTTTTTGTTGTTGTTTTTTTTAATAGAACGGTAAAGTCAAATAGCAATGTATACACTCAGTCTTTCTTATTTATTGATTATGCATTTACAGGTTTGCCTACACACAAGAAATTTATTTGTAAACCCAAAATCAATACTAGCGCTACAAACATTGCCTTTTCAATAGCCCTTGTTCCTGGCTAAGGTCAAAGAAAGCCACTTTACTCACTCACTTTCTACTCTCGAAATTTAAATAAGCATCCAATCAACAGTCTGTGGAGGGCATAAATTTTGTGTGTGTGTTTGTGGGTGTATGTGTTTCTGAGTCCAGTGCTGAGATGCTGATTGGTGTCACTAAACTCAATAGAGCATTGCAATGCTTCTCCAAGAGAATAGGTGGACTCGGGCTTCAGTTATGGTACTGTTTGCTGTGAGGTCATTGTTAATAAATTAACAATATAAATAGACAAAGTGGCTTCACATAGACTGTGTAGACTTGGAGCTTGTAGGAATGAATTCCCATGTTTTCATTATAAGCAATAACACAAGAATCACTAAAGCAAGAGTCAGTGTCCAAGAGTTTACAGGAGGCATGGACAGGAGTGATGCTGCCTCTGTACTCCTGTTTCTTTCCATTAAACACTGATTCTTACCCTCTGCTTGGCTGGCATGTGTAGTCTGCAGACCACTGTCCAGCACAGAGCACAAAGTGTCTTGCGCAGCCTCTGCTCCTTCTGGTAGTGTGGAGTCCCCACCTCCAGTCTCCAGATTCTCCAACAGCACCATTTCCTCTGCTTTTTATATTTTCATTTATTGCAAACATTTCCTGATGGTCTTTTCCCTGTTGGCATTGCTATCTTACATACCTCTCCAGTCTATACATATTATATAGGATTAGGGGATGATTTTTCTCTAACATTCTTAAGTCGGATATTCTATGTTAATGGCATTAACTTTCATATTTCTAGAAATTTAAACATATAAATAGACTGTCAGGCGCTGAGAGAAGTATTTGTAAAAATGACTTACCACATGATAGACAGAAAGGCAGATGAAGGGTTGAACGCACTGGGGTAGTAGGAAAGGTGGAGGGGCTGAATGGCCGTCAAGTGCAGTGAGCACCTAAGCTGGGGAGAGGCAGATGAAGCTCTGCTCTTGGAGAACAGCATGGCTTCCTGCTCCATTGCTGCTGCCCTGGTAGAAGCTGGCATGCAAAGCTAAGTGAGTGTTCAAGGGAAATTCCAACTTAAAAGTATTTTTAAATGAGTTTTAGAAAAGAAATTGCTCACTTACCTTTGTCATTTAATTGCTATGGGAAAAATTAGGCAGATGAATTGTGTTTGCTGCCTTTTTTTTTTTTTTTCTGTCCCCTGGAGCAATTGTGTGTCACTGAGTTAATCATACTACCTTTGAAGTCTTAAGCAGTTAATATATTAAATGTCTGCAGTTAGTGTTCCACCTCTCATTCAAGAGCTTCAAAGCTTTAACAAAGATTGCAGTTATGTGCAGCTGAGCAAATCCACCTCCTGTGGTTTCCAAAGGAAGTGTTGTCTGGGTGTGCCTCTAAGTGTCCTTGAAATTAGTGTGTTGAGCCTAGAACAGTTCTGTGGCTTGATTTACGTATGGGATGGGATGATGTTTTCAAATTCAAAGTTTTACATAGGAATAGTGTCCCCCTGGTAAATAGTGTGTTACTTTGTGAGATAAAATCTTGGTATAAATAACAAGGATTGCCTACATAAAGTAGTGTTTTGACCAAGAATCTTTTGTTTCCATTTTCATTAAAAATATCAAAACTCAGGTATGATGATCCATACCTATAATCCTAGTACTGTGAAGATTGGGGTAGGAGAATGGGCTTTTAGTTTGAACTCAGCTTACATAGTAAAGTTCAGGCCATCCAGGAATAACTTAGTGAGCCCTTGTCTAAATAATTCAATAATTCAGAAAAAGGGTGACTTATTATGTATGTGACAGTGAATATCATTTCCAATTTGGATTTTTCTTTGTCAGAATTTGAGACACGGACCTTATTGCTATGGAAAGTTCTTTTACTCTACAGTAAGAATAAGGACACTTACTCCTTAAACCTACTTTATAAAATAGTTTTTATTTATTGTATCTTATCCAAGTCATAGAAGAATTTTGATTTGTCAAATAATAAAGAGGAACGCTTATTTCTTCAAATATATAAACACCTTTCTAGAAATAAACCTAACGGAAGGTTAAGAAACTAATGAAGGTAACTCATCCAATAGATATAGAAAGATCTCTAGTTGTCAAAACTCTCCACTTTGCTATGATAGTTATTTAAACACTATTTAAAGAACCCATTTTTTTTCAAAAAGAGATTATCTGGAGATATTAAATTAAAATTTTAAAGATAAGTCCATTATTGTTACATTTTAAAAGAACATTTGATAATAATGTTATCAAAAGATATTTGTAACAGGAAAGCTAAAAATACATGTTAATAGTAGGTTTGTACATTTTCTAAGCAACATATGTGTAAGCAGTACAGCACAAATTGTAAGTTTCAACTTAACAAGTTTCCTTATAACCAGCATCGGGATAACAGAGCCGAACCTGTCTAGTGTGTCCACGGGTCCCCAGAGCAGCTTGCTAGACAGACAGCAGGCCGTTGCTGGCACCTGGTGGTTCCAGGAAGGGCTCATGAGTGGACACCATCCAGGGAGGAAGCAGCTCCTAAGGGGAAATACCTGAAATTTCAAATATTCCCTTTCTGGGAAAGGAACATTAACAATAGAACAGATAGTCTCCAGGTACAGGTAAAGTTTAATGACCACTGCTAAATGCTGAAGCATCCCTAGAATTCAAAGAAGCCAATGAATGCATAACAGGTACCCCTAGTCCTAGCTTGGACAAATCCCAGGACTCTAACACCAAAGCTCTGAAGCCTCTAGAGCTTCTGCTACAGGTTCACCCCTACTCCATCACCACCTATGACAGATGGAGTGACTCTGGCTAACTTGTCAATAAGGAGCTACTTTGCTGTTGCATTGGACCTGTCTCTTGGTGGTCTTTTGGGGGGTCTGGACTCTGGACAAAACATGCCAACCTTTTCCTCCTGTGTTTTCAAGGTTATGACTCCCTCACGCATGCTTACTTTTCACAGTGTATTCACTTGAGCCTGCTTTTAGACTGTATATGAATAGAAGCATACAGTTTATATTTTTCCCTGTTTTGTTTTGTTTTTTTTTTTCTGTTCAGCATTATGTGTGTGAGTTGTGGAGTAACATCATTCATGTTCATTGACTCAAGGCATCATTGTGCAATACTCCACTATCTGCACAACTTCTGGGAAGTGTTTTTACATTTTGCTCATTATAAACAGTGGTCCCATGAGCAAATTTTCTTGGTGTATAGATGTATTTTTGTGACACAGTACTGTAAATTACTGCTTGTGTGACACTAAAGTAATCAGGTGAAATGGAATCAGCAGCACCATCTTTCCACAGATGAGCTAAAAAAATGCCCTTCAAACAAGTGCCCATCGAGATTAAATAGAAAATTATTTGTATTTTACTATGTTTTTGTTCTAACAATCACTTTCCAAGTTACTATACTCTTTTAAACTATGTTTATCATGAAATCTATTTTTTTTAGAGTGGGGGGGTATTTCCAGCTGGCTTTTAACTCTATAAAATAGCATATAATGTAATAAATATTAATATGTGATCTTTGAGTATGCCATCTGGAACATGCCTTCTGATAGTATGTCTGAGATTTGTAGCAATAAATGACTGCAGAAGTGAATAGGATCAATCATACGCATATTTATGTATATATGTGTTTGGATGTATCTGTCTATATGTGTAGATATTTGTGTGGTGGGGGAGAGAAGTATAACTAATTGGCAGCAAGAAATGAGTCAACTCTGAATGGTGTGAAGTATCTGTCAGACTATGATCTGACAAGCAAAACATTTTTCTTCTATTCTGGGCACTGTTTTGAGTTTAATGTTTGTACACTTTACAGTTACCACATGCCTATTCAGCAAATTCCATGTTTGGCCCCCTTTTTACAGATTAGAAACCTGAATTAAACATACATTGTGAGACTACATTTCCTTTAGCAAGTAATAGCCAAACCGTGTGTATTTGGGGGTTGTGTTTTGTTTTGGGAGGTTTCTGGATATTTTAGACAGTGTCCAATTCATAAAGCTCGGAGCACTAAGTCCTTACAAATGTTTTCATTGGGCCAGACATTCCAGTTCTCTCTTTTGTGCTAAGTAGTATTCTGGGATGTACTGTGAATGAGAAGCAATGCACCAGAGTCCTGACCAATGATCTTGGTGTGTTCGGGGGCGGAGTGTCTAGCTCAGTTGGTAGATGTTTATCCAGCATGCAGGAAGTCCTCGGTTTGACCTCGAGCACAGTATAGACCTAGTGTGCTGCTGCATTGTGTCAGTCTCGTTAGTGAGAAGAGTGAGTCAGGAGGGTCCTAACATCGAGGGTTATCTGTACTTTCTAAGGAGATACTTTCTCAAGATATCTATTGCCTTCCATCCCCGAAATGAAAGGGTAAAATAATGGAAGGATTAACTATGATGATTATTAATGTATTTTTTCAAGCTTGTGACCTTTAGCTCAGGTAGAAATAGACTATCAGGTATTATTTATTATATCATGAAATAATGTGAAAGTAAAAGAATTTTAGAATCTCCATGACTCATGAGGTAATACTTCATTTTGGGCATTATAAGATCACTAGATACCTTGAATGTGAGCTTGTAGAACATAAGAATACTGCTGATACCTCCTGATCTAAAAGATTCAGTATGCCAGTCACTCTCACACTGGGCTTACAGAGGAGACAGAGGACAATGGTAGCGTTTCTACAGTCAGCTTGTGGGGAGCTGAGCTAGACTAGCAGCAAGGCCTGAAGCTCAGCACACCTGGGCTCCAGTAAGGAGTATGGGCCATATTTCTCCTCACAGCGACACTTTTCTTACAAGTCAAGGAGTTTTTGAAAACCATTTGCAACTTGGTAAACTTGCTTGACTTTAGCTCTGTGCACAATAAGGCATCACCAACTTTTGGAAGAGATTTAGTTTCAAAACACACCCTGACTCTGTTCAATAAAGCCTAAAGTTTGGATTTCTGTAACTACTTGTGGTGTCAAGCTCAGGGCGCTCCTATATTACCCAGCTTCTTCTATCAATGTTATTCTTTCTCAAGATAAAATGAAGGGTTGAAAAGCAAAAAGTCCATTAACCTAGCAGGCCAGTCTGCTTTAGGTGTTGAATTTACATTGGGAAAAAGAGAGAGTGAGAAGAGAGGAAAGGGAGAGAGAGGAGGAGAGAGGGGAAGAGTGGAGATAGAAAGAGGTAGAGGAGGGAGAGCAGAGGAGATAAGGGATGGAAGAGGTAGGAGAGGAGACAGGATGAAGGGAGCACACGGACAAACTTCGAAAGAAAAGCACAACTTGATATGAATTCAAATGATGACTTAGTGTGACAACATAGAAGTGTTTTCCTTGATATAGGGTATAAGTAGCTACAAGTCTAGCAATTAGTGTGTCTACCTGACTGCCTTTCAAATGTTATCTAATTGCACGGCCTGGCCTACCTGCCTGAGGCAGACTCATTGTTGAGATAATAATAAAGGAGCCATTGCCTGGTGATATGCACTCCTTGAAGATTTGGAATGTGGGTTTCTAAATTGCAGGATCCCTGTAGCTTTTAAAAACTCACTTTTAATCTTTCACTTTTCAATAAGAGTTATGGCATTCAAATGGTAGTTTCGTCAAAAGGGTCTTACACTATGCTATTGTCAATATCATCCCCCACTGTCTTTTCAGCATAGCAAAGCATGACCCCAACACAATCACACTTACAGACATTTTCATCAGCGTTGCTCCTGTACCTAAATCAATAGCAGTGATTCAGTGTATTCTTGTAGAAAAACTACTGGTGTGGTAATTATTTTACATGTGCTGTGGTGTGTTATACCATTCTATTTCTCTCTCTCTCTCTCTCTCTCTCTCTCTCTCTCTCTCTCTCTCTCTCTCTCTCTCTCTCTCTCTCCCCCCCCTCCCTCCCTCTCTCTCTCTTTCCCTCTCTCTCTCTCTCTCTCTCTCTCTCTCTCTCTCTCTCTCTCTCTCTCTCTCTGTATGTGTGTGTGTATTTCAGTTCCTCCAAAAATAGCCTTTAGCACACAGAGAATCAGAACTACTTGGTAGGATATAGCTCAAATTAATGTTCTAGGTCATAAAGCTAGAAGCCACATTAAATTTGTGTACACTATTTCACACACAGTACACAGTGAGGCAGAAGTTAGACCATATCTCACTGAATTTTTAAGAAACACTAATCAAGACTGTGTGTTGTCAAGTCTAAAATGTTCTGATATACTCTTGTAGAATTTAACTTCTGGAATCATAGAATGCTGGATCGCATCAGGATTCATTTTTTAGAGCATAATGTGATTTCAGCTAGTTTCCATGACATATGACATGTTGAATGGTCTCTATACAAAATTAAATATCTCCTTAAAATGTTAGTACATCCTACATAAAATAGCTACTTATATTTACTCAGAAAGAAAAACAGAGAGATAACACAGGGGATGGTAAATACTCTCATGACTAATAAAATTGCTTTTATAACGTTGTTTAGTGGAAACATATTTGTGATTTTTTTTATACCCTGAAACTTTATTAGTCACATTCTTAATGCCATTGTTCTTCAACAGACTGTAAGCTTCATAATAGCAAAGTCTTTGTATGCTCAACTTCAAGGCCTATAGCATATGTTAATCCCACCAAGCTAGAATAAGAATATTATCACAAATTAGAAGCCAAATTTGAAGAAAGCTTTATTAAATACTGGCCAGATCCATACCAGGAATACCTAGAATGGCCATGAATGCTTATAAAGGTGCTTATAAAGGCAAAACCTCTAAGGGTACATACTCCCTGCCTTCATCCAGTCTGGAGCAAGCATACATCTTGATGTACTTCCTGCCTACCCCATGTGTGATGAAGTGCATCTTGTGCAGTGGAGGCAATGACTTTGTTTACAGAAGTAAAAACATGTGTCTTATTGTCTTAAATGAACAACAGCCCACAGAATGCTGGGAAAGCTCTCTGTCCTTTGGCAAGTGAGGCTTACAAATTTATCTGCACTTGGGTAAGTGGGGCTTACAGATTAACTTGGTTTTGGGCAAGTGAAGCGTATTACAGGTTTACCTGTTTTTGGTCAAGTGAGGTTTATAGGTTAACTTTGGTCATGTGGAGCTAATGGGTTAGAGGCATTTTCGTTTTATAAATCTTTTAAGCGCAGTAGTTGAAACTTAAGTTTAATCATCATGCATGGGCAAACTACTGTATTTAACAATATCAAAGTTCATGGTGAACTTTTGAGGTGAAATTTTCTCCAAAATTGTTCACTAAAAGCCACGAGATCTGAAAAATTTAAGAGCCCTTACATGTTATATAATTATAAATAAGCCCTATGTAATTGTTTGAATATGAATGCCCCCCATAGACATGAGTTTGAATGCTTGGCCCTTAGGGAGAGGCACTGTTAGGAGGTATGACCTTGTTGGAGTAGGTGTGGCCTTGTTTGAGGAAGTGTCATACTGTGGGAGCCAGCTATGAGGTCTCATGTACACCCAGTGTGGTACACAGTCCCTTTATGCTGCCTGCAGGTCACGATGTATGACTCTCAGTTCCTTCTCTATCTAGCACCAGTTCTGCCTGCATGCCATTATGCTTCTTGCCATTACTATAATGGACTAAACTTCTGAAACTGTAAGCCAGCCCCAATTAAATGTTTTCCTTTATACTAGTCCTTATGGTCATGGTGTTGCTTCATAAAAATAGAAACCCAAGCAAAGACACACCACATCCAATTACATTATTTTCACCTTCCTTCCTTCCAAGGGGCTGTGCACCTCACATTGACTTCAGTTGCTAATTGTCTAAATCTCTTTTTTTTTAAACCTATTATCTCTTTAAAAGAATAAAAAGTAAGAAATTCTACTCTGGAATAACCTCTCACATTCTCCACTGATACCCTTAGCTCTTCCCATGCTTATAAATGAGGATTCCATGAAGAAATTAATTAAGCAACATCAGAAAAATTCAGTCTAATCTTATATTTTGTTGTTGTTAAGGGAAATTAAAATAGATGATAAAAATGAGTTTTTATTTACATGTAATATTATTGTTTAATTATTCCAGTGAAGAACTGGTCCTGTTTAAAGTTTTCAAAAGCCATGTCTTCGCTTATATCATAAGACAAAAACCACATTAAATTTGAGTACACCATTTCATACAGTTTACAGTGAGGCAGAGATCTGAGACAGCTACTCCATAACTCTGAAAAGACAGACTGTTGGCTTGTTGTTATTCCTACATGTAAGGTGAGTGCTACAGGAGGAGATTCTAGCGACACCATCTACGGTTTGATGGAACTGGCTGAGACTAGGATGCCATCACAGAGTGTTGAATTTGGTTTCTAATGCTCACCTCATTCCATTAGCATGTAAGAAAACAATTGAAATGGTCTGAGGACCAACACTCCCAATAGAAATTGTAAGTGATTTACATATTAGGAACAATTAAAGAATTTTATATTGAAGAAGATAAATTAGTACTTTATATACTGTGAAGATGGTGCTCAGTACTCCCAGTAAAATCGATAAGGACCATCTTCAGGTCATGTTCTGTTTTGAACTCCATATTCTCATCTGTCTTTGGCATGGTGCTTATATGTAACTGATGCTCATAAACACTTCATGGTTTATATCACTCATTATATTATTATACTACTCATTGTGCAAAAATGGAGCACAAATAAAATGATAGCCTGATTTCATGCTATGTAAAATAACATGAAAATATTTTCTATTTTTTATGCAAACCTATGTTGTGATGTGGGAATATCTTTCTGTATGCTGTGAATGTCAGTCTTTAAACAAAGGAGCTGTTTTGGCCCATGACAGGCACCATAGAAGAAGTAGGTGGGAATCAGAATAGATAGGAAAGGAAGGACAGATTCAGAGACAGATTAAGCCAGACACCTAAAGAAGAAACATATGAGGAACACAGGTGAGCCATGGGCCACGTGGCAGACAGATTAATGAAAATGGGTTGAGTTAAGATGAAAGAGCTAGCTAGGGATGTGCCTAAGCCATAGGCCAAACAGCATGAACTTAATATAAGCGTCTGAGTCATTTTTGGCGGCCCTGAGCAGTGGCGAGTGACTAAGCAGTCTGGGACAGCAGGTCTGTGAGTCTGGACCTCTGCCAGACTGGGTCAGAAACCATATTGTAACAATGTTGTTAGAATTTAGATACTACTAAAAGCCCTGGGAATCCCACCTCTCCCAATTACTTCATTTCCTGTCAGATTTTTTCACTACTTGCATGAATATACCATTGACAATCCCTTATGAGGTTCACAGTTTAGTATGTTACACTCCCACAACACTGAGTATGATTACTAATTTTCAAATTTTAACTTGCTTCCTTAAGGGATGGAACTGATGAGCAGGTAGCTCCTTAGCAAAAATGAGCTCCAATTTGATATGCACTCACTAATTATTATTATTTCCTTGTTCTTTTAAGCCATAAAAGGTAGGGGGATGAAGCTATTTCTAATTGGTAAAAGGAATTCCATACCAGAAAAATATTTCCTGATTAGCATTAGGTAGGCAGAGAGTGGGCTAGGGTGTGGAAAGTTGCCTAGGGATTCACAGAAGTTCTTTATGCTCATGGAGATAGCTCAATCACTACCCAGCATGCTGGGAAAGCTTCAACTCCCAGCATATTTAAATGAATCGAGCGCTTACTTAGTAAAAGCACTCAACTGGGAGTACTCAAATTGTGGAGCCTAATACTTATCCCCTTTATAGGGTTCATTTCTCTTTTAAGCTGACAGGTTTTTCTGCTTGTGTTTTTATTTGAACCTGGACTTGAGGTATCAATAGAGTGGCTTTCATTTGAAATAGGAAAATATCCTGTCTGCCATTGCAATAACTCATTTAATCTCTCTCTCTCTCTCTCTCTCTCTCTCTCTCTCTCTCTCTCTCTCTCTCTCTCTCCCCCCCCTCTCCTCTTTTTCCTGCTCTCATATCTTTCTCAGGCTATTTGGGCTTTATTGTTTTGAAAAGGCTGAAATAGCAGAGCTTGCTGTGTTATTTGATCTGATATCTTTTTTATCCCTGATGCATGTTTTTCCCCCTGCGCCTTTTCAATCATTTTGATAGCATTTTTCCTAAGAAATGGTTTTAAGCATTAATTTGAGTCTAAAAGACTGTATGTCTTGTACTGCTCCTTAGGATCCACATTCACCTTGGGTGAACTCATCACTGCCTTGCTTTTTTCAAGTTGGAGAGATGAATCTGGCATAATAACCAAAATCTCCATTAACTGATTTGCTTAAGACTGACTTTTAGCTGACAACTTTGAAAGTGTTCTTTATAAGAAAATATGCTTTGCTTTTAATTACTGCTATCAGCTACTGTCATAAATTGAGGTGAAGATTTACATGTGCATATTTTCTGTAGCCATTTCCAACCTCTTTTGTAAGAAGATGATGTTCACACTGATGAGTGTCTATTTCTTGATACCATGTTGTGATGGTGTGCATTTATTTTGCATGTGTACTTCACAAACAATGATGCAACATTGGAGTGTGCTGTGTGGCTCACTTCATCCGTGTGGGCTTGTTAATGCCCTGGAAACCAGCTAACAGTGGGACCATTTCCCCTGATAACCAATACAATGTCTGTTCCTGGCTGGAAGGTGCTTCTAGCAGACTTTCTGGTCAATGGAGAAAATGATCAAACTTTACTGTCACTTGTCAGTGTCTTTATGTTTGTGTAGTTCTGGTCCTTCTGGACAAGTTACTCAAGAAGGAAGAAAAGAATGTAAATAAAAGGCAAAATTCTTTATCCCTGAGACAACAACTGAGCATAATCATTTTAGGTCTATAAAACGTGCTTTATATAGCCACTAACGCAAGGTCAGTGTTTTACCCTCTCAACCAATCCTCTCCCAAGACAAAAGTTCCTTCCTTTATATAAATGTCACTAGAAAATGTATGTCTGAAGTGTTTGGTGCTGGGAGTCATTAAAATTGAGCCATCTTATTATTCTCTCTGAACTTCATTTCCCAAATAATTTTCTTAATTCATTTGACTTATATATGAGTCTACCGTAAAGCAAGTACTTTAAGCAAATAAATTAATATTTTAGAAAATAACTTTGTTCTATTCCAGTACATGTGAATGTGACAGGAATCTCATAGGGTATTATTATGTTTGTACTAGAACTTACTCTGTATTTGGTAAATATAAATCTGCAGAGCCCTGGGGTTGCTGCTGAATGTTCCAGTGATGGCTTCAGCTTTCTGTGTCTACAATCTTAGAGTCTGACTTTGGATGATAATCAACTCAGGGAGAATGTTCATGCCACCATGAAGAAAACATACGAGATAAAATTGTGTTTTGATTTTTATCTCCTTACGTGTGTATTGAATTTCTGTGATATTTTAACAAGAATGCCATGACCAGTTTAGCAAACAAAATAAAAATTATTTCTTCACCCATGTACAAATATTAGATATGTCATTAATGGCACCTAATCTAAGTTAACTGGCAATAATAATGTTCAGTTAAGAATATCCCTTTTTATAAAAAAAGATGAAGACAGCCAGATGGTAGGGGTTTCTTTCCAAACTACTCAAGGATCTGAGACAATACTGTGTTACTGTTTTGCTATAAAAGGAAAAAGAAACATGTTTAGCATATCGAAATCTGCCTATTAAAATGTTCTTTACAGAACCCTACTGTGTTCTCTCTTTCTAAAAATAAAAGTGAATTTAGCTTTCCTATTTGTAGGATAGAAAAAAAAAGCTACTACTTGGAATGAAAATTCACCCTTCAATTCTACATTCAAATGATATATTTACTTTAATAAACTAAGAAGGTTTGGGTGGTTTGCATCAATTTTAAACAATTATCCCTTTGTATTTACTTGGCCTAGTTAGATAATGACGTACAAACAGATTTGATTCAATAACACATTAGTAAAATGTTCAGTGGAGTCTTAAAACAACTGCCTTAATATTCTCAAACAATAGGAGGCCCCAGTTCTGACTCCTGTGAGGTGTGAGGTTGTTTACTATCAGCTCAGATTTTTTTAGAGATTTCTGCTTCAAAGATGTTCTTCTATTGTCAAAACACTTAACAGAGAGCAGCTGTGTGTACAGCCTTTATTGACACCATAGCTTTGTTATTGTTTTTAGCAACTGGCCAGGATTATAAAACTATTGAGAAGCATCAGTGTGAGCTATGTGATAGCAATACAAGGTATTTTCCACCTTTTACTATTATCTTTTCAAATATAGAATTTTATGACATTGAATTAATATGCAAACAATTGCATAGCTATGAATTTCTTCTACTGTGTGATTTGCTTTATGACTGAAAATTAATAAAGGCTCTCCACTGGTTCTGACGTTTTCGTCACATGAACAGATGTTGCTATTGTTTTACTTAGAAAGATAACGTCTGAACTGGAAAAATAAACTAAGCAATAGTCATATCTTTGTATAGTAACACCAGGAAAATATTTTGTTTTGATCATAATAATGAACCAAAAGAAGTTTCTGGATATAAGTGTCTAAGATGGGGTATAATTATGTTTCCTTGTTTTTATAGCAAAGTTCAGTCAAAAGCAATCAATCATTTATTATATGTAGTGGTATGGAAATGTATTAAAAATGGTACATTTTATATACTCTGAGATATGCCTAAATACAATTTTACTGAACTTTTAAATTTTAAAAAAGATATTATGTATACTGTAAGACTATAAAACCCAAAGGCAAGGACATTTGAGTACAAGAAGCCAACATTATAAATACTCTCCTCCATACCTCTGTTTTACAGATGCTGTAATGTCAGACTTCCCAAGGTCACATAAGGACCATAGCTCAGGCCAAATGCCTTTGGCTTGTGGTAGCAATGGCTACATTGCTACAATGACAAGAACTCAGAGAATCCCTGATTTTAATCTGTGAATGTTGGCTTGTTGGATATTTGTTAATAAATTCCCACATAAATAGTAGAGGAATGAGCTGTCTTTAAAATTACCTTGCTGTTCTAAGAACCAATAAAATACGAAGTTGATAACATATCATTGAGTTTGTTGATTCCACACTGCTGAGACACAGTTGACATGAAAGTTTTAACAACACCAAACATAATGGAAATATAGCTACTTTTAAAATACCAATACCCACTAACAAGTATTAAGTCTTTATTTTTCCCTAAGAATATGTTGAGGAAACAGAAACCATATGAGATACTTTGTTAACAGTTTATAAGCTAAGGTTTTATGTACATCAACAGACATAGTGAATATCAGCTTTCAAGGACATACAGAAAAATGAAAGCAGAAATTGCTTAAAGTCTAAGATGATATTTTAGTTATTTTATTTCTGATTGATATTCGCCTCTTGTGTGAGGGTGAATAATGTGTGAAGTGTGTGTGTATGTCTGTGTCTGTATGGTGTTTGGGGGGATATATGCATGTGTGGTTTGTATGAGGTGTGTGGTATGTGTGAGGTGTGTATGTGTATGTGGTGTGTGTGTGTGAGTGGCTTGTATGAGGTGTGTGTGTATGTTGTTTATGTGAGGGGTGTTATGTGTGTGGTTTGTGTGAGGTGTGTGTGTGGTTTGTGTGTGTGTGTGTGTGTGTGTGTGTGTGTGTGAGAGAGAGAGAGAGAGAGAGAGAGAGAGAGAGAGAGAGAGAGAGAGAGAGAGAGAGAGAGGTGTGATGGTATCTATGTGGAAGATGGAAGGTAGCTCTTGGGAGTCAGTTCTGCCCTTCCACCACGTTATCAAGGATCAGCCTCCGGTCATCAGGCTTGGTGGCAAGTACGTTTATCCACTGATTTACCTTTGGGCCCATGTTAGTTATTTTAGATTCTAAGTAACAAAATTGGCCTGATGAGTGTTATTTCTTTAGCCCATTGATAGTTGGACAAGTTCATCCTCATTCATTTTCAAAGAGTTTCAGTGGAAATTCAGTCATGTACTCTTCTCTAGCTGGTGATAGCTCTACTCTGCCGTCATCATACAATGAAAAAGTAAACAAAAGGAAGTGACGAGGGTCTCAAGAGGGGAAGAAAATGTAGATACATGAACCAGGCAGTATTGTGTGCACAGACACACTTTAGACAATATTATGTTGTTGTCATACTGTGTTCCCATTCGTTCCCCTCTTCCATTGCCCTATCAAGTTTGCCCTCCCTCTCTCCTGCTGGCCTCTTCACCCTTAGTGACTCTTTTTTACTCTGCCCATTTAGCATGCGTTTTCTTCCCTCTGTGTTTCTCACCTCTTATAAAATCCCTTGATCTCCTCTCAAAATTCATTTTCTAGTTTATGGCCCACTCATATAGACGTAAACATGGGCCTGCAAAATTTTTATAGTGTTGATAATGTTTTCAGGCGCTCCTAGACTCCGCGTTACCTATAAATCATTTTGCCTTCATTTTCTGCTACTTTCTACCATTCATTGTACACGTTTTATGGCCCTCTGTTCTTTGACTTAACTTTGTAGACTAGGTTGTATGAATCTTGGTTCCCACTAGAAAATGCTTTCACATCAGATTATAATATCTCAATCAGTGTATATTACCATGGGTGTTTGTGATAGCTTATAAGAGGCAGAGCTAAGGCATAAAAATTATTGTGATAATCTGTGCTAATGAAAATTAAGACAAGCATAATCACAGTCTCAAAAGGCACAAGGAGAGAGACCTAAGGTCTGAGTATAAAAGAACTTCAGAGAGGGGTTACTATGGACAAATGTCCAAGGGATTAGTGATCTCTTGGGGAAAGACCAAAAGGATCAATACCCTGAACACATTATTCTCCCCATTGGTTAGATTTCCTGGAATTACAAAGTGTGTGCCATTGCTCTGGTCTCTATTCAATAGCAGGTCATAATGCTGGGAATTAGCAACAGAAGGTAGTAGATCTGGAAAGTAAAATGGAAGTGTCCTGAAGCACAGTGAGATGCCTTTCCTCTCAAGGTTTTACCTGTGGTGATATATTGTATATTTAATAAAATCAACCTGGATTATCAGAAAACAGAATCGCTCACATTCAAGCCATGAAGGTCTGTGCTAACCTTCAATCCCATCACTCAGGAGACAGAGATCTTTCTGTTTTCTGTGAGTTCACAGCTTAACAGTCAAGCAGTAGTAGCTCACACCTTTAATCTTAACTCTAGGATTATGATGCCATGTTGAACCTAGAAGTGAAACAGCTGGGCAGGGAAGACATTAAAGGCTGGCATAAGCAGACATTCAGGTATTCTGTAGGAAAAATCAGCAAGGCTGAGAACTCTTGAAAATAACATTTATCCTGTTCAGCATGAAAAGTTGGCTAGGTGAGAATTGACAGTGATCTGTTTCCTCTCTCTGATATTCCAGCTTTTCTCCAATGTCTGGCTCTGTGTTTTTATTATATACTATCTAGAATTCATACAACATTTACCATCTACATTTTCCAAAGATACAGCCTTGTACTGTTGCCACATGTGTGTCCTGTTAGACTCTGATTTTGCTCAGAACACAACAAAAGCTTTATTTTTCCTTTCCTTCCATTATTTCCCCCAAAAACTAAATTAGCCTTAACATTTTAAGTAATTTAAGTAATTTTATTATATTGTCTTTTTACTAAAAAAATAACTAGACTATTTCAAAAAGTATACACATAATTAAACAGTTCCAAGTAAATTGAAGTTACACATCAAAAGATAAAATTTCATGATCCAATTATACAACAGGTAACCAAACATGAGTCACCTATTGTAGGGGTATTGTATTGTTTCATGGTAAATAATTGTCCCACCCACTGGGGTTTAATAAAAAGAGCTGATTGGCCAAAGGCAGGCTGGAAGTGTAGGCGGGGCTACCAGAATAAGAAAATCTCTGAGAGCAGAATTCCAGACAGAAATCCAGAGAGAGGCCTGGAAGAAGCAGAGAACAACTATGCTGCCCTAAGAAAAGGTACTGAGTCCAATGGCTGAACAGGATAAGAACCATGGGTTAGATTAAGAGCAAGAGCTAGCAAGTGATATGCCTGGGCCTGAGGCTGATCAGCCAAAAACTAATGAAGGCATCTGTGTGTCTCTGTGGGACTGTGGGACTGCGAGTCTGCGGGTCTAGACCTTGAGGTTAGGCCAGAAAGTCCGGGCCAGAAACTTCATACTACAACCTATAAGTGCTATATAAAGAAAACACAAAATATTTCTGAATTCTTCTTGGAACCCTTAGAAGCATGAATATTGGCATAACTAACAAATTACTATTAGAACTTTGACCATAATGAAGGCTAAACATTTGAACAAGTGTAAAGTCTAACCACATATAGACAACAGAATTTACAGAAAGGTCACCCAAATTTGTTATTTTGGAGCTCTGCCATCCTCTCCCCATCTAATTTATGTCATACATTGTTTCAAGATTCTGAAGAAAATGGCATTTAAGTGATCCTAGGTCCTATAGCTTAATTTATCTTGATATAAAATCTTTTTTATGTTCAGATTGCTATGTTAATATCTTTTTGCTATTAGATGGTTCTATTTTATTATTGCACTAATTATACTTGGTATTATTAATAAAAATCCAGAGCCCAATATTGGGGAAAGTTGAAATATCAGAGAGACAGGGAAATAAGCCACAGCCACTTCTCACCTCGCCAACTCCTCAAGCCCAAAAGGGTAAAACTTGTATCCACAAATCTTCAGACTGAAGAATATGAGTCTTCAGTGGAAAGGAGAGACAGGTAAAGGGAAGAACTCCTGCCTCCTCTTGCCTCACCTTTTTTTTCTCTGCCAAGCTATTTCAATTCCTGGTTCAATTTTCCTAGTGCTAGGATTAAAGGTTTGTGTCCCACCATTGGCTGTGTTCGACACAGAACTCATAGATCTAGAGGATTGCAGCCTTTCCACTGCTAGGATCAAAGGTGCGGGTCACCACTCCCTGGACTTCATGGCTTGGCTCCATAAGTGGCTCTGTCCTCTGATATTTTGGGCTATTTTTATTAAATATACAATATATCACCACAATTAATTTCTTTATGTAATATAGGCTAGCCTAAAATATATACAGTCTGTAGTCAGACTTTCCTGTCCCTCCTGCAAGCTCCCAAATAACAACATGACATCTTATTATTAATTATGAAAGTTCAGCCTGTAGCTTAGGCTTTTTTCTTACTAACTTTTGTAACTTAAGTTAACCAAATCAATTTACATGTTGCTACATGGCTTGCGGCTTTTACCTGCTCTTTAGCATGTCTTGCTAGAGAGTCTGCTAGCAACTTCATCTTTCTTCTTCCCAGTATCCCCTGCTCCTAGAAATCCTACCTAGCTATTGGCCATTCTGCTCTTTATTAAACCAGTCAAAGTAACGTGTCTTTACAGAGTGTAATCAGATATCTCACGGCAGCATCATTTCAGCCAGCAACCTTCAAGACATTCTGGATGCAGAACTCAGAGGAAACTGAAATAGAGGTGCTCTGAAATGTTAGATTATTTGGACCATCTAATCTCCATGGAGAGTTTTCAGAGGGTCTTCCTCAATAAAACCTGATTTTTTCTTAACCCAGAATGAATCCAGAGCCTCTCATTTTCTGTGGAAATAAAAGCAGAACCTTTTTCCCAAAGTAACATATCTTTTGACTTAAATTTTGAAGTCCAGATATTCTTAAAATCTACAGATTGGTTAAATTTAGTAGCTTTCACTATTCAATGTCACTCAGTAGTTATCACTTGATTAACAGTCAAAACATTCAAAGACAGCACAATAAAATATGGAATCCAGAGTCTCTGTGTACTTTTCATCTTTGCATGGCTTGTCATATTTTTATTACTCTATTCCCTTTTAAGGACTTTACTTTTAATTTTAAATCATTTTTTAAATGTATGACTGTTTCTACCCTTTCTTTTCATTCTCCCAAACTAAGTACATTTTTCAAACATACTGTAAACCATTTAGAGGGGTTTTGTTTTGTCTGAATCTGTCTTTATTGCATATCTTTATCTCTTTCTGACCACATGAACCTTTAAACTTCTAAGTGGCATAGATAGGAACTCCACCCCTGTCCTGGCTAGTTTTCTAAGAGCTTCATGGCAGAGGCATTGGCAAGAGCCATCTTTACCTTCCCAACTCTGAAAAACTTCTTTGTACATGCTGCTATTGAGTAGCATGCCACCCACTGCTCATAAACCTCATTTAAGTGTTTAGTAGTAGGGCCTCTTAAAAGAGTCCTGTCTCTTGTTGGTAGAAAGCAAAGCCTACCCAAGAAAAAAGCAGTTACCAAGGAGCTGAGTTTTGACTTTATTTTTTGTGTTTTAGGATCTTTTAAAAAGCATTTTCAGGCTTTATGTGGAAATTTTTGCCCCATGTTGATTGCCTGATGTAGCTTAACTACTAATCATTCTTATAATAAAAGCCAGATATTGGGGCAAATGCTGAAAGATCAGAGAGAAAAAGAAGTGAGCCACTTGAGAGACTTCTTACTTCTACTGAATCTTCAGGCCAAAACGTGTGAGCTCCTATCTTCTCTTGCCTTATATTTCTCTCTCTGTCCAGCCATATCACTTCCTGTTTCAACTTTCTTAATGCTGGGATTAAAGGTACGTGCCACTGCTGTCTGGGATCTATGGCTAACTAGTAGCTAGCTCTGTCTTCTGATCTTCAGGAAAGCATTATTTGTTAGAGCACAAACAAAATATCACATAAACTATTAATCACTACTACTTTATTCTGGGCTATATTTTAATTATTACTAAACTTGAATAAATGCAAACTATTCCCAAGAACAATGGTATCAGGGGAGGGCAAGCAGGGGTATACATAAAAAAAACCCTTTTATAAATAATAAAATATATCTTTTTTAACTGTCCTGGTAGTTTTCAGAGAGTTACTCTCACATCTAGATGTAGCTATATATACATTTTGGAATAAAAAATATGTTTGCTTGTTGATCATACCTTTACACAAAGTACTTAAGCTATGTTCTTACTGTAAATAGTTTGTTCAGAATAATACTCTGGGAAGCTTTTGTGAAAGGGCATTGTAAATTTCTAAACTACTCCCCCCATTGCAGACATAATGAATTTGATTACAAACAAAGAAAGAACAGGCAGAATATTGAAAACATTCTATCTCATGCAGAATTAGCATTGGTCTGCATCACAGAGTTTATCAGAATGTAGTTTCCTGGGTCACATCTCGGGTTCTGAACAGTAATGTCAGAGTAGTCTATCTAACAAGTTGCTTATGGTGCTCATACCAGAAGAGGTTTAGGAGGTTCTCATTGAGAACACAGATGAAAAGCAAAGAGAGTAGGATAAAAAACAGACAAGTGAAAACAGGAGCCAGTGCATAGGGTGTGGGGTCTTGGTACCTGAACAATAATATATCAGAGCATTGGGTATAAGGAAATGATAGAAGCTGCATGAAGTTAAACAATTACCTAACACCACAACATTGTGAACTCTTGGCATTTTCAGTGAAGGCCTAATTCCAAATCCCAGTGTGTGTAGAAGGGAAGATTTACAAAAGATGGAAAACAATTGCACAGCCCACGAAGGCCTTTGCCTCTGCAAAATAAATGAAAAGTATTGCTGTGAGCCAGGAGAGCCAAGTGCAGACTAGTTCTTCTACCAAGAAGCAAGAAGTGCCCTGGGTAGCAACTACGACTTTGGGTGTGGTCCTTTCAGTGGGTCAGAGACAGTTATGAGAAGTTTACACACGGCACACACAACAGGAAGAAAAATAAATGCCCAAATCAGTCAGAACAGGAGTTTCTTTATAGTTTTCATATACAAAAATAAATGGCTTCTCTTACTTAGAGTAAATAACAATATTTCTTCATCAAAATATGGGAGATTGAAATGCTATACTCTGTGTTTCATGCCCAATAAAAGTCTAAAATGATGTATTTGCAAGAATGTATGTAAAAAGCACTATTAATCATCTTGCTGCTCTGACAAGGACATAGACAAAGTATCAAGGGGGATTTTCATGGATAATCCTCAGAATTGCCATAAGCTAAGGCAATGTCATCCCTTTCCCATTTCACCTGTGAACTTTGGATACATTTGCTGCAGGAGGAAGCTTCTGTGCTGATAGCTGAATAAGCCACTGGTCTTCGAGTAGAGCAGATCTTATTAGGAGTCATTTTATCAATACCTTTTAAAAACCAGTAGTATTTGGTTTTATTCCACATCTCTGGACTACCTAATCCCAGGTTCTTGATCAGCCAAGAACCTCATGAACTCATGAAGTTTTCCTAAGTCAAGCTGAATGTTGATTGGCACTTTCACAAGTTTTGGGCCACCATTGCCCTAGCATATTTACAGAAAGGACAACATTGTACATCACAGGGTTTGTGGTAGGGATGACATTTATGTTTCTCAATTGGCAGCCTTCAGAATACCTTCTGTACCAAAAACACTAGAGTATAGGCGTAAAAGTTCTATTTAGGCACCAGATCAACCTCTCCATGTTCAGTGAGTTATGTGGAGATTGTCTTTAGCAACAGGGCCTTGCTGTAATTTTGTGAAAAGCAATCTACTATCTTGGCATCATCCTGGGTTGTTTGAAGATTTTCCTGTGATCTCTTTAGCCAACAACCCAATGGACTGTAACATAGGCAACACTACTGGAAGCTTCATTTGGTAACAAGAGATGGACAACTGGGACTCGGTCTCCCTCATTATTTGGAGACCTCATATTTTAGGAAGTTTCCACTTAAAGAGATTAGCATACCACTTCAAAAATTCCCCTCAACATTTTCCCTCCCCACATTCTTTCCCTCAATCTTATCTTTATTTGTTACCTAGGTGATCACCAGAGTTGATATAGCCGATCCCGCTGGCTAGGCAAGTGTCCCATTCTTTCCTCACTGTTCCATGTGCCTCCTTCCCAAAGATGCCAAGTAAGTCAAGGAGGACAATTTATCCTAAATATAGGACAGATCTTAGGTCATTGATCAAATGATCAGGTGTACTCCCCTGCTAAAACTTCCAAACAAGTTCCCGGAATGCTTTTTATTCCAGGGTATCAACTATGTCCCTTTACTATTTCAAATGCAAGGAACTGTGTCTAGTATCTAGACACAAATGAATGAAAAAAGGGAATTAAAAACAAGAAGTACTGACATTGTATTCCTTGAACAAAGACAAATATCCAGAGTTGGTATTCCTTAAATCTTCACTTGTGTAACACAACTCACACACAGGTCTCCTCTTGTCTCCTGTCTTCATTCGTGATTCAGTGCAAGTCAGTTATGGAGTTAATGCCACACTTTTGACTTTTGTTTGTTTTGTCTCTTCTTAGACAAAAGGTAACATAGGAATTACCTGAGATTATTAACTTTTGTTTATTTTTTTAAACTTTTTTTCCTTTTCTGTTTTTATTTATGAAGAAGTCTTTTTTTTCCGTGTATTCCCCTGCTTCCTCTCCCTTCCCTCCTTCCAGTCCATCCTAGACCCTCCCAGTCAGTCTTTAGCTTTTCCCCCTCTCCAACCCCCATCACCTCCCCCCACAAAGGGCAAGAAGTCCCAAGATGGGTCAGCTCAGCAGGGCACATCCACTCCAGGCTTCCTTCATTTCTCTCAGTGTTGAGAATGAATAAGGTGGTCACGCATACACAACGTTTGGAAATTGCAAAAAGCACAGCTCATACTTTATACTATTTTCAGTGAAATTTAATCAATTGAAACTTAACTTAGCTCCCAAGGTAATATGAATTAAGTAGAAGAGCTACTACTGACCTACTTTGTCAGAAAAAGGCTCTGAAGTCCACCAACATTACATTCTTGTAAACAATTCTCAGACACACTTTACTCATAAAATCATTTTGCATTAATACTGACATGAATAGTTTACTGTAGCTGGTAATGTGTTTAGATTTCTACTTGGTATATAATTTAATTCAAAAGATTATGAAACAATGTGAAAGGGTTCAGTTGATTCTGAAAAAAATTGAATCTATGGATTTTCCCAAAGACATGATTCCAGCCATGTTTGACTCTTTCTTTACATCTATTAATGTTGAATATAATTTCTTCTCTTTGTTTTAAGAGTTTTCAGGTATGTTGTTAAGTTAATAGTATGAGAATTCTCCATTTTTTTAAAATGTAGATACTTAGTGCTATGAGCTTGCCTTTAAAGACCACCTTCATTGTGTCTCATAAGATTGGATATGTTGTCTACTCATTTTCATTAAATTCTAGAACATCTTGAATTTTGTTTTTGACATAGTTTCTTCTTTCTTTTTTTTATTATATACTACATCAGTGTATTTATTTTTTGTCTTTATATCATCTACTATATCCTGAACACAGTTTCCCTTCCCTTCTCCCTTTCCAATCACTTCATCTCCTCCCCCATTTCCCTTCAAAAAAGGGCAGCCCTCTTATAGATATTAGCTAAACATGGCATATCAAGTTGTAGTAAAAATAGGCCCCACTCCTTATATTGAAGTAACCCAGTCAGAATAAAAGGATCCCCAAAGAGTCAAACATAATCAAAGAATATTCCCACTTTTAAGTGTCACACAAGAAGACCAAGTTACTCCATCATAACATATATGAAAAAGGCCTCTATCATACCCATGCAGACTCCATGATTGTCAATTCAGTCTCTGTGAGTCCCTATCAGCCTAGCTTAGTTGATTCTGTGGGTTTTCTTTGGTGTCCTGGACCCACCTTGTTCCTACAATCCTTCTTCCCACTCTTTAGCAGGATTCCCAAAGCTCCAACTAATGTTTGGCTGTGGATCTCACTCAGAATTAGTTTCCATCAGCTTCTAGATGAAGCCTCTCTGATGATAATCATGCTATGCTCCTGTCTATGAGTACAGCAGAATACCCATTCAGTAGAGAATCGGTCAGTTTCTGTGTATTTGTAAGCTTTTTGTTGTTGGGGAAATACGGGAAGAAAGAGGAAAGAAAGAAAGAAAGAAAGAAAGAAAGAAAGAGAGAGAGAGAGAGAGAGAGAGAGAGAGAGAGAGAGAGGGAGGGAGGGAGGGAGGGAGGGAGGGAGGGAGGAAGGAAGGGAAGATGGAAGGAAGGGAAGAAAAAAGGAAGGAAAGAAGGAAGGAAGGAAGGAAGGAAGGAAGGAGGGAGGAAGGGAAGGAAGGAAGAGTGGTAGGAAAACCTTATACAGTAAAAGCTTTCTAAATAAGTACAAATATAAAGGCAATCTAAATGAAATTTCCAAATAATAGGGGTGACAAGCTTCTACTGCCCATTTTCTGTAACCAAACGAAGCTTTCTATATATTTCATTGAGTTTTGGCTAAACACTCTCATGGGAATCCTCAAACAACCCAGGCTGTTGCCAAGATAATAAACTGTTCTCCATTAACTGAGAGCAAGGGCCCATTGCTAAAGACAACACCTACACAACTCACTGAACATGGAGAATTTAAGCTGCTGCCTACATAGAGCCTTCACCCATATGATCTAGCACCTTTGGTACAGAAAGGTGCTTTGCAGATTACCAAAAGAGAAATATAAATATAAACCCCTTGACCAGCGATGGTGTTTAGTGCAAGGGGGTTGCACAAAACTTAAAATGCTATTCCTTTACTGGAATTGGGGCCTGCTTCATTGGGAGTTTTGTATGTACTGAAAACCAGCTGAGACATCCAGCCTTGTGGTACTGAGCTACTGGACTCCTGAGCTTGCTTTCTGTTCACAGCTAGCCATTGTTGTATTAGCTGGACTTCAGCCTGTAAACCATTCCAATAAACTCCATATGTATGGAATATATATGGGATTTATTATGTGTATTATTTTATATATTATGTGCATATATGCATACATATACTTTTATGTATTTATATATCTATATGTGCAAATATTTTATATATACACATAAATTATATACACGTATATTTATTATGTATATATAGATGGTCATCTGCAAGTAAATTGTAGACTTAAAACCTATGATTCATACACACACACATACACACACATATATATATAAAAAGAGAGAGAGATTCCTTCCATAAGTCCTGTGACTCTAGACAACCCTGACTAAATCGGAAGGTGTGTGGTTATTATAAAAATTACCTATGGAGTAATGTATGTTCAACAAATATTTTCTATGCAAATATGGTTCTTGACCAAAATAATCTCAGATATTCTCTGAACTTTATGGTATTTAAAAAGAAAATATAATGAATTTTATACTAATGGACAAACAGAAACCATTCTATCTAGAAATCCCTTGAGACATAGGACTGATAAATTCATAGTGCTAAGAATATTTGAGATCTCATCTTAAAGATCTATGGGGAGGGAAGAAGAAGCATTAGCAAGGCCAGTGACTCACACTGTGAGCCATTAGCTGCCTGCTTTAGGCTCTGTTTCCAGCAGAGGAGCAGAAGGGAGCTGGCTTGGTGGCGGCAGGAGAGAAATGCATGAGAGATTTATTGCTGTCTCTATAGGATCGTATTTCATTCTACTCCAGTCCTCTTCTGTAGGACATTAAGTAAGTTTGCTACTTGTGTTCTTTGTGGTCTGGAAAAATTGAGATGTTTTGCTTTAAAAATTGTTTGAGCTTTTAAACATTTAGTTTTGTGAATCCACTCACAATGTTTAAGTGCAGATTTCTAAAGACATGAATCAGGAATTGAATTTCTATAATGAGAGATTTGTATGCTGAATTTCCTACTGTGTGCATGGATCATGTTTTGACAATGCCAGCACTTGGCATATTCCTTTTTTTATATATTCTACAGGCATGTTATCTGAATGACAAATTAAATAGTGTGGAAGGGTGGAAATCACAATATGCAACATAAGAAGAACAGTACGGAGCTTCCAGTTCCTTCAGTCATACAACTATTTCCACTCCAGCTGATACTTTCCTATCCTTTGCATCTGCAGGAGTTAAAATATCTCTGTGTCTGTGTGTGTGTGCACGCATGAGAGCTCTTGAGGAAAATATCAAAAGAATATCACTATCAGCTTTCCAAGTTGCACAGAGAACAATATCAGATCTACATGGACCTCTCAAGAGATAGCTTTTTCTCAGTTAAATTATCTTGAGCCTAGCTGGATAACGCTTGTGTACAGTTTTAATCCCAGCACTAAGGAAAGAGAAACACATTGACCTCTCTGAGCTAGAGGCCAGCCTGGTCAACATAGTGAATTTCAGGCCATCTAAAGCTACATACTTTTCTTAAGTAAAAAAATAAAATCCATTTAAAAAGACATAGTGGATCTTGCATATAAAAAATAATAAAAATATTAATGACAGCTAAAAATAAAAATGGAAGAGACCCAGTAAAAGGATCTTAAATATTTAGTATACAATAAAAATCTTATATACACAATTCTTTACATATTTATGGCATAAAACTCTGTATTCTTAATTATGGCATGCAGATATATCTCTAGATTCAGCATTTACTTTAGAGTATGCTTTGAATAAGATAATTTTAGATGCACCAAGTGGAATTATGCTGTGTTTGCTTCATGCTGTGGATATGAATGAGCTAGTATCATTCATAACCATCTGTAGCTGTAGGAAAAGTTAGTTATGACTCAATTACACTGCTGGAGTGTTTGCTTCATGAGGACAGGGGTGTTTGTCTGTTTATAGTACTTAGGGATATTCTAAAAATTATACTATTAAGTAAGTATATGTGATCTAGAGAGCAGTAAGTTTAAGAATGGTATGTATGTAACGTTTATAAATAAGGTTTTGACCTTTCTGGTGTAAACTAGTCACAGGCAACACCACAAAAAAGGGACAGTTCTGCTGCAATGGCATTTGCTTGGAGAAATGGTGTCATCAATTATATCTCAGGAAGAAACAGAAGAAGGAGTGATTCTTTTCATTTCCATCATCCCCTGGCTGCCAATTCAGTATACTCCTACCGCATGATGCCACAAGCTTCTGGTCTCTTGGCACCAGACCTTACATGACATTTCTGAACACATGCCCTGCGTATTTGAAGCTTCTGAATTAAAAGTGCATATAAAATTCCAAGTCTTCATTTCCTCCCCAAGATATTAAGCACCTCCAAGAGAAGCAGGGGCAACAAATAATCTGAATACTAACCTGAATGTTTATCACCCAGAGGATGATTGACAGACACTGAATATCTTTGGGTTTTGAAATTCTGTCAAGAGATGTATCTGTTAGGGGATTTGCACATTTACAAAGGGCATAAATGGAATTATAAGCACAGTTTCTAAAGACACCGTTTTGATATCAGGGATAAGGAAGTGACATATTCTGTCAGTTCAGGTACTAACTCTGTAAGTTATGTTTCAGGGGAGAAGGGCTGTTCAGATGCAAGTGTAATGCAAATTTTTAGTGAAAAAATTAGGATGACTTATAAGTGATACGTTTGGTTTAGTATAAAGTTGTGTTACAACAATGTTTTAAAATAGTATCTCTATTATGTTAGTAAAATTGGAGATCATGTTTAACTATACCCCTAAGAGTAATAACATTGTTATAGACTCTTCCTAACACAAGCATAAGATGCAGTGAGGGAATAAGAAAAACTGAGATCTGGGTACCTGTTTAAAACTGCCAGAATGCCTTAATTATATATGCCCATATATCCATCTCCTCAGAAAGGTATCTTTCTGTGAACTTACAGATCCTATTTTGTCTTTTTTTTTTTGAGTTGGGGAGGGCTCCTGTTGGGTGTGTGGTGAGGCTAAGCATGTGTCCTTGCATGGCTTGTGAGTACAATCAAATGTAGTAACATCTTTCATCTTTCCTCATGTTTGCCTTCTATCTACAGATGCTATGTTCTTTTCTCTCCATTTGTGACATTCTTTTAAGTGAGGTCCTCTTTGTTTTGAGCCAAGAGCCTTTAGTTTTTTCAGATATTTTGAATGTGCTATAGCTTCTGAATCTGCCTTTTTTATTTTAAAATATATGTGTTTGTTTTCTGAGAATTTCAAACGTATATACAATTATTTTGTTCATGTTCACCTCTTTCAACTCGTCTCCAAAATTTACTGTCTCCTTATTAAAAAAAATATAACTCACTGAGTCTAATTAGATGTGCTTATGGGTTGCTGTGAAGTTAATCCTTTTATTGCTTAAATATTTAAAAAAATATTCAAAAAATTTGTATACATTATATTCTGATCAAGGTTTACATTTCCCGAGTGTCTTTGACCTCACAACCCACAGTCATCCACTCCCTTCTTTCTCTCACACTTTAGAAAATAATTAGAAAAACAACCTGGAATTTAAAAATAAATAAATAAATAATGTAAGAAACACACACACAATCCATAAAAACAGAAAATTGGAATCCATAATATACAAGCAAAAGAGCAGCAAGATGTTTTTAAAGTTGTTCAAACAGAGCAATATGAAATAAAAACTTGTTTGAAAAGCTTTTTGTACTGGTGTGCACGTGTGTGTGTGTGTGTGTGTGTGTGTGTGTGTGTGTGTGTGTGTGTGTGTGTGTGTGTGTGTGTGTGTGTGTATTACAGCCTGTTGTACCTTCAGGACATCTGTAGTTCTACCTCTGGACATTTTGACTTCACCTGATGTTTAAGGAAGTGGGCTGGGTTTCCCTACAGATTTAAATTAATGGTCCCCATAGTAAGACAGAATCTCAAGGGACATTTGATCATCATGTATGGATACAGCTGTTTTTGGTACTTCCCAATGTCTTAGACCCACCAGGCATTAGGATTTCACATTATTAGTGAACATATGAATACATGTAACTTGTACTTAACCTTCTATGGTGTCCTCATTCTTCAGCACAACAGTCAAGACTGAACCTGGGCATTGTCTTCTTTGTCTTGCAGCTGTGTGACCACACCAGTCGGGCAAACATTTAGATGAGGATCACAAAACTCTATCCAAACAGTTCCTAACACAATGCAATAATGACACCTGTGAAATTTAACTCTAACAAAAAACATGATAGAAACCATTTAATTCTACATTCTGAGACTACTAAAATAGAGGCAAAATCTCAAAAGATTTTTTTTAAACCATCATTCCAGGATACAGCATGATTTCTGCAAATAAGTAATTTTCGTGCTTTAAGATAATATTTTAATAGGTAATCACACTAAATGAACTTCTTTGTGCTTTACTGCACAAGAAAATAAAATTGAGAAATAATGTTTTTGCATTTAAATTTGTAAATGATGGATTCTGCTAATATTTTGTATAGTTAATAAAATTTATCTAGAATATCAGAAGACAGAATCACCCACAGCCAAGCCCTGAAGGTCAGGGAGTAATGACCCATTTCTTTAATCCCATCACTGAGAAATTGGAGATCTATCTGGATCTCTGTAAATTCAAGGAAGCCTAATAGCCACAGTGGTAGCTCATACCTTTAATCCTAGCTCTAGCAGAGTTGAACCAGGAAGTAAAATAGCTGGTTGGGGAAAGAATCTAAGGCAGGAGAAGGCAGAAATTCAGCTATTCTGTCTGAGCACCAGTCAGACTGAAGACCCATGAAGATAGCACTTATCCTGTTTGGTCTGAGAAGTTGGCTGGATAAGAATTGGCTGTGGACTATTTCTCTATTTCTCTGATATTTTAGCTTTTCCCCAATATCTAGCTCTGGGATTTTACTATAATACTAAATAGAATTCATGCTGTAATGAATTTATAAACAAATTTTTGTGAAGTACAAGCTTTTTAGTTCATTTTGAGAGGTCTTACTTTTGACATTATTATTTACAAATGAGCAATATTCTTCAATGAATGTAACAGAACAAGGAATGGACAAAAAATAGAAACTTGTCACCTTTTCCTTTAGTTTGACTTTAATCTCAAAATAATGAAATGTTTGGACAATTCTATCTTAAAATTCTAAGATTAAATGTAAGTATTTTTCTTACAGACTATCAAGTTCTTAAGTCTGTCAGTTTTAAACTTTAACAGATTTCACATTATGAAAAAATTAATAAGCAAGGTAAATATATATGTAGAAAGGAGAAGCATTGTTTAAAACATTTAGAGATGACTAGGAGATGAATAGCCTTAATTTAGAAGGATGAGCACAAACAGTTCACAGTCAGTTTTCCAAGAAAACATGAAATGCAATAGGCTTGACACATCCCTTTACTAGACAGGAAAGAAGTAATGGATATTTATGATTCCTGCAGCTTAATTGAATGGGTGTGTAAATGCATAAATACAAGTGAACAAGTGAGATCACTGTGTCGGCAAATTCTAGAATGAAACAGTGCTCAATTCTAACTCTCCATTGTCACTCGCCCAAGAATTGCAGGTGTAGAGCACTCTGGATAGACAATCTCTGCAGATCTAGGTACACAACCTCACAGTCAATAATATTGAAGAGCAAGCTGAGAAGTGACCCAATTTATAATATATTGTGTATGTCTCAGGGAAAAGGAAAATAAGATTTATACATACAGTGGAAGTGACTCAAGATTTGGGGCCAGTTGTAAAATAGATCTCTGTAACAACGAGGTTTCTAGCCCAGTCTAGCCCCACAGTTTGGACCCACCTGCCACTGCTCATTTGGACCAGCAATCCCAAAGTCCCAAAAGAAACACACAGACACTTACATTAATTTCTTACTGTTTGACCTATGGCTAGGGCATATTGCTAGCTTTCTCTCTCATCTTAACTCAACCCATTTCCATTAATCTGTCCTGCCACATGGCCCATGGCTCACCTGTATTCCTTACATGTTGCTTCCTTGGATGTCTGTCTGGATCTCCCTCTCTCACTTGGTCTTCCTTCTACTACCTATACTGATTTTCCTGATTATAGTGCCGGTCAAGGGCCAGAACAGTTCCTTTATTTAAAGAATGATATTCACAGCATAAAGAAAGACATGCCCTCATCATTTCCCCTTTTCTGTCTAATCAAAAAGGAAGGTTTCAATTTCAACATAGAAAAATTAAATATAACAAAATAACTATCAAGCAAGAATTACAATTACAATATATAGTTTGTCTGTATTTGACAAAATTAAAGAAAATATTCTAGCTACCTTATCCTTGCGCGTCTAAAGTTTCATATGTAATATACCTTTTAAAATAACTAAGAAAAACTAATGACTATAACTATCTAATCTCCAAATACATCAAGGACCACAGAAAGATATAATATTTACCCAAGTAAACAGGACATACCCAAGCAACTTTCAAAATACAGAAATGACAGAGGTTACACCTGTCTCCCTGAACAGTCACCCAAAGTTCCTTTATAAAGTTGGTGCATCCATTTTCAGCCAACAGATCCAGAGTCTCTGGCATACCTTTCAGTGAAACAGGGAATCTTAAAGAATGCTCTGCTCATTCTGACATAGTTTACCAGTTGCTTCTCCATATGTCCTGAAGAATGTCTGGAAGTTTTCATTGCAAAGCAGGAACCTGAAGGACCATCTCCACTTGTTCTGCCAAAGATCAGAGGTCATTTTTCTATGGAACCTGCATGTCCATCTTAAACAGCATACTGTGAGACAGTCAGTCCAAGAACAGTCCAGTGGCTAACCATTGCCACAAAGAAAGTAAATTCCATATCAACTTCCATGCCCATTTCTTTCTTGAAGTAGATTGGTGCTGCCAGGAACAGACTCGTCTTACTGTCTAGAAAAGTATAAGTTCTTAAAATATTTTAAATGCCATATTCTGTAGGTCTTAGAAGTGTTTGAAGAAGACCTAACTAATTAAAATATATCTTCGTATACTTAAAAAACATCTGACTAACAAGATTATAAGTTTGGTTATCATAGGTGACTATTAATCTGCCTTTCTTAATTATACATTACAATTTTAAATGAGTTTCATAAACATCATACCTTAAACAAGAGTAGAGAATACATGCAGCAAAATAAAATTGACCTTAAATTTGTTATTAATCAACCAAAGTCCATACCAATGTAAAATATTTTGAGATTAACAACTGATTTTTATACTACAATAAATTCAATAATCTGTCTTTTTAAAATCATTTATATATCATATCGCACTTTTCTTATTAGAAAGAGATTGACTATGACCATTAACAATTTATAATGAAACCAAACATTTATAAGCAATATTTTTGAAATAGTTTTCCATTACTACTTCTTGCTGATTAAGAGGCATTGGCAATCTAGGGGGTTCTTGAAACTGGATCATCTTATTCTGTAGCCTTGAAGCTAATGTGACCATCCCTTCCCATCAGAGAGTTTTTAGGTGGTCTTGGTTGATGAAACCATATTTTCCTGGAAGCAATCTATAGGTTCTGATCTTCTGTGGAAACAAAAGCAGAACCTCTTTTCAAAGCAATTTATCCTTAGACATAAATTTCAAAGTCAAGATACCCTTAAAATATATTTTTCTTCTTTAACTTAGCAGCCTTTGGAACTAAACTGTCTTTCTGCGGCTAACTGATTAAGAGTTAAAAAAAAATTAAAAGAAAACAGACTAGCCATAATCCAGACTCTGTGTCTATTTTCTATTTTTATGTAGCTTATCATATTTTTGTATTTATTTCTCTTTTTTAGGGACTTCCTCTACCCTCTTTCTTTTCTCTCTGAAACCTTTGTACATTTTAGACACATTGTAACCCATTTAGAGTTTTTTTTTCATCTAAATCTATTTTATTGTGCATCATTAATCAGAAGAGCTCTGAAAATTCTAGATTATACAGCACTGCTTTGGCTGCATCTGCTCACTGCTAGCAAACAAAGCAGTTCCAGAATATGCTGCTACAAAGAAGATGTCTTTGACTCTATTTTCTTTTTGGTCAATGTAAACAGAAAACTTAAATCGACCATATGCTTCCTGTGGCTTATACCAATTCTTCTGTGCGGTTTCAGGAACTGGCTTTGTTTCAACTTACATTCCCTGCAGTAAGTCCACTGCCATTTTGTCCGTGGCCTGGATGCCAAGTCATATGTGTAAAATTACCCACTTCCACAACTCAGAATCCACTTTTGGCTTCGTTTCTGTGCTCTAGAACCCCCTTTTAAGATTTCTCAGGCTTTATGTGGGTGTTCGTCCCATATTGGGTGCCATCTGTAATAATGAGGTTTCTGACCAAGACTAACCCCACAATTCAAACCCACTGCTTATCTAGGCCAGAAATCGCGAAGTCCCAAAGAAACACACAGACACATATTAATTTCTTACTGTTTAGCCTATGGCTCAGGCATATTGCTAGCCAACTAGCTCTCTAATCTTAACCCATTTCTATTAATCTGTCCTGTCACATGGCCCGTGGCTCACCTGTGTTCCTTACATGTTGCTTCCTTGGGTGTCTGGCTGGATCTCCCTCTCTTACTCTGCCCTCTTTCTCCTACCTATGATGATTTCCCTACCTATTTTTTCTACGTACTGGTCAAGGGCCAGAACAGTTTCTTTATTTAAAAAAAAATGGTATTAACAGCATACAGAAAGACATTCCCACATCAGATTTCTTAAAGAAAACTTGCAAAACATTCTAATGCAATTAAAAGAATGATATGTTCAAATCAAGCATAATGGTCAGCTCTGTTTGTCCATCTTTTCCTGGAGCAAGGTCTCTGGAGTTGTTACAGTTTATTTATTCCTGTTGGTCATTCTTAGTTATGATTTTGACAAAGAAAAAGAAAGGTTGTATAGGAATTAGGGAGCCAAACCAAGAATAAGATGCATATTCACTAGTAGTCAGTCTCTAATTCATTCAGATTAGGCAGGCTAGAAATATAAAATATTAAAATAACATATTTAAAAAAAACAAAGAAATACCAGGTACCTGAAGGATTTTCCACTCTCCGTTACTGAAGATGGAATGAATATTTTAAATGTATCTTCATAAATACCCTGTAAAGTATACAGAGTATCTTGATCAAAGCCAGGTGGAAGATTATCTTTCCGTGTCAGCTTATCAAAAATTAGACAGTTCTAAGTATTAAGGTTTTGTTTCTTAAACTTTCAATGCTCAGCATATAGCTTAAATGGTTTACCATTCCACACCAAGAAGTTGCTGAATCCTAGCTAAATGCATATCAGTTTCATCATATCCCAGTACACAGTGGTGGATGCTCTTTCCTAGACTCTCTCATAGTTAGGTATGTAGTTGTCTTATAGGTGAGTCCCGGATGAAATGACATGAATAAAATGTCCTATGTTTCTTTGTTGCCAGAACCTTGCATGGTTGCTCTTTGGGCATGCTCTGTGGTCACATGCTGAAACCAACAGGGTCTCAGTTTGGAAATAAATGTGTACTGACTCCAGGCATATGCAGGAACCAAGGAGAACTGTGTTTCTCCTTTAGTGCTTTCATATTAACATTTATTTTCTTTTCTTATGTGAAAAACTTAAGATTTTTTCAGAACTAAAGATTTGGGGAGATTGGTCTTTCTTTCTTCCTTTCTTCCTTCCTTCCTTCCTTCCTTCCTTCCTTCCTTCCTTCCTTCCTTCCTTTCTTTCTTTCTTTCTTTCCTTGTGAGGAGATGTCATACATGTTATTTTTTAAGCATTTAAAAATATTTTTAATTATTGATAAATTTCTTTTACATACTCTACACTGCCTCCCCCTTTCTCCTGCTTGCCTTCCACCTCCCCTATCCTTCCTCCCATATATTTCTCAAAGCGGGTAAGGTCTCCCTTGAATAGTCAACCCAGGCTAATATTCCCTGTTGAGGCAAGACCCAGCTTCTACTCTCTGTATCAAAGCTGAGGAATACATCTCACCATATTGTACCCAGTCTGTGTAACCAGGATAATTCCTGGCCTCATAGCCAGGGGCCCCACTAACAGCATGATCAATGCAATTGTCACCCTCATTCAAAGGGTCTAGTTTGATCCTATGCAGGCTCTCCAACTGTCAATCTAGAGTTCATGAGCTCCATTTGATTGGATCATCTGCCCCTGTGGTTTTCTCCAATGTGCTCCTGAACCCCCACCCCCACTCTTCGCTTCTCCCATTCTATAACTGAACTCCAGGAGAATGGCCGAATCCTTGGCTGTGGGTGCTATATCTGCTTCCATCAGTCATTGGATGTAGGCTCTATGATGGCAATTAGGGTAGTCATCAATCTGACTACAGGGGAAGGCTAGTTCTAGTACCCTCTCCAGCATTGCTGGAAGTCTTAACTGGGGACATCCTTGTGGGTTCTGGTGGACTTCTCTAGTGTCAGATTTCTCCCTAAACCCATGATGGCTCACTCTGTCAAGATATCTCTTTCATTGCTCATCCTCTCTGTCCCTCCCAGAATTCAATGTTACTATCTGTGAGTACAATGTAGCATATCAACCCTCTGGCACTAATCTACACATGCCTCTGCATAGACATAATAGTTTTGAATGAAGGAGGAAATAAATGACTCCCAACTACTTGTCCATGCACATAATTTTACTATCAACTGAAGTTTCATTCTTCACTACAGCCATGGAATCAAAGTCCGTGTTGTAGGGAATGCTTGATGGACAAATTCCTACACTGGAACATTTATTAGCATCCACCCACTAAATGTTAGCATTGCTCACCCTAGTTGTTAAAAAACAGTACCACAGCAACTCACAAGTGTCTGCAGCCTTAAATTCTCCAGTTTTGTCCCAGGCCATAAGCAGATAGCTAAGATACTGTGATAAAATATTTTTGGTTCTCCAGCTATGCAATGCTTGCTAGTCATCACCTGTCTTCTTAGCATAGAACTTACAGGCTTAACCTTGGTATTATATATTCTAAATTTTTGGTCCTATGTCACACTAGTGCTTACTTATTTTGAATGCCACCTCTGACCACCCTGACTGTACTTCTCAACAAAATATTTATGTGAAACAATAAGGCTAGTCTAAGTAAATATCTGAGTGTAGCAGTGAAATAGTAATACATAGTCTGTGTATCACAATGCTGCTGAGTAAAGAACTGTCTCTAAAGTAATTGATTAAGAAATGAGACTTCACTATCCTGGAAGGGAAGATATTTTGAGCATGAAGAAATGATGGTTTTGGCTAATTAGCTTCTATTGAATCTTTGAAAAGTTTTAGAGAATCTCATTACCTATTTTCTATATGTCTGGCTTCTTAAGGAGTACGTTGCATTTCATACCTTCGGTTAGCCTTTGCTTAGGAACCAAATTCTCTGCCTTTCTTCTCTTGATTCATAGATATCTCTGAGAATTTTAAGGCACCGGCTTTACTGATGTGAGTAACATTTTAAGTATAATAGGGATGATGAGAATGGGCAGGGCATGCCAGCAAAAGAGGAGAGCAGTGGTCCAGGTCCAGTGGACAAGAGATACTCATAAGACAACGAATCTCCACTATAGCAGACCTCTCCCAAGCAAAGCATGGATGGAATACAGGCTTGGGGGGGTGGGGCAGTCATAACTGCTGACCTATTTATTATTGATATGGTCATGGAAAGAGAAGGTCATTTTCAGTTGTGTACCCACTGGTGCCCTCACTAGGCTCCAGGAGATAATTCCAACAGTGGTCACACAGATGGCCCTGGTTAAACTAAATGGGTGCCATAGCAAAAACAAATTAATGATTTTTTTTAAAGGGATAGGTTGGGCTGGGAGGGACAATTGATAGAGATTTTAAGGATGGAAAGATAGATAATGCATAAATATATGGATTAAATTGATTTAATATAAAAACAGCATGGAAGATAAAAATGAAGACAGTCGATGGACAAGGCATTATGCCTATTTGGATATGAAGTGTGAAAGACCTGGGGGGTGGCATTTGGAATAAGACTGAGATTCAGAATTAAATTGCTGGGGCTGTTAAACAAACTGAGAAAAGCACAGAACACTTTTCAGCAGCTGGAGGGAAGCAGTGGTGTTCTGATTTACAGCCAAAGTTTAAGGGTCATGTGGAGGGACCAAGGCAGATGCCCAGAGGCTGCTGAGGACATTAGTTTAATGCCTAGGTGAGAGTTGAGTAGACAAACTGTGTATGCAGACTTCAAAATCACCAGCCCTTTGGTGGCTACTAAAGGAATAACCTGATGATCCAAACAATCAGGAAGAGTGAAAACCCAGTCATGTTGTTGTCAAGCTGTTGTCGAGCTCAAGAATACAAATGATGGTGTCTTGAGGGAGGTGGAAATGGAGTCCAAAGTGAATGCAACTGAGCATCATTTAAAACTCTTTCTGACAACAGTGGGAAGGAACCACTGGGCCTTCAATCCCTTAGAAGTTTTCCTTAGCCCATTGCACTCTATCCTTTCTGTTGACAGGAAATTGTGTTTCCCAATGGGTCCAGATCCTGTGCACCTGGTATTATCAATAGATGGAAATCTAAGCTTCATGCTTACACCTGTATACTGTTTGTCCTCCTTATATTCAGGGCTGGCTATACTATATATGAGACTCAGAGCAAATGAAAGCTCTGAGTTGGGTTCCTCAACTCAAAGAATAAGAAACAAGCATCATTAAAAAATACATTATCCTTTCTTCCATGACTTCACCCTCTATTTTCATGTTTCAGACTTTTCGGGTTTGGCCTGGCCAGATGACTCAGCTGGTAAAATGTGCTAGTTGCTGTTGTAGTGAGGTTACTTGGTCCCGGGCGGCCAGAGGTCCAGACCCACAGACCTGCAGCCCCAGCCCCCTTAGCTGCCTGCCGCTGCTCAGGTCCCCAAAATGATTCAGACACTTATATTAAGTTCATGCTGTTTGGCCTATGGCTCAGGCACATTGCTAACTAGCTCTTACATCTTAATTCAACCCATTTTCACTAAATTGTCTGCCACGTGGCCTGTGGCTCACCTGTGTTCCTTACATGTTGCTCCTTTGGGCTTTGGTCTCGGTCTCTCTGACTCCGACCTGCTTCTCCTACCTATACTCTGATTTCTCCTCCTACCTTTTCTATGATGCCTGTCATGGGCCAAAACAGCTCCTTTATTTAAAGATTGATATTCACAGCATACAGAAAGACATTCCCACATCAAGTTGCACAAACCTGAGTGCAGTTTCCAGAACCCACAAAGGAAGAAAAGAATATATCTGGAAGTTGTCCTCTGACTTTTATATGCTAAGGATGCTAAGGAGTATAGCCTTCACTATACCTACCTTTACCTATACATTATAAACTATACTACTCAATTTCATTAAGTTTAAAGAATAAAATACAAAATTAAAATAGCAATAACCTTACTCACCAGCTTCATATCATGAAATACCAGTTTTCAATACAAGAATGAGGAAACTCACTGCTTGAGTGGATTCACCCAACTCACAGCACTCACGCGGCACAGCCTTGCTACATACATACTTCATTATTAAGAGAACTTTGGAGTCACCATCTCAAAGGGAGTCAACTGTTTTAATTGTCATTCCTGAAGCATATGTATTCTCACAAAACTCTCTACCTCAGATGAGGTAGGATTGGGCTGATGGAAAGAGACCCATGGCCATGCACACTTCCTTGGTGTGTCACATTTGTCAGCTAATAGACTAAAGGAGTTCAAGAACACAAGAGAGAAGAGATATGGTGGGTTCTATTGTGATGGCACTTGCCCTGAGGGTCACAGCACCTGGAAAGCAGAAGCAGGATTACTCATTCAAGGCCAGCATGGATTACAGAAGAAAGTTTCTCTCTTACATTAGCATAACATTGTTATGTCAGGGTTGCTCACTCACTTAATCTTAGGTTGCATTTTAATCTATTTTTATATTATAATATGACTTCATCCCTTTCCCCTTTCCTCTTTTCCCTCCAACCTTGCCCATTGTCCCTCCCCATTCTAAAGAAAGCTGAGAGGCGAAAGCCATTCTTTCCATGGAAGACCACCGATTTTTTATCCAATGCCTATTGGTTATATTGCTTTGTATTTGCAGTAGAAAGGAACTTGGGTTCAGATAGCAAGCCTCTCAACAAAAAAAGAAGCTCTGCTTATTCAGCACCAATGAAGAGCTCTGAACTCACTTTGCACTCACTGGCCATAGACTCACCCTGTGACCCTGCAAACAGTACACAGGAGTGACCAACGGCCATGATACACTGTCATATTTGCTGGGGCTCATATTTCATTGTACTTCAGACTTCAGTTCTAAAATTCAGGTTCAAACATAAGATCACTACAATTTCAAGATAGCAGTAACATAGTATTAAGTCATGCTCTGGTCTTTTCTGAATTTGAGTCACGTTCCCCTGTGCATCTGTGAAACTGGCCTTGGCTTTGTCCTTCTGTCCTGTTCTTCTTCCTATACTGTGGTGCCTTAATTTTGAATCACCAACACTGACAATTTGAAAGGCAGCAAGGATTATATAGACAAGCAATGAGATGATGTGGGGGGAGGTGGGTTCTTTGTACTCCTCAGTTGAACGCTTTGTATTACACTTAGTTGTAAAGAAAACTACATTATCAGTAAGTATGAACTACTTCTCCCGTGTTACTCACCTCTCTGCTACACAGCATTTTCATTAACCTTGGTAACAAAAAGATGCCAAGATCACTGGGTCATTTCATTTTACCTTCATTTCACCTTTTGCATGGCTTGTTCTTCTGTTAGCTAGTTAGCCAGAGGGAAATGCAGACCTGCTACAACTCCTTATGAGGGAGTCGGGGGAGCATGTGCTTGTACAGGGAGGCAAAGAAAGAAACGTTCTCTCCTTGTTATTAGGATTCATTTCTGCTATGTTCCTTTTCTGTGTGGCATTGTTTTGAAATAGACAAAAGCTCTGGCAGTCCCATTATCTGACTCTGCACTGCTCCTGCCATTGTCATATAATAGCTTTTCATTTGCCGAGATGCTGAGGAAGGAAAGGGGGACAGTTTGTTAAGGCCAGATGTGGCTGTTACAAATCTCTCAGGATTTTGTTGCATGATCTTTAATATTTTTCTACACCGAGGTCACATTCATAATCTCTTTGCAATTATGCATTTCTATTTCTTTATTAAATCAATTGTTTTAAATGTAATAAAAGATTACAAACTAGGCATATTACCATTCACTGTTTCAGAAGCTATAATGTTACATTTTAGAAATGAGAGCTCAATATGCATATCTTTGAATAACATCAAGTGTTTCCATTTGTATATGCAAATGTCTGTGTGGTGTATACATGCATGTTACTGTACATGGCTGTGCATGAGTGTATTGCAGACAGAGGCCAAACACTGGAATTTCTACTCAATAGCTCTCCACAATACTTTCTGAGAAAGAGTCTCACTGAACCTGGAGCTCAGTCTTCTATCTAGGCTGGTGACTAGCCTCTAGCACCTACTTGTCTCTTTCCCCTGCACTGGACCTTTCGGACTCCAGGCAACAAATCCTTCTTTCTATTGGAGCTCTGGGAATATAAACACTTGTCTTACCTATCAGCCACGTCAACAACTGAGTCATCTTCCCAGCACTAGCTTTCTTTTTATTCTTTAAAAGTTTATTCTTTGATATTGCAAACATTCTGTTTCCTACTTTACCCTAATCCCTTTTGTAATGATTATATACATAGATACATGCATGCTGACAGCCTTTTATACATTTTGGTTAGTGACTTTTCTGAACACTTTGCATTAAAACAGGAATGGGACTGTGGACCATTGTTGTACATGTTCAATCCCAGCAATCAGAAGGCAGAGGCCAGAGTCATTGTCTTACTATGGATCTGCACAATAAATTCCAAGTCAGCCCTGTCTCGAAACAACCATTAAAAAGGCAGCAAAGAGAACAAATGATAAATTCAAATTTATTTCATTCCAAGACTCTTAAAACATAATACATTTTCTAAAATCAACATATGCCTTACATGTTTGTATAAATTAGAAAAGAATAATGCTTGAAAATATTTTATGAATTACAGACACTGATCTCTTAAACTTAAAGATTTCTAGCACTAGCTAAGATCTATGTCTGGGTTTCCATGCACCAAGGATATCATGCTTTCCAGGTGTTACAAGACAGGGCTTATGTTATCACTATCTCAACCATCAGAGGACCAAGCTTACATAGAATATTCAAGATAATCATGTTGTCAGTGTGAGAAATAAACTTTATTTTTAGACAGACTTTAAATGTTATCTTCAAAAACCATTCTTTTAGTTTGCTTTGGCACAGAGATTGATTGACCATTATTTGCTCCTGTAGGAAATGTACTATGTAATGACTTGGCAAAAATATTTTAATGGTACCATCTGTTTGTGCCATTTCTTTGTTTTCTTTTCCCTACTACTGACAGAGCCTATAGCTATAAAATACACCTCTAAAACTATGTTTGTTTCTCTAGAAGTTGTCTGATCTCCACCTACAGTGAAAAAAAAATGAAATAGCTTGGGGAAACATATGATTGCATGTCTACTGGACAAATTACTACAGCATCAGTAAGACTGCCTCTGTAAGATACTGACTGACGGTTTCCACTAAGTGACTAATTCTTCTTTCAGTCCATATCTCAGGAAATACTGGATCCAGAACTATCTGTAGAACATAGGAATCATTTTAAGTAACCTGGATTAGCTCATTACAATACAGTAGATAGTTTCAATCCTCTGGTCAATTTCTTATATTTTAGGGACGATGCCCACTCAGCTGTTCAGTCTCTAGTGCTTTTAGAAAAAGATTCAGGGGAAACAGCTGGCCTTTTCCCATTCACCTCAATTATCTACTTTGTAATAGACTCTCATTGAAGAGACTTATCCTTAAGACAAAGGTGTCCAGCTTTCTAATTTCATTAATTTTTCTAAGTACTTAAAACCAAGTAAATAGTTCTCCCGCCCCCAGGTCTGTCTTTCTGTTGTTTTTCCATGCTCTACTTAGTGATTAAGTTCTTAGCTTAAGTGTCTTTTATCATGGTCTCCATAAATAATGAGCGGCCTCCAACAAAGTGGAATTTCAAGTTACAAGAAAAGATGGAGAAAGAACAATTGTAAGATCTGTTTTAATATAGTTGAAAGAACTCTGTAGCTGTGCTTTTCATTTTATTTTTGTTTTTTTAAAAAAAATCAAAGACTTGTAGAGTGTGGTTATCTCATGTCTATAGAATTAGTCACATCTCAGTTGTTAACCAGCAGAATATGTTCAAAGTCAGCTATCTAGTATCTAGTGTAGAATGGAAAAAAAAACTAGTTTTCTGCAGCTGGAAAAAATTTATATGCACCTTCTCCATCAGGTAAATGTTGGCACAAAACTACATATGTGATGGTGGTAGGTTAAACAGGAATACCCCCCAAAGGCTCATATATTTTAATGATGGGCCATTAGTGAAGAATACTACTTGAGAGGGATTGGGAAGTGTGGCCTGGTTGGAGGAAGTGTGTCACTGGATGTGAGCTTTGGGTTTCAAATGCTCAAAGGAAACCCCTTGTCTCTGTCTTACTGCTGCCTGTAAATCTAAATGTAGAGCAGAACTCCTCAGGACCTTTCCAGCACCATGTCTGCCTGTCTGCCACATTCTTCCTTCCAGGAGTAATAACAGACTAAACCTGTGACTGTATCCCAGCCTCCATTAAATTTTTTCATTTATAATGATATCTGTAAACAACAACAGAACATTGACCGAAACAACATATGATACTCCATCTGGAAAACTCAAGGGATAAACCCTGAGTTGTAAAACTAAAACCCTGGTCTTCCTTATTAGAATTAACAAGTTAACAGACAATCAAACAAACAATACATTAAAGGACAATTTACGATCACCAGCCAAAACTTGAAATGTTTAAACTAATTATGTTAATGGGATTAACATCCTCATTAACATTAAATACCTAAGAAATTTTTTAACCTAGAGAAAACTCCATTTTTTCAAATTCCTTAGCTGAATTTAGTTCAAAATAATAAAAAAAAGATAATAGCTGAATAAATGTTATTAACCCAAAGCTAATTTTTCTTTTTTTTTCTTTTATTATTTTAAAAAAATGTCATATTTATCTATGTACCTCCCCTGGTCCCCCTCCCTTCTCTTCTCCCAATCCCTCCCAGTCTGCCTTCAGCCTTGCCTATCTCCGTCCACCCATCCCCTCTCCCAAAAGGGCAATGACCACAAAGCTAGAGAATTGTTTGTCAGTGGAATTACGGTTTCATGATTTCCAATTGTCAATTGTACCCTTGCCTTTTGGCAAAAATCCAGTCCTCTTCTCAGAGATTGGCCTTCATAAAGCTCCCTGAGCAAAACACTGGGGCAGGACTCATGCAATGAAGCTCCTCAGCTCCCTGATACACCTAATAAAATGTGATGTGTTTATTCTGTATCTGAAGGTACTTTTTCTCTGGTGGACACTAATAAACCCTGTGCTCCTCAATAATGTGCCAGTCAGTGTGGGCAACAGCTACTGGTGGCCAGTACCTTTCTGAACTAGAAATTCCTTCTGGAGCTTCAGTTCCTTCTACAGAGCTTGAATCTGCATTTTAACAATACCCCAGGGGTTTGCTACACAGTTTAAACTTTGCAGAACAACATTGGCTTCCAAATAATGACAGATACTGACTGATGTCTAAGAAGGAGATCTCCCAACTCCCTAATAACTTAGTTTAAAGAAAGGACATAGTGAGGATACAGAGTTCTCTGCAGGGAAGACTCTAGGAAAGCATATGGGGGGGGGGGTGCGGAGAGCTAAAGAGGTGGAACTGCACTAACATATTAGTCATTTTCTTAGGCTTTAATAAGTGCTCCTTATTTTACTGGAAAATGTTGACAAAGAATACAAACTCCAAGGGTTTTAGTTGAGAGACACAGGAACAGAGACTGAGGGAAAGACGCACTCTGTAATAGAAGTCTGACCTCTTTCACATCGGATCATTTAAGTATGGCATTGCCTATAACTACTGAGGTTAGAACAGAAATCTAATTTTCCAGTCTTTAATCATTTATTTGACCTTTTCTGAATTTCTTCACATCTTTCATCATTATGAGAGTTTGAAAATGGGCACACATGGTTCCCTATGTTCTTAATGGAGGGCTTTGATTAATATTTATCATATGGAAAGGGATTTGAGCTCCCAATTCCTGCAGACTTCTTATGCTTGTTGTCTCTTTCATCAGCATCTACTACAGTTGCTCAATAACTGCCTTATATGTTGTCCTATACATTTCTACATATTGTCCTGGTGGTTAGGATGCCTGTGGTCCTTAAAGCACATTTTAAAAACAAATTAAGTTAGACAAACTTTAGAGGTGATAGAAAAAAGAAAGAGAGAGAGAGAGAAAGATATATAGAGAGAAATGTGTAGGCCACAGTTTTTTAAGTTTACCTTGTACGGAGGTTTGAAAGAGAATAGCCACCATATGCTCATATGTCTGAATGTCTGGTTCACAGTTAGTCGAACTGTTTGGGAGGGATTAAGAATTATGATCTTGAAGGAGTAGGTGTGTCACTTGGGGTGGACGTCAAGATTTTATAAGTCTACACAAGCCTCCCCCCCCCACCTAAATTTTTTCTGGATCAGGATGTAAAGATATCATCTACTGCTCCAATACTATGCCATTCCGCTTCCCACCATGATGATCATGGATTGACTCTCTAAAACTGTAAGCAAACTCCAATTAAATGCTTTCCTTTATTGGAGTTGCCCTGATCATGGGATATCCTCACAGTAATAGAATAGTAACTAAGACACCTTGTAAATTATACTTTTAAAGTCATAATAAACTCTCCATCACTTCGGTATGTCACTAAGATTAAATACTCACTCAAAAGTTGAAGTGATATCTAGTTTAGAGTTATTTTTCTACATTCTGTCATTGTTTTATAGACTTTATTTCCCACTGAAACAGCAATTTGGTCAGCTTCTAAAGTATCTTAAAAGACTAATCCTTTCAACAGTTCTTGTAATTCTATTAACACTTCTTTGGAACTGCCCAGTAAAGGACTTTTTTCCAGACTATGAACAGAACTCATAATAATATATACCATACATAGTTTCAGAGAAACTTTCCTATTCTTTGTCAATATAGAAATTCACTTTCTGGGTTTTTCTGAATTAAAAAAAATATTCTAGGCAGATTGATAAAGGAACAATTTGATTCAAACTGTTGAACAGTGGTTAGATGTTTCTAGTTCAGGAAACTTTATTCAGTTACCTATATTTTGAAATTACTACTAATTTTAATTATTGTTAACTTTAGTTCCCCTCTCTTAATGATAAATACCCCTTCAAAGTAAGCATGGCAGCTTATTATATACTTTGAGTTTGTTGATATTTAATAATGACATACACAAGGTAGGTAACTAAAATTCTTATGTTTAAGTTCAATAGCTTCTCTTGTGTTTTCTGTATATGACTTTGTGTACTTCCATATTTCTTTTAACTTAATATGTTAACATTTTTTAAAGTATCGCTGTGGACTTAATGACCCATAATTCATTGCTATTCATCTTAAAAGTTTATCATCTATAACTGTGAATCACTTTTCCTGAGCAAATTCTCAGAAAACTTCCTCACCCCAAAAATTGTAATAACAAACCAAAGACACAATTCTATTCAAGTCAGTTTTGTCAAACTATTGGTTTCATTACAAGAACATGTATAAGAGGTATTTCAGTAATTCTTACTTTCAATATTCTATATAAAGGATCAATATTTATTAGAGGGTATTTTAAGACTCACGGATACAAATTATACCTTAGTGCAATTCTTGAAGTTAGGGTTGTCCTGCCATGGGTTGCTGATCCAGTCTCCATGAATGCAGGAACCAAACAGGCCACTTAAGATCCCTGCAGCCTTTTTAATGGCGATGGCCACACTCCGTTCAAGCTCCCAGAACTCCAGAGACATGCCTCCCTGCCTTGTCATTTAACACCTGAATTCCACCACTAAGAGGTTCTTGACAGGGGCCTAGGTACAATGGCCAATGATGCAACTAGACAGAAGACAAACTCACCAGGAAAATGAGTCTCTCCATAGTGGAAGATAATCTTGGTTAAAGTAATTGTTGTGGAAAGACTACCTTAATTTTTAATGGGACCATTCACTGGGATCCTGAACTGTATAAAAAAGGAAATGTACACGGAGCATTTGGGCTTCTGCTTCGTGGTTACAGATTCATTGTAGCCAGCTGCTTCAAACTGCTGCTGCTTTGAACTCTTCGTCATAGTTGACTCTGCCTTGAACTGTGACCTAAAATAAACCATTTCTTCTTTAGGTTGCTTTTATCAAAGCACCTTATTACTGTGAGGGGAAAAGAAGCAAGGCACTAAAAGATTCTTAGCTGCATCATTGAATGCCTGCTGCAGCGCAGCAGACAATTCACTGTGACTATAAGAGTGCTTGAGTTCCAACTTAGTGACAACTTGAGTTCCAGCCCCAGTCAGCCTTCCACCTCCCATGTGCACATCCACAGACAACATCCAAGTGGGACAAGATGGTCTGCAGCTGTGGGAAGAGGCCAAACAGAAGGCATTGGTGCCTACATTCTGTGTCATCTTCTGGAGTCACTTCCGGACCTACATCTGTGAGGAAATGCTAGTTTCCCTGTGTGCATTACTCACAGATTGCTTTGATATCAAGACAGTAGTCATCATATCAGGCCTAGATATAGACGTAAACTACAAATATAAACTATGCTATTGTTGTGTTAAATTATATCATTGTATCAAATATAACATTGATAAACTATGTTATTACATCAGTTTTATCTGTTACTCTTAGCTTTCCATTTAGTGCTCTTTCAGATGCTGAAAGGAATGTCTGGAAAAGGTTATGCCTGAAACAGTGATGCCTTTACAACCAGTGACCAAAAAAGGAAATAAAATGAATTCAGGAGGAAACATGAAGAAGTCTGTCTTCATCATAGCCTGATAAGAAAGCTGATGGAATACTCATGAATTAAGATGGGCAGCTCAAGGCACAGCCAAACACTGTATAGAGATGAAACAGAGGAAGGGAAGTGCAGTTGTCATTCACATTTACCCACACAGTAACAATCAACTCACCACATCCTGTGATGTTCTTCCACAGTGTTCCATATTCTCCTGCAGCCCCCCCCCCCCTTGCCTCCCACAATCTAACACGGCCTCCTATAGTCTCTCAGGCACAAGGGTTTAGGACCAGTTCCCAAGCTGGGTCTTTTCTTTTCTAAATTTTGTTTAAATAATTTAGGAGACATTTTCAAATAAAAATAATTTATGGTTGAAATACACTATCTTGAGGAGATAGATATTTATTATAGATATACATCTTTGACTTTACAAGCATGGATTTTCAGGCTTCAAAATTCCATAATAGACCCAATTTCTCTGTCACTCTCTCTCTCCCCCCCCCTCTCCTTCTTCTTACCTCTCCTTCTCTCTCCTTTTCTCTGCCTATAGATCAGGATGTAGCTCCCAACAGCCATGCATGCTGCCATGCTCCCTACCATGATAATAATGAACTACATTTCTGAAATTGCTAGAGATTCCCCCAAATAAATGACTTTATTTATAGGCATTGCCTTGGTCATGGTGTTTCTCACAGCAATAGAACAGTGTGACTAAGGCACAGAAAAACATGGTGTGAGTTATTGAGCTGTGCATACATACAGTGAAGCTTTAGTATGCTTTGGATAATAAGAGATGAAATTACCCAAGGTGGGTAATTTAGAAGAGAAATGAGTGTGTGTGTGGAGGGACGAGACAAAAGGGACAGAACAACAGAAGTAGTTAAGGGGCAGCACAAATAACTTTTATGCACAGCATTCTGACCAAACTAGGGAATTTTGACACCCTAAGAATGAAGAGCCTGGTTAGTGGCTTTATATGACTCATGTCTGCAACACTGAGAGGTAACAGAGGGAAGGTTTCTCTGTAAGACAAATTAAGCTCAGAATCTTGAAATATTTTAATGAAACTGAGATAGTCATAAAATATACAGTTTTCTTTTAATTTAGGAATAAAATTGGGGTCTTTAAAGTTTTATGCTTCTCTGACTACACCTTTCTCAAATTAATCAAGAAATAAGGTTATTGAGAAGTCAGATTTTATTATGCTATTTTGTTGACTTTTTATAAAATTAAGAGAGTGATGTGGAGATATCGATTGTCTCTGAACACGGGGTAGAGCTCCAGGATGAGCACTGAAAGCCTCTTAATTTTTCCATAAGCTTTCTGCTTTTGTTTTAGAGAATCACTTACAGAGAAAGCCTGAAAGTGGCTTGTATTGGACCAGAACAGAAGCATCAGGAAAGCAAAACTCATTGGCTGCTGGACTTCAGTTTACAAATAGCTTTGCTGTTGCTGTGTTTCTGGAAATAACATATCTGGACAGCAGGTCCAAAGGTTTCTAGACCTTTGACATTCAATGAGATAGAAAGAGGAATTCCCCCTCTGACTACCCCCCCCCAAAATACACATAGTCAGATTAATTCAGTACAGAATTCCACCAGATCTTAAAAACAATAAGAGGAAGGGGAAAAAAACTGATGTCAATATTCATTAAATATTTTATAAAATAAAAATTTCAATTTCTTTTAATGAAGCCAGTATTACCTTTGTACCAAAGCTGTACAAAGATTCAACTACAGAAAATTATAGGCCAATATTTCTGAGGAATACAAACAAAAGAATTCTCAACCAAATATTTGCAAACTGAATTCAAGAACATATCAAAAATATTTTCCATAAATATTAAGTTGAATTTATCTCAAAGATGTCAGAGTGCTTCAACATATGCAAAGCAATAAGTATAATACATCACATAAATAGACTCAAGGAAAGGAACCACATGATGAGCTTATTAAATACAGAAATCTAATTTGACAAAATCCAAAATTGTACTTATTAGATGAAAGTACTAGAAAATCTTTGTCTTGGGGTTTCTATGCTGCAACAAAATGCTAAAAGCAAAACAACTTAGGAAGAAAATGTCCATGTGGCTTACTTTTGCACAGTACTGTTCATCACTGGAGGAAATCAGGACTGGAACTCAAACAATGCAGAAACCTAGAGACAGTAGCTGATGCAGAAGTCATACATGGCTTTCTCAGCCTGCTTTCTTATAGAATCAGGACAACCTATACAGGATGGCCTAACCCACAATGAGCTGGGCGCTCCTTTGTTGTATTTAGTTTCTGGTCCAGCCTTTCCAGTCTAGCCCTGCAGACCTGCAGACCTGCAGAGACACATAGAAGCTTACATTAATTTTATGTTGATCGGCCTATGGCTCTGGCATATAACTTGCTAATTCTTTACTCTTAAACTAACCCATGATTCTTATCCTGTTCAGCCATGAGGCTCAGTACCTTTTCTCAGAGCAGCATAGTTGTCCTCTGCATCTGCTGGCTTCTCTGGCATCTCTGTGGCATCTCTGCTCTGTTCTTCCTGTTCCCACAATTTACTTAGTCTAGCAGCCCCTCCCACACTTCCTGTCTGCCTTCAGCCAATCAGCATTTTTATTAAATCAGTAGGCAGGACAATTAGTTACAATGTAACAACATAATCCCACTACATTCTTTGATCAAATACTAGTTAAGAAAATAACCTACAGACCTGCCTGTAGCTGGATATTATTAATGAATTTCCTAATTGAGGCTCCCACCTCTCTAGTGACTCTAGTTTCTGTCACATTAACACAAAATTAATCATAATAATCTACAAGTATAGAGGAAAACATCTCAACCCAATAAAAATAATAGATAGCAAGTCCATAGTCAATTAAATAGAAGAATCCAAAACAGTGTCACTAAAATTGAATAAAGGACAAGAGTGTCTACTTTGCCTCTTCCTATGCCATAGAGTAATTGAAATTATAAATTTGGCAGTAAGAGAAGTAAGTGAGATAAAGAGAGTGCACATAGGAAAGGAAGAATTCCAAGCATCTTTATTTTCTGGTAATAATACTCTATACATAAAAGATTTGTAAGATGACACAGTAAATCTCCTAGAACTGATAAATGTATGCAACAAAGTAGCAGAATACACATGAATATCATTAGCTTTCTATTCACAACTACATGAGAAAGAAGTCAGAGAAACAATTATAGTCACAACAGCCTTGGAAAAGAAAAGGAGATCTATGTGATACAAATCTAACTAAGGAATTTAAAGACAGGTACAATGAAAACATGAACACAATGAAAAAGGTACTTGAAGAAGATACCAGAAGTTGAGACAATCTCCATGGTCATACTCACATGGAAGCTTAATTCTTACTGGGTACTTGTCATGGTGCTGGGAGGTGATATGATGCTTTCAAAGAAGGAAAGAATCACCAACGATAATTGGGCAGAGGATGGCTACAAGGAAACGGGTTTTCTGGACACATTGGGGCAGTTGCTCATAGGAATTTACAGCACTTTAGCAATGCATAAGATCTCAACAGGCCCAAGCCACACAAAATTACAGTAGGAGACAAAAGGGGAACAACCTATTATTCTCTAGGCTTCTCTATTCACAGTTGATGCTTCTGGGATAGGGATATGGCCCAGGTGGGTTAATAATGCTTTAGTAAAGGCCACACACTCAAGAGTATAAAGGCACCACAAACAGTTTATATAGAGAGGAAAAAAGTCGCTTAGATATGGAAGAGAAGATATCACTTGGAGAATCAGGATGGATGAATATGATTAAAACACATTGTACAAAATTCTTAAAGGACTAATAAAATGAGAAATAATATAAAATAACACTGCAAAATATAAAGCAAGTGCAAAGAGATATGAACTGTGGGGTTTTCTATTTTTAAATTTTCTTAGAAAAAAAATGAAAACACAAGTTTCAGCAGTTGAAGTTTCTGGGACTTGGCAAATCACAACAGTCAAAGAAAGAAAAGCAGAAATAAGGGAGCCATGTGTGGTGGGTGGGTAGCATCTCTGGCTACAAACAGGAAGAAAGATTGTGGTGCTTTGAATGAGAATGGGTTTCTGTGACTTCCAGGGACTGGCGTTATTTGAAAGGATTATGTGGCCTTGTTGCATTAGGTGTGACCTTATTGGAAGAAGTGCGTCACTAGGAGTCACCTTGAGGGTTCAGATGTTCAAACTGGGTCCAGTGTCTTCCTTTCTCTTCCTGTTACCTGTAGAGCCCTGAGCTCCTTCTCCAGCATCATGTCTGCCTGTGCACTGCCATGTATCTCACCATGACTATAATGGACTACATGTAATCAGCCCCAGTAAAATGTTTTCCTCTGTAAGAATGGCCATGATCATGGTGTCTTTTCACAGCACCTCTTCCATGTATGATACCTCCTACACTCATTCACCTTTACATCCTCATTTGCTTTAATTGTGTGTATATTTGTTCATATATATATATATATATACTTTTATGCATGTTCTCACAGCTGGTGTGTAGGTGTATGTCCCCACCGAGCCATAACACCTATACACCAATTGTGCATAGCACGCTAATCCTAATCACACAATAATGTTTCCTTCCCTATTTTGGGGAGTTTGTGACAGGGAAAGTGGAGGTGTAAATGATGAGGGGAGGCTGTTTAAGGCAGAGAAACAGAACTGGCTAAGTGGCACTCTTCCTGTGCTTGTGCATAGATTCCCAAGGAGCTTGACTAACAGGAAAGCACCAAATAAGAAGGCATTAAGCTAGTGAGTTTAGTTTGGTTCCGACACTCAGACTGCCTCTCTCCTACTGTCCTTCAACTTTAATTTCCCTTCTCTCTCCCTTCCTCCCTCCCTCCCGTCTTCCCTCCTCCCCTCCCTTTCTCTCTCTCTCCTCTTTCCTTTTTTCCTTCCTCTTCCTCCCTTCTCCTTCTTTCTTCTTTCTCTCTGTCCACTTAGCAATGAAAACAGCCTAATAGGAAAGAACATTCCACAATTTAAACTCCCCTTAATTAAAACAGCAGCACTTGGTAAAACTTTCGAGATTAATAGGCTGCTAGAACCACCTAGTAGAGCCAAACACTTAAAACAGAAATATGTCATTGACATTTTGGAAGTTACTCAACAACTACTGTAGTGAATATCTGCCATGGTGTCATACCAGCAGTAGAGGATATAGAGGATACAGAATATTGGAGATATATTTATCTTAAAGTGCTAAAGCATGAGGTATAGGTAATTATGATGCATTGCTGTATGTTATATAACAAAACTTGTGTCTACCTGTGGGCATCAGCAAATGAAAGGTAAGTGGAATCAGATCAGGGTGCCTATTTCATGATGTCCCTGTTGATGAGAACAGATTGAAATTACAGATAAGCAAATGCTAACTGGGGAAATCTAATTGTCAATTTAACATTTCAGTATCATTCAATGTGTTTCTTGTGATAAAAAACTGATGCATTAGCCATCTACGTTTTCCTAAACCACTTCACATAATGAAAGGCAAAGCAGTCAAAGCACCCAGTGAAGAAACTCCACTCTCCTTCCTAGGATGCAGCAGATGAGGGAAAGAGAAGCCAAGTAACACAAGAATGTTTTCTTTATGGCTAAGAATATTGATTATTTCTTTTAAGTGTTTCTCAATCATTTGAGATTCCTCTATTGAGAATTCTCCGGTTAAATCTGTACCCCATTTTTAAATTTAGATTATTTGGTTTGTTTATGCGTAGTTTATTGAGTTCTTTATTTGTTTGGTTGTTATCCCTCTGTTGTATATGGGTTTGATAAAGATTGGTTCTTACTCTCTAAGCTGTTGTTTGAACTATTAACTATGACCTTCGCCTAACAGAAGCTTTTCAGTATTGTGAGGTCCAATTTATTGATTATTATTCTAAATAATCTGTACTATCAGTGTTCTGTTCAGAAAGTTGTTTCCCGTGCCAATGTGCTCAAGGGTATCCCCCATTTTCTCTTCTATTAGAATCAATGTATCTTGTTTTATGTTAAAGTCTTTGAGCCACTTGAACTTGAGTTTTATGCAGGATGATAGATACAAATCAATTTACACTTTTTAAAAAAAATACTTTATTTTCATTTAAAAAAATGTCATCCCCATCAATGTATCCCCCTGCTCCCCCTGCCCTCCCAACCCCTCCCAGCCTGCCCTCAGCCTCGCCTTGTCTATATGCTGGCATTCAGTTAGATCAGCATCATTTCTTGAAGATGCTTTCTTTTTCCATTATGTTTCTCTGGCTTCTTTATTAGAAACAAAATCAAGAGTTCATAACATCCTTAGCCATTGCAAATCAAAAGTACTTGAACATTTCATCTTAAATCTATTAGAAGGTATAAAATCAATAACACATGTGACAGCTGATGCTGGTAAAGACCTGAAGCAAGGGGAACACTCCCCCATACCTGGCAGGAGTGCAAACTTGTCCAGCCACTATAGAAATCAATATGTTGCTACTTCAGAAAATTGGGAAGCAATCTATCTCAAGACCAAGCTATACCATTCTTGGACTTATACTCAAAGGATGCTTAGTCATACCACAATGGCACTTGCTAAGCCATGTTCATATCAGCTCCACTAATAACAGCAAAAACCTGGATATATATTTAATAAAAAAATCATTGTGTGTGACACAACCTAGACCCAGAAAGACAGCTATGATATGTATTCACTTGTAAGTGATGTTACCTCTTAAGTAAAGGATGATAATGGTGCCACAATCCGTTGAACAAGAAGATTAAGTAACAAGGAGAGCTTAAGGGAGATGCATGGATTTCACGGAGAAGAAGTAGAATAGATTTTGTGCGTCAAATGGAAGCAGGTGGTAATGGGAACAAAAAGGATTAGGCAGGGTAGGGAGATGGAGATAGAGACAACCTGAATTAGGGAATATTTGTAGAAACTCAGTGTAATGGAAACTCCTTGGAATCTACTAGAGTGACCCTAGCAAAGTATCTTGGAAATGGGGAATACAGAGCCTGAACTGGCCATCTTCTATAAACAGGCAGGACTCCTAGCAGTGGGTCTAGGCATTGAACTCAGCCTCAAAACCTTCAGCCAACAATCTGTCCTGCCTCTAAGATGTGCTGAAGCAATTGTGATACAGAAATTGAGGAAATGACCAACCAATGACTGACCCAACTTAAGACCCACAAAGGAGTTTTTTGTTTGTTTTTCAACAGGAAAACAGGCTAAGAATATCTGCTTGTAGAAAATATTTGTGAAATGCTTTCAGCGTGATGTCCTGGCTAAGATACTCTAACTTTAGTAAATGTAAACCTGCCCTTTCAAGCACATAACATGCCTGCCATTATTTGTGTGGACTATAAAGTTAAAGTGAAAATGTTGTAAAATTCAATCCTGACTGTTTCATGAGGCTAGGAGGTTCAGAAGCCTTATTTGGTAGTCTAATCTACTCTGTCCAGGTGTGTTTGTCTGGCATAAGAAGGGAGCCTGTAAGCTGCCTAGATGACTCATCTCCTCTGTGCTTTCATTGTCTGAATCCTCTAATGTGTTTTACCATTAATGTTGAGTAAGATCTCTGATTTTTACATTCAGAGTCAGGTAAACAGGAAGAGGGCAGAGCATGGGAAACCACTTTACTAAACTATCTCACTGATAAGAACACAAGGTCTCTCTCTCTTCTGTCTGTCTGTCTGTCTGCCTGTCTCTCTCTCTCTCTCTCTCTCTCTCTCTCTCTCTCTCTCTCTCTCTCTCTCTCGTGTGTGTGTGTGTGTGTGTGTGTGTGTGTGTGTGTGTGTGTGTGTGTGTGTGTGTGTGTGTATTTGGAATTGGGTATAGCACATCATCATACATGGCTGATTTGCTAAAATGCTGGATAGATTGAATGTAGCTTGTGTCTCCTCAGTCATTATATGAACTCAACAGTAGAGAGTTGTAGGACTTTTTGTTTATTGTATTATTTGAAAAATATCTATATTTTATAATTTTTAGTTAATGTTCATGGGGCGTGAATATGTAAAGCCATGCCACTTGGTAAAGGCAGCCTTGGGTAAGAGAGTATTTGCTTATAGAGCTGTGGAATTCCATCACTATACTCTTTGTTAAAAAAGTAGAAAGTAGAATCAATTCTCATCAATGACTTTTAAGAGCTATCTTTTAGTTTTGTGGATGTGGGACAGTGTTGGGTCTCTATGAGTAAAAACACCTTCTAAATTTTTATAATGTAGTAATAATGGTCCTTTCTCAGACTTTGTTATAATGATGTAGTTTCTATCATGTGATATCTGAGGTGCTAATAAAGTAAAATTGTTGCAGTTATCACAGTAGTAACGAACCTTGACATTTTCTGGACGTATTTTGTTGTTGTTGTTAATGTATTTTGAACAATTATACTTGGAGAAATTTACACATTTAAGCAATCTACTTTGATCAAACCCACCCTGTTGTAGTAGATAGTTATATGTACAGTTTTTCTTAGTCATTTGAAAGGTATATTAGATATGAAACTTTATATTCATAAAGATAAAGTAGATGATAGAATATTTTCTTTAATTTTGCTAAATACAAATAGACTAGATATTGTAACTGTAATTCTTGCTTGATAGCTATTTTGTTTGTTATATGTAATTTTGCTATGTTAAAATTAAAACCTTCCTTTTTGATTAGAGAGAAAGGGGGAAGTGATGTGGGAATGCCCTTCTTTATGCTGTGAATCTCAATCTTTAAATAAAGGAGCTGTATTGGGTCATGGCGGGCACCATAGAAGAAGTGGGAGGAGAAATCAGTTTAGGTAGGAGAAGCAGGGTGGAGTCAGGCAGACCGAGCCAGCCGCCCAAGGAGCAACATGTAAGGAGCACGGGTGAGCTACGGGCCGCCACGTGGCCAACAGATTAATAGAAATGGGTTGATTTAAGATGTAAGAGCTAGCTAGCAATGTGCCTGAGCCATAGGCCAAACAGCATGAAGTTAATATAAGTGTCTGAGTCATTTCTGGGGGCCTGAGCAGTAGTGGTGAGCGGCTAAGGGGTCTGGGGCGGCAGGGTCTGTGGGTCTGGACCTCTGGCGCACGGGACCCGAACCCACTACTACACCACCCCTTATTTCCCTCCCCAAACCCATCCTGGATCTCTCAATTCCATATCCCTTTTAATTTCACATTCTCTTATATTTTTAAACTCATTGAGTCTAAGTTGTGCTTCCAATGTGGATATAAGTGAAGCTATAAGCTATCCACTGGGCAACTTATTAAGGCTCAGACCTGTGAAGAATTCAGACTCATCCCTAACAGCACTAACTGTGAATGGTGGTTCCTTATGAGCCCCATTCTCATGGTGGCATGCTAACTTATCTTGGTGTCTTAGTCTCAGGCAACCACAGCTACTGACTTCATAAGTGTGGTGATCTTGTCATGGCCAGAAGACACTCACAAGATTCCTTTCTACTGCTGGTTCTTACCATATTTCTGCCCTTTTTCTTGCCATATTCCCTTAGGTGGAATGATGTATTCCATTGTGTTTCTTATTCTTCATACTTTGAGCAGTTTTTAGTCTCTGTGTTTACCTAACAAAAAGAAGTTTCTCTGCTGAGGATTGAGAGCTGCACTAATTTGAGGGTATAAAAAGAATTTAGAAACCAGTGAGACACCATTCTTTCAAGGGACACAGGTCCTTGCCCAGGTTTTCATTCCTCTATTTTTAGTAGATTGTACTTTGTGTCTGTAGTGTTTTATTTAATTTTTTTTAAGTAAACTATAGATTCTAGAAAAGCTGTTACCACCACTAACGCACAACATACTGTTATTTATGGTCTTTGTATACATATAAAAATATAATTATAATTGCAAGTTTTAGAAACTGAATTTTGTTGTCAACTTTGGGGGAAACACGCTATCCAGTTTACTCTATTGAGGTGACAAAATACAGAAATTAACAGTTAGGTTGGCCTAGAAATGATAAACTTATTATTTTTCCATTTGTCTTTGGGTCATACATTATACTAAGCATTTAAAGTCTTAATCTATATATCCTTAATTACAGAAACTACTGAAGTATTCTCTAAATAATGAAAAAGTCATGTATGATTTCACAGAACACATAATGAAAATGGAAGAGAGAGAATAATTTAACACTAGCGAGAAAATTTCCTTAATCAAGTTTTTTTTTCTCCCCTGGACATAACAAGAAATTATTTTTCATGTATTTAGAAGAAATTTTGTGGTTCCTTTAAAATGCACTTGAATTGTTTTAGTGAGAAAGATTTATACTTAAGAAGCACCCTATTTGTCACTGACGGCTCTGATTGTCCAATAGTTACATACAGATAGATATGTTTTCAAACAGCCATCCCAGTGGTACAGATTTTTACTTTTTAACACTGATTATAAAATCTATTTTGGATTTTTTTCTTCTAATTATTTTAGTAATTTTTTCATAATCATCAGAATCCATTTTTTTTTTTAACCCTGAGTACTCCTGTATAAATATGCTCAGGTTTGGGTATGGTCCTCAATTGAAAATTAATCTGATTTTTTGGTAACAAATACCAACAATAGCAAAAGTACTGGAAATAAATGAATATAATGCAGAAGAAGAGCCTATAGACTAAAATGAATATTTAAAATGCTATATCACATACCAGATTTGGATACTGATTCAAATATGATGCAAAATTAATCTGTATGAGTTATGAGTTATCTAATAACTGTAATGTTTGCTGAAGATGTAATGCTAAGGAACTATTTGTGTGTGTGTCTGTGTGTGTATGTACACATGTGTACATGTACATGTGTGTGAGTGTATGAAAACAGAGAATAACACTAACTATCATTTCTAAGGCATAGTCCACCATTTTGTTCTTTCAGGCAAGGTCTCTCCCTCTGGTCAAAAACATAGTCAGCTATGCTAGGTCTCAGTGAGTCCAGGAATCTATCCTTTGCTAACTTCCGAGTATAGGAATTACAAGCATGCAACACAACATGATTTTTCCTTGCTTCTTTTTGTTTTCCTGTAGGATTTGGACAACCCAATTTAGTCTGTCATGATTGCAAGACAAGACCTTTCCCAATTGAGCTATTTTTCCCAGCGAAACTGGTTTTTAATTTTACTTGATTTGATATTAACATTTAAGTAATATCTAACATTTTATTGTGTTTAGAAGTACATTCTAAAAATATTATGGATAAAGTGTTTTAAATGGCTTGGATTTAATTAGAAGTAATTTGAGATGGTGGTAGTAAGTGTATGTTATAAATATATGACTAAGATGACCAAAAGTGGATGAATGGTGAAGATGAGTAACAGATAAATGAAGGTTTGATGCAATAATCTGTCAACCTCATAGATACTTAAAGTTCTTAAAACCAAGAAGCATGAATCAGAAGCTGTATATTAAATCTTGATAAAGACAGTTATCTTTAATTGATTTATTAGCAATAGTTTATGCCTTCAAGATACCAGTCCACAAATTGTGTGTGTGTGTGTTTGTGTGTGTGTGTGTGTGTGTGTGTGTGTGTGTGTGTGTGTGTGTGTGTAACTAGCCATTTCCATGGTTAGTTACTCAGTATAAAAAAAAATAAAATAGACAAGAAAAGGCTGATCAGTACAAGTAAAATGCATGTAGGAATTGAATCATGAGACTGCAACAGTTATTTCTTTTGTAATAACAACAATGCTCTCTTATAACCTTGCCATGAGTGTTCATTGCTTTAACTGTTTTCTTGTATAAAGGGAAAAAAACTTCTGGATAAATTTAGGCCTGTATAGGAAAAAAAATAATTAGAAATAAAACTAGATCCTTCAAGAAATAAGTTTTTATATAATGGCACTAAAATGCAATTAACGTAGTTCTTAATGCATTTTAGAGTATGGAAATACTTTGATTACTAATGATGAAAATGTGGGAGGTAGTTTCATTTGGCTCTAAGTAAAAGAACACTGGTTGGCTGGTAAACAATGAGGAACAAGAAAGTCAAGATTATTGCATTTACCATTGTATTTCTAGGTCGAACTCACATTTCAAATTACAGAAGCAGCATTGTGAATATTCTTGTAAATGACTTAAAGTATCATCCAGTGACCTTAAAAATGGCTTTCAGAAAAGTGCTCAGGTAGATGAAAAAAAATATGTGTTCATTCTTTTGCAAGTTGTATCATTTCTTCCCAAGTAACTAACTTTAGTAAACACACACACACACACACACACACACACACACACACACACACACACACACACACACACATCTCTACAACATTTAAGGTCCATGGAAAATATTTTTTAAAATGATATTATTGGGAGCTGAAGAGATTTCTCAGTAGTTAAAAAGCACTTACTATTCTTTTCATATTCTTGCAGAGGATCTGGGTTCAGTTCCCGGATCCCACATGGTGGCTTGCAACCATCTGTGGGCACATAAAGGTACTCATGCACACATGTAAGAAAAACACCTAAGGATCACTTGGTATATATTCTTTCTTAAAATCACTCACTGAAAAACATTATTTCTGATGAACAGACTTTTGCCTAAAGTAAAACATCATTTGTACACAAGAATATAGCAAAACTTTCTCTGTCATAAAATAAACGAAACGACATTTTCTTTCCCTTGTTCATTGATTCACTAATACAAATTCGCATTACATATGAAACAGAAGAGGAGCTGCCTAAATTAATATTAAATTGAGCTAATCTGCCCATTAGCCTTGTAAGAACATATATATTCCTATTCTTTGAGAATGGCGCACAGTGTGCTTTGAGCCTATTCATTCTTTTCCCAACTCCTTCCTGAGTTATCCTCCTACTTCCATAAGTCATCAAACCTTGTGTGCTAGGGATACAGAAGATGTATCTCAACACAAGTAATGATACGGCCATCTCACAGCCATCATCTTGTTAAGTGAAGAAAAACTCCAAACATTTACATAAAATCAGAAGCAAGGCAATGGTGTTTGCTCTGTCTTCTCATATTCAAGCTCAGCCTTGGCTAGAACAACAAGAAAATGAAGGAGAGAAAGTAAATTCAGATTAAAAAGTAAGAAGTTGAAGTGTCTTTATTTGTGATGATATGATTCTACCCACAAAAGAGCCTACAGACAGCATCAAAAATTCCAGTAGCTGATGAACACATTCAGTAAAGTGTAGCAGGTTACAGTGTATAGTGTTCAATTTTGTTATTCTTATACCTTAAACATGTAGTTTTTAACATACATTATCCAATTTAGTTCTCATGGCAGCCTTGGACAACTAGGCTTATCTGTGGTAATTTGGCACCAAAACAGGCATAATTTGTCACAATCTGCATTTTATTGGCACGATTAAGGAATGTAGTTTAAGGCTGGCAGCTAAGTCTCTGGTCTTCACGTTCATTGAAGATGCTTATTCTTCTTCCCAACTGGGAGATGGTTGAGGTCTGCATGAGAGACTCTCTTCCAACTTCACTACAGTAGCAATTTTATTTCAGCTCTGCATTTTAACAGCAAACAATCTGACCCAGATTCCACACACAAATGCTGCTATCAGGCAGGATCAAATTCTGTGACAGGAAACTGATTTCTATAAGGCAGTAACTGACTGGTGCAAATCTGGCAATTATTTTCAGCTCTCATATCTCATGCTGTGGAATAAACACAGCATGCTTAGCACCTCCTTCTACATGGCAAATGGACTTTAAAATGGTAAATGGCTGCCCTTAAATGCTGATTTCTCTGAACATCAATCTTATTTACTCCTTTTCCATGTTCCCTCAGTGCAACCTAGGAAAAAAATGATTTAGATTTGTACACCAGGACCATAAAGTGATTGCTGCTCAGTATTTCCCCCGTGCCTACGGAATCAGACTGCTCTTCCCTACCCTCAGTTTGTTCATTTCCCTTTCTCCCCGTGCACCCATACTCTATTTGCAGGAGAGCCATGATTTCACATTTAAATTAGACAACATCTCCTTCTGGGAAGATTTCCTTCCTCATTCTAATAAATATTTAAAATATGCTATGAGATCCGATATAATTTGTACTCTATTTTTCTAGTCCTAAAATTTGACTTCTTGATCTTGCTTATAAATTCCAGCTTCCCAATTTTTGTCTGTTTTTCATATACCTTAAGTACGTTCTCCGTTTTATGGTCCCTCTACTTGGGTCAAAATAACTGTGTGGATCACTCCTTCACATCTTTTGAGTATAAGTTCAGTTGTTATCTTCCCTCTCCATAAGTTTTCACCCAACATTCCCTTAACTTGTTCCATAGTTTACATTTCTCTACAATGTGTTTATATCTGAAAGTCTGTATATTTTGGTTTGGGCTTATTTTATTTTTCTTTTCCTTCAATATTTTACTAGAATGTACATTTTATAAACACACAGATATTTGTATATTAGGGTTCACATCAAAGCTTTCCAATAAACAATTCATTAAGCATTAAATTGTCAATCAAGAATTCATGTACCCATCCACTGTATGGGAAGGCCAGGGAAAGGGTCATGAAAGGAGAAAAGAATTAGCCACAGTATCTCATATAGATATATATTGTTACTTATTCCAAAATAAAAGAATTAGTGTTCAGTATCACTTGACTTTCCTAAGGCTATATAACTAATTAGTAGAAGTCTGGAACGAAACTAAAACACTACACAATCCACACTCTTCAAAGCTCTATGTGACCTGAGGTGTATTAGGAAAGAGATTGAGAGTCATATTCTGTCTGCACAATTGTGAACTGACTTGTTAATTGAAAAATTATTAGGCTCCCATTTAATTCTATCCTAGTACATGCCTTGCAGCTGACTACTTAAGGTCATACAGATTGTCTTACATAAATTTGGACCAAATTGAGCTATGGTATTTCTTCATGGTCTCAGGTCAATTAACTTTCATTTTTCCCTCAAAGATTTAAATCATATAAGGCAAGAAACTCTTAACTTAAATACTCCTGAAATTTAAATTACAGTTGTCCTATTCTTGAGGTTTTGGTATGAAAAGGGCCTGATAATGATTGCCTGGCATTTTGCTGTCATGGTATCTGTAGAAGGACCTGTAAGGTTAAAAAAAATTAGCTTTTACTTAGGGTGCATATAATAGGACTTTTCTCCGGAAAATATATCTAATCCCAAATTCACAGTAAGAAAATAGATATACGCTAGTACAACTCACTACACTGTGTCTACTTACATCAGCCATTATAAATATGTTGTATTAAAAACATACAAATGCCTTTGTATCCTTCAACAATGCTACAGCTTATTTAACAATAAATTCACAGGGTAGAACAGTTACAGGGACAGCAATTCACTAGACATTCAGATTTCCATAATAGGGCTGGACAAGGCAAATATAGGTAGTTTCATTTCAGTTTTTATTAGCTCAGATTGCATATTACATTTTGTGTGTGTGTGTGTGTGTGTGTGTGTGTGTGTGTGTGTGTGTGTGTGTGTGTGTGTGTGTGTGTGTGTGTCTTAGAATGTAATTGTCCCCAAAAGCTCATTGGGAGTGGCATTATTAGGGGGCAGATCCTTGTTGGAGGAGGTGTAGCCTTGTTGAAGGAAGTGGGTCACTGTGGGGGCAAGCTTTGAGGTCTCCTGTGCTCAAGCTATGCTCAGCATGGACACAGTTCACTTACTGCTGCCTGTGAATGAAGATGTAGAACTCTTAGCTCCTTCACCAGCACTACGTCTGCCTATGATATCACATACCACTATGTCCCATCATGATGATAATGGACTAAACCTCTGAGACTATAAGTCACCCAATTAAGTATTTTCCTTATTAAGAGTTGCCATGATCACTGTGTCTCTTCACAGCAATGGAAACCCTTATTTAGACAGTGTGTGTGTGTGTGTGTGTGTGTGTGTGTGTGTGTGTGTGTGTGTGTGTGTGTGTGTGCGTGTGTAGCTTACTTGATGGCTATAAGGATAAAGATACTACAGTAGAGTTCAAGACATTTCCAAGGCTCTAAGACCTTGGAAACTGATTTAAATAAAAATTTAGTTTCTGTATATGGTGTGATATCAAACAAAACCAACTGTAGAAGATTCTGAAGAAAATTCTGCAAGTGCCTGCCATAGAATCAGGCTGTGGGGTTGATTCTAGCTATATAAGCAAAAGGGCAGGGTTGAACACTGATAATGAAGTGATCAGATAAATGAACCGCACTCCAGATAGGTTAACAGAAGGGTGGGCAATGTGCACTCACACACACACACACACACACACACACACACACACACACACACACACAAACACACACACACACACAGATAAGTAAGACTATCATCATTTCTTTGCTAGGAGTCAGCCTCCTTGCAGGATTCAGGGGAAGAAGTCAGGACTTTTCCTCAGACTTAGCTGCCTAATAAGTCTTTTAGTCCTGGTCTTTCTGAAATGAATTGATACTCACATATCCTTCCAGTTCACTTCAATTAACTTATATAGAAAGTGGTACTCTTATGACTTTCAGGGATAAGTTATTATCCCATGTCACATGAGTGGTGAAAAAGAGATGGCATCATTCACATGTCTAAGCAAATACAGGGTCAATCTCCATCTTCAGAATGCAATACAGAGCTGCCAAGGTTCTTAGGGCAAAACACAGTCTGACAAAGACACACCTTTACATCAGCCTAAGTAAACTGCAGCAGATTAGGGTCTGCTTCAACTATGGGCTAATCTCAAGACATTTAATAAAGATTCACATTAGTGAAAAAGAGATTGCCACGTTAAAACCAAACTATGGAAGTTAAAACAAGCAAACATATTGTCTTGTCTCAAGATCAAAATGAGCCTCATAAGATTAGTCCAAATAGCTAATGGTTGGCAAAATAATAGTGACTGAAAATACAATGAATATTTGAATTACAACTTTTGTCTTAAACTTTCTTTATTTGGGTTATTCACTGTTGCTCTACCAAATTTCTCTCTCTTAGGAAAACATCACTCATGAAAGAGAGGCATGTTCCATGCAGGAAATATTATTTTTATATTTTTTAACAATGTTTTAACTTTAACTCATCAATTAAATGGAAAAGAAGAAAAACTATATCTTCTTAAAAATATTAATGGATTACTGTTATGTCTATTTATAGTTAGATGTACCAATAAGGGATAAATAAGGACAAAGTATAATTAAATGATAGAAAGTGTCACAGTGAACATGTTTCCTTTGAAAAGTAAGACATTGTGTCAACTTTTAAAACCAAGTATATTTGATTATGGGGTACAGCTATTCCAGCGAGGAGATGGCTTAGTTTATATATTCAAGAAACAGATAACTTGTGTTTTAAAGTCATAAAGTTATCTAAAATAATAATTGAGGTTTCTTAATATATTAAAACTACTTGTAAAATTAATATGGTAGAGTTCTTTCACTAATTTTCAAGGCTAGACTAGTCTCTATTAAAATGAAAAGAGGTCTTTCCTCTCCCTATGTTTCAGAAACTTACTGAAGGAAAGATATATTTTTAAAAAATCATTGAATACATTCAAAGTAGATACAAAAATAGATGAGAAGTTGTCATTCTGTTACCTGTTTATTGTGGGGCTGAAATGTAATTTGTCAGGTCATTTTATCTACATGGTTTTCTGTGTTATGCACAGAGCTACACATCACTAGTAAGGAAAGAAATGGAAGGAGGGCATGAAAGCCAGAAGACAGGGACGAAAGAAGAGTGAGGATACATGGAAAGATTAAGAAAAATAAAATAAAATTGAAATGAAGGACAGTGGGCTGTAGAACCGGAGAAATGGACTAGTGGTTAGAAGCATGGGTTGTTCAAGCAGAGGACCTGGATTTTTTTTCCCTTAGGATCCATATGGTGACTCACAACAGCCTGTAATTTCAGTTCCTGGAGATCTACTGTCCTCTTCTGGACTCATCCAAGACCGAGGATACAAATACACGTGGGTCACACACAAGAAGGGAAAACACTCATGCATGTACAACAAGTTAAGCAAATCCTTCAAAACAAATTAAAAACCAGAAACTGTCAAGATTGCTACGGATTTTAAAGTTAGAAGAATTGGCAATTTATGATAAATTATAAATCTGTCATGTTAATACTGTACATAAAAACCACAATCAACTTTCATTTTGTAGACATTTCTTTTGGAATTTTTATTTACTCTTTGTTTTGATGAAAGGTAGGAAACAAGGCCAAGTTTCACACACTACCCTTGCTTTTGGTAAACCATAAATTCTGTCTTCTATCTGTATTGTCATTTTAGGACTAAGTGAATTCATATAGTATTATGAATAGCCATTTAAAAAGCCTGGAAAGGCAGTTTCCCCCTGCATTTCCTACAAAGCACTGCAAGAAGATAAAGAGCTTTTCATGAAAACAGAATCTGCATTGCTTCCGGACCTCTTCTCAGAATCCCCAAAACCTTAAATTGTCACCTTATCCTATGTATCTTCCTCAGATATCTCTACATGAAAATTAGTAGCATTCACAATAAGAAGATGCAGAGTCCTATGATAATTAATTTCAAAATAACCAATAGTTAATAAACAAATATTTAAGTAAAACCTGTTTTGCCAGCAATTAAAACTTTAAAATTTTAAAATAACCATAATTTCAGTTAAAGAAAATCATGCTACCATTTCCAGTTGCCTTGGAAAGAAGTATTTACCATATTTGCTATAACTGCAATAATTGGTTGCAGTAAGAAAATTTCACTTGTCTCTTCCTTGTGTCATTTTATGTGTTGAGGCCAAAATAAAATAACAACTGAAATATAAAATAATTATAAAAATACTAGTCTACTCAGACCCACCATTGCTTAATATGAAGCCTCATTGAGTACAAATGATTTTTAAAAATTAATTGGAATAAATGGTACGTTGCTTTGTTAGTAGGAGCATATGGGATGGATAACCAACACATGACTAAAGTTAGGAGACAGAGAGCCAAGTCCATGAAATTTAGTATACATAGGATATGGACATCAAATATCTAACACATTTTCTAATAGTCTGGTAATAGTTTTTTATCTGTAGGGAAAAAATGAATTTATCTGAGATCATTGGTTTTAGTCTTTAAAAGTAAACGATCTCTTAAATATCACTGTGCTCTTGTTCATGTCATGGTTTTTGGTTTTTTATGTTGTTTTGGTCTTATTTGGGGTTTTGTTTTGATTTCTTTTTCTTGTAAGCTTTCTTGGCAGAAGCCCAGCCTGACCCAAGTTTCTGGTCCCTGAGTGAGTTAAAAATGACAAGAATAAGAATGACATTAACTTCCTGTTCCATGCACTGACTGTCTGAGAGCCACAATCAGACCTGCAGTCCTCATGGTTACCTAAGGCACATGCTACCAAAACCCTTAGAGTGAGGGATTGCAGCTTGGTGAGCTTAATTTGCTAAAGGAAGAATTCACATCCAGAGTCAAATTCATCTGATTACAGAGAAAGGTGACCCTGAGTTTTATATCAAAAACCTCAGTGCTTCAGAAACAAATTGCAAATTAAATATTAGCAGAAAAATTTCACTAAGTTCAGTAAACACAACATATAGTTTTAGAAAAATATTAATCCCAAGTCACATTTATCAACAGCCAGCAACTACACAAAATTTGTTGAACTGATACTAGATGCTTAAGCATTTTCTAAAGTTCTAATACTATGTTTTCTATTTCTCGTGGTGCTTTGTACTGAAAAACATTTTTTAAGTGACAGCTAAGTAATTTTACAAAATACCAGCATTTTAAATGACCATCAGTTTTCAGTGAGTGATTTATTAATTTTCAGCAGATTACCTCTCTATAAGAATGTATTGTAAACAATTATTGAAGACATTGATTTTATTGAAAAAAAATGTTACTTTTAACATATGAAAATTTCTATTCTGAAGCTATTTAATGAAGTCTATCTATTTTCAATTAATTTGTTATGCTCTTGTTCTAGTTTTCAAAATCAAGTGATACTTCTAAATAAAACAAAACTAATATTTAATAATTATGTGATCTTCTGTCAAAATAATCTATACACGGAGTCTCAAATATAGACTCAGATGGACAGTTGTGACTACCCTTTAAACCATAATTCTTCAATGCTTTACTCTCAGCTAGAGCCTTTAATTTCTCTGTCCTGCATGTCCCTCCTGTGTGCAGATTTCTCTCCACTCATACTCATTTTGAAGAGACAAATGGATAAGTTTTTTTATGCTGAGTCCTAATAAAGCTTCTGGTCTACCTCCCTCATTTCTAGTTGTCCCCAGGTAGAAACCTCTCCCCCGTATTATCTCCATCCCTGGAGATGGTTCTGCCCTTCCCAGCCCTTTTGGTTCCTCATTTCTATGAAGTGGCTATGCAAGTTCAGGAGGGTAGCCCCAATAACAAGTGAGATTCTTATTTATGTAAAGAGGCAGAATACCAACTAGTGTATGAGTCAAAATTTCTGGCTGTGATTTTTGAGCCTGTATTAATAGCTTTGTTTTTCAGATATATGGAACTTTGGAGAGCAGCACAGTATAACAGAGCAGGAGAAAAACAAATTTATTAAAATGTAATCAGCTTGATCAGAACCTGTGAGTAGCTGAGCCTGAGATTCAACTTCTACGATGCCATGTAATGAAGAGGAATCACATTTTTGCTCCATTTTAAACCATTGTCCTTGTAGCACTGTCCTTTCCAGCACAAACCAGTCTGATATCTCATTGACAGACGCTGTTGGACAGGGTAGGAGGCAGCAAATGCTACTATGGCCTGCTGTATTTCCTGGTAGCTCTATCTTTTCTACAAAGGTCAATAATAATAATTTCATCTGGGGACTGTAATAGACACAGTTTTTTAAAAAAAGTGATACTGCAAATGTCACTTTCTCATTCTTTTTAATTCAAAAGCTTAGGAGTAAGAAATATAGCCGCTTTAATTAGTTCTATGTCAAGGGCTAACAATGTGCAGCATGTTGAGGTGTCTGCCAGTAGTAATTTGTTTCAAAGGAAATAATGTGTTGAGCACCCATATGTAAGCTTCATTGAATGTTTTCAATTGTGCTAAATATTCTATATACATTAATAACACTTAATTGTGAAGACAACTTACATAATAATAAGTATTCAAACTGAGATGTTGACCCAAAGCAAAGAGGTCGTACCTTAATCGGGTGACCAGTGCTGAGATCCAGTTTACTCTCTAGACTTAAAAAGCAGGAAGAAACCAGTGTGATGCTGCTTCAGCACAGAGGAGTCAAAGCACAAGCCAGCAGTGCTGTTGATGCTGACTGGCCCATCCCTTACCCTAACCATTCTGACCCTCACAATGTTCCCTAAGGAAATTCCAAAGGCTCCCTAGCTGTCGTGTACTTTTTACATCTGTATTTTACAATCTAATGGATCCCTTGAACACATCTCCCTAGACAGCTCCAATTAGACTGATTTCAAAGACAGTCAAAAGCATTCAACCAATTTAGTCAGCCTTTAACCATCCTTGATTCTACCTGTGCTCTCATATTGTCACACAAAGGCCAGCAACAACCTCAATATTTTTCTTTGATCAAAGGCATCCCAAGTATCATTGCTCCTTTAGAATGCCATGTCATCACTCTAATCTAAGCAGCAGTAAATTTCATAGAATATGTTGATATCTTACCATTTTCTTCTACTAATAAATACAGTCATAGGTTCTCATCACAAAGAGTCAATCTGTAAGTCTGTGTGTCATCATTAACCTTGTACCACCTTGACTTGGCTAGTTCCGGTCTCCCTCTTTGTACTCTGTGTCCCCTGCCTCTTCTTAACCCTCAAAGACCACAAGCCCTTCCCTTTCCAGGATCCAAACACTTGACACTCTTACTTCCCGAAGCAGCTTTCTACCAGAAGCTATATATATGGCTAGATCCCTATTTTTTTAGATTCATATTTTTCGAAGAAGCTTTTCTTGCCTGTTTAGTGGAACATAATTCCCTTCCTAGCACCACTTACCTGCTCCCTAGCTCCAACTGTAGCTCTTTCTTACAACACTTCCATGCTAGGCACGTTCTTTGCTATCTCTGCCACAAATCCATTTTCTTATCTCTTTTATGCTGTGTGATTCTTAAGGCTAATCCCTGTGGACTGTCTCAAACAGCCCATTGTTTTTGGCTAGTGGCTGCATTGCTCACTGGGAGCATAGTAGAGATAACAGACAACAAAGGAGACATGGATATTTTAATGTCCATTTGCTCCTTATATCTTCATTCAGGATAGTGGCTTTCTTCAGGGCTACAGTACCTCTCCAGGGGTCCTTGTCTACAGCTCCATTCCTTGTTTTTTCCTACAACAATTCTCTCCACTTGTCTTTCAGTTGAAAAAGAGATGGGATTTCCACTGTGTATCATTGATAGATGATCCATCATCTCTTCTTGGTTTCTTTTTCCCTTCTCATATCCCTGTATAAAAGTTCTCTTATTAATGCTCTTCATTTAAAACCATTACCATCTCAAACTTCCCCCAAAGCCATCCAAGTCCATATTTCTTTTCACTACTTAAAAATACAGTCTTATTTTTTTTTCTGTCATGTAACTTTCCTCTACAGAATGTAAACCTTTTAATGCTTAGCAAGAAGAGCAGTTGTACTAGTTAATGCATTAAAGATAACCTCATATATTAATAAAACCAAGCACTTCCTGTGTTAATTTGACCAAGAGTGAGCCCAAATTTGAATTCTCCACTTCTCTCCCTGTGTCTTTTGTATGTCTTCAGCCTGTAGTTTGAATCTGTACCCTATTATTTGTGAGTCTACCTATGTCTGGCCCTGTGTTTCTCTTCCTCTAACAAGGGGGCATTGCTCTGAATTTATTGAACAGCACAGAGAAAAAATATGACATGTGAGGGAGCCAAGCAATTTTTTTTTTTTACAGAGACCATTGTACCAGAGTTTTACAAGGGAAGAACTGAGTCCATTGACCCAGAGGCTCTCAGTACTAAAACCAGAAGTTATTAAGCTATATCCACATGTTATTTGCAGCATTTATGGTTGTTTCCAATATATGCTTCCAACTCTTTGGCTGCTTTTAGTAAATGATCATTAAAACACACACACTTGCATTATTCTTGGTAAGGGGCATGGAAGAATGCCTGCTTAAGAATAGTGCCAGCTTTATATAGATAAGAAAATAGGTTTTATGACTATTGGACACTGTACATTCTTTGGATGTATCTAAAATCTTCCAAGTAAATTTTTATACAACTTCAGTATTTTAGGTAGACATTTTCCATTCATCAAGAGCTAAAGCATGGCAGTTAATATCTAAACAAAGAAACATTTTGAATAAAAAAGCAGGTTAAAAATGGACATTTGCTTATGTTGTAAAAGATAATTTCATAGGAAATCCAAAGCATAGTAAGTAAGGATTTTGGTCTCTTAAAACCAGTTTATATTTAAGCAGGCTGTGTTCACAGTATGTTAATTGGTTAAGTACATAATCTTAGATGATTCCATTGTGGATTACTAACTTTGCTATGAGATCTGCCAAAAGTTTGGTCAATTGGGGGACTAAGAGATATTTTCATAAAAATTAATTACTACAAATAGTACATCTCCCTACTTCCAAAAAGATCTTTTTGAGCCAGTGGCTAAAATTCCATATATGGCAAATAGACTACAGTTGTGATTAGAGATCCAAACACTAAGATGGAAGATACTATTGAATTACCTGGGTTCATCTGACCTAACCACATGAGGTCTTCAAAACAGATTCTTTCCTGACTTAGAGAGTTAAGAAAGAAAGGAACAGGAGGTATGCAAAGTGGGAAAGAATGTCAGTTTGTCATTGCTGACTGTTTTTGTGTATATAACAAATTACAACAGACTTGGCAATTGATATAAATAAATACATAGTAAATGATTCATTGGAAAATAGTCTAGAGTCTGTGCATTTCAAACCCAAAGACTGCATCTGAATAAAGGCCTTCTTACTGAATCATAAATTGCAGGACAGACAAATGTGCCCCAGGTAGAGCAAAAGGCTTGAGACTAATATTAGCCTGCTTCATCTGGAAACCCCTCACACTAAGAGCAATAATCTATTCACAGTATCCATTGGACTGTAGCTTGGCTTTGAGATGAAAGAAGGAGAAAGAGGCATAGTATAGTGATGGCAAAGGCAGTCAACAGGAGGTCCTACACTTCACCCTAAGTTTTACTAGTGTCTTAGAGGATAAAGGGAATGACCCTACTGGAACCCCCAAAAGGAATAAAACTCTACTTATCTGTCAATTTCCTGAATTTAGCACTGAGACACTCATGTTGGTATTCAGATATTCAGAACTATAAGATAAAAAAATAATGCTTAAGTTGGTAAATTTAGGTGACTGTTTTTTCAGAAGAGCAACAGAAAACTAACAGAGGCTTGGGTTTCCCTAAGCTTCCATCCTGTACACTGTGCCAAGGGCAGAGCCTGGGCATAGGGACACCTGAAGAACTGAAAATAGTCATGAAATTATAGTTTACAAAAGTCCTATAGAAGATATAGAAGAACATAATTATTTATGATGTTTACAAAATACAATAGTGTGAGACTGTCAGGAGATAAATGCACAAAGAGAATTCAGTGAATTTTACCACATATTCAAGATACTTCTTGCGAAAATAAACATCCCACTTGATCTGTCACTGGAGAATTCAAGTGGAATTGAAATACTCTCAGTTCTCATCCAAATTCAAATTGCTACTACACGTTCCAGTGTTTAGGATGTAGTACACTGGATAATGATCTTTTAAAAATGTGGATACTTTGAAGTCTCTTATGAAGGCTTATTTAAATTCCTCTTAAATTGTCAAAATCTATTTCTTAAAATAATTTGCTATGTAGATCACACTAACAGCTTTTTTAAAAAATCCAATGATATTGCTTTGCTATAGGTACAAGAGAAAACTGTATTCCAATTTTAAACACACATGGGCAAGTATCCAATCAGAAAGGAGAAAGATGGGTCCAATAGAACAGCTGTTCTCAAACTGCAGGTGGTAACCCCTTTGGGGGTGGCACATCAGATACTCTGCATATCATATATTTACATTATGATTAATAACCAGAACAGAGTTACAGTTATGAAGTACCAAAGAAATAATTTTGTGGTTGGGGGTTTCTACAACATGAGGAACTATATTAAATGGTCACAGAATTATGAAAATTGAGAATCACTTTAGTAGAGTAGCAGTATCTGATCACCATGGCTAAGTATTCAGTTAAGTCTATAAATAATTCACTTCACTATAAAAGATTTTGCTTGCCTGAAAGGATACATAAGGAATCATGGAGACTGGAGAATAGAACCACTTAGCTTCACTGGGCACTCCACTTGCTCTCTGTGTCCCTGTAGTTTTGGCCAGCGTTAGAAGTCACCTGCTCCTTTCTCCTCTGACTCTGGCTATGTGTTATCTTTTATCACAAATGCAATTATTCTCTTTTGTTCTTCTGCAGGATTCAGCTCTCTAGCCATGTTGTCTCCTAAACCAGACCTTACAGGCAGTATTTCATAATTCCCCAAGACGATAGAACTGAACCAATTCTTAAGAATATCAAATTTTCAGATACTTGTTTGTGATGTTGCTGCATGGCAGAAACCAGGGCTGTACCTAGGGAGATTTCGTATCATTTCAATGTGAATAACTGCAGGGTGTAAACAGTTATTTCCTGAAAAAGGTCAGGAACAGTTATCTAGGATTAGTGTTGAAGAAATATCTGAAGGTTATTATGGTCAGTAAATCATCTGAATAAAAGATACACTGGATTGACCTATCTTTAACTGAAGTAGAATTTTGTTGGTTTCTTTTTTTGAATTTGAACGGAATCCTCCTACATAGGTGGGAGAAGATTTGTAGATGAAATTTCAACAAAGGCTTTGTTTTGCTAACCTGTTAAAGCCCCATAGAAAGAAACACTTTGGACATTTGGTTGCTGTGATTTCCAAAAGAATTTTCTATGACAGCCCAGTGGTTCCCCAAAGATGTCTTACCAACCATGGGAAGTGTCATTGTTCCTAAAGAAGATAATGAAATCAGCAAGAAAATAATCAACCTTCTCTATAGGATATCACCTTCTTAATTGACTGCAGACGCTTGAACTGATTTTTTAATCTACAGACACAGGACAAGGTCAGCAATAGAGGAAGCTGATATTGCTTTACTTTCATACAGAGATATTTAATGTTCAGAATATAAACATCAAGTGTGGTGCTTTGAAGAAATAAATGCTTTAAAGCCACAGACACTAATTATATTTCACTGTAATCTCTAAACACTGTTTAACAAAACTTATTTAGAAAATGTGCTTTGGTGTGTGGGAGAGGTACAGTCAGTTATGGAGTCTTTGCCTAGAACCCAGGAGGCTCTTCGTTCAACATATACTTATGTGTTCAATGTAATACAGATATATAAATTTTTTAGGGAAATCAAGTTGAAAGGAGGGAATGAAGGAGAGGAGGTATATCTGGAAGGTAATAGAGGAAAGAATTGGGATGAATAATATCAATATACATTGTATATATGTATAAAATTCTTAAAGAATCAATAAATACATTGTACTAAAACATATTCTTAGGGATTGTTTTTAAATTTCCATTTGATAACAGCATAGTAAACTAATACATATTACTAGTACTTTAAAATAACTTTTATTTTATTAAAGCCTGAGTTATAATAAGGAAAAATATTGAATAGTTTTAAAACTAGTCATTGAAAAGAAACTTCTGGGTGTAAAGGCAGCTCTGAATGAGTGAAGTCTTGAATGGTTGTGTGTTGTTGACTTGATATCAAGAATCAAAGCATCAAACCCATGGGACTGGCAAATTCTTTCCCAGGTGAGGTTTAGAGGGATGATAAACACTTCCATTTGAATGGAAACGTTGACAGTGGGTGCAGAAACTGTCAATCATAACACCCCAAACAGATGTTTATGCCTGGAAGACTGTTCCCCTACAAAGACTGCACCTACAGAGGTTAGCTGAGTCTGGCTCCTGTTCAGCTGCATGTACTAACCCTCCCTCCCAGTTCAACTCTATTTAACAAACACACTGAGCATGCAAGGCTGCTGGGGCTTCTCTAACACAGAGACAAGTCTCCTCGATCCCAGGCTTCCTCTGTCTCTTTGTCTGTCTTCTCATCTTTCTCCCCATTATCCCAGTCAAGAAAATCCCTAGAAGCCATACAAGGACAAGAAATGAATTAAATTACTCTCTATTCTCTTCTACAATAAAGGGGGAAGAAATTCTTTCCTTTTTGGTTTCAGTATTAAAATATTTTTCAAATAGTTTCATTATTTCTCCTATTTATGAGATTATAATATATAGTTTTCTCCCTTAATTTTTTTCCCTCAAAAATCTGCACATATTCTTCTTTACTCTCTCTCAACTTCAGGGCCTCTATTTTCAATATTTGTTACATACATATATGTATATACATAAATATTTCTGAGTACATAAGAACAGCCTGTTTAGTCTGTATAACGTTACCTGTGTATGTGTTTCCAGGGCTGACTACTTGGTCTTATTAACCAATTGTACTTGTCCCAGGGGAATGTGATTTCTCTTGCTTCAGCAAAGCTTAGTTGACTATAGTTACACAAATAGAGTTGAGCCTCATGGTCTTTCTCTAGTCTGCTTTATTATGCCTGTTGTTGTTGCCTTTGGTCAGTTCATATTTGGGAAGTCATATTGGTGAGACTTTGTGAGTATAACTTTTGACATGACCAGGATATCCAATCTCTCAGCAAACTGCTTCATCTTTTGCCTCTGATAATGTTCCAATAATCCTTTAACGTTAGGCATGGGAGTTGTTTTATAGATGTATCTATCCATCGGGACTGAGCTCTTAACTGTTCTGAATTTTTATTGGCTGTTTTATTGGTTACTGTTTGTTGCAAAGAGAAGGTTCTTGATGAAAGATAAGGACTATTCTTAGCTTGGGGTATAAGAAAAAGTATTTATAATGTAGTTAGCATTTATGCTGGTTTAGGAAAGTGGTGGTTATAAGTTCGTCTAAATCCAAGACTTTACTAGCTCTGGTTTGAAGGCTAGGTTTTTTAATACCAGGCTTTATTTTCTTCTTGTTCAACCTGTCATAAGTCCAATTACAGAGCTATTGGTTACTGGCAAGGCTTGCATGCCATTGTGGTACCCTTTGTGTTATCATGCCTTTCTGGTTATTGTTGGGTTCATAGCCACTATAGCTTGGTAGGATCTTGGCTGTTTCTCTCCTTTAGAAATTTGAATGAAACTTTCTGGTATCCTGTAATCTAGTCTTCGAACAGAAGGCCATTAGGTGAGTTCTAGCTAGGGGGTCTCCTGGCCCAGTGTCAAAAGTATATGATGTTATGGTTAATCAATAAAAACTTACCCTGTACCTTTTAGGGACAATCAATAACAATAGAAATAGGCTATGCTTCAGGGGTCTATTGGACAAGCCTGACTCAAAAGAATGATTCTCATGCCACGATTTGAGGCTTTTATTAGATAGTCATTGGTCTTTGGAGGAAGCATTGTCACTACAGATAGAAAATTTTCATTTAAACATTTCATTATGTATGACTTTTCACATAAGATTTGGTTATAAACTAGTAAAGCATGGCTGGTGTTCATGTCACAACTAGTATTCACACCTCACTGTCAGATCTGCCACCTGAGATTTCTTTTCGAATTTTTCAAAATCAACATTTAGTGATATTCTTTCACCTATGTATGAGTACAGCCATTTGAAGCGATTCATAAGTAGAAGCTTTCAAAATCATAGATGGACTAGAAAGACCAAAGTCTTTCCTTCCTTATATATATTTTCTTGGATGTCATGACTTGGATACTGATTATTTTTAGTTGTCTTTAAATGACTATATTTATGACAACTGAACTTCAAACTCAATACGGCTTCCATGTGGATTTTGTGTAGGTGAAGTGGCTCAACAATTTAATTCTTTACTTCCATCACTTTTTTATAAAATAAAATAAGAGAGAGAAGAGTCTTTCACTTCCATTTTACATTTGTTAAAGCAGCATATTCTAGTGTGTTTATATAGGCTTCTTTGTTTATAGCTTTAGTAAAAGAATCTAATATTAATTTCTGCATGTATTAAAGTACATCTTGGTAACCAATATTAATTCAATGGATTAATGTGTTCCTTAACGTTATAAAAAAAGTTCAGTTCTTAAGGAAACTTGCCCTTATAATTTTATTTATCCTTATCCTGGCCTTACTTCCCCTTCAAGTGATTGGAATTTTGCAGGAGGAGGAGCCTTTGACATTCTGCTGAACTGGCTGACAGTATCTATCAGTTTTGCTTTCAGACAGCAAATATCTAGTGCTTTTTAGGTTTCAAATCACACTGACCTTGAATTTTAAAAATAACATTTATTTGCTTTCTGAGAATACTGCTTGTTCTAACAGGTTTTCTTTTAAGTTTCTTAAAGGCATATTTAAGGCTAAAGAGAAGCCTTGTCTAGTAGATGGATCTTTGGGAGAGAGAACACTCATGATTTAACCAAATGACCCCATTTTGTAGCTTTGAAGATATATCGTCTTTTGATCTTTTTCCCTTTCTGTCAATTCTTAATTATAGTTTTCATTGAGTGGGTTGTATCTTTGATATAGTTCTTTTTTATTTATAGAAACCATCATTTTTCATAAAGTAAATTTATGAAAATAAAATAGCAATATAGCATTCAATGACTCTGAAAATGTGACACTGATTAAGATACCAATAAAATATTTAAAAATTATTTTAAAAACATTTCTTTCTAATATAATCTTAATTAATCTCAGATTTATTAATTCTGAAAATGATCTGTTATCTAAGTAACAGTGACAGCTGACCACACATATTTTTAAGAATGTCCAATGTGAAATTAGGATGGAGGATAAGGGAGGTACATTGTTTATATTTGGTTATTTATATACTTTATCCCATAAAGTCCAAATACTACTATCTATATGATCATGCCTGTGGGGTCATTCACTGTGGCATAAGGAATTGACCTGTTGCCACACTCCTGAAAAAGGAAGGGAAAAAACGGTATTTTTCTCTCTTCCAGAAGCCATCAACTTCCAACAGCTCCTCAAACAAGGGTGGATTTTTAGAGCACGCTCCCTCCCCATGTTGGCATTTTTAACTAGCTTGACCTTATACAGGTTCTGTGTAGGCAATCCTAGTTGCTGTGAGCACATTTGTACAACAGCTGTGTCATGCTCAGAAGACAGCATTTCACAGCTCTTTTCCCTGTCCTGCTTTAATATTTTTTTTTCCTGTAGCATCCTTGTGATATTTCCTGACTCCTGGTGGAGGGGAAGATATAGATGTCTCATCTACACCTGAGCTATTGCAGTTCTTCAGTATAAACAATAAACATTAACCGCTACTAACTGCAATAAAAAGCCTCTCTGAAAACGTTGGCAAATGATTATATCTATGGATATAAACATATTTAGAAGACATTTTGATGCAATGGTTATTTAGAAAACAATCATATCGATGGGTTCTCCCTAGGACTTACAATGTCTCAAACCATGTGTTTGGGTTCATATTTATTATCCCAAGCATTAATCTTGTCTTTGGAGGAGGCTTCAAATCCATTCAAGAGAGTGATGATTATCACCATAAACAGTCTTGTCATTATTTGCACCAGTGGTAACATCTTTGTAGCATGAAGGGTCTAGTGCTGGATAAGACCATTGATATATTTTGTTTCCAAGCAACCTACCTGGAAGTTTCTAGAATTATGAAAACTAGCCAACAGAAGTTGTTTTCACTTTGAGGCTAATGTGCCTCAAAACAAAGTGCCTCACTGTGCCTCACAAACAAAGTGAGTGATATGTTAAATAGTAAATGTCTTACCATGTAGTTATAGAGCATAAGCAAGAACAAAAGGGGTAGCTTTTGTTGTTTTAAATGCCTCTGAAGCCCCTAGAACCAGTAACTGTGATGATGCCCAGCATTGAAATTTTCATTTCACAGCCCATATAATCCGGGAGCAGCACTGTTCACTAATAGAGAATACCTTGTTACAATTTTTTTCTTAAAAATATTTTGTTATTAGTTAGGATTCTCTAGAAAAATATGATCAATATGCAGTAGAATTTTTTATATTGGTTTACAGACTATGGTCCAGCTAGTTTTACAATGGCTATCTACCAATGGAAAGTTCAATAGTTCAGTAGCTGATCAATCCACATAATAGGATGCCTCGGCTAGTCTTCAGTATATTCTTAAATGATGAAAAAGTAGGCTCTAATACTAGTTATGGGATGGGCTTGCTAGTGAACGTTAAGGCAATCATTCAGACAAAGATAGAAGGTTTCCTTCTTCTGTGTCCTTTATATGGAGGTTTGGCCAGATTAATGGTGGGCCTTCCTACTTCAAAGATCCAGATTAAAAGAAAGACTTCCCACTTCAAATAATTTGATTAAGAAAACAATTTCTCACAGGTGTATCAAATGCTTAGGTTTTATTAATTGCAGATGTTTTCAAGTTGACAACCAAGAATAGTCATTATATATTTTAATTAGTTTAAAAATTACTGGGGTTTCATAATTTTTTTCAAATATCTTTAGTTTAGATTTGCCTACTCTTTTCATTATTTACCTCACCTCCCTGACCCCACTTTCACTGTAACTTTTATCTCCCAGTATAATATATGCTCAGGAGTGATACATCTGAGCCATAGAGTGGGTCTATTTCTAATTTGCTGATAATCCTCTAGAATGATTTCCAAAGTGACTACCTCTTAGTTACAGTCGCACCAGCAGTGTATAGGTGGTCATCTTTCCTTGGATTCATACTATAATTTGTTGTCATTTTACCCTTGATTATGGACATTCTGATAGTGGTAAGATAGAATCATAATGTACTTTTAATCTGAATTTACACTATAATTGAGGATGTCTTAAATGTGTTTTTTGTTTTAGTCACTTTTTCTTTATTGCTGTGAAGAGAAACATGACCAAGGCAACTTCTATGAGAGAAAGCATTTGATTGGGAGCTTGCTTAGAATTCCAGATGATAAATCAATTATCATCATGGCAGGGAGCATGTCAGCATTCATAATAGGCATGGTGCTGGAGAAAAGATTGAAAATGCATCCTCATCTACAGGAAGAGAGAAATATAATTGCCTGGGCTTTTGAAAACTCAAAGCCAACTTCCAGTGACACACTTCCTCAAATAAGGCTACAACCTCTAATCCTTCTAATCCATTCAAGTAGTGCCAATTCCTAGTGTCTAAACAAATATATGAGCCTAGGTGGGCCATTCTTATTCAAACAACCACATTCTACTCATTGGTCTCCACAGGCTTATAGATATATCATAATGCATAAATGTATTTAGTCCAACTTCAAAATCCCCCATAGACTTCCACAGTCCCAAGAATGTTTAAAAGTCTACTAGCTAACATGTCTTCTGAGACTCAAGACAATCTCTTAACTGTAACCTGTAACCTACTGTAAAATAAAATAAAAAATATTTACAACATACAATGGCACCCAACACATCACCATTCTGAAAGGGAGGAAAAAGAGCCGAGTAAGGAAATACCGGGCCCAGCAGACAAACTATAAATTCTGCATCTCTATGTCTAATGTCAAAAACTTCTTCAGACCTTGTTTCTGTTTTATTGTTTGTTTGTTTTTCCTGTTGCCCACATTTTTCCCTTGACCTAGTTTCACAACTAGCCTGTAGCTTTCCTTGGCAGGTATTCTATGACTTTGACATCTCCATCATCTTGTGGTCTTCAACGCTGGAGCCAGTGTCCTCTCTAAGTCTCCATGTGGGGACATCCTTGACTCAGGTCTAGCCTTAGCACCTTTACTTAGCTACCGAGGAAGATACTACAACCTCTTTCTGCTATTCTTGACTCTAAACCCGGAATCATGTTGCTGACATTGCTAAGCTCTGTTGCTTGATGTGGCTGAAACTTGGCTATTTGAGTTACATTTGTATCAGCTTTCAGATTTTGATGCTTTTATTCACTGCTTAGACTTTTTCTTTAATTCTCTTTCACATGTTGGAAGCTAAGTTAGGCACGGTTTTGCTCTGAGGTCACCTCTCCCTTTATTCCATTTCACATCCTGTTTCCTCCCTGTGCACATTTGTTTGACCATTAGACTTAGCTCCATTACACTTTCAGGTGTTTTTATTCGCAAGCTGTAGACTGTGCTTTTGTAGTCATTTGCCTTGTCCCTTTTCGTTATAGAAGTGCATAAAAATGATCTCTCAAAATCATAAAACACAGGCAATACTAGGCTGCCTTGAAATCTCTGCAATTAACCTACAACGCTTCAATTCATCCCCAGGCAGATTTTTCTTGACAAGGGCAGAAAGCAGCCACATTCTTCACCAAAATATCCCAAGAATGGTCTCTAGTCCACTAACTAATATTCTTCTCCTCTGAAACTCCTTAATCTTGGCCACTGCAGTCCAAATTGCCCTCATCACCGTCTTTCATACTCCTACAAGATGGCCTGCTAAACCTCACTTGAAGTGTACATCACTTTTTCTAATCTAAAGTCCCAAAGTCTACCATATTCAACTGACAAGCAACATGGTCAGGCCTGTTGCAGCAAAATCCCTGTCCCCAATAACAACTTCATCTTAGTGACTATTCTATTGCAATAGAGAGACACTATAAATCCTCAAAGCTCATCCCTTGTTACATACTTGGGCCACAATCCCCAATCCTTTTAACCTTTTAAACAGTGCCATTTTCTGGTGGCCACATTTTAAATATATGAGCCTATGGGACTGTTCTTATTCAAAGCACCATGCTATCCATTTGTATTTCTTCTGAGAGCTGTTCTGTCATCGTTACAGCCCAGTTTTTAATTGCATTACTTTCTTAGTATATAGAGGTCTCTTCAGTTTTGCTTTGCTTCTGTGTTTATTTATTTGCTTTTTGTATCCTAGGCATAGAGTCACTGAGAGTTTCTTTTGGTCTGCGTTTTTACTGTTTTAGGGAAATGTGTGGGAAGTTTCTTTTCTAGCCCTCTTTGGTGTTCTGTAGGATTATGATGCCTAAATAGGCATCTCTTAGGTTTGGAAATTTTTCTTCCATGATGTTGTTGAAAATATTTTCTATTCCTTTTTTAGTGCTCTTCTCCTTTAATTCCAAAGATCCAAATATTAAATCTAGAGTTGAATCATGCCCTGTAGATGCTATTTTTTCATTGAGTTTTTGGGAGGTGCATGATCTAATTCTTCTGCCTTGTCTTCCATATCTGTTTCTCTTTAGAACCCATTCTATTGATAAGGATTTACACTGATTTACACTGAGGATTTATTTACCTGAAATTTTCATTTTATTTCTTATTTCAGTGTGTTTGGCTTTAGCAAACCTACATTTTTAAAAATTTTGTTGTCATACCTTGTATTGACGTCCTTGTTAATGTAGCTGTTTTTGTTGTCTTGGAGGATAGTCATGTCTTCGCTGAGTTTGTTTGAACATAGTTAGCTTTTAAAAATATTTTTCTGGAAGTTCTTCCACATCAGTTTCATTGGAGGTCATTTATATTGGGCTATGCACTTGTGGATGAGACATATTATCTTGGTTTTTATGATGCTCTTGTTTCTACATTGGGAGATGCGTATCTAGAATACTTTCATAGTTGAATCATTCATTCTCTTTTTTTTTTCTCCCTCCATTTTGTTCTTTCCTTCCCTTTCTGCTTCCTCCATTTTTAAATTCCTTCCTTCATCCCCTTCTATGTTTTCCTCCCCTCATCCCTTCGTTTCTTCCTTTATCCCCCCCTTTCTTTTCTTCTTACTACCTTGCGCTTTTTTTTTTTTTAATTTAGACCCCCTTTCTTCTTTCAACGTAAAGGTTTAACAAAGCTCAGGAAAATGAGTTTTAATAAGGTTGAGATGTGGTTTTCCTCTGTGGGACAGGGTAGGATGTTCCTGGCCAGTATAGATGTACCTAATCGGGGCAAACCAGGATCCAATACTTTGTAAGGGACATACAGACTGGAAACCTGGTGCCAACTTCCCTGGGACTCTTTTGGGTAGTTGGAGAAGCTAAGGGACTGGTGTCTGGATCCAGGTTTCCAGGTCTACAAAAGGACCTAAGATGGTATGAGGACCCATAATTTTGTACATGATACAATGAGGGTTGGGATCCAGGTACAGGGGATTTCTCAGAAACATTGACAGGCCTAAGTTGCAGAGGCCTCTTTTCCTTATTTTCTGCAAGTGACTTTGTTAAATTGACTCCTGGGACAAAATTCCTGGGAGATGTGAAGTGATTTGTGGCCTGGTATATGGACCCAGGCTCCTGAGCCATGGAGGCATGCCTAAGCAAGAGCCACATTTTACTTTTCAACAATGATTTATACTCACTTTTCTAAGAGAATATATCAAACCTGACAATGATTATTAAATTGTTCAATGTTATTTTGTATTTTGAAAGAAAGAAACAAGTCATTCACATTAAATGTTACCTGGTACAAAATATGACTTGTCTGTTCCTTCCCACTCAAATCTTAACTCACATCTTCCCACAGCAATCTTAATTAAAATAGCAACTCTATTCCTCTGGCTGACACATTTCTCAAGTGTAGGCAGGACTACTCCAGGTATAGATTCCTTAATTAGAAGTATTAAGCCGTTGAACATAACTGATTTCACATTTTCATTTTTAAAATGGTAATATTTAATAAGCTTACCTAATATGGGTTATAATAATCATAAATTACACACAGAATAACTAATTAATATTTAATTTTTTACCACTAAGAGTGTTTTTAAAGCCTTTTGTAAAAATAAAATTAAAGGGCTAGATATACACCTACATGGTAGAACACTTGCCTAGAATTTACAAGACCTGGGATAAGTTGCCTAAAAAGAAGGATAGAGAGATGGAAAGCAGGAGGGGGTTGGGAGGGTAAGAGGGGAAGGAAGGAAGACTCAGAGAAGACATCTTACAAATAACTGGAAAAGTGTTAATTACACACCTTTGTTGTATATATACATGGCTGGCTCTCCTCTGATACTAATGGGCTCTGTGTTAAGACAGTGCTCTGTAAAGCTTCTCTGCATCAGACAATGTCTCCTACAGAAGAGTCTTATTCCATGAATTTTGTAAATTCAAAGCTTATATGTTTTTTATCAAACATTTCAGAAAAAAATTAACTCTCTACTTTTTTCATAATGTTTCAACCACAAAGCTTCTCTGTTAATATATCTATTCCCTGGGACCAATCAATGTCTCCACTTACTTTCCTAAGATGTCTGTAGAATCTATATTCTGCCCCAAACATTTTATGTTTAAGGATTAGTGGCAAGTGAGTTACGTTCAGGTTTGTTAATGATTACAAGTAAGAAATTCAATTCTAGTAAATAGTAACACATTATCCCACATGGAATAGGTGTAATCAAAATAACTCATGCAAGGCTATGTTTTGCAATGCAATTATTGAAGTATTAATAACAATGCTTTAGTGTGTTTCAAGGAGTTGTCTACAAATAAGTTACTTTAAAATATAGGCTTAAATTTAGTATGTTTTCTAATGAAGTTATTTTTGAATTTGCCATCTTTTGGGGGTACCTTTTCTTAGCTGTTTCTGATACACTCTCCTGTGCATGTTGGCAAACATCACTATACTTTTCAGATTCCTAATCAGCACCCAATGGAGTGCTCGTAGGAGCTGTTTTCATCCACACCTCTCCAGAAACATTCTTTCTGGTACATTTCAGACATGCTGAAAGATCTAATGATTTTCTTAAATGCACTAAGTAGACATACATCCATGCCAGGCCATTGCTGACCATCTCTGACTGAATTTTGTATTAAAGGATGGGTACCAGCATTATCTATAGAGTCCTCAGCATGACATCACTCAGGCACTTCTTAGAAGTACATTCAAAGCCCTCATACCTGACCTAACTCTACAGCGGGCCAAGCAGAGTGATTTACAAATGATTCAAGTTATTTGGGTGCTTCCTATGCAATGCTAAAATGAGAGTTGATAGTGTAAAGAATTCCCAAACACTGCACACAGTTTTACTGGAATATCGAGAGTGTGCTAAAAGTTTATAATAGAAAGTGCTATTTTAAACTACATTATGAATCACTTTAACGTATCAAGAATTTTGTTCTTAAGATTCTCCTTTAATGTTAAGAACCATTGTCTTTTCATGTAATAAACTGTGTATTTTGTGTGGGAAGACTGACTCAATTTAAATTACTGGAACAGATCCTGAGACAAGTATTTTTGTAGAGATGGCTCATTCCAGAGGCACTTCCAGAAAGCACAGTGAGACACTATAAGGATAAAAGCTGGTCAAGTGTTCATAGAAAATGGGTATGAATATGGGCTCTACCTGAGGAAAACCCTTGTAAGAAGCTCCCCATTCAATATATGTCACAGATAGCACCCAGAGAAGGTCTGCTATCCAATGCAAAGAAGCCAGTACCATTGCTAGCATATGACAAAAGAAAAAAATTTAAAGCACAGTCAACCAAAAAGGAAGCCAGAGTCTGAAGGAAAAAGCTATACTCTGCCTTGGATCAACTGGAATAGGGTGAGTTTGTAGGGTAGGCGAAATGCCATGTGTTGACTGGATATTGAGAAAGAGGATGCTAGGGGTTCTTCTTCACACTCATATATGTTCATGTCATCTCTCTATAGGTTAGATGTTTCTTTTCAGGTGAGGAGGAGGGAAGGCTACTATCCCTCCTGGGTCTGCCTGGTGGACATTAAGCTTATGACTTCAAAAGATTTAATTCAGAATAGCTGCTTTCTTCTGCATGTGTCCATTCTAGAAAGCTAAACTGTCCCTTGGGTGGCTTCTGAGGTTTCATGAATGAAAATCTAAGTATATTTTCCTTGAAGAAAATGATGTCCAAATATGCAGAGGCTTTAGAGACTTAGGATCACACTAAGGGAAGAAAGGGGATGAAGGAATTTATTGGCATCTCCATTTGTAGAACTTTGACTTCAGTAATTCCCAATGTTGTCCCATATCTAGGAAGTATTAAAGTTTTACTGTGTAGGATACAGACCCATCACATCCTAGCTATATGACTCTGGATGAGGATTGTTCTGTTCACTTCTTGTTTGGGAAAAACAGAAATCTTAAGACTTCAGATCATCTGCACCTGATGGACTCTGTCCAGTTTTGTGTCTTTATAATGAGCAAAGGTACTTGTGACCCTCTTAGGAAGATAGGCTAAAAAAACTGGTTGAAGCTTGAATGCCAATGCCTTGGAGAATGGAAGAGTAAAAACTAAGTGTGAGTGAGGAAGAATTTCTGGTCAGAATAAAGGATCTAGTAGAAGTTAGAAAGTATTTGTTTTCAGTGGCAAGGCAGTGTGCATTCTACTTTTAACAAAGAGAAACTAGGAGAAACAAGTGAATTCTAAGATACGTTACTGACATTTAAGACAGCATTGATCATGAGAATGGATTTATAAACAGACAAGACATATTTCTTAAAATGTTTAAGAATAAATACACATAAAATTGCCAACAGCATAGGATCACTACCATGTTTCAGCCAACTTTATATGTGTACCTACTGTGAAGACAGCATGGATGGCTTTGTCAAATACTGAAATTATTTTCTGAATTTAATAGCATTTTGTCCAAGCAGTTAGTAATTGGTGCCTTAGTTTTAAGAAACACTTTAGTATTAAACACATTTCTAATTCCATGTAGTAGTTTGAATGTAATTGACCCACATAATTGTATACAGAGTGGCACTATATAGGAGGGGTGGCTATGCTGGAGTATGGCCTTGATGGAGGAAGTGTGTCACTATGAGGGTGGGCTTTGAAGTTTCCTATGCTTAGCATACTGCCCAGTGTCTCAGTTGACTTCCTGTTGCCTACAAGATGTAGGACTCTCAGCTACTATTCCAGCACCATGTCTGCCTGCATGCCACCATGATTCCTGCCATGTTGATAATGGACTGAACCTCTGAAATTATAAATAGCCACCCCAATTTAAAGTTTTACTTTATAACAGTTGCCATGGCCACCATATCTTCTCACAGCAATAGAAACTCTAAGACATATAAGTTGATGCTTCAATTTGATATGCCAGATTTTGTTGACTTCCCCATGGGAAGCCTTACTCTCTTTTAGGAGTGAATGTGGGTGTGAGGAGGGGGAAGCTGAGAGGTGAGTGAGAAGAGGGAGGAAGGCAGAACTGTGATTGGTATGTACAAATAAACCTTTTAAATAAAACAATTTTTAAAAAATCTTTAAAAAAAGACAGAAGGTAATTTGTCAATGGTAAAAGAAGATAGAGTTCAAGTCTACCATCCTGAAATATCACAGAGCAGAAAGCCAGTTGCTTAGAACTCTAGGCACTATTCATTGCTGACAAGCCCAACACCATCACAACTGTTTTTACTGTCTACTACAAGACTACTTTACTATAGAAAGAATGGCTCCAGAAATTCAGAAAGGCAGGAAAGTGTGAAGTGTTGGTTACTGAATCAAAGACTTTAATGGTCAAACTTTAAGTAAACATAAACACTTTGAGGATGACAGACACCACAAATAGTTTAGGTGATGACCATGGAAGTTCACACTTTATATTTGTATTCTTTTTCCTTTGGATAATTTGTAACCAATGGGAATTACACTGACAAATTTTTCATTCTAAAATCACTAATATATTATGATATTATAAAATCTTCTGGAGTCAAAGTCTCGATATACTTGTAGGGTGAGCTAAAAGATAACAGAAATATTGAATGAATGGCATATGCCTCATAATGAGCAATAGGAAGGAATTGCCTTCACGAGTGATAAGTTATGATTAGTGCAGCGTAGAAGCAAGCTACACACAAAGTTACTATATGAATAGGAGTAAATCTATTAGGGGCCTGCATGCAAACCTTTGATGCTTAACTGTCATTTTGCTCTTTGGCAAAATCCCTGGGAACCACAGTTACATTTGTCCTCTACTAGCATTTGAGAAGTGGCATTGCAAAGTTCTTGTGTCATAAAATTACAATAATAACTTTTTTGGATAAGGATCAAGAAAAGGCATACATACAAATAGACACAGTATACAACAAACGTGTGCTTACACTGAATACGTGTGTCTGAAGCTTTTAATAGGACGATTGATGTAGCACATTGTCCACATCCTGAAAGGAATGTGAGGTCTGAGAATCACTAAAGAAGAGTTCATTTTCTTGTGCCTGATCAGCACAAAATTGGCACATGTTGAATCAGTGGAATCAGCTTTTAATTCCTCCCATTCTTTAATGGTTTATTACTTACCTTTCTGGTATACAAAAGGTTCATACATAATCAGGGAGGGATATAAACAATAAGAACCATTATAGACTGCTCTACAACCTTCAGTTTAACTACACTTTCGTTTTGAAAAACTGCATAGTGGCTTTTGCAACTTTGAGAAAGAGAGTTAGGAGAACATTTTCTTTTAAAAGAGCTTTGAAAATCACAGCCTTTTACTTATGTCTGATCTTACATTTTCCATGAGTTACTCAGTGTTTTGTTCCTTTGGTTTCTTTTTATTTTATTGTTATTTTTATTTTACAAGTGTTTGTCTAAGTGCATGTATGTGTACAATGTAATTATAGAGCCCACAGAGGCCAGATAAGGGCTTTAGAAGCCCAAGAACTGGAAGTAAAGATAGTGAACCTCCTTGTTAGTTCTGGGAATGTTATGTGGGTCATTTGCAAAAGTAGCTAGTTCTCTTCATAGTTGAACAATCTTCAGCCGTGTGTGTGTGTGTCTGTGTGTGTGTGTGTGTGTGTGTGTGTGTGTGTGTGTGTGTATGTTTCCCCTGTGTGTAAGTGTGTGTATGTGTTTTCATACCTCTGTGTGTGTGTGTGTGTGTATGTGTGTTTATGTAAACTGAACATCATAGGGTTTCAATAATAAAGATGCTATGGGAATTTAGCAACATATTTATACATAGATAACTTTGTTCCTTATACTCATAATATTTTCCTGGGAAGACCAAGTGTACACACACAGAGAGAAGCATGCATGTTATTATACAACTTAGTACTCAGAGTATCCATATGCAATTATCTAGTATCTAAAACATAGTAAGTATTTAATAAATAATAAATTATATTACTTTGATTATTATGCACTACAAAAATTGTTTTTAAATTTTTTTTATAAAAAATGTCATTTTTATCTATGTATCTCCCTGCTTCCCCTCCATTCCCTCCTCCCAATCCCTCCCAGTAAGCCTTCAGCCTCGCCCCTCCCCACCCATCCCCTCCCCCCAAAGGGCAAGAAGTCCCAAGGTGGGCCAGCTCAACTTGGCATATCCACTCAAGGCACATCCGATTTGCTTATCCCAAAGCCAAGAGTGTGTTAGGTGTTCCTCTGCAATGAATGGGCTCCAAGGTGTCAGCCCATGCACAGGGTCACAGTATGATCCCACCCCTTAAGGATCCATATACTGCTCATGCCAGTTGACAGTTGCCTACCATTGGAGGGCCTAGCTCCTTTTCCCAATGGATCTCCAGTGGCTACTCTTGATTCAGTGAGCTCCCTAGATATAAAGCCAGCCAGCACTGTAGGAATTTTCCTCACAAACACTATCTCCTTGTTCATAGAGACTCTCCTCCCCTGCTCTCAGGTGGACCAGGAGCTCCCAGTGCTCAGCCATGGATCTCTGCCTCCATCTCCATTTCCTGTTGGATGTAGGTTCTGTGATGACATTTAGGGTGGTTATTCATTTGATTATAGGGGAAGTCCTCTTTAAATACCCCCTGTACTATTGTTTGGAGACTTGGCCAGGGATATCCTGTGAGTTCTTAGAGGTTTCCCTAGCACCCAATCTCTTTCCAACCCTACATTGGCTTCCTCTCTCAATATATCCATAAGGTTATAACTCCCCCTTTGCTCTTTTCACTCAACCATCTCCTTCTTTCAAGATTTATCCCTAACTCTTCTTGGTTGCAACCCATTATGACCCCAATTTGCTAAGGTGATCTTCTTTATTTTCTCTTCTTAGGGGAATCTCTGGATGTCTCTCTTAAGTTCCTTCTGGTCGCAAGCTACTCAGGGGTTGTGGTTTGCAGCTTGGGTATTCTTTGCTTTTTGTCTAGAATCCACTTATGAGTGAGTACCTCCCATGCCTATCTTTCTAGGCTTGTGATACCTCACTCAGGAGGATATTCTCCAAATTCATCCATTTGTTTGAAAGGTTTAGGACATCTTTTTTTCTGCTGAGTAGTACTCCATTGTGTAGATGTACCACAATTTGTTAATCCCATTTTTCAGTTGATGGACATCCAAGTTGTTTCCAGGTTCTTGCTATTACGAATAATACTGCTGTGAACATAGTTGAGATAATGCCTTTGGGGTAAGAATGTGCATCATCCTTTGGGTAAAAATTATTTACTAAATTACATTTAGTAAATTCTGTATTGCCCTTGGCACTCGACTTATTCACTACTCATTAGTGAAGAGTTATAGCAGTTATGGAAATGGTGTTCTTACTCTTGGGAAGCTTACAAAAGGGCATGAAATGGTACATAAAATGTACCGTATCCTCTTAACTCCTTGCATAGGTACAATTATGCAATAGATATAAGAAAGAAGAGAAGTTACTATTTGAAAAAAAAAATAGTTGTCTAAGGTAGGATAGAGAAGAAATCAAAAGGAGCAACTCCAGGATGCGGACATTCACTGTGTGAAGGGCTGTGTGGCTCTGGCTACTATCAGCACACTTGTCTCTGGGAACCTCTGTAGGAGATTGTGTTATTTCATGGTAAGTAATTGTCCCACCCACTGGTTTAATAAAAAGCGTTGATTGGCCAAAGGCAGACAGGAAGTGTGGGCAGGGCTATCAGACTAAAAACTCTGAGAACAGAATGCCAGAGAGAATGCCAGAGAGAAGCCAGAAGAAGCAGAGGACAACCATGCTGCTCTAAAGAAAGATACCGAGCCACATGGCTGAACAAGAGACATGGGTTAGATGAAGGGTAGAAAGTTAGCAAGTTATATGCCTGGGCCTGAGGCTGATCAGCCAAAAACTATTGAAAGCATCTGTATGTCTCTGTGGGACTGTGGGACTGCGGGACGGGTCTGCTGGTCTGTGGGCCTAGACCTTAAGGTTAGGCCCGAAAGTCCGGGCCAGAAACCTCGTACTACAAACCTCTTTCATATTTTCTCCCTTTCTTTTCTTCCATCTCCCCTTCTCCTTTTATTTCTTCTTTCCTTGATTCAACCTGGGGGAGGGGACTTCATAAATCTTATCAATTAAATGCCAATATGCCCTCAAACTGTCATTTTAAATCTTGATCAAACTCCAACTAACAGCTCTCTCATTTATATTGTCAATCACACTTAGGAACTAATTTATCCTACCAATTATCATTTAGCTATTAAAAGTAAATAAACACTTTAATGATATTTTCTAGTTATTGCAAAAGTCAATATGTTAGAATGTGGTAAAAAGGAAATGGATGAGCTCCTCTTCAACAGAACTTTTAGAGACAGGTTAGGGTCTGCAGGGGGTCTGTTGTTAAAGTATCACATGTATAAACAAGAGGCCCTGACTCTGGGTAGCCAGCACCCATGTAAAAACCCAGATATAGTAGACATGATATTATATACTTATAATCCCAAAACTGGAGGGGTGGTGGAGAGACCTTGAGTTTAATTGTCAGATAGGCTGGCCTAATAGGTAAGGCCACATGCACCTAAACCTCCTGTAAAAACTTAGAGGAAAGCTGGTCATGGTGTTGGATGCCTTTATTCCCGGGTCTTGGGAGGTAGAGGCAGAAGAATCTCTAATTTGTTCAAGGCCGGCCTGGTCTTTATAGAGTGAAATACAGGACAATCAGGACTGTATAGTGACCCCCTCATAAACACACACACACACACACACACACACACACACACACACACACACACACACAAGGACCTAAACGATGCCTCAAAAGTTAACAGTACTGACTATTTTTCAGAGGACCTGAGTTTAATTCCATATTGGTTCTCAACGGTCTATATCTGTATGTCCAGGCTATCCAACTACCTTCTCTGACCTATACAGATTTTAGACATAAATCTGGTATACAGAAATCCAGGTTAAAAAAAAAACACTCTTAATTTAATTTTATCTTATGATAATATAATATAACATCTATATGTAAAACCTATGTGTTATAGTAAAGGATGACTGAAGAAGAATTTAAAGTCAATCTCTGCCCCTGCCCCATACAGAGACTCTTGGCCTAATACATCTTTGCTTCACACAACAAAGATAAAAGGATCCAAAAGAATTAAAAGAGAGGCAGGAGTGGTGGCAGCCATTGAGATGGCAGCACTTGAGAGCTGGGGAAAAGATAAGGTCAAAGACTGCTTCAATTGTGTATCAGTTGTGCAGTGAATCCAAGGCCAAACAGACAAACCCAAAATGTATTTAAAAGAGACATAAAAACTATAATACAGTAATCCCTTGACCTAATGATAATTGTCAAATCTTTATATTCTTGTCAAAGTATTGAATTTACTTTTAGTAATTGTTCCGTCCTTGTTGAAGCGTACAGGACAAAGGGAGATGATCTATGCCATTGATAAAGGCAAAGTTCATTTCCTTGCATCAGCACCCATTTTTACACACTGAGAAACAGTTGGTATTACAGTGCTGGCCAACTCTCAGTGGTGGCATGTTTCCATCTCCCAGGGAATGTGGGAAGACCCAAGTGCACAGCAGAAACAATAAGTCTAGCAAATCCGTTTATGAAATAACTTTGGCAGTTATGGCAAGAGGATTTGAATGGAAGTATTTGTGGTCTTCCAGCTGGAAGATCAGTGTGAAGCTTCCAAAGCAAAAGGCAGAGTGGGAGGGTAGATAGGAGCTCCTCAGAGAAGAACAGCCAAGAGCTCCATGCTGAGCACAGGGGAAGCAAACCAAGACAGTGGGCTCTGGAACAGTCCCTGCTGCACACTGTCATCCTGAGGATTTCTAGTGTCATCTACTGGATAGAGTTGGGGTTTCAAATCCCATTAGCACTAATTCTTGATTGCCTCCCTGAAACTTGCATGCTAAACCAAAGGCAATATAGACAAAGGCCTTCAAAGGCACCTTAATGTAAACATGTTCACACTGGTTAGAGCAAAGCACAGCATGGTGTGAGGTGCGTGGTCGCACACAACTTGCGTTTCTATGCTTTGGTTCAACAGCCCACTGGAGACCTACACAGACCACTAGGGCAGCTCGATGGAGTTTCTACCCCAAATCCACAAATTTCTTGTTAAAAATAATTTAGGTACTATAGACCTTATATGTTATACTCTCTTAACAGATTGCAGAGTCTATCATATATTTCAATGATTGTTGTGGAAATGTATGGGTACATTGACATTGATCCTACCTTGCAGTTCTCAAAACATTTTAATCCTATGAGATCTAAGGTAGAAAATAAAGATGATTCCTGGTGAAATTCATTGGGAATTTTGTCATTTTGGACATCTCACCCTGCAGATACCTAATGCATATGTTAAGGTACTAGGAACTGATATTCACTGCAAGCTTTGCATAACCCATTATCTCTCGTCCTCCTGATGATAGTAATATGTGGGAATAATCCTTATTCTTATTGACAAACAGAAAAATTAATGCTTACCACTTGGTTGTTTGTCTAAAGCTCCACACTAAAAAATAAATAAATGGGAGCATTGTCGCTGACTTTTAAAGTTCACATTTCTGAATGCAGAGCTCTAGGATCAAAACTATATTAACTTTTATTGACTTTCATGTTAATCATACATCTGAGTTGATGTTCATCAGTTTGAGAACAATGCAGTAATAACATTGATTTAGCTTTACTTAACCTACAGTTTCTCAATGTATCTGGTTGCAGAGCATTGGATCAGTTTTACCATAACACTTGCATAGAATGCTGTTCTAGCAATAATGATGTAAGTTTTTATATTATTACAGAAGAGAATCACTCTTCCCTGATTCACCGTCTACTTCTTCTGGAATAAAGCTTGGAGCCTGGGGCCTTCTGCAAGGCCTTCTCCGCCCTGGCTACCCCCTTGCATCTGGCATACTAGGAATAGGGAAACAGCACCTGCTGTCCTAGCTGCTGTGATGTGCCGGAAGCCCTTGTATAAATATTCAGTGCATCTCGCAAAGGAAACGAGCGTAATTTAGTTGAGCCACAAGCTTGAGTGAGAGAAGAACATGTTGCTCTTATTGTTTAGTCAATTAACTTGTCCTCTGTACTTGTAGGATCTGCTCCGCATTTAATCCCAGTGAGATACGCACTCTGCAGTGTGGCTCATTTCTTTGCTTCAGACTGTCTTATTTAGCACAACTAAAGATTTGAGAATGGACATTGGAAGACATGATGATAAATTATTGGTTTTTCCTAAAGACTCAGAAGTCCTAAGGTCCTGCCAGTGACAGATGGTCTGTCCTTACTCATGGCTTGTCTCCCTGACAGCTTCTTTTCTGCTGAATTCACTTAAAGTGAGCTCAGCCTTGTGGAAGGTGGAAGGTCACCTTTGTGATAATTACATTGCTAAGTGTAGAAGGAGACCAGGCTCCAGAGCATCGCGCTGTATGTGGGGCATGCTCTCTGCACACCACTAAGTACCCATGTCTAATGCTGAAAGGAACTAACCTGGTGAGAAGCTTCAAAACAGATTACCAGGAAAAACCCCTGTTTCCATGCCTCCTGTTTCTTTGCTGGACTCAGGTGCTGTTGCCTCTGGCAGCTTTGCTCTGCTTTGCTGTATTTCCTTCAGCTGTTTCTTTGCTTTGGGCTAAGCAGGAGTGAGAGGCTCCTTTAGGCAGCTTTTCTGGCTCATCATGGTCATAACTAGTATCATTGAATTATGAATACTTCACTGTTCTATTATGTTTTAAGCTTTCTTGATATTTTCTTTTTAAAAATGCAACCAGAATTTACTAATAATCCATAGAAGAAGACTTCATAATTGTGGTACCGATGGGCTTGCTTACAAAGGAGACCTATGACCAAGAAAAAAGAAGAGGGAAATTTCAATCCAGATCCTTAATCCATCCCACTGATTTGAAAAGTTTATTCATAAAATGTGAGTTGTGCTATTTAAGTAAGAAAGATGAGAAAAGATGCATACTGTTCTAGTTTTTGTGCAAACAAAACAAAACACCCCTCCACACACACAAAAAGCAACAAGAAAAACAGACAAAACTCAAAGCTAATTAAGGACAGAGGGCTTTATTTTGAAACAGTATTTAAGAAGAAGCAGAGTCCATTCCCACAGAGAAGCCAGGGTGGCAGCAGAAAGATTGCTGTTGATGAGGATGTATAATAAGACAGGAGGAGAGAGAAGAGAGAGGAGAGAGGGAGAGACAGAGAGATGAATGCCCATGACTGGCATCTGCAGAAGTCAGAAAGGGTGTCAGATTCCTTGGGACTAGCATCAAAGTCATTTATGAGTCTTCATCAAGGGGAATGCTAGAAAACAAGGTCCACTTGCAGCATATACTCTTGACATCTGAGCAGTCTCTCCAGCCTCCCAATATGTTAGATCAGTGTAACTTCGTATTTATTTTTAAAGCATGGAATATCTTAGAGGAAGTTAAGAGATATGTGCCCCTAATCCATGCTTGAATAGTGGTGGGTCTTTCCAGCTTAGAAAGCATTTCTGGAAACCTCATAAATATACCTGGAGTGCGTTTCCATGGTGATTCTAAATCCAGTCAAGTTGACAAGAATGTATCATTGGAGAAACAATCTTTCCTAATAGAATGCCAACATAACTATAGAAATAAATACAAAGAATTTTAAAATTCTAGGATTCCTGAAAAATGACTAAAATTATAATGTCTCAAATTCAGAATTTGGTCCTTTAACTCAGCAATGCCAACAATTTGATACAGCATCACTGAACCTTTAATGTTGTGACATGGAAAGAGATCGATACCACTAAAGATACTTAAATTATCAGGCAAACTGATGTGGATTCCTGGTGGTCATTCCTTATCTACACTCAGCTCCAGAGTTCCTTTATGTAAATGTGTTTTCCTTAAGACTGAGCACCATCAGCTGGAGATGGTGATCTGTGAAAAGGTTGACATCCTCCCCCTGCTTCTCTTCTAATTCCATGATAGTTTCATCCTCTCTGATATGTATCCTGTGCCATCTGCTCTTACTCAGGTAGCAGTGATTTAAATCCTAAGGTCTAGGCTGTTCATCTCGGTCCTCTTTTATGCCCTTTCCAAATGATCTTTTGATCTTTCTAATTAATTTCTTAAAAATAGTCTTCGCTTAGAAACATTAAGTTAAAAGAAAAATCCAAGCAGCCATGTGATCTTATTGTTAATTCATGAACAAATTAACTTTGACCTAAGGAAATTCTGCTCCTGTTTTGGGGGCCATTTTTCCAGACAACATTTCCCATGCATTATAGTGTGTGTGTGTGTGTGTGTGTGTGTGTGTGTGTGTGTGTGTGTGTGTGTGTGTGTGTGTATGTGTGTGTATGTGTGTGTCTGTGTGTGTGTGTCTGTGTGTGTGTCTGTGTGTGTTGGGAGGGGGCTTGAAACTTGATACTACAGTACTACATAGATTTATATGTATAAATATTTTTCATTGTGTGGTTGAAGGGTCATGACATCTCTATTTCTTCATTACTAAGAATCACTATAATAGCAATTGCTTTCCTTCTACAAAGAAAGATACACTTGGAGAAGGAAGTCTCAAATATTTAATATCTGCTAAAATGTCCAGCACACACCTCACAATTTTCAGACCAAAACTTTATCAAGTCACAAAGGCTCAGTTATGCTAACATTCGAGTTAATTAAAATTTAAGATTATAATAAGGAATAGAGCAACTATTTGTATCAAAGCTTAGCATTACACAAGGTAATCTGAATTATTTTTTTAAAAATAGACCCGAAGTATAATGCCTTATATTAGCTCAGTGAGACATTGGGGAATGTGGTAAGAATTTTTCTCTGCACCAGAGCGAATGTGACTTTCAAAGTGCCCCTGGGAATGACAGAGTGGCCTAGTCCATATGGGACTAGGTACAGCAGGTACAGGGAGTAGGCACAGCAATTACACAAAAACACACAGGCGCAGGTATGCAGGCAAATGCATGCTGGTTTAGAGGTGTCCTGCATCTCTTCTGCTCACATTATCTGAGCTGGAATCAGGAACATGACTTTGAAAGAAAGATATAGCACTAATGGTTTTAAACAGACATCGCAGAAGACCAGTAGAGGACTTGCCAACTTAAAAGCCTGAAAAGGGTCCTAAAAGACAGTATTTCCTAATGCACATGAAGCACGTGGATGAAATCCTCAAACATTTACTGTCCCTGAGGGAAGGCGGACTGTGTCATGATCTGGGATGAGACAATTGCTTTTCTTCTTTGTGGGCGCTCCATGCTCTTCTGTGTTTTCTCCAATTTATTTCAGACCACAGTGAGGAGAATACTTTCACTTTCTGCACAAACTCTTCACATTACCATGTAGTAATCACTCAGTCTCTGTTCTACAATAGAGTAACTTCTTAACAATAACTACATGTAATGGAAATTAGTGTTCCTGAATTTTTTTAAATGTCCACAAGGCACAAATTATCTTTAAAAGGGCAATTATTTCCTATATCCATTTTTGCCACTAATAATTTATAAGCACTTTCAGTCTGTATCATCCATGGCTTGACATTTTTCAAATCCATATTTTAAGATTTTCCTCAATATGTACATACATTTTTCATTTTATGCAGAGATAGATCTTCCTAACACCCAAATGAAGGTTTTATATCTTCTTAGATTCTAATGAAATTTCCACTTATTTTCTAATGTTTTTCTAATGTTTCTAAGTCTCTGGTACACCTCTATAACTATTAATGAAGAAAATTAAAAATGGAAAAGAAAATTTACTATTACTGATACAAAGTTTAAAAAGTATTTTTATCATTAGTTAAAACTGGACATTTCACATGTGAAATCCTTCATTTAAAAAAAAATCACCTATAAATGATCATGTGTATACGCTAAGAACAATACTAATAAAACCTTTAAAAAAGCCTTAAATTTTTCATATTTTTTTTATCTTGATGTAGGAATGTCTTTCTGTATGCTGTGAATCTCAATCTTTAAATAAAGGAGCTGTTTTGGCCCATGACAGGCACCATAGAAAAAGTAGGTGGGGAATCAGAATAGGTAGGAAAGGAAGGGCAGAGTCGAGACAGACTGAGCCAGCTGCCAAAGAAGAAACATGTAAGGAACACAGGTGAGCCACTGGCCATGTGGCAGACAGATTAATAGAAATGGGTGGAGTTAAGATGAAAGAGCAAGCTAGCAATGTACCTGAACCATAGGCCAAACAGCATGAACTTAATATAAGTATCTGAAACATTTTTGGGGCCTGAGCAGCAGTGGGCGGTTAAGGAGTATGGCGTGGCAGGTCTGTGGGTAAACCTAGGGTCAAGAAACCTCATCACAACATTATCTGTATTACTTAGCAAGTTCATGGGATTCAGAGGACATGTTGAAATAGTATGAAATATCAATGATAAAAATTTATATATTATATATATATATTGAAAAAAGATGTAGCATATAACAAAAAATGCATGGAATTACATTTCTTCTTACTCAAGACACCTGTGAAGCAGTGTTTTGTTTTGTTTTGTTTTGTTTTGTTTTGTTTTGTTTTGTTTTGTTTTTATAGGACAGAGACTAATCCTCAAATGTAGTTCACATTTTGAAACATTCTTGGTCATTAATAAAAAGCATCCTCACTTGACCCCAAGTCTTATGTACAAATATTACCACTGAATATACAATGATCATTTATTTGAGTAGCCTCACTCATTATGTGCTCTTGACATGAGCTGTAAGAATATGTCTTAGTGTATAATATAAATGTGTATAATGGAAAGTTTGTTAGAAAAGCTGAACAGACATCTGTACATAGCTATGCATATCCATTTACACACACTCATACACACACACACACACATATTTGTTCAGAGCTTACTATGTTTATTTTTATCCTATGCCAAGTATTGGAAGTTCATCTATCAAGATTGTTATCCCACCAGGCATTGTGATCCACAACTATAATTGGCTAGAACACCATGAGTTCAAGGCAAACCTGGTCTAGGTCTTTATCACAGGTTCCAGGTAATCAGCCTGGGCTATATAATGAGACCCTATCTCAAAGAAAAAAGAAAGAAAGATTGTTACCTACATATTGTTCATCTGTTTGTTTGTTTTATCAGCCTAAAAGCTAGAAATTTTCCTAGCTATAACTAATTGTGAATGTAATCCAAATTGCTTGTACCATTTTACAGTTTAAATTTAGAATGGAAATTACCTCAAATATAAAACAACCATTTTTTAGAATAAAGTTTACTCAGGAGCATACATAGTTGTGATTGATGGGATTGTAATGCTACTTAGATATTTATTAGGTATATAATAGCACTAAAATAAATTTCAATAAAGGAATATGATGTGAGATTTGAAATTTGTGAAATCTAGAAACATTATCATTTAGTTCTTTCTCCTTTTTGAAATTTGTATTTTTCTAAATGTTTTCTTAAAGTTTATTTATTGAGTCTCCTGTGCATCAAAGCATTGCTGCATCTACATATTTTGCTAATGGCTTTCTATCTGTAACTGGTTCGTGACTTTTATAACAGTAATTTTGTCTGTTTACAGGGTAGACCCTTTTAGAGTTACTCCATCTTCATGATTAACTCAAACAATGTGTTTGTTTTTTCCTCTAGGTGGTGGAGACTAATCTGGTTGCTTTTGACTGTCACTGGATCATTATAAATGAGGTAAAGCCACCTCACCTCTGCTATCAACCAACCCTTTTTCCACACATGGAGTCTCAGAAGTTCTCACCTCTAAGAGGGAGCAGAACAGAAAGTAAACGTTCAGAGTACTGCATGAATGCTCTCTAATAAAAATAGAACCAAGGTTTTTACCCAACTTAAATCCATGGAAAAAGCTTTCCCTACTGAGTTTCTTTTAGCATTTCCTCTTGCATATACTGTCTACTTAAAGAGATCGTCTTTATAAAAAGTTCAGTTCTTCTTTATAAGCAATGTGAATCTCCCCCAGGGGAGAGTCTGCTTTCCATTTGTATTTTAATGTCTTTTTTTAAAAAGACTTTCATATCTATCTCCATACCTGAAGATTTAATGGTTCAGCACGAACATAAATCAACAAAGAACAGATTTCTTTCACAAAGAAGCACAACTGTTTTAAAAATCCTAAGACTTGTCCAATTCCTTTAGAAAGTTTTCCTAACATTTTGAAAAGGCAATACAAAGGATTAAAAGTATGTTGCAATCTAAGAAGTTATTCTTAGCATTTTCCAGTCAAAATCAGCAAAAAAGCAACAGAACAGACCTAGGGAAACAGTATGACTGCACCTGGCAACATGATACGACCTCAGAATGGTATGTTGTCTAACTATGCCTATTATTTATGAATAGATAGGGTATCATTTATATACCAATATTATTTATGGAATTATATGACAATAAAATTGTTTTAGGGACAACATATCTTTTTGAATAAATTTTTTTTGTTTTATAGTCAACAAAATAGATTTCACTTTGCCTTTTTATCTGTTACAATGGACTTATATAAAGTTTATATAAACTGACAACATGACCTCTCCATGCTATGGTTAAAGGGAAGAGTTTATTGTAGAAGTGAGAAATAGATACCCGGAGAGACCAGAGCAGAGAGAGAGTAATACACTGAACGGAGCCAGCAGACTGGGTCTTGCCAGGAAAGAAACAAGAGAGCAGTGATGGTCAGAGGAGAAGAGAGTGAAGAAGAGAAGAAAGGGGGAGGAGAGAGAGAGAGAGAGGTAACAAAAATTGATATTGAGAAATAGCAGGATTATAAGAAGAATGAGGAGCTGGGGGAAGGGACGCTTGTGAGCTGGAGGAGGTTTAGTTTAAGGGAGGTGATAAGGGCTAGCTATCTTAAATGAACTTGAAATGTGTAACAAGTACTTTTGATACTGAAGAAACCTGAAGGCCAGTGTGTGATGTGCTTTGTATGCTAATAGGTACCACAGATATTCATTTGTTTTGTCAGTAATAAGGCAAGTGGCTCATCTGGGTGGAGTAAAGCTGGATTCTCAACTCCCTATGGGATGCAGACTCTTACCTAATACCAGAAATCCTCCTAGGGTTTAAGCATTGCATTTGCAATCTTCCAAGTTGATGTTTCTTTGCACCCAACACAAACTTCCTGCACTGTATGTAGAATTCCGTAAAGTTCTGTCTTAAGAAATCCCTAGGAGTGACTCCAAAAAGGCTGCCGCAGTGGCCATCTCTTCCTATCACACCTTGCCATCACTCTTATGGGACTTAATCAACTATGTAAGGAACAAGGGTGTGGTGGAGGGCTGTAGAAAATAATTGCTTTTCCTCTTCAGAAAAATAAAGTACTCCCGTTTCAATGTTTCTTCTACACAAGGCTTCATCCTTTTTAGCTCAGGGTAAAGATACTGGAACCATTTCCTCATCTGGTCTGGCTTATATGATATGACACTATATTTCTTACATATGTTTTTGAGATATCTACAAGCAGTAAGTGTGCACAAGATGACCTTCTCATCATGCCTCTTAAGTTTCCATCTGAGTGATTATGTACCAGACCAAAAAAAAAAAAAAAAAAAAAAACCCAGCAAAAAGAATTTAGCGAGCTTTCTTAACTTTTCAAATAAGCATCTACCTTTTTGTTTTTTAAATAAAAACTAAAGTTTAAAAATATTTAATAATCCACAAGTATTAAAAAATTATTAAGTGGAAATAATGGGATTTTAATAGCAGTCATACCAATGTAAAGCTTCAGTTGCCTTTGGGTTTATTTCAATAATTCTTTTGAGTTATATTTTTGAAATTTCTGTTGTCTTTAGTTTAATTATTTTGTAGATTTCTTTTTCTTTGTAGATAAAGAATTCTCCTAATCCCTGTTTTCATCTCACACCCAACTCTGAAAGACCATGTGGGCTTCTAGCTGCAGATCAAATAGGCTTCTTCTACTTGTTTGTGTCCACAAAGCTCGCTAGGAAGAAAAAGGTAGCTTCTTGTCTCATTAGAGGATAATCAGACAAATGAATACAGTCTTATAATGGGATGGTCATTTTTTCCCAACTTTTGGTGAGACTGCAAAATGAATCCTTTCAATACTTCCTTTTCCATATCCAACTTTGCTCTGACAGTAATACTTGAATCCTAGAAGTGTGAGCATGTGTAGAGTTCAAAGGAAAACTCCTGCATCAGAAGAAAGTTCCTTTTCATCATTTTATATTATATTATATTTTACACACATAGCTGAGTAGACTAACATCACCAATGACGTCTTAGATACTAACCTACAAAAGAGACTATCTAACAAAGAAATCTAACTGGTCAATTACTCATTCAATATTAACACTACAGAAGGTGATAGAGGACCTCAGTTATTTGCTCAACTTTAAGACTTCAATGCTTCCAGCTGTAGGTTCATTTTTACTGTCTTGAAACCCTTACTGTGTTTTACTTGGGGTCATATTTTCTATCTGTGAGAAGGGAGGTGTTTCTCTCTACCAAGTCAATACTGTTTAGAACAAAAAATAAAATATTCTTAGCCTATACCCCCTACATCAGTTATTGTTTTTATCTGAACCAAATAGAAGTGCAAAGAATGAACATGTTTGCAAATAAATGTTTTGTCAGACAGTACATTCAAGGTCAGCTCTTTCCTTCTATCTCGTTTCATTCAGTCACCTCATTCTCTTAAAGTCTCCTAACTTGACTATATCCTCTCCACGTTTTCCACTTGCATGCTTATTATAAAAAATAATAGAAGAATCATAATTTACCCCAATTTTAATAAAAAGAAAAAAGTATGTATTTTTCAAATTCGTTAAAGAGTTGAATATCTTCCAAAATAACAAACTCTCACCAATATGCAAATGCCCATTTAACTGAATATGGAGAAAGTGATTTTTTTTTTGTAGTTCAGTTTGCATAACTATGGTTTAGCAACTAATTTTAAGGCAGGTTGCAAAAATTTATTCAAACTTATTGCACCAATAGTTTCATAGAGAGGGATTATAAATCAAAGTTGGCATTGTGCATTATGGCACAAATTGTAGAAACTTGAAAACAATACATTGTGTTTTAATTTGCACCAAGTATACTCTACTAATGAGAGGCTGTGCCAGCTCACAGGAACAATCAATCAAGGTAGTGCTTGGTGATGGTGTTTCTACTCTCCCTGAACTCAGAGGGTCCACCTCACAGCACACTTTCCATATCAGCTGTAGCCTCCTTTTAGGTCCCTTAAAGCAAATGGCTTGGTGCTTTGTTTGTTTTAAAAATGCCAGAGCTTAGATTGGAACTCACCTAGTTCTGAAGTGATGCTTCTCAGCCTCCTGAGCCCCTGATGATGCTGACCCTGACCTTCAATGCCTCCTATTTATTTCAGTGACCTGAAACAAATTTATTATTCTCAGTCAGTGAGGACTGTGGTTAAAGACATTTAAGATAAAGCCTTTAGTTTGGGGATTGGGATTACTGTTTTGAAATTTTAAAAAGGGAAACAGTAGATATTTTGCGCTTTTTCCTTGTTTAATGATGAATTGAACTCTTTATTAATAATTAAACAAAAAATTAGTTATTGTTATACTCCTCTTCATACTGGTTTTATTTCAGATTCCAATATAATGTTTTCAAAAGTGCCTCATGTTAGTGTTAGGATTTCTGTAAATGTCACAGGGTTATCTCTGCCACGGCATAAAGAACACAAATGTATTAGAAAAAAAAAAAAAACGTTTTAAAATTGCAGCATAGCAGACTGCAACATCACATTAGTGAAATTTATTACGTCATGATCATGATTATCATTCTCAATGGATCCTAAGGATATAATATTAAATTTTCAGCTACTGATTATATTAAAGAATGGTTAATAAAAACTACTGGTTCATGCAGAAAATTTCAGCTTCCCCGAATTGACTGAATAGTTACAGTGATCCAAGAATTTTATTAGAAGAGATAAAAGAAAGAGAAGGAAGAAAGAAATGGAAAAAAGAATTAAGAAACTACTGTTTTCTAAAACAATAGATATAGTTCAGGTTGCCAACTATTTCATTGATATTGAAAGACTTTTTATCCACCCAGTTTTTGTTAATTTAACCCGAAGTTGGCCTGCCTCAAGGTTTCAGGAATGACTACATTCTAAAGGATTCCTTTTGGGCAATATGTGTTTCTTTGTTTGTATCAGGCAATTTTTTGACTTTTCTCTCAATGGGCCTTACCCAGATCGAAATCCAGGCTACATTAAACTATCAATGTCAAGTAAGCATTTACTTGGATATGTTCATTTAACTCTTAATAATTTATGATTATTTAGTAATTGGTCTTTGGAAAAATAATGTTATGTTTTGGTCTTAAAGAATTAAAAAGACAAACTCACCTGCTTGCTTTTGTTGTAGCATAATTGTGTATTTACAAATATATGCAAGCAAAGAAAACAAAGGCAATATTAGAATTTTCATTATTCATAGCATTTTAAAAAATCAGAATATTTCTGTATCCCTTTATAGAAATCAATTAGCATATTTGCGGTGCTGAAGCCTCAAGGGGCATTCCTTTTTCATAGACTAGCTCCTCCTGGGATTGCGTTCAAACACTACAGTTAAGAACAGAACGTTGTAGATTCTTTTTGCCCAAGAGTTTAATATTTTAACACAGCCATTTACTTACAATTTTTTTCCTGTTTTTAAAGCATTTCTGTTTTAGATTAACTGATCATTTGTCATAAATATTTATTACTTTGTATCTGCCATTCTGGAAGTGCGCCTTTTGGAGAGAGGAAAAAAAAAAAAAAAAAAGAGTTCCAGTCAGTAGGAAGGAAGTCTTGATCCAGCTGCCACACCACCCGAAACTGTTTTAGAGATCAGGTGTCAAAACTAAAATTGGAAGTAAAATGTTAGTTTCCCATAGAATGGCAGGTTCTTTCCTCCCAGAAAATTGCTTTCATTTTCCTTCTTCAAATAATAAGACATGAAATATATTCTTTTCAAATTGACATTTCTTCAGATTTACTTAAAGTTAGAAAACTGAGAACTTCATCTCATGAAACAGATGACAATCAGCTCTTTCTTCATTTGGAGGGCAGACTCAAAAGTGGCTTTGTCTCTAGATAGAGGGCTTAGAACATGTCTTGGGATGGAGGATCTTATTATTTTTAAATTATCATACACTAAATGCTGACATAATGTGTTTACTATCTTCATTGCCATCATTCTTGAATATTAATCTAAGTGATTCCTGCAAGGAAGTGTGGCTTCTCAAATAGTTAGTGTACACCATTATTGTCTTTTTTTCTGTGATATTTCTAAAATCTTATAATCTGAATGAATGGCTTTGAATTTTCTTTGTTCTTATTCATAAAACATTAGTAAACAGTGTTTCAGTGTCACTTTTTAGGAGAAAATAAGATACCAGGTAAAGGAACTAGCATTTTGCCAAATACAAAGTAGGTATTTATTATCTTCAGATTTTGCTTTTAATATGCTGGCTTGTAGTTCATCACCATGTGAGGTAAAGATGCAGATGGCAGTGTTGGATAAGTTTACATAAATATTTATTTGCTTAGGAAATAAGAAGGACACATTAACATGTTTTAAATGTTAAACGATCAGTGGATCTTTTACTAGCTTCTAGGTGAAACTTATGGCTTTACAATATGGAAGTTTCAAACACTGAAAAGTATGGAGCAGCAATACTGATATTAATTCACTTTTTAAAATTCCATATTAATATCAAGCATGAAAATAGAATTGGCTGAACACTGTTTAATACTGCTTTGTGGGCAGATGATAAAAAATTCAAAGTACCTGGTTTTTGCCAGAGAAAAAAAGAAAATTAACACTTGTAGGTGTCTGTTCCTCTTACTCATTCAGTATTAGTTCCTTGGATATTCAAGAAAGTACAACATACTCCATAACTTATCCCCATATCAATTAATTTATTTCATTGCATAAGAATTGATTCACATCAATAATTTGTTCATCACCAAAGTTTCATTGGCTTAGAAAGTTCCAAATGGACAGGATAGAGTAAAGATAGTAAAGACTGCTGAGAACCTGACACCTATGTTTGCTCATTTTGTTCTGATTCCAAGTAAGACAAGTGTATATATAAAACATTTTTATTATCTATGTTTGTTATTGATTCTGTCTTCATATCTAAGTCTGGAATAGGGACATGTATGTGAAGAGAGAAGAGCATTCATTTCTTAGAGTTTGGTGAGCATACATAGACAAAATCAAATTTATTTACGTAGCACTAGGTTTGGTTGACATGGTTCACTCCATGCTGGTCAACAGAACTTTGTACATTTATGTAACAACCACAGCAAGAAATTCTTTCATCAGTAGTTACTGAGCAGCCATTCCTTCTAATAAGAAACATATGTGACCATCAGTAAGAAGACATTTCAAAGTAGTGTCTCCTGATATTCTAGTTCATGGAAAACCTTCAATTTTTGTTGCTAAGAACAATATGAATCCTTCTTGCATTACATCCCCCTCCCTAAGTACACAATATATCCCGAAAGATATTAACTAATCATAAGTTATAATTGAATCTTATTTTGTGAAATTTCAATTTTTGGCATTGTCATTTATTAAATTACTTTTAATAAAGCATATTTAAGCTACATGGTCGTTATAGACCTATATAGGCATTCATGCTTATAATTTAAAGCAACTGAAATCAAGTATGAATGAATTCATCATTTTGATAAATGCACGTAACTTTTATCTGAATGCTGGTTAAATATAAAGCAGATGTGTTAGGGCAACAGATTCATTTTTACCTCCAGATAACTACTCAGCAATTCCTTTCTGTTTCTGCTACTGTATTTAAGAACTGCTAATTCTTCCACTTCTTATCTTTTAGGAAATAAATGATGTGGATGTCCAGGAACTTGTCAGAAGGTCCATTGGAAGGTTAACAATTATTCGGCAGACATTTCCAGTCCCCCAGAATACAAGTCAGCGCTGTTTCCGTGGCAACCATCGAATCTCTTCAACATTGTGTGATCCCAAGGATCCCTTCGCACAGAATATGGAGGTGTGTTCTAAAGGGCGGAGTGTTTCCCAGGGAGCATCTTTAGGGGACATCGCTGAGTGACACTAGACAGGAATGACATGCGTTATTGTTCTTGGGCACATTCCTTCCCTTGGCGTCTAAGTGCCTTTGACAGGGAGTGCAAAAAGCCATTGTCTTTTATCCCTTTGATCCTATTGTTGAAAATAATGCTCACTTTCTTAATAAAAATGCAATAAGTAAATCTTACTTCTTTTTTAGTAAGAAGATACAGGGCATTTCCTGGAGTGCGGATTGTGATTGACACCCAAGGCTGCACTTCAAAGTATTAAGTGAATAGAATTGCTTAACTTCCATGGTATAAAATAATAGATTTATATTCTCTATTAAAAGAATCTCTAGATTAAAGAACTTCAACTTTAAAAACAGAGAGAAAAAAGAGGGAAAGAAAGAAAGGAAGAAAGAAAGCTTATTTAAAATTCAGAAAGTGGAGTGGTGTTATGTGCCCATATCCAACAAGAGACACTGGCATCTTCACCATCCAAAATACAGAAAGAATTTCAAATTAAATACAAATTCCTGAAATGAAGACTAGAGAGCACCAAGTTCTCGAAATTACTCAGTGAGCCGACCTTTATACAACTCACTCCGGAGCCTATTTTCTTTTTGAAGGAAAATTCTATCAGATATTTTTCTCTTGTAGTGGAGATCTCAATCTGTCGATTGGAAGCAGGTATTAGAGAAAGTAGGCACTGGCAGCAGGGGCTCTGGAAAAGTTTTCCAGCAAAAGACAGGAGGAAGAAAGAAGCATTTTGACACATTTCCTTACAAGTGGTCAGTTGAGGGCTTCCTCCTGATACAGTAGGGCTGTGCCAATATCTGAGACTATTATACAGTAGGGCTGTGCCAATATCTGAGACTATTTAAAGGATGATGTTAGATTATTGTCAAAGATTAGTTACCATCAATTTTGCAAATTTACAAAATATCATATATTCAAGAAACATAATCTTTTAAAATTCTTAGTATAGAAAATCTTTTATTACCTAGAAGTGTTTGAATTATATGGAAATACAACCTTAGGAAAGTCAATCTATCTTCCATATCTTTCACAAGGCAATGTAAAACCAAATCTTTGAGAGCTAATCTCTCTCACATACACACCTTTCACTTATAGGTTATTTAGGAGATTGCTATTTACCTCATATTTATTGGTGTTAAACCTGTGGTTCCAGGATTGTTTGTTGCCTATCCCATTTGCTATTCCTTACTGGATTTTAAGAGAGTATAGCTTCAGCCTCTTCCATGTCAGCTGCTCTATAGCCTTAACATGCCCGTCTAAATGTTAATGCCACTTTTAGTTTTACATTTGTGATGAATTATTTGCATCATAACTGACTATGAGCATAATTGGTATGAAAATGGTAGGGAGAAAAACACAAATTAATTAATTTTAAAAATTATGGGACATTAAAAGATGTTCTTTTCTTGTATAAAGTTTTTTTCCCATGTATACCACTGTTCAGTCTTCCTTTCCTCCTCCCAGTCCCTCCCACTTCTTCCTCAAACTTCCCCCCATCCATTCCTCAACGAGGGCAAGGAGTTTCAAGTTGGGTCAGTTCCCTCTGGCATATCCATCTGAGGTAGGTCTAAGTCTCTCATCCCAGTATTAAGGCTGAGTCAGGTAACAGAAACTATAAACTACACTTAAGAAACATCATTGGCTGTCATGTGTGGAAAACAGAAAGCATTAAAGTGCAGATGCCTGACAGTATAACGCTTAGGTTAGTTAGCCACAGAACAAAAATCTTTCTGTCACTGTCCCCACGTTTATCAGATAGACAGGTTGTAGAGACCCTCCTCCCCATCTCACCCATTTCTTCATTTTCTTCCCAAATCCACAGATGAAAGAAGGCAAAATAGTTAAGGCATTTAATTAACTTACTACTTATATATGATAAAATTATATTAAATATTTGCTAGATGAAAAAGAAAGCTGACAAAACCTTTTTTTTTTTTTTGACGTTTGTTTTATGTTGTATTAAGTTTCTGGCCTGTCCTTTTCAGCCTAGCCCTGAGGTTCTGACCTGCTGTCCCATAGCCACACAGTCACACAGAGGCACACAGGTGCTTACATTTATTTTATGCTGATCAGCCTAGGGCCTAGGCATATAACTTGCTAACTCTTTACCCCAAGATCTGTATTCTGTTCACTATGCAGCTCAGTACGTTTTCTCAGAGCAGCATAGTTGTCCTCTGCATCTGCTGGCTTCTCTCAGGTGTCTCTGCTCTGCTCTGCTCTTCCTGTTCCCAGAGTTTTCCCACCCTGGTAGCCCCGCCCAAACTTCCTGTCTGCCTTCAGCCAATCACCATTTTTATTAAACCAGTAGGCAGAACAATTATTTACAATGTAACAGCATAATCCCACTACATTTCCCTTTTTTTCTTTTTAAAACAAGAACCCCAAATCTAATATCCTTTTTTTATTATCCATTTTATAGTCAACACTGTAAACAAACACAAACATCCATAATCCATTTTGGGGGGAATATGGGGATAGTTCTCTAGGATACTTCCTGCTGAATGGGGGTACTGGCAATCCCATGGGAACCCAAAGAAAAATTTAGGATTATGGAAAAGTTCTTAGTGGAGTAGTCTCTAAGGCTGGGTCATCTCAGCCAGTCTCTTTGAAGTTGTTTTGGATGCAGAGCTCAGAAGAAACTGTAATGGAGGTGCTCTGAAATGCTGAATCATCTAGACCATCCATTTCTATTGAAAAATTTTCAGGGGGTCTTCCTCCATCAAATTTTATTTTCATTAACCAGGAATAAATCTACAGCCTCTCATTTTCTGCAGAAATAAAAAGAAAACCTCTTCTCCAAAGTAGCATCTCTTTTGATTTCAATTTTAAAGTCAACTTATTTACAAAATATATAGGTTGAATTAATCCAACAACATTTATAATCAAATGTATTTTAGAAGCTTTAACTACTTCATTTTCAGTCAAAATACTTAAAGACAAGACAATAACATGCAATATTCAGATACTCTTTGTAATTCCCATTTTTATGTGGCTTTTTTTAAAACTCTATTTCCTTTTTAAGGCCTTTATCCTTTTCTCTCTCTCTCTCTTTTTTTCCCCAAGCCTGCATATATTTTAAAACATACTCTAAATCATTTAGAGTTTTTTAAAAATATGTCTTTACTGTATGTTTCTTATTTTTCATCTTTTTTTTTTTTGTTTCTGTCCACACCTTTAATCTGCCAAGGTCTGGCTAAGAATTAATTGGGTGACTGGCTGGTTCCACCCAACAGCTAGTCAAGCTTCATACAGTTTAGCTTTTTAACTAATTATCAGAAGCAATTACCACTCCATGGAATTTTAGGCTCCATATATCAACCAAGTAAAGCACTGTGTCTCCTGCTCATTAACCCATTTAAGTATTTGACAGAAGGGCCTCTTACAAGACTCACAAGTGTTTTGATCTAAGGGTGAATCAGGAAACCTCTCAAAAAAGCCAAGCTTCTGCTTGCCTCAAGCAAAGAGAACCAAGAAAACAATGCCACTAAGAAGCCATCTTTGACTCTGTTCCCTTTTTGTTCTCATTAACAGAAATCTTAAATGCAACATATACAGCTCCTTGCTTACATTGAGGCTAAAGAACTGCTCTTGTTTATTTTAAATTACATGCAGCAAACACAATTTTGTAATTTAATTCCTGACACCACTCAATCTCTTTATCATGGCCCACTAGAGAGATACAACTTGGAAGCTGCTTTTGGCTCCATTTCTGTGCTCTCAATTGCTTTTAAACTTTCTATGCCTTTATGTGGGTATATTTTTACCCACATTAGTGTGTCATTTGTAATATTAAGTTTCTGGCCTGCTTGGCCTGTGGTCCAGATGTGCAGTCCCACAGAAACACACAGATGCTTGTTTTAACTTTATGCTGATCAGCCTAGGGTCCAGGCATATAACTTGCTAACTTTTTAACCTTAACTAACCCATGACTCATATCCTGTTCAGCCATGCAGCTCGATACCTTTTCTCAGAACAGCATAGTTGTCCTCTGCTTCTTCTGTCTTCTCTGGCGTCTCTGCTCTGCTCTTCCTGTTCCCAGAGTTTTCTTAGTCTGGTAGCCCCGCCCACACTTCCTATCTGCCTTTAAAAAATGAAGACTTTCATTAAACCAGTAGGCGGGACAATTATTTACAATGTAACAACATAATCCCATTACAATTTTATTATTTTATTCTCTCATTCAATGCATCTGCAGTTTCTTCTCTCTTTTCTCCATGGGAAGATCTTCATAATTAAGTGTACAAATTCAGAGCTCTTGAGTTTAAAGCAATCCACTAAAAACAGAGGGCTTGGCACTTAGCCCTTCCTAGGTCTAAAGCTCTATCTCACTATAGTTAGAAAAAGCAACTTAATGGAACGATTCTTTGCATTAAATTCTCACTGGCTGATGGTGGAGTGCTTCTTAGGAAAAGAGGCCTACTCATTTCAGTTGTGTGAAGCAATGCAAGTGCAGGCGAGTGGAACCACACGGATTGACACTTATCTCAGCGTTCTGAAGTGTCCATTTAAAAGTAGGGCCGAGGAATATACAGGAGCAAACAGGGGCCAGGTGCTCACTAAAGCTAGAAATTGAATTCTACGTCATAGTGATCTATACTGAGGGAAGGCAAGGAGCCATGGGCCTGTGTGGTAGTCTCTTAGCTATTAGATTTTAAACATAGTTAGCAAGGGTAGACAGGTTTGCAAAGCATTGAAGACAAATCCCATAAGTCTTAAATTAGTAATCAAAAACTGAATAATCCAAGATTAGCTGAAGATGCAAAATAAATAACAATGGCAATGTGAACAATGGAGCAGGCTAGGAGAGGAGCAGTACTCCCTTAGTGGGAGGCTCTGTTAGATTAGGTGCTAATTGTGAGAGAAAAGAAGTCTATCTCCATTTTCCCAAGAAAAACCCGCCTTCCAGTTGATGGTGTCTGTGTGAATGCAGTTTAGAAACACAAAGCTGGCTTTGCACCGGCAATAGTCATTATAAAAAGTACTTCAGTGGGTTAGAAAACACAGAGGAATGGAGATTTTAACCGTATACCTTGATGCTTTAACAAGGCTTGCTAAATAAAGTACAGAGCACTCAGTAACTTTGCAGATGTGACCACAATATGACTATACTGTAATTTAGGAATAAATGGGAAGCTGTGGCAAGAGAATCCAAGTCTTAGAGATAGACTTATTACTACATTTTCAAAATAAAGGAGAACAGTTTTTGTAAGATTAGTATAGTAAATTTTATTAGTCTACAATACTAAGCATATTTATATAAGTCATGGAATATGTTAGTGAATGCTTTGTGTACTTTACACAGAAAAATAGGGCTTTCTTTAGAACAAGCAAGATCAAAATCAACCTTCTTGAATAGTTTTTTAATTTATTTACTATTTTGGAGGACTACCAGTGTAATTCGCTGCATATTAAGTTTATATAATGTTTGGTAATTTTCTTCAGAAATCTTGAGGAAAGACATTGAGTAGTGCAGCAAGGTGGATTCCACTCAGACACCATCAATCTTAAGGTTAAAATGCCAGTAAATCCTGTAAATAAAAAACGTTCACATGCTAAAATATGTTATCAAAGTTACTTTAAAAAGTTATAACGTTAAAGATTTTATAAAATTAAAATATTTCAAATATCTGTCAGCCAGACTATAATTTTCTCTAAGTCACTAAGTGAAATTGAACTACCTACATTTGTCTATCAAATCTGTAAGATTTGATCTACTCAGAATGTACTTTAAAAGAATTCTGGGGCACCGAGTACATCCTGTTTTCTCTACATTCTGCCACCAGCTGTTCTTATACTGTCAGTCTAAGAAGTGTGGAGTCAGAACCTTCAAGCTTGACTGGGCAAATGTCCTCTCCATGGTCATTCACAAGCTTCTGTCCTTCAGCTTAATTCTGCAAGTGTCAATCTCCACCTCATCAAAATCGTAAAAGACAAAAACCTATGAGAGAAAGATTAATAGCATTACATAATCAAGGTCAAAACTGTTAGTATTGACTTGTAATAATCCTTAAAGTTAAAATTCCATAGAAATAAAAAAGTTCCACAGCCAATTACATAAAATCTAGGTGGAAGAGCCGTGTCTGACAGCTGCTCAAAATCGTTACTTTGAAGGCAAATTCAATGTGATCACAGTGCAAGTCAAGTCTGCTGTGAACTGCTTTAATACAGTCTCGGACTCTGTGTCAAAAGCACTTTGCCAAGATCAAGAGAGAGATGTCTCCCACTCCTGTCTCCTAGGCAGCTCACATCTGCATTAAGGTGTCAGCTCTACTTGCTAAACTTTTTTTACAGAAAGGAGAAACAGACAAAGGAAGAGATGTGCCATGGCAAGCAGCCTAGAAACTGTACCCAGCAGTGATCAACAGAAGGGCAGAGGGTATTTCAGGGCATGTGGCAGATGGTTCCTGGAGGTTGGCTGGTGTCAGAGAACAAGTGTTGTGTCAGGAAAATTGTAGAGAAACCGTGAATCGGTTATGCGAGAATAGGCGCTGGTCTACAAGATTGTCAGAGGTGAAGTATGCTTGTGTTTTCAGTCATTTATGGGTAAGGCATGAACATGTGTGTAAAACTTGAAATCACCTTTTTAAAAGCTGAGAACAGCTTGGCATTATGGTGTAGGGGGAGTCAAAGACCTCATAAAGAAAGTGACCGTAGGTCAGTAGATGGTGTTAGTGAGAACTGATGAGACGTGGGAGAATGTGGACCTACTTGAGGAAGAAGAAATAGAGTAAGAGAACTAACAGGCCAGAGAAGTTCAGCACATGTTTCTGGCCCAGCAGTTTGCAATGTGGACATATGGAGAGAAGGGTTTGAAGACATGTCAGCATCAACGCATTTGCCTTTATGATGAGCATAGCTACTCAGAAAACATGGCTTAGGTATGAAAAAATATTGTCCGACTGAAGTATCAGATATGGAAAACCCTTCCAAAACCTCATGTCTTAACTTCTGCTACCTCCACCTGACTTCCTTTTCCCTTTTGTTTCATACTTCTACTTATTTTAAAAATTATTATTGAAAGCCAAGTATGTTCTGGGCCGTTTGATGAGTCAAAGGGAGATTTTAAAAATAAGAAAACAAAAGTACAGAAGAGAAAGGACATATAGCACGTATCTCCGTTCACAACTTCAGGAAAAACTTAGCCCCACAGCAATTTTTAACAGAAGGGTAAACTGAGTGTTCTCAGAGCCACAAAAAGGACGATGCTGTGGTGCTTCCGTGGAGAAGTCATTGTCTCCAGGAGAGGACATGGCACATCCTGTCTCAGTAGATGGCCCTTATCACACGTACAGGATAGTGGTCCTGGTTAAACACAATGAAGGAGAGAAGGGACAAATATGGGACAGGTAGTCTGGGGGAGTCAGAGGATGGGGAGTCAGGGTGGGAAGAGGAAGTAAGAATGTGGACGCACTAAAGGGACCAGGTGTGTATTACGTTCCTTTATGAGTCTGTCATGGAATAAATTACTTTTTTGAGAATTGCCTACATCATCAGCCAGAATGAAGGGCTATCAGGGAAGGAATCTCCTACACTGTAACTTTTGAACAGAATGTGAAAGAAGTTAACTATTCAGAAACAGAAAAGGCACCCAAAAGTAATCAGTCAGGCCATCTCACATAAACACTGAAAGCAAAGGGAGAGACAAAAATAGATGAAGATGGAGGAAGCAGGTGTGAAGAGGGGCTGATAAGTAGGTGTGAAGAGCAGTCCAGGACAGGCTGGGAGGCAGGTGTGAACAGGACAGGATGGGAGGCAGGGGTGAATAGTCCAGGACAGGCTGGGAGGCAGGGGTGAACAGTCCAGGACAGGCTTGGAGGCAGGGGTGAATAGTCCAGCACAGGCTGGGAGGCAGGTGTGAACAGTCCAGGACAGGTTGGGAGGCAGGGGTGAATAGTCCAGGACAGGCTGGGAGGCAGGGGTGAACAGTCCAGCACAGGCTGGGAGGCAGGGGTGAATAGTCCAGGACAGGCTGGGAGGCAGGGGTGAACAGTCCAGGACAGGTTGGGAGGCAGGGGTGAACAGTCCAAGACAGGTTGGGAGGCAGGGGTGAACAGTCCAGCACAGGCTGGGAGGCAGGGGTGAATAGTCCAGGACAGGCTGGGAGGCAGGGGTGAACAGTCCAGGACAGGTTGGGAGGCAGGGGTGAACAGTCCAGGACATTATGGGAGGCAGGTGTAAGCAGTGACTCCAGGAAGGCTGGAAGGGGCACATCATTGAAGGTCATTTTGAGGAATCCGCCAAAAGATTTCCATGGGTTATTGAGTACGACCCTCTCATTTTTCATGTCTTTAATGTTTTCCTATTGGTTCCTTGCAATGTTCTCACATAAATTTGGATTTGTAGGCTATTTCTAGCTGCAGATCTCATACCTCATTTTCCTCCAATAATCACCTCTGTGGGATGGCAGTAACAACAACCCACCCTAATATTTCCTTATAAGAAATACTTCAGTCTCACAGAATTCAGCATTTTCCATAGCTCTTCAAAGAAATACACACATTTACTAGTGTGACTTCTATAAAGTCACACATACAATGATGTAGAACAACGACAGATGATTTAAGATCCTCTGAGATATGAAAGGAAACCCATAAGGCATTATTGGGACATTCTGTCTAACGGCTATGCATAGCACCTAACTCTATTTATCCAAATGGTTGGATGTCTGCGGCATCCTGTAATGTGCAGGGACGACACTGTGAATTTTGTTCCTGATTAATTACAATCACTGGCAATCCATGTAGCCTCTCCTTCAGAAAAAAACAACAAACAAACAAACAAAAAAACTGTGATGATGTGACATTCAAAAGCAGAGAAAGCAGGAGTACTTCAGGGTGAAATGAGTTTCTATCTTTCTTGCTCAGTTTTGTTTTATATCAAGTTCTCCTTCTGAGAGTCAATAATGTAACATTTGGTAGCTTTCATTGACTTCTTACCTCTTTTTATGTTCATTCTTCCCAAATAATTTCTAATCTCTTTTTAAATACTACACAGCTTTGGTTATTAATTGATAGTGCGGGTCCTCGTCATAGCAAGAGTTATTTAAAGATCGCAATAGATCTTGGGGGAAATTCAGCTACAGTTCAGTTATTGATCAGAGTAGAAAGACGTGGTTACTGTGGACAAAACAGGAACAGCACATACGCACAGACTACAGACTGGTTCATGGCATGTGTCCTGAAAGTGCATCGGAGTATCAATTTATTAGTACAGCATTTTGAATGCATCCAGACATTCTGAGGTTTGTGAATACTTCTGCCAACTGTCCATGTTACAGACACCTCCACAAGCACAGAAAAGTGACTGTTTCTCTCTTTGGGTTCTATGACATTCATGTGAGATCAGAGTTGATGAAACATCAAGTTGATTCCATATGAATAATCAAATGTAGAAATGACATGTTGAGAGAATTTATTATGCAGCGACCCTTGCAACATGAACCTCTTGAATGTCTGCCTCGTCAGAAAGGAATGGAGGCTTCTAATGAATGAAGGATTTTTTCATTTTATTAATATTTTTATATAAAAAATGTCTTTTTTATCCATGTACCCTCCTGCTCACCTTCCCTTCCCTCCTCCCAATCTCTCTCAGTCAACCTTGGCCCCGCCCCTTCTCATCCACCCATCCTCTCCCCAAGAAGGGCCAAGAAGACCCTAGGTGGGTCAGCCCAGCGCAGCACAGAGACTGACAATGGCCTTTCCTCTGTCCGTCTTTTTTAATTTTCTCTTTTATACCCAAGTTATCTGGGAGAGTAATTGAGGCATACAATCAGATAGACCTATTCTCAGTGCCAAAACAGCCACAGGAATAAGAAGAGAAGTTTTCCGCCTGGTAGGTAACTCAGTGAAGCAAGCAGGGACGGCGTGAGAGAGCTGCTGAGCTGTCTCCTCTCCATGTGGATGGCTGGAGTAGAGGGTCTGAATAACACTGTCTAATGTTTTTCCAGATTTCTAACCTTTACATCTATGACACGGTGCTTCTGCTTGCAAATGCTTTCCATAAGAAGCTGGAGGACCGGAAGTGGCATAGCATGGCGAGCTTGTCCTGTATCAGAAAGAACTCAAAGCCCTGGCAGGGAGGGCGGTCCATGCTGGAGACTATAAAGAAGGTAACTATCCACGTGCAACACTGCTCTGCTCTGCACTGTCAGGCAAAGCTGCCTGAGAAGGATCTGCAACCCGGTAACTTTCAGAAGTTTGTTTTCTTTTCAACTGATACTGCTGTGAACTCTGACCAGAAAATGGAGAAATGCAGTATTTATAAAAAGGCAAAGCTATTATAAAGTGGAGGTCTTATTGATAAGATCAGTTATGTAAGAACTGGAGGCTTTGAAATTGAAGCTGTCATGGTTGTGCCTTTAGGGTAAAGAAACAGGGTTTTTGTTTGGATTTTAGTATTAAAAAGCCTCCCCCAAATTGTTTCTTTGTTCTTTGATTTATTGACTCCACCATCAGCTGAAGTGCCTCACAATCGATTCCATGGTGTCTCCATTGAGTAACATAAGATAAACCACTGGATGTGAGGATTTTTATCCTCTAGTAAAGACATAATCCCTAAACAGTTAATGTTGCTACACTGTGAGCTATATTAGGTACCAATTTTCTCCTCCTCCTCCTCCTCCTCCTCCTCCTCCTCCTCCTCCTCCTCCTCCTCCTCCTCCTCCTCCTCTTCCTCCTCTTCCTCCTCCTCTACGGTCAGTGTGTGGTCTGCCCGGGTGGGGGGTGGGTGGCCTGCTTGAGTTTAGCTGCCTGCTCCAGCCCCAGAAGGCAGCTTAGACCATTCATCTCGCCTCAGTGCTATAAGCACTCTACAGCTGATGAGCCCCTTTGTCATGTCGTCCTTGCTGACATTCTCCGTTTATCTTGCACAGCTTCTTTGATTTAAAACGAAATGATTAATAAAACAAACAAATTTCTCCGGTACCCTTTACACAAGGAGACAGCTGTGAGGTTTATGTTGTTTACCTTACCCATCCGTTTTCTTCCCGCATATGTTTGCCTTCCTCCCCTGAAACAAAAAAAGAAGAAGAAGAAACGGCTATTTATTTGAAATACGCACACATTTAGAGAAGAAAGAAAAATGACTTAAAAAATTCAACACGGGGTCTAAAATGGATGCAAAAAGTACAGGAAGTAAAGGAAGGAGACCCTTCAAAGGAAGAAGAGGCACCGTTTCCTCTTTACAAAGAATCACTTTGCTGAGAAATCAGGCTATCAACCAAAGCACTAAAGAATTAGATGTGTTCAACACACTGGCAGAGGAACATTTTTTTTCTCTCTTTTGGTTGAAAATGAATAAAGCAAATAGAAATTAAGGTGTTGCCAAAATATCTTGGCGTTATCTCTGCAGAAAGCTGGCAGATGTGACACCAAGAGAGGTTGTTGAACATGAGACTGATCTGCCAATTTATTAATTCATGATTTGAAAAAAGCACCGGTGCCTACATCTATCTGTTCTTCTGAGGCTTTCTCACAAAGCACTGTGGCCTAGGGGGTTGCTTAGAAGACACTTATTTAGTGGGATTAGCGGTAGAAAGGAAAGAGCCACCATAACATGTGCCTGTTGCATGTGAACCAGTTTGAGTCATTCTATTTAAATGTTGGGAATGGTGAATCTGCATACACCTAAACACCATGAGGGTGTGTTGGACTCATATAGCAACTTGGAAGAGCAACGCGGCTGTGAGCAGATCCACCATACTCAGCCAGTGGACAGGGAGTAGGTAAACCTGTTCAGTCGCTGAGAACTGGGCTAAAGAATATTGTCACTCACAGAGACAATGGAGCCAGAGACATTCCCCATTAGCATTAAATATGCAGGTGTAGTATTAGCAGCCTGTGCAGATGTGGAGCCAAAGGGGAAAGGAGAGGCAGAGTCTAACAAGAAAAGAGCCGTGTGCATCACAAATGAGTTCTGAACTTTTATTTTGATGTTAATATTTCAGTAATAACATTTGTAATCATAATCAAACACAGTACATCTATGTTAAGGGCATGCTATATACACTTTGCACAGGTGTACAATATTAACTCATTTTTTTATAAAGCACACAGAGTACTGATAAATACACCAATGAGCTTCAGGACCTGAATTAGCTGTATTCCCAATGCCAGGATGAAGCAAAGGTTTTGGAGGCTGATATGGCTGATAGCATGAGAAATGTCCAGGGAAATGGCAGGATGCCATTCTCAGACACACCTGTTGCAGCTCTGAAATCTATTGCTGGAAATGGTAGTATAATATTACAAGTAAGAGATGGTTAACAATAGAAGTAAAGGAAGAACTCCACTCTCCCCCAAACTATAAATTTATAGCATCACAGCCAGTATCATTGTTGTCCACACAATTTTTGAATATGATCTTTAAAAGAGATTTAAAATTTTAAATACTGAGCTTTATATAATATAGCATTATATTTTCCACTTTTACAAGAATTCTGAAATATTTAGACTCTTCCATTTTTCCATTGAACTTGGTCCTAAATATATCCATAATGTCTTGTATATATTTTTATGTAAGAATATGTGTATATGTATGCCATATTCATGTACATATATATGTTTATATGTGGACCTTTGTATGTGTGCACATTGTGTGTATGTATGTGTATCTGTGTTTTGTAAGTATATGTGTATGAGTTATATATATATATATATATATATATATATATATGTATATGAGTATATATGCATGCTGTACATATGTATTGTTTGCATATGTATATGTATGTTTCTATGTAAGTATATTACACATGGATGTGTATTTGTGTGTGCTATATATGTGTGTTGCTGTATGTGTATACGCACAGATGCTATGATGAATGGGACATGCATTCCAGATAAAAAGGTTTCTGATGTTGAATCTCCTTTTCACTGATCTGATAACTTCAAAATTACTTCCTCTGTATTTTTCAAATACATGTGGATATTACTTGCAAATAAATTTAATGTTATTATTTTCTTTTCTCAAAGCATCTTAAAATTTTCCTAGCCTAACTGCATTCATTTTCACCTCTAAATGTACCCTTTATATGATAAACATTATATTACAAAATTTTGACGTGAATTAGTTATATCAAGGTTACTATTTGAAAAGATAATTTTGTGAAGTGAAAGATCCTTTGATTTTAAAAACTTAAAATTTTAATTTTTACTGATAACAATTTCAGAGTGATGAGGTAAAAATAACATTAAGTTAACCCATTTAATCATCTTATTCTAACTTACATAATAATGTCAATCTAATCAAATTTCTCCAATTTTAAGCTGTAGATAACTAAGCCTCAGAAAAAGTTAATGATTTACTAAGGATTATGAGGATTATTAGCTTTATATACCAGGTTTCTTGACTGAAATTTTTGTATCATTTATATTATTTTAACCCTTTCCTTGCTCATGCCAGTAATGCTTGAAGACTCAAGCAAAAGACATTTGGCTAAAGAAACTCATACACCTTACAGTGATGAGAATAGCAATTTGTGCTATTCTAAATATCATATCTAAATTTCCATTAAGGTTTCTGCAGTCTTTACCATGAGACCCCATGTTTAATTGCAACGTGTATATGTTTAGATAGAAAGAGGCCTGACATACACTAAATTTGTTGTTTCATAAGAGATAATGAGCTTTTGAATATGTTCAAAACAGTATGTAAAATCAGTAGTTATTGACCAGATATGGAAAGTTGTAGAAGATATTCACTGACCGACAATAAACCCAAGAACCATGGCTAAAAGACTTCTTTAGAATGTTTAGAAATCATTGTAAATAAGCAGAATGTATCAGCTCTGTCAGATAACAAAACTGTGTCATGCCCATGAGCAAAAAAGGATAGTCTATGCTTATCTGTAGAATTCTCCACTCCTTAAATGGTAACTGTGCCTATTATATTTTTATTTTTGACATTCTTGATAAGTCATGTACACCTCTCATTCCCCTCCATAACTCCCACTGTATCCCTTTCAACACGCCTTCCTCTCTTTTCTGTGTCTTCTTTTTGTTGTAATAGTTTTGATAACCCATTAAGTACAGTTAACTATGCCCATATACACTTGAGTGTGGAATCCTTCACTCAAGCATGGGAAACCTACAAGAGGGAATACCCACACACACAAACATTCTTCCCTTCAACAGCTAGCAACTCTCAATTGCTCCTTAGTAAGGGGTGGGACCTGGAAAGCCATCCCCTCAATTTATGCTGAAATTTGAGCTGGCTTGATATTATGCAAATTTCATGCAGACATACACAGCTTCTGTGAAGTAATTAATGTGATAACCATATCTTTTGTGGAATATAGCATTAAACAGTACTTCTCCCCATGCTCAGGTAGGAAGAGGAATTGCTAAACATGCCCCATTTAGGGCTGATCACTCAGTCTCTTATTATCAGCACTTTGGCTAAATATGTTTCTGTGCAATGACAGCTACTCCACTACAAAAAGAAGCTTCTCTGACAAAGTTTGAGAGAAGTACATGTTATGGACATAAACATAAATATCTATAGGTAATTTGACAATATGACCATTTAGCAAAATAACAATAGCAGGTTCTATCCTAGGATCTATGACAGCCCTATGACAGCCTTAGCCATGGGTTTCGGACTTTAATTACAGTAGAAGGCATGAGATACTATCTTATTGAACAGGCCTTACATGTAATGAGAAAGTGATTACTTACTTTATAGCAATCATGCCACTACTGCACCAATAGAGAGATCTTACCTGGCTGTGTAATAGTATAGGAAACGCCGTCACGCACTGGGTGAGATTATCAATTTCCTTTTTCTCCCAGAAGCTCACATAGAACCTATGAAAGCCAGTCAGCAGAGAAGTTTGCCATTTGGTTTGAAATTTATTTCTCAGTGTCCTGAAAAGGTGTAGTATTTCAGCAATATGGTCTTACCGTGGTTCATAGCAAAGGATAGGAGCAATAACCCATTTTGTTTTAGGTGACTTCTGTGGTCTTGCCATTGATAAAACTAATAGGGAAGTGTCCTATGCTTGCCATTGTGTTTATCACTTAATAACCAATATCAGATGGGAGCATTGCCTACCTATGTAGGGTAATTCTGTTCAAACTTGTTTTAAGGTTTACTTTGAAATGATCATACTCATTAGTGCCTTCTGGTAAAGCTTGAATTTTTAGTTTTAGTTAACTCAATAATACCCTATATTCTCCTCCCTCGTCCACAATTAATGCTGTAGCTTCTGGAACCCACCACCCCTTCTTCATTCATACCACATGCATGTGCAACCCATGCTGTCATGTTTTCAGTGGGTTGTGAGAGAGCCACCATGTGGCTTTTCATATCTTCTTCCTTAGAGCTAGCCATCTCCTCTCTTCCCAACTTCCCTATCATCCATAATTCTTTCCTGATTGAGCTTTTCTATCCCCAGTATTATATACCTCTATTTCTGTTTTAATTGAAATCTATTAATCCTCACTTACATATCATCTCCACCTAGGGGCTATTTCTGACTTGTAATTGTGCTTCAAATTAAACAAACATAGACTAGACATACGGAAGACAACATGCAGCACTTTTCCTGGGTCTGACTTACTTCTCTAAGTACAACTTTTTTTTTTTTCCCCTGTATCTACTTAACTGCAAAATTCATAGTACCAAATCTTTTCTACTGTTACACAAAAGTTTAGAGCTTAGTACTGAATATTGGTAGTACAAAGTGCTGTTCTCTAAGACCTATGAAGGAACCCAGACGTATTGGAAACAGGATACTGTAGACTCATAAAGAGGAGTGTGCTGTGTTACAGAGCATACTCATGCTTCATGAGAAGGTCATGCCATTTCTGCCAACACACACAGCAATAGAGCTGAATATCTTTACGGTTCCTGGTTTGCTTCTTTTTCTACTTCTTGTGATAATTCTATGCCTAATTGTCACTAAAGATATAGAATGGCACAATCCTTCTTCCCTTTCCTTCATCTTGAGATTCCTATAGACTGAGGCACATGTGTTGGCCCTTCAGCATCACCACTTGTGTGACCCATTTTCACTTCTTCTGGTTTCTTATATGTTGTCTCTTTACAGTACTTTAAGCAGACTTCTGTGTACAATTTAATTTCTATCACAGAGCTAGTGCCTATGGGACTTGACTTAAAATAGAAAATAATTAGAGAGAGTTTGAGGGACCCCATGGCATCTCCATAAAGGCCTAAAAAGTAACAAGCTGGACTATGTGGAGCTATGAGGAAAATGTTCCAGATGGTAAGACACTCTAGCTGACACCTCTACTGAAATCAATCATGTGTACAATGACAAAGGTTGATTAATTTTTCAGAATGCATAGATCACATGAAGAGAATTATCTGGTTTGAAAAGCAATTTACAAAAGGAACTTATTTTGTGGTTAAATAAAAGATGTAGATATATTTCAGATGTAATCAGACCCAAGTTTTAGTAAGAAATGCTTACAACTTTGTAAAAGAAAAAACAAAAAAAATCTACTAAAACTATTACAATAAAAATTATGATTACAAATAAAAATCACTAGCTATTATATAGATATTCTATATGAGTCAATTAAAATTCACTAGCTCCATAAGTACTTTCACATTGGCTTAATTGTTCAATTTCTTTTAAATACTTATATTAATTGCTTTTAATTTTTAATGTAGAAAAAATTAATGTTCTAGAGATTTCTGTGAGTACCAACATATTATCTAATATTGGCTTGTGCTGATAGTTAAAAGATATTTATTAAAACATGTTGAATTTTTACATAGTATGTTTTTGAATTGCAAATCATTAAGATGCCTTCAGCTCTTGAAGGTAATATATTTATTTGATAAGAACTGGCTAAGTACTGCCATATTTTATACTTTGAGATCACAGAATCAGGTTAAAAAATATTAAAAATAATTACAAGTGTGATCAGTTCTGTGTACAGAGAATGCCAGCTGCTCTCGAAATGTGTGACTGGAGGTTCTTCATATCATAGAATGTCATTTAAGATGAGGTGGTCGAAGTCAAGAAAGGAGGGGCAGAGTTCTAGGAATGTAAAAAAAGGAATGTTTCATAAAAGGCCAAGTGATGTTCTCAGCTTGGAGGGAAGAACTTGGGTAGATATAAACAGGATAACTTATCATACAGGAGGAGAAAATGATTACACTGGTCCTCCTTTACTGAGAGATAGAAAGAAAGCTTAAGAAAGGTTATAAATTACAATATACTTCCTTTAGCTCGAGGGGTAAGGTATTCCTTTTTATTACTACGTTTATGTTTTTGAGGTTACACTATAATTACAGTATGTCTCGCTTCCCTTCCCCTCAAGCCCTATGGTCTAACTTTCCTTGCTCTTATTCAAATACATGACCTCTTTTTACATTAATTGTTGTTACATTTATATATGTATACTTCCTGTACATATCTGCGTATTCCTAAATATAACTTGCTCAGTTTGTATAATGAAGCTCGTATGTACATTTTCAAGGCTGACCATTTGGTATTAGGTAACAAGGTGGCATGCTTTTCTCCATCTCCACCTTCCTCAGTAGTCCGTAGTTCTTCGTGTAGAAGGGAGTCCTACTTTCAGGTGTTCATTTTGTCATGTCTTGTGCTCTTATCCTTGTTCAGATCACATTTTGGCAGTCATGTTTGTAAGCCCTTATGCCTGACGCTTTCTCAGCAAGCTCCCTGATCCTGAGGCTGACGCCATCTTTCTTCCCTCTCCTCTGCAATGATCCCTGAGCTGTACTTGTGAGCATTGTTTTGTATACTGGGATCCGCACCCTGCATTTTGTGAGTTTCTGTAATGGTCTCCATCTTTATCAAAGAGACATTTCTATAGTGATGATGGATGAGGGCTATACATTCTGTGGATAAGTTAAATTCTGATTGTTGAAGAGACCATGTACTTCAGACACAGTGACCAGAAGACTTTGATACGAAAGTGATCTGAAATCCTCCTACCATAGGAGTAGTTTCATAGTTCTAGAAGTCACCATGCAAGTTTGCAAAGTAACCAACACTCCTACCGGGCGATGATGTCTGTGAACCACAGAGATACTAGCATGGAATGATATTCCTACAGGTTCCCTAGCCATAGCAAACAATACTCTGAACTGAAAACCTACTCAAGAAGAGATAAATCATTCTTGGCACTAAAAACTTGGCCAACTAACTAGGGTTGCTGAAGTTATGAATTGTGGAGGAAAACCTACAACTTTCTCTTAACTATAAGAGCATAATTTCTAATGGGATGAGGTATTTCTAGAGTGTCTTAAGAAGGGTGTCGATAACTCCAGATGCCCTGCAGATACTAGTGAAGGCGCCATTATGAAGCTCCGCTCATGAGGACATACCAGATACGCGAGCTCCAGTGAAGAGGCTAACTGGACCAGGCTATAAGCACTACGTGGATAAAGGCAGACATGACTGGCAAGTCTTCAGAGCACTGAGAAGAAATATGGAGAGTGAGAAACATAATGAGAAAGAGGAATCGTAGATGATTCTTAGGCTTATGCCGTGGGCAAGATGATATATAGGTTATTTTGTTTGCAATCTTTCAAAATGTATATCCTCAGAGAAATAGAAACATATTAGGTTTTGATGTAAAGACAATCTATCATTGAGATTGTACATATGTGAAGAAGGGAAGGAAAATTTAGGAAGACATTTATACATGAACACTACTTGAACTGTAAAATACTTTTTCACAAAGACACAAACTTTGCCATGGAAGTTTCCAAAAATGCTATTTATGGACCAGAAAGATTGCCCGGTGGGGAAGGCGCATGCCATAAAAGCATGAATACCTGAGTTTAGATCCCCAGAACTCACATTACAAGCCAAACATGGTGATTTTCTTCTGTAGTTAAATTCTTGAGAGGCAAAGAAAAAAGATTAGTAGGGCTTGCTTTTCAGTCAGTGTAGCAAAGTTGCAGGAGATAGACTGAGGAAGACTCAGCACAATGTGCTCCGTTTGCACAAGCAGGGGCCAGACTGTGTGTGTTTGTGTATGGATGGACACACATAAGCAAATATTATATATTACTTTAGAAAAAGACTCTCTGTAGTAGTGGGGTTTTTTGGTCCCAGGCAGCAAGAGGCCCAGACCCACAGACCTGCTGCCCGAGACCCCTTAGCAGCCCGCCGCCACCATTCAGGCCCCCAGAGATGACTCAGACGCTTATATTAACTTTATACTGTTTGGCCTATGGCTCCAGCACATTGCTAGCTAGCTCTTACATCTTAAATCAACCCATTTCTATTAATCTGTCTGCCACGTGGCCCGTGGCTCACCTGTGTTCCTTACGTGTTGCTCCTTTGGCAGCTTGCTCGATCTGCCTGACTCTGCCCTGTTTCTCCTACCTATGCTCTGATTTCTTCTCCTACTTTTTCTATGGTACCTGTCATGGCCCAAAACAGCTCCTTTATTTAAAGATTGAGATTCACAGCATACAGAAAGGCATTCCCACATCAACTCTCAGAATTCATCAATGAACATTTCAACTTCAGTAGTTTACTTATAAAGCAGGTTTTAATTTTAATTTAATTTGGCTCAAATACTTATATTTTAATATACATATACCTTATGAGACAATAGTATACATGCATAGTTTAGAGAGAAAAATTGAAAGAATAGGGACCTTTTTCAGTTTGAGCTCCTCAGTGAATGAGCTGAGTTGTTCCCTTTAAGGCACAGAGAGCATCACCTGTTTACTGTGAATGAATTAACTGACTTATGTGTCTACTTTGAAACTCCCACAGAATTCTTGTTTATCCATGCATTACTGTCTGAATTTCGATCACTGTTGCTATGATAAAAATACAATGACCAAAGCAACATGGGGAGCAGAGGGTTTATTTGATTTACAGTTCCATATCACCGCTCATCACTGAAAAAGTGAGGACAAGACCCTTAAACAGGGCGGAAAGCTGGAGGCAGAAGCTGATAGATGGTCATGAAGGAGTGCTACCTACTGGCTTGCTCTTCATGGCATACTCAGCCTGCTTTCTTATAGAACCCAGGACTACCAACCCAGGGGTGGCACCACTCATAGTGGGCTGGGCGCTCCCATAAAAATCGCTAGTTAAGAAATTAATTTTTCCAGCTAACCTACAGCCCAATCTTATAAGGACATTTTATCACTTGAAGCTCCCTTCCTCTCTGATGGTTTTAGCTTGCGTCATGTTAACATAAAACTGTCCAGCAATAGAGGAAATATAATGGTTTCCTTCTGTTGGGAATTTTTAAGCTCATAAACAAACCACTGTAGTCAATCTGAGTAATCGATTGTTAAATCTCCTTTCGCCCATTTTTTTTTTCTCAGCCACAGATTAACAAGAGACTTAGGTCTATTTAGAAATTTATTATCCAATTTGTTATTCAAATTTTGTCATACATGTTTCTCAAGTTTTGATTCTTACTTTTTAGTTTCCTTTCCTGTTTACTTTTCTCTATTTGTTGCTATGATATTTTTATGTTATATGTGTAAGATAAAACCCAAACTGGCATATTTCGTATTTTTTAAGATTCCTCCAGCAGCAGTTCTGACAATCAGTGTAAAAGACACATAGGATGATACCGCAATGTTTGAATTATCAATAACCCATTAGCTTAGGTAATTTAGAACCTGCTGTATCACAATGAAATTTATAAATACAACCGTGCATACACAAAGATAATGACCATTTATTACCCCCAGCCAGAGTGCTTTGCCAAGCTCTATTTTCAAGGTTAATCAGAAGATACATGAAAAACAACTCAAAAGCCCAGGACTATTTTAAAACAATAATAAAAAAAAAAAATCAGGTTAAATCTGGCTTAGATAACAAATATGTTGTTTAAAGGGCTTATTTGCTTAGAATGTTGACCTCTTGAGCATCCTAGATATCTTCCTGAGGGCAGAATACTCTCATTATGCATGTCAAAAGCTCATTAATGATATAGCAGAAAGAAGATAGATTACAAAGTCAAAAAGGTGAGTTAGGTAAGGCTGCAGCAAGCTAAGTGCACATCTTCTGATTTATGGATTTTGTACTTCTTTTCTGTAAATGCATTTAGTCACACAGTGGAAGCTGCTCTCCCTGCAGAGGAGGACAGGGCCCTGCACAACCATATCGTTCTGATGGGGGTAGGGAGGGGGGATAAGAGAGTAAGAGATTGACTGGATGTTTAAAACTTCCTGGTGCTAGAATTTTCCATCGGGCACTCAGAAGGACAGAACACTTCCCTCCTGTATTCTAGATGCGAGGCAATAAGCTAACAATCTCATGGAGTTAGGAGATATTGTTGAGGAAGGTTGAGAACAAACACCTCTTGTTCCTTTGAGACAGGGTCTCACTATGCAGCCTCGATTGAACTAGAACTCACTCTGCAGACCATGCTGGCCTCTAAATCACAGAGTTCCGACTGCCTTTGCCTTCCAGGTACTGGCATAAAAGCTATGTGCCCCTAGTCCTGGCAACAAAATCTCTTATCAGGAAGATTCTGTGAACCAGTGGGATATCTTTGCCACCAAGCCCAATGACCTGAGTTCAATTTCTGGGACTCACATTGTAGAAGGGAACTGGCTCTTGCGAGTTACCCATTGGCATCCAAATATGCAGTATGGCATGTGCCCTGTCCCAGGGAATAAATGTTAGTTTCTTTAAAAAATTTAGCATGATTTAGTTGAAACTTATATATAATGATGTATTCTGTATTCATACATATGTTTCCAATGTGGGGAGGCCAGTGGTAATGAAATCTACTGCACTTACTCTTTATTTAAAATAGCAAGGGGTATTGATGTTTCTTAGTATGAATACAGACCTAAATTGAGGTATAAAATTGAATCAAACCAATTTAATGTATCCTCTATGTAAATACAGAAGTAAGAAAGGGGCAGGCAAATAATAGAGGATCTGAAAAGCATATTTCACAGCTTCTCAGACCATTCTTCCCACACAGGATCCATAATTCTATTTCCAAGGACTCCTGACATCTGCGTGTGGCCTTTACAAAAATAAACAAAAACACACTTGTGCTGCACACACATGCACACACAGAGTCATCTAAATGAATGAATCTTAAAAGCCCAATAATCTTTAGTTGACAAGAAGACAATATTAAATCTGCATTTTATAGAATTAGAATATTTCTGGGAATAGAGCTGGAAAATCACTGGCCTGATGGTGTTACAATAGTATCTGAGCTCTCAACACAGGATGTATTCCTCTGCATTACTTACATGTCTGGTTTAGGACTAGCACTAAAATAGCTCTCATATAAGTGCTTTATCATTCATTTAAGAGATATAGAAATTGAGACAGAGACATTTAAGCTAATTGATTAGTTTCTGCACAGCTGTTATATTCCTATGTCACTGGCGAAGTCCTGACTTGTTACTGTTAGACCACAGGCATATTAAATTCAATGAGTTCATCCTTGATACAACTAGATAATTTTAAATTCTTGTTTGGAACAATAAAGTACTAATAAATAAATGGGTTTTGTTAGCTATACTGATATAAAAATGAAATAGGCTAGCTATTGCAATTCATAAAAAAGCTTGGAAACATTGAGTCAACAACAGTTTTCTGAACTTCTTTTATGAAGTTAGCATTCGGTGAGTGTCTGGAAGTCACAGATAAAGTGTAAGATTGAGCAGACAGTCAAAACTAGCCAAGAAGGACTAAAATGGCATTACAGGTTTAAGAGAAGTGTTACATGCTTAGATATCACCACCAAAGAGGTGGTAACTACAGTGGTTCACAAGCTGAGGTGATTTGTTGTCAAAATAAATGCCATTACACAGCCACATTTTACCTAGAGTGTACACTAATTGTGAAGTGACTGTGAACATTACAGGGAGTTTAAAATTCTAGGTACTGTAAAAGTGGATAGACCAAAATGAGAAATAAGCAAGAGGCAGATATGACCCACATGGCCATCTGTACAAGAAGTGAACATCTGCCATGTTCAATGAACAATGAAGTCTAGAAATCCCTAGAGTTTTAATATCAGCAAAACCAGCTGAAGGCATAAACCATTTTCAAGTTCAAATTACTTTTGCTTATATAAATTTATAATCTATCATATTTATTAAATGTATTTCATATTATTGAAAAATATAAAATTGTACACATTGAGGGGGTACCATATGATATTATGAGATATATTTATAGATTTACATGTGTTGTTTAATATATAAATCAGACTAACACCATATTTCTCATGAAATAAGTCAAAATTCTTTGTTCTTTTGTAAATATAGTAAATTATTGTTATGGTTTAAAAATAAATTTACAAGAAGAAAATAAACCTCTAACATTTTAAATAAATAGTAAATTTGAAAATTACTAGATATAATTTTAAATTAAATTTGAAAAGAATTATCTCCACAGTAGTTTTTTGGGGGTTTCCTGGAGCTTGACACATGGGTGTGTCACAAAGTATGGGTGCCGTATCTTCACTGTGAAATTGAGTCCCAGCTCTAACTAGTGCTATTTAGAGCAGTCACTAGCTCTTAGGGCATAAATCATTTTTGTGGCAAGTTGACAAGACTGAATTAAATCACTTCCAAGGTGACAATAGATAGACAATAGGATATGTTGTATGTATACTAAGATTAGTCTGTTAATAAGCATATTTTTGAAATTGTATTTTGTAAATGGAAATAGGGTGTTTACAGCTTTCCCCCCCTTCATTATTAATTGTTTGCTTTTTCTGAACTTTTAAGTAATTGCCTATTTCCCTCATTTAGGGTGGAGTTAATGGATTGACGGGAGAGCTAGAATTTGGAGAAAATGGAGGTAACCCCAATGTGCACTTCGAAATCCTTGGAACCAACTATGGAGAAGAACTTGGCAGAGGTGTCCGTAAAGTAAGCCTAGATTGTTACAATTTTTTGTCTCCAAATTATTGTGCTTTTGCCATCTAATTTTCTGCAGTGTGACTGTAGTATCATTAAAGTGCATGTATTCCAAAAGAGAATGCAGTCAGGAATTAGAAATGAGGACACTTACTAGACAGTGGGTCAGGGACTTAAAATATTCTGAATACACAAGAAGTATGAAACAATAGTAAGATTCATACTTTAGAAGAATATCAAAGGCCATGCATTTAATGGAAGCAGAGACAGGTGCATCTCTGTGAGTTCAAGGCCAGCATGTCTACAGGGTGAGTTCCAAGTCAGCCAGGACCACACAGAAAATCCCTGTCTTGAAAAACCAATAATAATAATAATAATAATAATAATAATAATAATAATAATAATAATAATAATAATAATAAATAATAATAATAAAATACAGGAAAAATTAGCACAGAACTTGCCCAAGGAAATGGTATCACATTTCACCCACTATAATAGTACTTTTATAAAAAGCTAAATTCAATATTTAGACAAAACCTAGCTGTTTGGTTTTTAGTTTATAACATCCAACAAATCAGAATAAGTGTTTAGATGAGTTTAATATGATACTATTGGAGGTCAGTATATAAGGTGAAATTATAGTAGAAGTTTGTGTGTTGCCTGTAGTCAAGAGATTATTCTTACAGGAAATGATCCTTCATACAGTGTGCTGATCATAAAATGAGGCAGATAAACACCAATAAAGGATGTTTGACAGAACTCCACGACTTTTTCTCTTGTCAAGAGAAATACAAAAGTCCTTGGAGAACTGACTTTTTTGTACCGTAAACTTTCCATTTTCACACGATGTAGGGGAAACTAATGGTGAGTTTTCATACAGAACTCATAACTCTAATGGTCTTGGTGTGTGAGGGTGACTGTGTTCAGAATGTCTGATCTGGACAAGCTTCTTTCCTTTTCCTTTTGTTTGTCTATGTCAGACAAACAGTCAACTTAGGAGTTGTTATTACTTAAAATAACTCCCCATTAAATTTGTGCTGTATCTTGATGCACTTTAATCTCTGTTTGCTAGTGAAGAATTAAAACATATAGAAAATGACATAAAACAGAATATTATAATGAATTATTTAAAATGAAACCTTTGTGCCGTGATCAAGAAGAAAAGCAGGAAATAGAAGCCCCATCAAGTGCTCCGTCTACTGCAAGCTTGATCACAGTAGTGGCACCATTAGTCTGCATTCAATGTGACCCCTGGGTTATATTTCAAATTACTTTATCACCTTATGAAGTAAAGTTTGTCGGTTTTCACACTTGCATTGAGTCTCACATATGATCTTCCTGAGCCTAGAATTCTATCTTGTTTATCTTATTCATCCTGCTGGAGCATGTAGTAGAAATTCATTAATCTATTGTTACCTTTTTCCTATTATATGAATGTGCCAGAATTTATTACACGGTTTCCATTTTAGACTGGTGTCAGTAACACAGTTTCAATGTTCTATGTATATTTATTGGCATATACTGTTGTACTTGTGTTTAAGTTTTTGGTACATGGAAGAGTAGAATTACAATACATGAACACATGCCTTAGACATCACTGGATAGTATCAAACCCCTTTATTGGAATGTTCCAATTTTCTCTTTATCAGGATAAAGTTAACCTCTTGCTGTCATATGACCCAACCACATTCTGATTTGTCAGACTTCTAAGCATCTGTTAATTTCCCTGTCTTTATGGTCTCAGTTTAAACTTTCTGACTATAAAACATTCTGCTTCTTATTTTTGGCACCTCACAATTCTTTTTACTTCGTGTCCTTTCCAAGTTTTTTTTTTTTTTCCCTTGTCTGTTTGTTATCTCTTTGGGAAGATAGAGATGTTATTTGTTTTGTTTTAGAAATGATACTCAGAAATATACAGAGATACATATGAACACACAAAGGATTTGTCCTTTACTGCTTAATTAAATTGCAAGAAATCCTTTCATCTCTGTGGGCTTGATTTTCGTAACAGTCTTACTGTACTTAAATTTTCTTTTGTTATGAATATTTTTCTATGGTTGTTGATGTTAATCTTATTCAAAAATAATTCCCTATTCTAGTCCTGTATCAGTCAGATATCTTGCAAAGGTTTGTACAGTTCTGCCTTTATGCCCAGGCCTTTTGACTTCCTATGGTTTTTTTTTTTTTTTTGAATATGTGAAATAAGAAAAAATAAAATTCTATTCTTTAAGTGTTTTATGTTTGCAGGTGTTTTAGATACCAGTTAAATGCAATCTCCTCACAATATTAAGTGTGTTATGCACTTTAATAATTGTATTTACCAGTGTGATTTCCTCCTAGATGGAATTATAGGACATTTTTGTAACCTGGAACATACCCTCATTCTCATTTCCATTCTTATGACAGATATATTATGCTTAATCTGAAAGTTTATATATATAGAAATTAACAATGTGATACATAATCACTTGTACCTTCTCTCCTTAATGTAGCTTATGATATATCCTTAATATCATTCGGAAATAGTTTGGGAATTCATTTGAAACCTTGTCACTTAATTTATATTGTATGACTGTGACTAGAAATTTTATATTTTAAATATCTTTTTTTGTTTATTGCTAATCTATTAAAACCACACTCAGAGTTTGATTAAATTTTACATATACCTTCTTGTTCAGCTTTTTAATTCTTAAATCATTTGTAGATTCCTGTTCACTTTCTCCAGATTGTCCTACCATCTGCATTTAATAATACTTCGTAACTTCTTTTGTAGTTTTACAACTATTACTTTTTTCTTGTGTTGGGATACTTGGGACCTCAGATAAATGATGACTGGATATAATAATAGAAACTTTTGAATTATTTTCAACATATTGCTATAAAATTTATTTTTATTTTTTAGCCTTATTTGGGTTAATGAAACCTTACTTATTTCTAGAATACAGTAATTTCATAGTGAATGTAAACATACATTTACATTGATGTAAATCATATTTGCCTTCTTATCATCTTATCTGTCAATGTTACATTGATGCTTATGATTTGGGTTTTCTGAAATTATCCTTTCAATGGATTTCTATACTGAGTATCAGCTGACCTAAGCTACATCTATTAGTATTAGTAAGTGAACATTCCAGAGCCGTGAACAGTGCATAAATACATTCATCAGTTGTTAGTGAAAAACGAATCTCAGTAAATGGCAATGCCAGGTATTTAAAGCTTGGAAATAGAAAAAAAAATGAAAGGTGAAAGGTAACATGTTCGTGCAGAAACAAAACATCTTTGAGAAGATGTAGAGGAACATATTTAGAATTTAAATAAAGTAAGCATATTTGAATACTAAGAAATAACGCTGTTTAAGAGAGAGAGTTGAAGATTGAGCAAGACAGTGTTGAGTAATGATTGACTTCAAGTACAAAGACAAAGGGAGAGAACTGAATGCAGAAGTATCCAGTAATATTGACCTTATGGGCCCTGAGAGTGTTCTCCAGGAAACCAAAAGAAGGCGTGAGGAGATAAGCGAGTCCATGTGCAGTTCCTGGTGTCAGGGAATTAAGGCTGTAGTTATCAAGTGTCATATCTTTTGCTGGAGAAATGGGAGGCTAGATTGCCTACTAAGAGGAGAAAGTAGTAGAGTGTCAAAGACATTGGAGATTGTAGAGCTGGAGGCCGAAGGGGCAAGCAGTAGAAAGAGAAAAAATTGCCAAGCAGGGTTGCCATCACATGTAAGGTTAAAAACACTCTACTGTAGCAGTAATCCTGGTTGTATTTATCAGTGGCCCTCAGCAGGCTGGAAGAGTTTCATCAATGCACCCTGGATTTTCAGGTTACTATCATTTATTTTATTTTTATTTTTGTAGCAATGCACTAAAGCAAGTGAGGTTAAAGACAATGGTAAGATATGATTGCAATGACAAGGTTTGATACCTACTCTGTACTTAGAGTAGGAGATAGATAGTTTCAGCAACAGAAGCAAAGTAGGGCTACATTGTCTCCTTCCTGGGAATATCTCAAGCCTCTACCATAACCTGAGTGAAATAGAGGAGTCTCTGAATTAGAAAACTGCTTGGGCAGAGGATATCTAGACTAAGGATCTTTCGGGGTGAATGGATGCATGTGTTTGTGAAGAAGGAAGAAGAGGGTTTCCAGCCTCACTCAACCTGGAAGTCCTGTGTGGTCCATGTTTTGAGGTCAGTGTAGTTAGTCACTTCAACTTGCTCTGAATTCAGTCGGTGCGCATTATCTAGCATTAAGGAAACAATGACCCACCTTGGGACTTCTTGCCCATTCAGGGGAGGAGATGGGTAGATGGGAAGGGTGGAGACTGAAAGCTGACTGGGAGGGACTGGGAGGAGGGAAGGGAGGGGAGCAGGGGGATACATATATAAAAAAAGACATTTTTAAATAAAAGAAATTAAAATTCAAAATTCAAAAAAGAAACAATGATCCATACTCATCATTGCATCTTCTTCAAGATATCAGAAAGCTACCAGAGCCAATCAGATCTCTACACTTTACCTTCTTCCTAGAGAGCCTCCTACAGCAAATATTAAATACATGAATTACAAAAGGTAGCTAAATTTTTTTTAAATAAACTTTTAACTCTAAGGTTTATACTGTTGACACTCTCAAAAAGTCCATGAGTCCAGATGTGCTGACACACATCTGTAACTGCAGCACTCTGAAGACCGGGGAAAGACTCAAAAATTTTAGGATAGCATCAGCTCAGTAAAGAGATCCTGGCCCCAAAATATCTTTTCTCCTTGTTTAAAAAAAAACAAAAACAAAAAAAAAACAAAAAAAAGTTTTAAACATTCTTGATTTTCATTTTTTTTTTTACTTTAAAAGTTTGTATATTCATTTGTGTGGTGTGTCTGTACATATGTATGTATGTATATTTCACCCTGGTCACCATTTGTCATTTGTTTATAGATTTCATTTTTTTTTTCTACCAAACTACTGAATTCATACATTCTACATCTAGCTTTTTAAAGATCACAATGAATTAGTTTAGTTCAGTTTAATGTGTGGAACAGTTCCTTCATACACTGACATAGTCAATGATGCCTTCCAAAAAACTAGAACTGAGATATACTAGGTATTGGTCCAGAATTTAGGTTCCAGTCACTGTTCATCTGTTCACGTCTCAAGAAGAGTAAGTGGCTTTCTAACTGAGGAGCTGTCAAGCTGTCAGTGTTTGTTGTGATGCCAGTGACTGAATGTGCATGATGCCCACATCTTATTGCCTCCAGTAGGGACCCTGTCAGATTTCATGGACCAGGCAGAGTGTGTCTGTTAGGATATGACTACAGTTTCACAATCCTGTTGGATCAGTCTGTGCCACATTGGCATTGTGTGAATGAAGACTCCGTACTCCTGAGTTTGTTGAGCATATGAGAAGGATGAATTATCTCTGCCAGAGAGCTGTCTAATTTTGTATTTTCTATGTTTTTTTCTTGGTTACATACCTTACTAATATTTAATTCAGACTATTCACAGTGCACTGTGTATCCTTGAGGAAAAAAAAAAAAAAAAGAAGTGAAAATCAAAGCCAGTTTTGAGGTCGTCAAGGTTGTCTGGTGCTGATTCTGTGGGCATGCTGCCTCGCTGCCTCATCTCCATCCAGAATTTCCAACCGGATAATTGTAGCAGTAACATTGCATCAAAAACCTAAAACTAAGTTTACAACAGAACTATATGAAAAGAAAGGATTATGCTGAATAAGAACAGAAAGAATCAATGTGCCTTTCCTTAGCAGAGGAAATTCCACTGCAGCTCTTTTTGTCTCAATATTGTTTTGTTTCATTTGCCAGCACCACCCACGTTTTCTAGTGAAGGACTGAGTTCCAGAATTAACATGTAATACTCTGACCTTAAGGTCTTCGAACTTAATCACAAGAGGTAAATAAGGTCAGGAAAAGTGGATTAAAGCTGGCTCCGCAGCCAATCTTATCCAGACAGTAATGCTTAGAGCAGTGTTTCTCAACCTTCCTAATGCTGTGACCCTTTAATACAGTTCCTCATGTTGTGCTGACTTCGACCATAAAATTATTTTTGTTGCTATTCATAACTGTAATTTTGCTACTATCATGAATTATACTGTAAATATCTGAAATGCAACTTCAAAGAGGTTAGGACCCACAGGTTGAGAGTTGTAGGCTTAAAAGCGCTGTCAAGATGTCTATATTTTGTTTTCACATGGGCAGCTGCAATGATGTGGCCAAGGTTCTGAGCTCTTAAGGTACAGTGACTTCTCTGAAAGATGTGGAATCCTTACATCCTCCTACACTAAAGTCACGCATAGAAGAATCATAGTTTTTCTTTATTTGCAAAGCTCATTCTTCAAAAAAAACAAAGACCACCATATATACCATATAAGTTACTGCTGGTCCATTTGTAATTAACTAACATCTTTTACTGTCTTGTATTCAGCAAGATGAAAGAAGAAACACCATGCCTTCAAATGAAATGGCTAAGGATAAAACATTTCTCTGGAATTCTTCAGCAGAGGGTGTTCTGATGCCTGACGATCTAAGCAGCACCTTCCTTTCCATATAATCCATTCTTTATGATTCCTTTTAGCAAGCCAATGTTTATATATATATATATACATACATACATACATACATACATATGCATATATAATTAAAGTCCTTGTTTAGAGTGTCACCTTTTCCATCACAATGATACTTTTTGAGGTCAGAATATCTTTTGCCTGCTGCATTGCCCAGGTATGTCACACAGTAGGTGTTATAATACCCAGTGAAAGTGCTAATAAATATTTATGCATTTAAACATCAGAATCCAAAAGCTGATTGTCAACCATGCTTTTTTTTTTTAATCAAGTGAAGTTTAACAAGTAAATTCACATAAATTAGTTGTAAATGCACCGCACTGTCAGGTGAGTGTGTGACTACATTATTTCCATCTTTACATCTCTAACACCCACCAGAGTTAGATACTGGGTCATCAAAAATAGAAATGATTTTGTCTTTGCAGTGTATAAGTGCTTTTTAGGTAGCTTAGACTCATTATGGGTAGTTCAGAAAGGTGCAGAGCCTTTGCTGTCATGCATGTCTATGTTAAAGTTCTGATTCACTGACTGTGTAGCACTTAGGACTTGTATATACAAAATAAGCATAAATTCTAAGTCAGTAATATATCATTTGTCTCTAGTGATTATAGTAAAGTTCAAGGGAAATTATGTTTTCAGATTATATAGTGAGAGATATTTTTAAATGTCTTCTTAACAATAGACACTTCTGAGTTTCAAAGCAATCCAGTTGCTGTTCCAACAAGAAAGTGGCATGTGAAGTGGAGAAAATGATTTCACTTTAGGTGTGATGTGGAGAAAATTGAATACAATATCACAGTGATAAAATGCAGTATTTTGTTTTCTCTAATGTCTCTTCGGACTCAAGAATTCTTCAAGTCCATTAATCAAGCTCAAAAGTCATAATTGAAAAATGTATTATGTATCACTTTTTTATTTATTGTTTGTTTGTGCGTGTGTGTATGTGTGTGTGTGTGTGTGTGTGTGTGTGTGTGTGTGTGTGTGTTTGCTGAAGATCAAATCCAGCACCTTGTGCAGGCTAGGCAGGAGCTCTGTCACTGAAATGTATCTCCACACTTTAATGTTTTATTTGAAAAACAAATTTATGTCTTGGAAAATGTTGTAAACCCAGTAGCCTCTTTTTATGCCATCATCTTTTATGTATAATTTATAATCACAATAAATTTGGTTTTATCAGCTTTTATTAGGATAATCCTTCAAAAATATTTTGTATCGCAAAATCATGTGACTTCCAGGAAGACTCATATTTTATGAAATTTTTAGAGTGTGTTAGATTGTAAAGAGATTGATCACAGGAGTCACCTGTGAAGAAGAAAGTCTCACTGTCTTTGAAGTACACCCTACAGGCATATCTTTTCTGCTTCTAAGATGTTCCATGGGCCATAGCTGGAGGGTAGACATCATAGCTACCTGTGCAGATTTCTAGGTCGGCCCCAGCTTATCTAGAAGAGTTAGTTGCACTTGCACTGAGATCACTACTACAGTAGTCTGTTTTTCTGTAGATAACACATACTGCCTTTTGAAGAGAGAGAGGAGACCATCACTTATGGAGGTTGGGTTGATCGTGATCCCTTCATAACACAGCAGAGATGCCCAACAGAGATGGATGGATTCCAGCACCAGGCTTTAAAAGACACTTTTGTCTCTGAAAGAACTACAAAATCTAGAAAGTTTGCTTAATGTAATGGATCAACTTTGTATGGGATGTCTGGATGGTTGACAAATATTATCCTGAGTGTCACTCTTAAATCATTTGTAAAGAAACTAAGTACGTTAGGATGAGTAAAAGACCACCTTCACCCAGGGGAGAGGAAATCAACTAGTCTTTTGAGCCTCAAATTGAACAGAAAGGCAGAGGAAGAGTAAATTTTAACCATGTTCAACCCTACATGCATCCCTCAGGCAAGTACTGCTCATTCTGACATTTCTGACTCCAGTTGAGAATTATACAGTCTTAGCTTGGGGGCCTTCAACTAAAAATAGGAACCAGGCCAACACCTTACCTCTCCTGTTTCTCAGGCTTTTGAGTTTAGATGAACACTATACAATCTACTATCAGTTCTCTGGCTTTCAGATGGCTGATCATGGAACTTCTTCACATCCATAATCGAATGAGCAAATCCATATATATATATATATATATATATATATATATATATATATATATATATATATATATATATATATATGTGTGTGTGTGTATATATATACATACATATATTATTTTTATATGCATGGATAATTTGTCTGCATATATATCTGTGCACTATATGTGTGCCTAGTGCCTCCAGATTCCAGAAGAAAATGTAAATACCTTGTGAGTGAAATTGCAGACAGCTGTTAGCCCCTATGTGGGTGCTGGGAATAGACCTGAATCCCCTTGAACAACATCAAGTGCTCTTATCTAAGCCATCTCTAGTCTCATTGTATTTTGCATACATTGTAATTTCTGTATGGAAAAACACAATTAATATATATGGTATATATTATCTTACTAATTGATGGAAATAAACTATTACAAGGGGCTGGTAGAGATGGCTCAGCAGCTTAGAGCACTTGCTGCTCTTGCACAGACCTAAGTTCAATTTCAGTACCCACGTATGGCTCACGACCATCCACAACTTCAGTTCTAAGATTTGTTAAAGATATTTATCTATTTGTTTATTTGTTTATTATGTATACATTGTTCTGCCTACATGCCAGAAGAGGGCACCAGATCTAATTATAAATGATTGTGAGCCACCATGTGGTTGCTGGGAATTGAACTCAGGACCTCTGAAGAGCAGCCAGTGCTCTTAATCTCTGAGCATCTCTCTAGTCCCAGTTCTAAGATTTTAAACACCTCTTCTAACCTCCTGGTGCAGCGAGCATCAAACACGTATGTAGTACACACATTTACACACAGGTAGAACATCCATACAGATAAAATAAAATATAAGTACATAAAATTTTTAAGAAAAAAATTATTGGAAGACAAATAGCTGCTATTGCACTGCATAAGGCAAGACATGTTGCACTCATACAGAGCTTCAAAAGTTCTTTCAACATTTCTGGTCAATGTGCCAAGTGTTTGTTAAACTGGGTTCAATATGAAAAGAGATAAATACAGAAAAGGAAAGACTTAATTTCCTTTTATTTCATTAATCACACCCAGATTGGAAGAAAGTCATCTCCTTATTCCAGACTTGGGAACACACACACACATAACCAATAAATCTCCATGCAGTTGAAATTCCCACGTGTAACATGATGTACTTACATTCCAGTAAAGCTCTGTATTCTTAGCATTGGTCATAAACTGTAACCACTGTACAGAACTCCTTATGTGAGAAAACCAGACTATGAATCTGTAAAGGTTCAAGGCATTCTCATTCAGGCCTTGCCCTTGTTTTGGATGAGTCTGTAAGTGCCAGATGTAGAAGCTTATTTCAAAGAGGGAGCATGAATCTATGGTAGCTAAGAAGTGCCAGAAATCAAAGCACTTTCCACCCATAAGCTCTTAGCAGACCAATGTATTACATTTTTGGCATTTACAGTGTGCTAGGTTCAATAGACACACAGTCTCAGGGGATGTTCGTTCTCCCTCAGACTCCCAGCATTTTCACCCTCTGAATTACTCTGGACTCTGCCCTGATACTAAGCATATATTTCTTATTCTTTCAGGCTTATCAAGTTTCCTTAAGGGAGTTATAAATTCTCAGTTTATAAGGCTGGATTGTATGCAGTATTCAGTCCTGGGCACAGAATTTGACAGCATTTACCGGTAGAGCTTGGTGACCCATTGGTTCAGGGTAAGAGTGGCATCTGCCATTCAAAGTAACAGTATGTCTGTACTGACAATGGTGCAGGCTATAATCATGGTTTCTAGAAACATCAGCCTGACTGCTTTTTTCAGTAATTTTATCATTTCTAATCAGTATATCTAACCCACAGTAGCTAATATGACACTATTAATACTTGAATCTTAATTAAGATGTTATATGACAACTGAGAAATGATTGATATTTGTTCTTCCAGTCTTGCTAGACATTACCCTATTAAGAAATTGTTTTCAGAATTTAGGGTGACTTAAATGTATATTCTTTTCTTACTTTTGTTGATTCTTTGTGGGTTTGAATCCATGCATTTCAATCCCATGTATCTCCCTGTCCCCTTGCCTCCACCTTCTACACTTGCAACTTCCCCAAAACAAAATCAAATTCAAAACAACAACAAAAAACAAGGAACAAAAACAAGAAGTATCTTCTGGTGGAAACTGTAGTGTGATCTAGTGAGTCACAGAGTTATAAAGCATTATCAGAAGCATTATATGATTTCTCATGCTAATATCACCTTGCATTCATAGATAATTCTGAAGGACTATTTTCTTAGTGGGAATAGAGGTCATTTTATTGACACCCATATATTATCTACAACATGAGACTATGCAGTCTACCATGTTATTAAAAGCAGGACCAAGATATTTAAATATTTGCAGTTCTATCCAGCAAATATTTCAGATTTTAAAGTTGAAAATGGCTTTATAATTATGACAATTTTATTAATTCTTAATTTTATTTTTCATTATTGTGTGTGTCTGTGTATAATATGAGTGTAAGCACTTATCAAATTTTTTTTATGAACTCCAAAAATTTCTAAAAGCCAGGATTTGAAAGTGATAGTTTCAAGGCAATAAATGTATTTATTACAAAGCAAAGTCTCCATATTAAGATCTCACAAATGTATCTATTATCTCCATTTATGTTAATGAGAAAACCCACGAAAACAAAACATAATATACAAGCAAAAGATCTGTAAGGAAAAAAAATCCAGGCAAAGTTTGTGAAACAAATAAACAAACCTTCAAAAATATCATAAAATAATTGTTTTTGTTAAACTACTGCTTGGCATGGAGCCTGCCATTAAGTGTGGCTCCTGTACCCAATGAGACTGCACTGGAGAAAACAAACCAATACTTGCACTGGGAGAAGTTAACAGTTGGGGATAGTTTCTGGGTTGGAAATGGATCCTCATATCTATTTCCCCTTTAAGCACTAGGATCGCATTAGGCCCCGATCTGAGCGGCCGTCTGTATTCTGCCTCAGTCTCTGTGAGTTCATATGTGTGACGGTACTATTATTCCTAGAAAGCTTGTTTCTTTGGTATTGTCCATCTTTACTGGTTCTTGCCATTTTCTACCTTTTTTTAAAAAAAAAAAAAAAAAAAAAAAAAGTAGAGTTCCCTGAGTGTCAAGGGAAGGGATTAGATGCAGACATCCCATTGAGAACTGAGTGTGCCAAAGTCAATAACATTCTGCACATTTTCCAGTTGTAGGTCTCTGTATTTGTTCCCATCTACTGCAAATAGAAGCTTCTCTGGTGATGGCTGAGGGAGATGCTAATTATGAGTACACTACCCTGTCATCCAGTCACTTTATTGCTAGATTTCTTTAGTTGAGTAGGAACGATCTATGTAGTGTCAGGTTCTTGACCACCAGGGAAGTGGATGCCATGTAATGGGTATGAATTTCAGTCATTGTGCCACAATTCTGCTACCACCTCTTGTAGGCAGGTCACCATTGAGCTAGTCAAGCATTCCTTAAATAATCTTACCAAGTTTCACTGAAGGCTGGTGCTGTTTAGAGCTACTTCCAGTATAAGCTAAAGATATTGCTTCAGTAATTGATAGCACTTTATCAATCATAGTGATTCAGATACAGTGAAGAGTCTTTAAATTCATTGGAAGTAATTTTGATTTTTAGATTTCAGTAAATATACTATTTTCAGAATTATTGAATTTTATTATTACAGCAAGACAGCATTTTTGAAGTTCTACTTAATAATCAAGAGTGAGAAGTGAATACTACTATAGCGAAATTCAACAAACAACTCAGATTAATGTGGACCAGGCTTTGAAATGTGTAATTAATAAGAGGAAGGCATCTGTCTGAATGTAATCATCATGAGTAAGTGATTGTATCCTCCTAATGAGAACGGTTCTCATCACTCAGATATTTCTGAAGTGTTGTTCAGTCAGACGCTGTGGAAGGTTATAAAATCCTGGAGTACCTGAATAAAAGCAGTTCTGTGCTTTAAATGGAAATATATTGTAAATGCTTTTCCCAAGAATTTTTTCTCTTTACTCTTTCAAGGTTGATTTAAATCATATCTTGGACTGAGAAGAGAAATCATTCAGTCCCAAGCCCAGACATTTCAGAGTGGCTGATTGTCGTCATTTGGAGCAATGACATGATTTGAATAAGTGCACTTCCATTAAGCAGAAGACAATTTTTGTTCAGGGCTGTGGAAAATTGTCATCCTCCTCCCTCTCATAGAGAACACATTGTATTAATGTATAATTTCCCTTGCAAAGAAAATTGTAAAGTGTACAATTATTTTTAGGAGAAACACAACATTTATAATATAAGGATGGATTCTCATCCTAAGTGACTCTTTGTGCAAAACCACAGAATAATTTCTATTTAACTTTCTTTGCTTTTCTGTGATTTTAGCAGTTTCTTATTTCTAGACATCATTCCTTTTCTGTTCAAATAGCAGTAGACAAATTACACAATTTTTACTGTACTTTGTATTTTATTATCTTATGGGGTAGACATGTACTTTAAAATACAAGAATGTGTCAAAATTTCTCTTAATCAGAAATTTTCTTGATTTACCCACTAACGCTAGAAGAAAACCAAAAACTAGAGACAAATAGCAAAATTTTGTGCGACACCTCTGCCATTCATGAGTAGAGTGGTGAGTTTGGAGGATTTAGTGTCTTGCCAGGGAAAACTTCAGTTGGTTAGAAGGATCAAAGCTCAACTCCTAGATAAAATGATGCCATCTCATTTGACTGCGTCTCCTTCACACAGTGATACACAAGTAAAGGTCTGTGTATTTTCTTTCTTTCCTTTAAGGTGCAGAATCCTTCTCCTGTGTGTGTGTGTGTGTGTGTGTGTGTGTGTGTTTAGTTTTATTACATTCATATATCATAATGAATATCATAATGAAGCAGGTACTTTGTATATGAGTTATGTTTACTGTGTGCCCTGACATGAAAGACATACAAACAAAATATCCTGATAATCCTTTAGTTCCTATGTCCTAACAGTATCCTAGCATAACATATAGATGACAAAATTCATTCAGATCCCCAGAAATTTATTTCATACTTTTGTGTTAGCATTATAATCTCATTAAGCATCTGATATGGAGAGAATGCCTACTTTTGAAATATGTAGAAAAACAAGAAATATGAATGCTACTAGGAAAGGTACAAGAGATTTACGGTTTTCTAATAACAAGTAGGAAGTGGAGGAAGCCCTTTCTGGATGCTGTAAAATGCAGATAACTGGTTTCCCCAAGCAATCTAAGCTCTGTCCTTAGAAGCATCAAAAACAGAAGTCACATTAAAGCTAAGAAGGATTCAAAGAGCTAACCACGGTTTTTCTGTCTGCCTTGCCTGGTTGTTGCAATTAGATCATTAAAAGCAAAGGATTCTGCAGCAGTGGCAGTGTGGCAGGTGTCTTTCAGTGAGGTGAAATAACACTGTGTTTGAGGAAGGCATCCACTAAGAAAAGAAAACCCATACTGTATTGATTAGTCACTTGATAATAGCTTGAAAGGGAGAGTAACATTAGGGAAGTGTTTAAACTACCCTAAGGTACATTGTACTAATTTTTAAAACATTGGGACTCAGTGGGTAGAAGGAATTTAAATCTGTAGTTGTAAACTGAAACGTGTTTTTTTTTCCTTGTCATCAATTAAGAATTCTATCAATAGTAACCATTTATCAAAAAAGATAATGTTAGAAATGTGTTATATGATAGCTATTTCTGTGTCATTATTTTGTATGACATTTTGCAGGTTATATCTGCTGAATTATATAACAAAATGACTTCTTATTGTTTTTCCTTTATTCCAAGTTATTTCTTTAGTAGGACAAACAAGACAGTATTTATTTTGCATTGCTAGAAAATGGATGAACAATATAAACAGTTGACTATTACTGATTTTTTACCTTTAGATGTAGAATGCATGCATTCACTAATATAGCTATATTACAATTAATTGCAAGTCATGCCACTAAATAGTATTTTTCTCATAAAAGCCTGTACTTCATGATCAAATATGATTGAGTGGTGATAGTCTTCACTGTATCAAAAGAACAACCAGTGGCCTCAGATATTTTAAGTCAATTGGACAGAGATAAAGGCAAAACTTTTCTATAATAGTAAGAAAATAAAATGTCCATGATAAAACCTTGCATATATTTTTAATAGACATTTAGGTGGAAAAGAAACAAAACTGAAAATTTTAGTTGACCAAAAGTCAAAGGAGAAAACAATGCTAGAGGTTTCCAAAATCATCGATGGTAGGTGATAAAGTAGATAGAAAAATCTGTATTATCTATCTATGTATTAACTAACAAAGAAATCAAAAACCTTTATGTTAAAAAGTAAATAATACTAATATTATTTTCATATGTTTAATGTAAAGCATACAGACCAAAAAGAAGAGGTAATGCTGTTTAATATATAAGAAAAAGAGCATGGTATACACAAGGCTTCGTCAGTAGCTGGTGGTATAATAGAAAAGTGGAGTGACTTATCTTGCCACTTGGGACCATAGACCATGACAACCTGCTCTGAGCTCAGAGCTGTCACTTCCAGACAACAGCTGTGCAAGTCACTTCAACCTATGGCTGACCACTCTGACTGTAACTGACCACTCTAGCTAGTGCATGCAATCATTTATCAGCTTCATTGTTTTCTTACCAGAATGTGAGTGTGGAGAATGAGGTATTAGTGAAAAGTCCAATAACAGCAGTCTACTGGAAGAAGCTGGCCCTGGCTCAAGAGTCTGGCTGAGAAGTGATATTTAGACTCTACCCTTAAGACCATGATGCCAGGAAAAATAAAATTTTACAGAATAAGAGGAAAGGTCCAAAATAGAAGATAGCTTATCTACTTCCTCCTTCCACCTTAAGCAGGTCTCAGTTACATTCTTAGGTTATAAATACTTGACCAACTAATGATATTTGACCAATTAATGATAATCTACATACAAAAAAACTAGTTAATTTGTTTTCACTAAAAACCCTGTATTCATCAGTAAGCAACAGAACTAATAGGATGGACATGTACTATGGCATTTGATTTAAACCAAAAAAGAAAGAATACGTGTTCTCAAGGGGGTTTTGGTAGGTTGCTGTGTGGGAGTCGGTCTACAAGGGCATGGATACTCTGTAAGGATTTTAGGTTTTGTGACACTGCCTTTGTTGCTTGCTCACCCGTATGGATGCAGCTGGGGGTTTTAGAGTGTGACCCAACTACAGATTTTTGTTTCTTTACAAGTTTCTAAGTTGATTAAAAAAACAAATATAAAATATATTGGAAATGGATAGTCTTAAACTACTATATATATTTATTCCCCAAGGTGATATACAGGCTAATCCATGTCTACCCACTTCTTGGCAAATCTTAGGAAATAAAAAGAGAAAATATTAATAATCTATTATCCTGCAAAAAAATTGTTATCAGAAATTAGTGTGTTTTTTCCCCATCATTTTTCAAGCATGATACATGATAACTATATAGATTTGTTTTATGGTTAAAAATAAAATTACTCAGTCATATATTTTAAAATATTATGCTATATATTAATTTCCACTTTCATCTTTTAAGTAGTACTCCAAATGCAAAAATCAGTTTTATTTAAATTGGTATACTAATATATGTGTGTGTGTTATTAAAGTTTTTGAAAATATATTTTCTTTTAAATAATTTTTTTTATTTTGCACTTGCAGGGGTAGCTATAAAGAGACCTAATAAAAATGTCACTCTTCAGTAAGCCCGTGGCCAAAAGGCTGGGCTCTGGGTCCAGCACTTCCCAAAATTAAATGAAATGACTTAAAAATGGGGAAAAAAAGAACACATTTCTAACTTTGACCAAAATTGAGGTGAATTCTCAGCCTGTGTCTATCTTGCCACAAGCAGCATCAAATCTATAGATATAAAACATGGGAGCCAGATAGCAGGTGAGTCAGTGATAAAGACACTTTACTGATGACCTAAGACCTAAGTGTGCTAATGGGATTGCTTGGTAGGAGGAGAGAACAACCCGGATAATTGACCACGGCCCCCGCCCAACATGAGGGCTATGACACATCCACATGAAATAAATAAATATAAAAATGGTCAAGATTACAGAAAAGATAAACTAAAGGTCAGGAAATAGTTTTAGTCCCATTTGACAGACAGGGAAATATGTCTTTCTGATGGTTCCAGGGCCAAGAAATTGGAGCCAGCCTTTTCATCCCAGCATGGTATTTCTTGTATTAAGATGGGGCTGGAAAGATCATTTTTGCAAACGTTTCTAATTCCAAAGGCCCAAAAATCAGTCCTGAGAACTACATTCTTGCAAATCTGAAGAAAGTACAAGTATTCACATTAGCTCCAGTTCACTTGCCATTTGTACCAAATAAGGAAGTAATTCTCTTCCTTTTTAAAAAGAACTATGAGTAGTCTTAAGCAAATTGTATAGATCTTACCAATTTGGGGGTGGGGTCATTTCATGCAAAGGATGTTTAACTTTTTTCAACTTATATTTTTCTTAATTTATTTTGTTTTCATGTATAAAAAAATAGTAATTTATATTTTTTTCCACATGAAGGTATTATGGTTAAAGGTAGATTTACACCATCTCTATCGTGTACCCTTTATCACTTGAAGATTGATATATATCTTTAACAATCAATCTAAAATTTTTGTTATTTAAATAAAAGAATTAAATGGGTACAATTTTCTATGTACTAAAAGAGACACCTGCTGTCATTGCCATGTGCAATTATATATTCTATTTTTTAAAGCTAAAGTCTCCACTATAACATATTTGCATCAAATAGCTGACTCTCCCTTTACAGTTTCTCACCCTGTGCCCTTTGCCTTGAGAGTTGTCCCTTAGGTCCAGCTTGAAAACTGTCTTCATTTTCCCATTACACTTTTGCACCCTCTTATTTTTCCTCTAGGTTCCAGGCTGAGCAATTTGAAATGGTAGTGTTAGAACTAAGCAGAAACATAACAACCACTGTGAGGAATGAAACCCGTGTACCCTTCCAAAGCAGATAGTGTGGCTTGTGACCACAGCTTCACATCATTGTAGAGAAATGCACTTATCTTGTTATAAAACAGGAACATAAAAGTCAACTGGAAGTGACTTCAGTTTATTAGAATTCATTTCTTGGGTTTAAAACATATCTGGAAAGACTTGTTTCTTGTGGCTAGAAACCATTACCTGGTCTATGATGAACCTTCTTGCTGAACTTGCTTCTTGTCTGGTTAAAAAAATGCAGGTTTCATTCAAACAGCCAATGACTGGAATTCTATGTTGAAGTTAAATTTAGAAAGAATAAAAGAGGTTTGTATCCAGCAAAATATGCAAACAAATGTTATTATCTTAGGCCTATTTATAACGTTGGCCACATACACTATTGAATGTAATACCCACAATTATTCTTCATTAAATATTGCACTACAGACCCAGGAGTTTAAATAATTTATAGGCACAATAATGGTTCTGTCATTTTAAGGAAGTTGACTTCTTTATTCTATGTAGATTGTAGTATGAATCCATCTGCATAAGGTCACAGCAAAATTATGCCTAACAAGGTGATTATTACACCCCTTTAGACTTTGAACAGTGGCAAAGTAATCTAATTTTTATTTCAATTCAAGCTTCCTCACAAGACAAACATTGTGAGAGTGAATGTTAAGCCTATGAAGACCTATGAAAGGTCTTAGGTAGCTCCCATCTGAATCTCTCATACAAAGCATGGGGACCAAAAGAGACTTCATGACTGGTACTAGTTTTCCTTAGTCTCACAATTCTTCTTTCTTGAGATGCCCTTTATGCCACTACAGGCGATATTGGTCTACTCTGAGAGTGTTGCATTTACGATTAAGTATAGTATGGTAATAACTGATACAATTTAACTTTCATTAACACCTGCTGGTCTCTTTGGGGATTTCAGTTTATCTTGTTAGGTCCTTCATGCAAGTTCTCAGAGCTCAGCGGGGTTTTAGAAAACTTTATCAGATAAGGATGTAGAAAGGTAAGGTCCACCTTTGTCTGTGTTGAACCATGAACCATGTTTCCATTTAGACATCCCAATAAACCCATACCCATTTATAGCAGTGAGAGCAGAGGTTCTCTTCTCGAAGGCATCAGAAAGATCCTCACCTTACTCTCGACTTCCTGATATCACCAAATAGCTTCTGTGAGAGCACTCTGGAGAACCAGCTTGTCCAAGGAATGTCAGGAGGTGAAATTGGAAACATGACAACATTCTGTACAAGATCAAGTATATGTAGTCTTTAGCACTGCTGTGTTTGAAAGAAATTAAAAGTAGCATGATCCTTCTATATATCCCATTAGCTAATTATTTTGAGTGTCCAGAATGGTGCCAGTGCTATTACACACACACACACACACACACACACACACACACACACACACACACACACACACACACACAAAATAAAGGGGAAAATTATGCTATTTTTCCCTTGTTTGATTTTTAGAAAAAAATTTATGGAAAGGTATATATTTCTTCTAGATTTTAGTTTTTTAAAACTAGGTCAATTAGGTCCAGATCTACATCTAAAATATAGCCAAATTTACTGAGAATGAGAAACCATGTAGAAATTCCAAATATTGTTGAATCACAGTGTCCCCAGAAAGGATTGTGTTTCTGTAGTCAGAACCTAATTAAGCCCTTACTATTAGCTTGTCATGTACATTATTTAATTATTAAATTTAATTATTTAATCTGATTAGTATAGTCATTTGGAAGGAAGTTTATGTGTGGTGGGATTTTGTTACACTTTAAATAATTGTCAGGCCTACTAGTTTACTAAAAATAATGATTGGCTGAAGGCAGACAGGAAATGTGGGTAGAGCTACCAGACTGGAAAAACTCTGAGAACAGGAAAAACAGAACAGACATGCTACAGATATACTAGAGAAGCCAGCAGATGCAGAGGACAACTATACCGTACTGAGAAAAGGGGACAGAGAAGCATGGCTGAATCATGGGTTAGTTTAAGAGCAAGAGCTAGCTAGCAATATGCCAGAGCCATAGACTGGTCTGCACAAAATTAATGTAAGCATCTGTGTGTCTCTGTGGGACTGTGGTACTGCAGGACTGCAGATCTGTGGATCCAAACCTCAGGACTAGGCTGGAAAGGCCAGGCCTGAAGCATACTTCTACATTTTATGTTTGTAATTTTATCAATTTTAGGAAATGCCTTGTGAATCATTCCTGATATTTAAATCCTATTCATTCCTCCTATTTATTCCTTAAGCCAACAATCATAACTATAACATTAACAATGTTCATTAAATTCCAGGTGTCATTGACTGTTCTAATTGTTTTAACAACCTTATCAGGTAGGCTATCTTAATATATGTATATAAAGTAGTATTTAATCAATCTCTCCATAAACTATAGATTTAATATTAAAACAGATCTGTGTAATTTGAAAAAGGAGCTTATTCCAGTGTACCTGATATGTGCCCACTACGAAGAAAGAAATAAGGCATATAAAATGTACAAGTGGTTTCTCTGATTCTCAAACAATAAGGTGAGGAGAGACGTAGGTAAACCAATAGGCAAGCAAAAGAGCAGCTTGCTATATAATATGCAATGCACTATAACAACAGAGATGTACAATTTATGGTTTGAAAGACTTTAAACCCAAGATCAAAATGCCAGCAGGGTTAGTGTCTGATGAGGGCTTTCCCTTCAGATAAAAAAATAAGCAATTTCTTATTGTACAGTCAAATCTTTTGCAATGTAGTGGAACACAAAATGAATATAAATAAGTAAGTGTTTTGTTAACTTTTCTCATAAACGCACTGATACTGTTGGCTCAGTGCCAAATCCTTATAGCCTCATTTAATATTTACCACCTCTCTTTCCCAATCTTACTCTCCGAACACGGCAGGTTATATCATCTTCACATGAGCATTGGAGAAATACATTAACTCTACAACATGATATAGAAATCTATAGAGATACTCTAATTAGCAAGGAAGTTATGTTCCAATAAATGCACCTTAAGTTGAAAATATATGAATATTTATTTAGCATATGCATATCACCAAAGCTTAGCAGTATAGCTCACTAAATAGGAACTGTTAACTTTTAAGATTGAGTGCCTGGCTGGGAACCCTCAGCTCCTGCCTCCACCCAGCAATAGGAAAGAAGATTGCACTGCATAATGCCAGCCTGGACCAGAATTCTAAGTGCAAAAAGTAACTTCCCCTATGTAGTTTCATTTTGTGCTATTTTAAAACTCAATAGTCTTTCAGCTAACCATAAAATAAGGATTATCTGTGTAGAATATTGACTCTTGCAGGGAAAATTCAGTCCTTTATAAAGCTACATCATTAGCTCGGGTAAGGTCTTGGACCAGGCTTCCACTAAATGAAAACAAAGATCAACAAATAAAGATTCTAAGCTTCTTGCCTAGCTCAGGCTATGTAGATCACAGAAGAAATAATTGTACAAATGGAATACAGAGGATAAATGGAATCCAGTGACTCTTTAAATTCTAACATACTTCTAAACTGACAACAAATAACTTAACTGGAAAAATATAGGAATGGTGAGCTGAAGCACACCATCTTCTCAGAAAGTTGATTTAGCATAAAAGAATTCCAGGATTTCACATTCTTAGAAGTTCATAGCTGACTCGGCTTAGTTGATAGAAAGCTAAAGGACTCTTGTGCCCATGTTCAGCTAAATGGAAGAAACACACATTTTACAACTGAACATCATAAAGTTAGCTTAATAAATGAGTCTATTTCCTGAAACAATATTGAGTACAAATACACAAATTTATAACAAAAAAGGAAAATTAACATGCCAGTGTCTTACATTCAGGCATTAGCCAATGATAGTTAAGACATCAGAATGTCTATCTCCGGATTCAAATTATGATCAAGTTAGTACATCACTCCTCAATCTTTGTTGCAAATTACAGTCACCTGACAGGAAGCTATCTGAAACATTCTCCATGCTTTTTGTCTACCTAAAAACAAAATCAGTTGGGATATACACTGGCCTTTAAAAGCCTTCCCAACAAAGCGTTGTTGGTAATATCATGAAGCAAGAGACTAATGAAGCTACCACCTACATCACTTGGTCTGAAATCAGAATATGTGACCAAAGCATTTTATTAATTTTTAATTTTTTTGGCCAATAGTTGGGTACAGAAAGGGCATATAAAGTGGAGTAAATATCAATCAAAAGTCAAGACAAGTCACTACTCAAGCAGAGACAAGCCCCTCCAAGTGAGCTGGAGACTATGCTTATATTTTAGAGGTATTTTGGCCAATTTCATTTCTGGGACTTAATGGAGACTGTGGACATTTAATTTGGCTTACTCATGGCAAATTCCACAGAGGTGATTATTTTGATGAAAGGCTTCCTTTGAAATGTACTTAGAGCTAGTTATAAATAGCACTACCATCAAGCATATTCATTGCAGCTCAGAGCTTCAGTCTCTGTGCAGTGTTCTTCCTGGAACTCATATCCGTGTATGAAAATGTGCTGTTGTTGCTCTCTCTGAAGCAGATGTGCACTGGAGTAAAAAAATATTTCCCAGGCTCCCCACACTTCCAAAAAATGGAGAAAACTTACAATGACAATGTAAGCTCTTACTTTCATGACTGTACAAGATCTCCAGGTGATTTCTGCATAACCTTCCACGGAGACATTAAAATTAGTTTGGGCTTTACTCTCACAACAAAGGAAGCACAGTAGGATCCTAAAGAGCTTAGATCATTTTTCAGGAATCAAGAAAAGCCATTGAATTCTCTGAACAAGTAAATTAAGTGGAGTAAGTAGCATTTAAGTATATTAAATCTCTTTCAAAGCGAGTGAAGTTGAAGAGGAAACATCAATAAAGAGTAAGATTGGCTAGAACATCACAATAACAATTACCTCCAGACAGTTAGGACTTTCTGTTCTACTGTTTATTACACAAAATACATGCCCATAGTTACAAACACACACGCATGTATGAGCTCCCATTCACACAGAAGGTTGCAGAGAAGGTTTAATAGAAATATAATAACCCAGTGGATTAAAGACAGCTAATCTCCAACAAAAGATAAAACACATGAAACTCTAAAATGGATAACATTCCAAAATGTTAAAAAAATCAAATTAAATGAGCAACTCATTCTACTGCTTTTAAGTCTTTGTATGTATGTAATGTACAAACATGATAAAAAGTAGAGAGGTTGCCATTTCTGTTCAGTTGTTTCATGGCTGGTTTGAGGCATGCTTTCTTTATGTAGCCCAAGTTGACCTTCAGCCTTTAATCTTCCTAATTTCTGGAATTAGAGACATGTTACAATACCTTGGGATGTAGAGCTATCTTTAGGAAAGCTATGTATGTCCCCCCAACCAAGCACCCAAAGCTGCCCATGCAGGAGTTCTAGAGAAAGTTTCTAATTCTACTTCAGCAAAGGAGGAGCCTATAAAGGAGGCTCCTTGGAAATGGAATGGTTATTTGCCACATATTGAGCTACCCAGTAACCTAGTAGCACATTTATTCCTGCAAAATCTTACTTGGAGGGTTATCAATTGCTCTATCAATTGGGCTATTTAACCAATACATACTTTAATAAATACTGATGTTACAGTTATGTAATTGGATTATGTAATTTAAAGTCTTTGTAGAGTAAACTAGGCATTCAATTGTGTTTGTGTCCCATGAGAAATACACAAGGCATGAAGAAGGCATGATGGCTCCTATCTGTTAATGTTGGTTCTCATTCTAAAGGGTACAAATGAGATCTTGCTAAAGAGAGCCTAAAGATTCTGCCAACACTTCATGGATTAGGGGAAATCTAGAAGGCAAGCCTCTAGAGTAAAACTGGGTAAAAGTGGGTAAATGTTTGTGGGCCCCAAAGAACCCACCGCAGTTATCAATACAAGACGAGCAACATAATCATGAGTACTTTCTTGGCCTGTTTCTCTGAACGTTCTGTTTTCTATGCCAGATGTTCCACCATCCCCAGCTAAGAAGCAAAGAAAATGTCAGTTTGGTTTCTTCATCTCTTCCTTTCTTCCCTCTAGCAAGCCTGAGCATCGGATGAGTATATACTCCAATCCCTGAGCATAGGCAGCAATGAATGATTTCTTCATAAGGTTGCAAGGTTTTAAATTATTTAACTAGGAATATGACCATAAATGGCACTGCTTAAAAATATACAAAAAGTTGTGCCAAGAGTAAGAAAAAAAATGACTCTATAGTATATATATATATATATATATAGAGAGAGAGAGAGAGAGAGAGAGAGAGAGAGAGACATAAAAGATAAAATTATTTTATTGTATTTTATGAGTTTTGTATATGAAATCTAATACTTAGAAAACTAAAATCCAAGAATTATAAATAGCCATGAAAAGTAAAGACTGATAAGCTCATTTAATAACTTTTCAGCATCTTATACTATTATTATGCATGTTATTTTTTATAATCCTAAATATACCAAAGATGAGGAAGAAATTAAGTTTTCTGGTTTTCAAACTAACCTGAAAATCAAATAAAGTGCTATATTTAAGAACTTTTATGTGTTGATGTTAGGAAGAGAGTCCAGCGACGGTCTCTAAACCTTATCCATGTTTACAGGACCTTGGGTAAGAAGTAGCCTGTTTCATGTTTCTGGAAGGTGTTATCTTCATCCATAAAAAGCAAAACAACAACAAAAACAATCAACAGACTGATTTTAATATGTACCAGGATATTTTAGAAATCTTTACAGAAGAAATCAAGAAATTCCTCTGGTCTCTAATAAGTTTTGTGTAACTCGATAATAGGTTTATCCCTGACACAATAAGCCAGATCAGGACAGGAGAAGGAGCAGGAAAGAATCACGTGGCTGATCTAAGGCAAGGTGCTTAAATACATCATAGATGTGGGGTGATGAGGTGTCCACCACAAGCTGGGTTTATGCCCAATTATCGTTTGCTTTTCTATAGGGTCTTGGGCCAGTGGCACCTTGGGGTGGGGGGGGGTGGGGAGCGAACACTGCCAAGAATGTGGAATTGGGCTTCTCTTTTCTTTATTGGAGATTCTCTGAGGACTGCGTTTGGAGAGAGAGAAGTGGGGTTTCCTGGAGTGAGCTGGAAGATCCAGCCAAATGTCCTAACCTTTTTGGGTATACGGGCTCCAGTTTAAATCTGGCTACTTCCTGTTGGCATGGGAAGGTATGAAAAAGACAGGCAGGAAGCTCAGCTCAGCAGAGATATATATGGGTGACGATGCTTTTGGTTATCCACCATCCTGGAGACCTCAGGAATCCATTCCAAGAGGAAGAAGGGAGGCAAGTTTTCAAAAGAAAAAGGAAAGGAAGGGAGAGAGAGAGAGAGAGATCCATACCATCGACACACACCGGCCCTATGAGTGGGCGAGGCTCGGGAAGAGTAAAGACTGCCTGTAGGAAGGGAACAGAGATGTGCCCTCACTAAATTGATAAAGTTCTTCACACAGTCTCTGGGGTGACTTGATATTAGCTTCCACCAGGCCAGCAGCAGGCTCTTTCCCCAGGAACATACAGGCGTCTGAAAACCAGCTGGGACAGATTTCTACCTTGGTGTCATAGCAAAACCTCTGGCTTTGGGTTAAAAGGCATGAGAAATTTTCTGTTGTCTAGAGGGCCTGGTTTCAGCCGATGAAACACACCCTTAACTCTATACTTAGAAGACAACCAAAGGGAAACTTAAAAGCTTGAGCTTGTGACTGAATAGTAGACAACACTCTCTTAGTTTATCAGAACTCCATTTATCAATGCTAACACTCTGAACCTTCAAATTTCCAGTAATAATAACGTAGAAAGAGGACAGAAGTCCAAAACATCTTTACGTACCTTAAGTCATTTATACCCTTACAACTTACATTTATATGTGTTAAATTATTTTCTGTATTCCTTTAGTGGAAAGTTATATCTGAAACCTGTTTATATTTTATTATAAAACCTAATAATAAGGCAGGTCTGTCTGTATTTTTAGCAAGAAATGTAGCTAATGAACTACCAAAGTGGTTGTAGCCTTGGGGTTTATGGGAGAGCCATTAAACTGGTTAGAGGAAGCCATTCCTCATTAAACACCATCAAATCTGAAAAGGATGAAATTTCACCTGAGTAAGTAGAAGTACAGACCAAGTAGCTTCAAATCTATTAAAAATATCAGGGATTTACTGGCTATCTAAACAGTGACTCCAGGTACTTCTTCCATGGACCCTGGGGACAGAGGTTCCAGGAAAGGATCAGTTTTCAACTGCCAGGCCCAGATCTGACAGGCTTTCCTGTGGAGTAGGCCTTTGAAGGAACCGACCTACCTTATCTAGCAAAATGGGGTGATCTTGTCTGCAGTCTGTACATGGTCTTGGCAGCAGTTGAGATGAGAGCCAGGTTTTCCCACTCTGTGACTGCATTTGATACCTTTAAAGCAAGCTCCAGGTGGAAGTTCTTCTGTGCCCATTCATCTTTTTCGGAGGAGACAGGGGTGCTGCTAGGGGCTGGCATGTCTCTATCATAAAATGCTTTCTCATTAAACACTTTAAATGCCATCTTCTCAGATCTCTGTTGCATTTGAGGATAATTATTTGTTATGATTTCTAAACTAGATAAATGTTTGTTTCTAGTTACTTGTTTTAGGCTTAACTTTGAGAATTCAAAGTTAATTGAACACATCAAAGAAGTTGATCCTTTATGAAGTGACTGATTGTTAACATGTATGTTTTATAAGATTAGGATTTTTTAGCCTTATGCCTGTTAAGGTTAGCCTTTAAAAAAATCTGAATTGAAACTCTTTTAGTATGAGACTTTTAACTCATAAGCACATGTTCCTGTACATGAATGCATGCAGGTATAGCTTTAATACCTTAATAAACCAGCATTATTTTAAATCCTATCTTTCATAAACCTTGTTTTCAAGACAGGACAGAAATTCATCCTAATCCAAAATATGCTGGATACTTGTTGTCTCCTTGGTAGGTCACTCCATGTGGTCACTTTCAATCAAGATGGCTCAAGATGGTGGTGAAGTCACTTGGCATTTCTCTTCTCCAAAACCTTAATCAAAATGGTGACTATGCATGTGGCTGTCAAAATAACAAGTGCCCATGTGGCTGTGCTTAGTGAAGATGGCAGCAAACCACACGTCGTTTCTCAGAACAAGTTTTAAGCTAACTTTTTGTTACAGGTTTTTGATGTAATTCTGTGCAGCTCCCATGTTCCCAAGAAAACATACAGGCACAGATCCATGTATACATACAAAACCTTTCTAAAAGCAAAACAAAACCTTCCCAAGGAAACAGACTTTGTTACAAATTACAGAGTTTTTAAACCATGGTAGATGAGCGACTAACAAATTGTGGAAATAGAGCAGCATACAAGAAACCGTAGGGATAAAAGATTTTTTTAGGAGCAAAGAAGTAGAGCCTTAGAGGTAAGAGACGTTGGAAGGGTAGCAGGGGAAGTTTAGGTATAAGACATTTGGGGACCCTCTATCTGTGGCAGTAGCAGTTGTTAACAATCTGTGAGAATTTGTAAATCTCAAGTTTGCCAATTTTGGCCATTGATTTGTACTGAGGTCATGCTGCTGTAATAAAATCTGAGTCTGCGGGGGAAGAGAAAATGAGCCACAAAGTGGAATGCTATGAAAGTGTTTTTGTAAGCTCACAAGAGGAAGCTGAGAGATAGCAAGTGGGTCTGCAATCTGACTGTAAGGTGAGGGAAAGCCAGGAGGGAGCAAAAGGTAAGAGAGGTGTCCACATGGTTCTTCAGTCCGAAAGAGCCAGAGCCACATGGAAAAATACAGTGGGCTAGATCTTAAGCTGCAGGTCTCCCAAGCTGGGAGGCAATGGCATCCATCAGGAGAGATGTCCACGTCGGAGCAGTAGGCTGTAGGAGCCAGAGAAGCACACAGTGTATGTGTGGAAATTAATGTAAAAAGAATCAGACTCCAAGATTTGGAATTAGATTTAGTCACAGACAAATGATCCATACGTACCCTACTGAACATCAGATCAGCAGACACTGTAGGGAAGAACAGGCCTGAAGCAGTAGGCCTCTCGGGCTGATTCCAATGTTTTTACAAACATAAGGGCAGGACATTTAGGTAGTTAAGGGTGGGAGAGCAGACAGAAAAAGACAGAGAGAACAGATCTGTTGTAGGTAGATAGAATCGCAGCATGGCCATACCAAATGCCAGGGAAGCCTAGTGATAAAAAGGCAAAGGGATACCTTTTGACGGCCCTGCCCAATGATTCCGCCAAGAGAACACTCCAAGAACAATTAGGGCAAGAGGTTTATTGGGGTCTAGGGACAGAGAAAGAGTGAAAGGCTGTTGTGCAGTGGAGCAGAAGACATGAGAGGCAGGTAGACAGACAAACACAGAACGGGGCAGAGAAAGGAGTAAGAGTATAGAGCTCAAAAGTATGGATAAGAGAGCTCAAAACATTTGTTGTATGGTGTGAGACAGCCCCATTTTGGATAAATTTTACAGTAGATAACCCATGGGTGACTGGGAACTAGGTTTACACCCACAGTTGCCCACTTCTAAGTCTGTTACAGGGACCAAAGACTAGAGCATTTTGCCCACTCTTATAGCCTGGGATAAGGAGTGGGTGTGTGCTTGCCTGTGGCTATATGGTCTCCGCCACAAAGGTCCCAGGGAACAAAGATGATCTTTGCTCTGGAAATGGATGGGGTTTCCTGGCACAGCAGCAGCTTGGCAGGAACCCTGAGAGTCATGACCCGGAAGGGGTCTTGACCTGGAAGAGTTTTTGGACCTCTGTAGGTGGTGGTTAGGAAATGAGTGACTTACCCGGACTCAAAACACAGACCATCAGAGAGGGTGATATAGGAAGTGACCTCCTTCTTATATGGTCAGGGGAAGGCTCGACTCCTCCCAGGATTCTGGAGCCAAGATAATAGGTTTCTGTAGCCAGATAATAGGTTTCTCTACACATTCAGTAAGCCAGATGAAGCAGAATTAGAAAGTAAGAGAGATTTATTCTGGGTAAAGCAGCTCCTAGGTGACTCCTCCAGCCTCATTCCCAAAGGGTAGGAAAGAATCATGATCTAAGGCAGGGAGCCTAAATACCCTGTAGGCACAGCATGACAACATGTCCACTACAAGCTGGGTTTATACCCAATTATGGTGCGCTTTTAGGGAGGATTTTAGGCTAAGGGCAACTTCGGGGGAGGAGCTGCCACTGTTGCCACCAAGAATGTGAGACTGGGTTCTTGGCTGCTTTTCTTTGTTGGAGATTCTCTGAGGGTGTGATTTGGAGAGAGAGAAGTGGGACTTTCTGGAACAATCTGGAGATTCCAGCCTAACACATTCATAGGGCTCCCATCTTAATGCAGGAAGAAACCTGCATTAAATGAACAAAAACTAAGAAACGAGTATAAATACAAGAAGCAAACATCAGCGTCCCACAACGCTGTTAGGCAGAAAGGATAATGGGTGTGAAGTTAGGCATTGTTTGCTGGGTGGCTGAAGAGCTGGGATGCATCGGTAGATGTCAATGAGTCAGTGTTCTAGAATTATATAGCAGCCTGAACTTTGTGCCTTCAGATATATTATATCCACAATTCAGCCCTTAGAGCATCTGCATTGCTACATTTATGAGAAATGTTAAGGACAAAAGGAATTGCCCAGGACTGAGGCATTGCAGAAGCAGATAGATTTTAGGCTGCTAATCAGCTAGCGTTCTCCAACTTGGCATACCTATTTACTTCTTGATTTATAGAATAAGATTGTTGGTTATGATTTTTTTTAACAAAGTAATCATTTTATTTATTTTGTTTCATAGATGGATATGTTGGTGGTATATGAAAAGAACTATTACAGATCAGAAACGCTTGTATCTTATAAATTTTACAATTTAGCTTTCATATTTAGGTCTATGAATCTCTTTGAGTTATTTTCTATATTGTAACATGGGAAGAGTAGCCTGTGCTGTTATTTAATATGGAACTCCAACTGCTGTGAAACAATTGCTATAAAGCTTTTCTCTACTCATTGAGCTATCCTGTGGCCCTTGTTAAAATATAGTCTACTGTAAAAGTGAAGCCCAGTTCTTGAACATTGTTATCCAACAGCACACCATCTTGACTATTACAAATTTGTGCTAAGTTTGAGTTCAAAATATGTGAGTTACTTCAGTTTTATACCTCCCTTTGAACATCATTCTGTCCCTTCTGAGTTTCTGTCCATGTGGGTTTTAGTATTAACTTCTTAATTTTGGCATCATTGAGACTTTCAATGAGCTCTGTGTTGAATCAGTAGAACAATTTGGGGGTATCATCACCTGGATGGTATTAAACCTTATAAAGAGTGAATGCTTTCATGTTCACTTAGAGCTTCTGTAATTTCTTTCAATAATGTTTTCTTTTTACATTTTAATTAATTAAATTTATGAATTTGTGTGGCAGTGGTTGAGTGGGTGTGTGCATATCTACCATTGCACACAGGTAGAGGGGAACTTACTAGAGTCTCCTGCTGTGCCCGTCAGAGCTCAAATACAAGGGTAGAGCTACTTACTAAGACACTTGCTTTGCTCCCAACATTGAAGTGCCACCCTTTCCAAAAGCATCTCCCAGTGTTCCTCTCCAGCTGTCTCCTCCTCTAATTACTCTAACCACTTGTCTTTCCCCTTCTACTGGGTGAGTGTCACCATGGAGCTCCCTGCTTTGTCTACTACTAAAGCCACGTAGCGTGTCAAGAAGCTTCCTCTTGACCTACTTTCATGTTGAAACTCACCCCTCTGGTTGTTGGTTCAGTATCTGGGAGTTTCTGTGACTCTGTGGATTTTTGTATGATGTCCTCGACCTCTCTGGCTCCTACAATCCTTCCTCCCTCTTTTCAACAGGATTCCCCAACGTGGCCATAATGTTTTGCTGTGGGTTTGCATCTGTTTTCATCAGTTGCTAGATGAAGCCTTTCTGATGACAATTGGGCTAGGCATCAATCTATGAGTATAGCAGAATGTCATTAGACATCATTACATTGCCTTTCTTTTCTTTTTCTTTTTGCTCCAATCTAGTTTGGTTTTATTCCAAGTCTCTGGGCCATCCAGCCTCTGGGACCTGACACTTAATTTTAATATTATCTGTAGATTATATGATTGAATACTTACATAACTGTTCACTATATATAACTTGATGTGGTATATATCCCTAGGAGTGTACGACACCTCCCTCCACCCTTTAATCTGTGTCAGTTTCCAATTTCTGTCAGTTAGTTACCTTTTCTTTAACAGTCATGGAAATTGTGTGTGTGTGGATATATATATCCAGTGTGAGCTTATTTGTATTCCTGGCTTCAAACATCAAATAAAGTCATCCAGAAATTTAAAAATATTTTTAAAAAAAGAAAAGAAAAAAATGTCCCCTCTGCTCCCTCACAGGCCTTCTCAGCTCCTTCCTGGAACTTCACCTCCCTAGGAACAGCCTGCTGTCCTGTAGCTTCCAAGGAGGCCCTTGAATCCTTCAGGGCCTCCGCATCCTTCTTTCTCCTGTCTCAGCTTCTCTATGGTGGAGTTCATTTTAGGACCCTCCCTCCTTTTCTCCTCAGATTCAATTCGTTTCTGAGACTCAGAGGTTTTCTTAGAGCCCCACTGTCTTGCTGAAAATGGCCTGGCCTCAATACAGCTTGGTGGCCAAAGACAGCACACTCAGGTTCCAAATTCTCCAAGATTGTAACAGCTTCCACCCCTGCACAACCAAATGAACCCACAGTCTCATATCTCTAAGGTTCTACAACTTTCTACTCATAAATCTTTTTCTTTATGATTTCTCTATGCTTTGCTCTCAAGAAATCTTGTAAAACTATTGTATATATAGCCTTTATTTCAAGATTGGTAAATTCACTGGGAGTGGTTAAAGAATTCTTAAGACCTGCAATAAAGTTTGCCTTAAAATATATAACAAAAGCTTATAATTAAAAACTATACAGGACTAAACAGAAAAGAAAGCAAAATTTTAAACTCTTTAGAACTTTAGTCTTACACTTGCATTTACATTATACCTTGTAATTATATCGTTAACTAAAGCATTCATCCTGTAACTGAACACAAACACATTCTCCTAAGAAACTTAGAAAATGGAACTTAGAGACATCCTAGCATTGTTCCACCTCTGTCCTCTTGTTGTGAACAGTGTGACCTAGGACACATCTGGCTACAAGAAATAGTACAGGCTCCACCTCCGATGTCTGTAACAGTGTAGCTCTTTACACACCATTTCATACTTACTAAAAACCTTTTGCTCTATTTTGATACTTAAGATTTGTGTTACTCATATATAAATACTATTTGTAAATAATGTGTCCCGTAGTTTGGCTTGAAAGTAAAAGAACAATACAAGACAGACATAAAGGCAGAGATGTTGTTGATAGTTGGCTGTTTTTAAAAGATTGGCAATAGTGTACTTTAAGCTGCTTTTCTTTTCATTCTATTATTAAACAGGTTTTCAATTTTTGAGACAGTTCTATTTAATTTTGTAACAAAAAATCACCAGCTATTGGCTATTTGTCTTTAAAGCTTTCAGCTGTATTTAAAAAATAATAATAGCCTTATAGTTTAATAAATATTCCAAGCTTTTACAGGTCTTTTTAAATGACAAGTTTAAAATATAGTAATAATTCTAAAAGGCATTTATACATAACTACTCCTTAATATTGCTTTCTAAATTAAGAAACACTTTAAACATATTAGCCAAATACAAGCTGTGAGAACCATATTTTTATTGTGTCTAAAACTGAAGCCCCTATAATGCAGCACCTGATTCTGTCACCAATCACTGTAATTCATGCAACACTTGTCACCCTAAACTTTTTGCTCATCTTCTTTGTCATTAGTTCCTGTCATACTGTATGGCTAGTGAGCTTCTATTAAAGCATTTTTTGAATGAATAAATGAATAGAAGAAGCCAGTATTGAACTTTCAAAAGAAAGTGAGCCATTATTAAATTGGGAATGAAGGGATGACCAAGGCTCAAGTGACTGAAAAGCCATACAGGGCACTTTTATGATCAGAGGTGAGTAGAGCCTTTGAGGTATACAGGGTGAGAAGGTGAAAGTATGATTAAATATGCAGAAAATGATCAGATAAATCTGAGTGAATTAGACACAGGCATGGTCAGCAGATGGTCCTTGTGCCAAATCCTGGCCTTTCCCTCAGTGAAGTTTCTAAGAACGTAACCTATGACTGCTTTCTGCTACAGTGATGGAGTCTAGAGCCGGGACATAAAACAGCACGCATGAACCACCAATTCTGAAATACTTACTACCTAGCCCTTTACATGAAGTTGCCCAACCATGGGTTTAAGTGTCCTTCAATAGGAAGCTGTGGGAAATGAGATTGTGAAATTACAAAATATAAATTTGTGGCTGACTTTGGGCATGGTGTCTACTGTGAGAGAAGCCATGCATATGAAGGTAGCAGATTCCTGCACTTTGAGCCCATCTGTGGCAGGCAGATTAAAAGGAGGAATGGACACTACCAAACACAGAAGATAGTAAAGACAGCAATTATGAAAGTGAAACATTAAAAAGACGCAGGCAGCAAAGATCAACACATATCAACAATGATCATCTTCCGATAATGGGAGAAAAATGCAAAAAGGAAATGTCAAGAAGTAGTTCAAGTTTCAATAGTAAATTCCTCCAAGAAGAACAAAAGGCAAAGTTAGCGAAAAAGTTGGTATTGAAAGAATAATTTTAACTTTTGAAAAATCCCTATCATTGGATGCAGTCTAAACAGGAATATTTGGCAGATATCAAAAACATAGAACCCAAGGTCAAAGGCAAGGACTCAAGTTGTGATGTTTATCTGAAACATAAAGATTAATCTGTAAAGGTAGAGTGACAGAGTGTGTGTTAGTCCTAGAGAATGTCACTCCTGATGGGCAGAGAAATGGTGACACACGGTGAACAGCAGGATTTTAATGGATAGCAGACCACTGGATAATTCAGAAAATCAATTCAGGATGAAGGATGTAATTAATTCCATCCAAACTTTTTGCTGAACATTCAATGGAAATGTATAGCATATCTTAAACATCTCATATGCTTCAGGAGTAAAAAGTATTTTGCATAGAGAAAAAGATTTTTTAAATATGAAAAAGAAATCTCATTATAGGATTGTAGCAAAAATGAGTAACTTCACAGGGAATCTCCTGATATGTCAATGATTTAAAAGTGGTATCTGAGGGTATAATAGGGATCTCATTGGCTTTTAAAATTAATAAGCAGCTTATTAAACTTACAAATTAAGGACACTATTTCCTTATTAATTGTCCAACTTTATAGGCCTCCAGTCTCATTTCTCTCAACCATTATCATTCTCCAGCATCCTCAACAATAGTTTTAAAACCTTTTGATGATTTTTCATCTTATTCAAACCACTAATTAAATACTTTTCTATGACTAAACTTTAATTAAACATTTAACTATTATATATCTTTATAATATTTCCTGTTTCATTTATGAACAAAATATTTAAATGCATATATAAAAACATTTAAATGCCTATAATAAATGAATAATATAAATAAATAAGTCTTAACTATTAACAAATTTTATACTAAGCATAAACGGTTAAATTGCAAGATTAAATTTTGTGATGAAATTAATTGATCAACTGTGTATTACTCAATTTAGATACATTATAAATCCACAAAGTATTGGACGTTATTAGTTATAAGAATATATCAGTGTGAGCTATGTGTGTCATTTGTATATCCCTTTTTGGTCCCTTGAATGTTCATACTATTAATTTAAAATCTCTATAAAGCTAAAAGAAGCTTATCCATTAATACAGTAAGTAAATAATCCTTAGCAATTTGAGATATTGACAAGCTCTGCCTGGAATTATATTAGTATATACTGATGTCTAAAACTAATCTTCAACTATAATTGAAAAGAATCATGTGACATGAGTTTCTGAAACAATTTTGTAAATCTATATTCTTCCTTCCTTGTGTTTGCATAATGGTCAGATTTTAGAAAATTTTGACAATTTGTACTTGATTTAATACTATCATGTTTTCATATTGTCTAATTCTATGTAAGTATTATTTATTAAGAATGACAGCCATACCGGACTTGATGGCCCATGCCTTTATTACCACTACTCTGGAGGCAGAGGCAGGCAGATATCTGATAACTTAAAGCCAACTTGGTTTACATTGGTAATTCCAGGATAGGCAGGGCTGTGTAGTAAAATCCTGTCTCTCAAAATAAGAAAGAAGGAGAGAAAAAGAGAGAGAGGAAGGGAGGAAGGGAGGAATGGAGGGAGGGAGAGAGGGAGGGAGGGAGAGAGGCAGGAAGGGAGGGAGGGAGGGAGGAAGGAAGGAAGGAAGGAAGGAAGGAAGGAAGGAAGGAAGGAAGGAAGGAAGGAAGGAAGGAAGGAAGGAAGGAAGGAAGGAAGGAAGGAAGGAAGGAGAAATGAATTACAACCTTATTAGCTTTAGATGTGCTTTATTGGACTTGCATGGTTTCTAAATGTGGAGGCAAACTAAAATGCGCCATGGTACAGATAAAGTGAATGAAGTAGATGAGAGAGAGAGAGAGAGAGAGAGAGAGAGAGAGAGAGAGAGAGAGAGAGAGAGAGAGAGAGAGAGAGATGAAATTTTGAAGGGCATTGTATGTCAAACTTCAGAGTTTGAATTTTGCACTGGGTGACAAATTCTTAAGTATTTAAAGGATCTTGTAGATGACAGAAACGTAAAGGATGGATTGAAGAAGTGGGGAACCTTATGGAGTTTTTGCAAAACCACAAGCAAGACATGTTGAATGTGTGGTGCAAAAATTATGTGACAAGAAAGAGAGTAGGAATTGGAAGTAGCTATGATAGAATTTTTTGGATTATTATTTGCAATGTTTTGATATGGAAAAGAATAAAAACTGAACAAGAATGCATGGCTGGAGAGGCAATGGTATAATTAAACAGGCTCCCTGGTACAAGCTTAGTAGCTATATTCCCAAGTTGTCATACTGCATGAACTCAGCCCTGGCAATTTGATGTAAGCCACTTTTCCATTTATTAAGGATTGCTGTTGCTCTGCCTCAATAAACTAAGTGAATATACATAAAGTAGCTCCGTACATGAGTCCAATTTCCATGCTATCTTATGTTTTCTTAAGCTTCTGAATTATCAAATTGTCAAGCTGCAAAGAAATGCCATTCTAGGGGTTTGAAAATATTTTCTAAGAAAATACTTGGAGAATTTAATATTAAATAAATTTTCCTAGGAAAATATGTTAGTGTCTTTATGGTCCTATACTCTTTTAGCCTTAGTAAATCTTAGTTTATAATTCTGTATGTTCCAAGCTACTTGATACATCCTTTTTTTCAAGTGTGTATTTCTAATTTTATGGCTTAATAAAGGCACAAAATTATTATTATCTGGTTAATTTTTGAAGATGAGATGCATGGATTATAGAACAGTCAACAGTCTTTTCTCAAGAATTTTACTAAAAATCTGATTTTTGAAATACATGAATTTTTCAGCTGTGATATTATTACAATTTAAACTGCTTCCAAGGAAGTTGGTTTCCTATCAGATATTTTTTGTGGTAGCCTTGTTCAATAAAAAATTAGCTATAAGAAAATGCTTGATTTTTAGTATGTTGCAAACACTGCTGGCAATAACAGGGAACATAATCTATGCAGGACACATACAGGTATATGTGCAACACACACATCCTTTAATACATATTTATTTGATGATAAGTACTTTAGTGAAAATAAAGCAAAGCTGAGCCTTGGAATGGGGAAGAATGGAGACTTCAGTATTTCTAGCAAAGGTTGCAGACAGACGATTTGCATTTTAAGGAAATTTTTAAAAGGAAGACTAAATAAATGGCAGTTATCAGAGGAAAGTATCAGATTGGACAAACATACAGTAAATGCTAAAGTTCTCAGGGGTGCTTAACAAGTATCCATGATAAACTGAAGCATGGAGGCTGATCTGGCTGCTATGAAACAGGAGCAAGCAAGAACTGAAGGAAGAGAAGTTCCTGGGTGAGGTCATTTTCCATACACTGTGATGGCTGTGATGTTACTTTTGGGACCTGGCTTTATGATGAATAAGGTAGGAGGATGTGAAATTTTTAATATGAGTGATGTAATTTGTGTGTTTAGTAGGATCAAGATTGCAAAATATATGTGAAATTAAGACTTGTACACACACACACACACACACACACACACACACACACACACACACACACACACAAATCTGTCTAAAAAAACTGTCAGTGCGGTCAGCAGGAGTCAATTTAGGGAAAGCAGCCGTGTGGGATGCTCCCCAAATGTATTGTCCAAACTGCTGAGCTAAAAATGAAGCAAATAAAGCTAGTTTTGAAAACTCATAAGTCTTAGCACAAGGCTTGAAATGTGCAAATACAATGAAAGTTGAATAATGCACAATGTATTTTTACAGTTTCATTCTTTGTTGGGTAGTAAAGTAGAAAAGAGGCAGATGGAGGAATCAAGTGTTTTTCTTCCTTTGTCAAAGTGCCACACGACTCCATGGGTTCCTGTTATTGATTCAGTGACTTCAGGTAGGCCACCAAATTTAAACTACTTGAAAGAGAGAAACGTGCTGTTAACTTTCTTTAAGTGACTCTTTGCTTAAATAAATAAATAAATAAATAAATAATCTTGGTAGCATGCTATCAGCTTCTTAAATCCTATCTAGAGTACTCTAGATACACACATCATACTCAGACCAGAAACACTCATGGGCAATTGCTCAGGGCCACAAAGCATTTCTGAAATTTGTGTGCAAACACATGGAAAGACATTATTTAATCCTAACTGGTCACGCTGCATACTATATTCTTAATATTATCATAAATGCTCTAACCAACATAACCATGACTGTCAAACATGACACAAAGGTCCCTTTATGATCAAAGATGTTTTGTTCATACAAACTCAGACTTTTTTCCTTGGCACAACATGTTATATATAAATCCACCCAAATTTTCATTCTGTCTTTGTTCAGACTAGCTCACCAAGTACAAACTCACCTAAGTTTCTTGGGATTTTTGTAAACATTGTGAACTAAAGAGAAAACCCCAAAAATGAGACAAGCATGAGAATTAATGATGGGAATACATATATATATGTATATACATATATATTAATGATGTTACCTGTTTATTATTTTATTTTTTGATATTATAGTACAATTATACCAATTTTTCTTTTCTTTCTTGAAAACTTCCCATAAACTTCTTGCTATTCTTCAAATTTGTGACATCTTTTTTATTAATTACTGTTACATTTATATGCATATATGCATATATATATGGTGGTATATATACATATATCCCCCAAATATAACCTGTTGAGTATGTATAATGTTGCTGCTCTGTCTTAAGGGTTGACTATTTGGTATTAGATAATCAATTGGTGTGCTTTTCCCTAGAGAAGACTATTTCTCCCCTCCTCAACGTTCCTCAATTACCTGTAATTCTTTGTGTAGTACTGAGGCCTCAGGAGTTTTCCCTGTCTACATTAGCATGTCTATTGGTGCCCTCATTATTCAGCTTACATTTAGGTGTCCACATTAGTGAGACTTTATGGGTATAGCTTCTGGCATTACTAGGAGACACAATCTCACAGTAAACTCTTTGATTTGCTGGCCTTTACAATCTTTTTCCATCTCCTTGTTGGCAATGTCCCCTGAGCTTTATGTGTGGGTGTTGTTTTGTACATGTATCCATTGAGACTGAGCACCACAACTCTGAATTTTGATTAGTTATAGTTTTCTGTAATGTTCTCCATCTGCTGAAAATAGAAGTTTCTTTGAATAGTGATGTGGACTACATTCATCTATGGATGTAAGTACAAATGTTTGTAGATTATTGTTAGGGATTAGTTTGATTTAGAAAAGGGTGGTTGTGGGCTCTCCTCCAAGATCCATAACTTTACTAACCTTGAGTAGTTGGCTAGATTTTCAATAGTAGGAATGATTTCTCTCTTGTTGAGAGGGTCTTAAGTCCAATTAGAGAGCTGTTGGTCACCATCAAGATATGGATTTCACAACTACAGCCTTAGAGTTACTATGCCACCATGGTCATTGTTCTTAGTCATAGGCATCAAAGATGGATGAGACTGTTGGTTGCTTCCTTCCTTTAGAAGCTTGGGTGGTAAATTCTGGTACCTCAGGAAGGAGTCATTCAGCTCAGTTCCAGCTCTTCTGAGACTCTGCTTTCTTTTTCTGAAGTCCATAGTGGTTTCTGAAACAGAGACTTTCTTTACATCTCTTGGAAGCAACCAAGAGCAGTCAAAATAGATTATATGTTTAGCAATCTCTTGGACATCCATGACCAACAATTCAAAAATGGGCCTCTCCTGTCTGGTATTGAGGTTTGTGTTCCATGGATTTAGTTTATGGAAGGAGCATTGTCAGCACAGATAAGAAAGGTTTGTTTAAACTATTGTGTATTTATACATAGCATTGCATTTATTAGAGTGTTTTTAAAGAATAGTTATTAGTATGACTCCTCATGGCTTTTCCAGACATCCTTTTGTTGTTCTACCCTCTTCCCACCTTTTATATCTGCCTCCATCCCCAATCCTAAGAATCACCCTATTTCCATGTCCTCTGTCACTTTATTTGGAACTTCCTTTTCTCCATTTAATTGGTCTTCAAACCCCCTACCTTTTTTTCTTCATTTTTTACAGTTACTCCAGACTTTATAATAACATCTAAATATTTGGATAATAGATGAAATCTGAAAGCTGTTTGTCGTTCATTTAGCTAATTGCTAAGGACACTGAACATTTTTAAAGATATTTCTTAGACATTTTTTCTTTTGTGGGGAACTAACTGTTCAGGTTAGTTTCATGTAAGTTGTGTTTAATTTTTGTTTTATTTTTGACTCTTAAGTTTTGACTATACTGAGTATTAACTCTCTGTCAGTTGCATAGCCAGTGAAAATTCTGAAAATTCTTTTCTATGCCTATATTATATAGAGTATTGCCTATGTTTTCTTCTAGAAGTTTCAGTATTTCAGGTTTCATATTTAGGTTTTTAATCCATCTGTAATTAGTTTTTATACAATGTGATAGGCATTGGTCTAATTTGATTCTTCTGAATGTGGATGTCTCATTTTCTCAGTATCATTTAATCTTTGTCGTCCTTGTTAAATTTGAAGTGGTTTAATTACAAATTGTGCATGCACAGGCCTTTAACTTTCTTCCATTGGTACATATGTCTGCTTTTGTACCAGAACCATAATGCTTTATTACTATGCCACTGTAATGTGTCTTAAGATCTGGTAATCTCTGCTCCAGCATTGTTCTCTTTGCTCGGATGTTTTTTTAAAGCTAAGTATAGATTTTTTTCTTTGTTTCTGTGAAGAAGAATAAGATAAAAATTCAATGAATCTGCAAATAACAGTTTTTGGCAAAATGGTCAGATCACATTATTAATTCCATCAACCCATGAGTATGGAATGTCTTTCCATTTTCTTGTATCTTTCTCTGATTCTTCAGAGGTCTAAAGACTTCATTGTCATCTAGGTGCTTTATTTCTTTGCATTTACCCTTGGTATTTAAAGTAGAATACTACTGAAGATTCTAATAAGATCTAAAGACAATCCCTTTTAAACCATTCAAAGGAAAGAGAAGGAACACTCTCAAACTCCTTATATGAAGCCAGTATTACCCTAATACCAAAGAAGAATAAAGACACAATCATAAAAAGGAAACTATAGGCCAACATCACTCATGAACACAGGCTCAAAAAAATGAAATCCTTCTGGCATGTTTTTCGAGAAGACTTTTAATTATTGTTTCAATCTCATTTGTTATGGTCTGTTTCAGTTGTTGATTTATTGTTTAACATTGATAGTTTGGATGCATGTAGAAATCTTTCCATTTTTAGCTTTCCCAGTTTAAAAAAATACAGGTTTTTAAAATATTGACATAATATATTAATTTTCCTTGGTGTTTATTGTAAAGTTTCTCTTTTGATTCCTAATGTTGTTAATGTGGGCCTCCTCTGTCTCTTTCTTTTGGTTGGATGCACCAAAGGTCTCACAGTTTTGCTCATCTTCAAGAGCCTGCCCTTCGGGTTGATGATTGTATTGTTGTCTTTGTTTCCATTTCAGTGATTTCTATTCTGATTTTTATTATTTCCTTCCATTTAATAGATTTGATTTGTTCTTGAATATTCAAAATTTTGTGAAACATCACTAAACTATGCCTTGCGCTCTCTCAGAATTTTTGATGTAGGCACTTAGAATTGTGAATTTCCCTCATGGGACTGTTTCCAAAGTGTTCCAAAGTTATTTGCTGTATTGTGTTTTCATTTTTATTTAGTTCTAGTAAATTGTATTTCTCTCTGGATTTCTTCTTTGACCTGTTCATCATTCAGTGATGTGTTATTTAATCTCTTTGAGTTTGTGCATTTACTAGAGATTTGCTTGCTGGCAAATTCAGTCTTATTGCATTATTGTCATAGAGGATGCAAGAAATGAGTCCTGTATTTTGGAATTTGTAAAAAAAAAAAAAAATTGTGTATGTTTCAGAATGTGATCTACTTTAGAAAATCTTCTGGGTGCTGCTTAGTAGAATTTGTATTCTTCAGTGTTTGTGGAATATTCTGTGCATATGTTGTCTATTTAATGCATCACATGAATGTCAATTAATTCAGATGTTACTGTTTATTTATTTTTTATTTTGTTCGGATTACCTGTCAATTGGAGAACCTGGTATTGAGGTTACCTGTTATTAATAGATTGCTGTTAACTTGTTTCTTTAAATCTATTTATATAAAACACACACACAAACACACGTACACACACGCACACACACACACACACACACACACACACACACACACACACATACATATATATTATAAAATTGGATGCCCCAGAGTTTGATGCACATATATTTAGGATATTAATGTCTTTTTGGTTAGTTATACCCTTGATTGCAATGAATTTTTTCTCTTTATTTTTTTCTGATTAGTTTAATTTGAAGTCTATTTGTCAGATACTAGGATAGTGATGCTTGCTTGCCTGCTGGTCCCATTTTATTGGAGTCCTTTTGTTTATCCTTATGCTTTTCAATGGTATTTATTTTTAAAACTGAGATGTGTCTCATAAATATATAGATGGATTTTCCTTTTGCTGCATTCATTCATCCTGTGTCTTTTGGTTAGAGAATTGATGCTACTGATATTTAAAGTTATAATTAAAATGAATGTTAGTTGTCATCATGTTGCTGACACATTTTCTGCATCTTCCCTTTCTATGCCTAGTTAAAAATTTCATATTCCTTGCTTATTCACTATAGCTACTCTGCTTTATCTTCCAGTTCTTTCTCCTCACTTACATTGAACCATATAAAATCTGTATCTCTTTAAAACTTTTTGATTTCACTGATAAAGGTTAAGGTTTTGTTTTGTTTTTAATAAATTCTGTGTCCAAGTGCTCATCTAAGTAATTCTCTTTGGAAGACATTTCTACATGACAGATAGATTTTGGTAAGAAGATGTTGACTTGATTTTTCATGTTGTTGGTATTCTTACAATGAGACCTGAGTGTTTTGATAATTGTGAGTCTGATATGGACATAACAGTTTGTGTCAAGAGAGAGCTTGGCCCTAGAGGTTAGAATGAAGTCAGGTTGTCAGAGGACTGGTATACAGGATGTGTCAAGTTTGAAGTGTGGGATTGGATACAATGTGTGAAGAGCCTATGGGTTGGGTGATAACTATGGTTCGTTTTAACCAAATCTTAAGAGTTTATGGCTCAGGCAGGGAGGTAAGACTACTGGATATGGAACCTTGAGTAGGTTTGGCATGTTGGGATGAAGAAATGGATGGGCAAGTCATGGAAAAATCAGTTGTCTAGACCCTGGAGAAGGAAGTAGGAAGTCTGGCTGTATAGGGTCGATGGGTACAGAGGAACCTCATGTTAAGCATTTTAAACATAGAGGACTGTCAACCTGGGGGGAGGTGTAGCTTTGGGGAAAGACACTGTTCATTGCTCTGAGAAATTTATGTGCTAATTCCAAATGCATAGTTATAGTTCTAGAATGTTATTTTGGGTAGAGTGGAGGCACACCTACACACACGCACGCGCGCACACACACACACACACACACACACACACACACACACACACACACACACACACACAATCTTACCCAGATTTAGTGCCCACTTTTCCAATGTGTAGAAAATATATAGGAAGCTATATATAGGACACTGAGCTAGGAACTGCATAGTCACCAAGTATCAGCACACTAAATTTACAAAGTTTTCAAAACCTGTTCTTAAGCAGAAGCTTAAATATTGGTGAGTACCTCGATCCCTACAACATTTCCTATTATACAAGTCTATGACTGGGTGAACTGTATAGTTGCAAGTATTAAACATTTCATAGTTATGCGTCACTGTTCATTACTTTTGCACCAACATTCATTTTTTTCATATCTAGTTTGATTTTCCGTTCTTTAGAAGATGACAGATTTTCTACCAATTTCTACTTTCCTAATGGCAATCTTTTGTCTTCTTTTATTAATGTTTAAGTCTTCAAGATCTTGCTCTAATATATCCATAGAAGAATATCTTGATTCATTTACATCAAAGGGAGGAAATGAACATAGAGCAGTACTTTTTTCCTTTCCTTTTTAAAAAAATAAGTTAAAAGTATTAGAAGAAATAGATTGTCACTAAAATTTTCTATTGCAGTTTAAAAGCTCATTTTTATATTGTGTAGCTACAGTAAAAGGGCTCTATGGACAGTATCTTTACCACATCACATTTTAAACATATTGAAATGTTCAGTGACTGTAAGATTTACATAATATCACCAATTTATTCTCATTAGTATATAATTATATAATATAAATTTTATTTAGAATAAGTAATGCAATCACATGTTAAATTTGGATCAAAATAGTCTTGCAGTATAAATTAATTGAATTTGGTACATTTGGGCATATATTTGTATTTGAAGATTTGTTCTTTGAAAATTAACATATCAGTCATTCTTTTTACAATACCTGATCAATAAAGTGGTGCTTAAAATATATCAAGTGACAGGGCAAATAGTATGTGCTTATATAGATGGGTGTCTTGTACACATTTCCTCAAGTAGCTAGTTAGCTGTGGATGACGTTAAACTGTTCTTCATTCTGCTTTTGCCTCTAAAATGCTGGCATTGCGGGCATGCATCACCATATTTAACTTAATACGCACATTGTTTGTTCATAGAACTGACTGCACAACCTTTCACTGTCTACTAGACAGCACTAGCATTCATAGCCAATGTTTTATAATTAAAATATTCAATGACTACATGTTCACAAAGAACTATTTTGCTAGCAACTATAATATAATGAAAATATACTCCTCATCAATGCATGTGGTTTGTACCCTCGGTGATATTTTGACCTCACTGTGATTGTCTGCCTTGAAAATCAATTGTTTTATAGATGGTTGAAATTCTTCAAAGAGGTGACATTTGGTCTCCATTCCTTCATAAAAAGTGTGTGTGTGTGATGCTCTATATTTGACATTTCTCTGTAGGAGATACAGTGAACCATGGCAAAAAGGAAAAATAAATCATGTATTAGTAAATAAATGTATCACTATCTATATTTTTTTGTCTCTAGTATTAGACCAAATTTGCCTGTGTAACTAGGCACACCAAAACAATGCCAGTTAACTGATATTGTAGAAGTTCACAAATTTTTACAACATGATTGTTTTTACACCCTTTGCTATACTTACTGAAAACTAAAAATAAATTTTGTAGGAGAATATAATTTCTAATTTCCTAACATGACTGAAAATCAATATTAAGTTAGTAAAAACCCCATACTGTTAAAAAGTTATTTAAGCCAGACATGCCATGGTGGTGCATGTCTTTAATCCCAGAGTACAGAAGGAAGAGATTTATTGAATTCTGTGAGTCTGAGGCCAGCAGGGTCTACATAAAGAATTCAAAGCCCACCAAGACTATATAGTGACATTTTACCTCTCCAACTCAACAAATCAACCAACCAAATTTCTTTAAGGGTTCTGGAGAGATAACAGAACACTTGAAAACTGACACTGCTCTCACATAAGATCCAGGCAGCTCACAAATACTTTTAGCTCCAGCTGCTAGAGGATCTGTCACCTCTGGCCTCTGCAGGTACCTGAAGTCATATGCACACACACATCTTACTCACCCCCCACATAAACATACAAACATAATTTTCAAAACTATTTCAAAATTCGTCTTAAAATTAGCAAAATTTTAATAGTTACAAATGCTAAAGTACCATTCCTTCTTTAGTGGCTATTTGGACAATGAAAGTCAAAAGTTCATAGTCACAGTATAATTCTGCCAACTGCTTTAGAAATAGGATTGTATAATTGGTAATCAAAGCAAATTATGTGACTTTGAAATAAAATCTTACCCCTGAATTGAATTTACCATGACGTCTTTCTAAATCCTGAGAAAGTAATTTTCTGTTTACCTAAATTATTGTTTGCTAAGATTTTAATAAGCTTTAAGTATCAATAAACTGCATCATTTCTTTAGTGAAGCTATAAATTATACTCAAATGTATCTAAATTTCAACTAGTAATGAATGTCAGAATAGAAATCTTTTTCCTTGCATATTGAGACTATGCCCTTGAATTTACATAAAACACTTCAGTATGTTGTGAGCGAAGTTAAAAACAAATACAAGGGAACTATTGTCTAAGCAGAAGGCTGAGTGCACTGTAAAAATAGTTCTCAGCTCCATGCAAGCTGGAAGTCAAGGTGATTGCAACGCTGGCTGGCTTGTTGATAATGATTGAGAGGCAGCACCAAGCAGAGCCCATTAAGACGATGGATTAACCAAGAAGTCTCACATGAAACTGCTAAATCCTGCACACAAAGGCTTCACTCTTGGCATTATCACATGTTCTAATTTGTCATGTATCTCAGCTTAGTACTGTTCTCAACCTTTTGTTTCCTTTTTTATAATAAGCTTAACTCTACATTCTACTTTTAAGAACTGCATGTCATGGCCTGATTTGAGCCTTTTTTTTTTCTTACTACTTTGTCTGTGGCTTATTTCAAGTGGGGCTTCCTACCCCACTTCTTCCATTTTCACACTCCAAAGTACACGACGGTCCCTAAGAGAAAATCCCTGTTAGCTCAGCACTTCCAAAGATCTTCTTCTCTCCAAAGGGGCTTCCCCACCAGGAAAAGCCTTCTGGAAGGTATATGTCTACCGAGGACTCTATGCACTAGATAGGAGAGTTCATTCATTCAGTGTGTTACCATTACTAGGTCAGCTCCTCTCGGAAGATGGGATCTGATGGCTGAATGTTTTTCTTTCATTTTTTTTTAACCTGAAGTTAATAATTAGAGGACTAAATACAACATTAGACAATGTAAGAGTAGATGGAATTGTCTTAGTCTTTGGGTTATGGGAAGATTTAAAATAAGATAAAACAAAACTCTAGTGTTCTCTCCGAGTCCAAGTAAACTAAACTCCCGGTTTCTGTTTCTTATACCCTGTGCAAGAGAAAAAAGAAAACAGAGTGAGCAGATGTTTTAGTTGGGGCACCCAAACAATCACTCATCGTGTTATGATAAAAACAACAACAAAAAAAAAAAAACTCGTTGATACTAAGTAGTTGAAAGACTCAGGGAAGAGCTGTTCATACTTTGTTATTGTTTATGAAAACATGGTGAGGATCCGTTGGGCAGGACAAGGACGCATCAGGCTTTGCCTGGATTGTTTGTCTGACAGTTCCTGCTGGCAGGCCCTGGCTAAGTGCCCACAGAACCCAGGACTTCTGTGACCTAAGGTAGTCAGCAAACCTCAGCAGCCAGATCCAAAGCCCTTCCAAGACAGCCCAGCCCCAATCAGGAGAGACCAAATAGTGGGAATATGTTTTAGGACAAGAAAACGTTTTTAATTGCATTGAAAGTGAGAAGAGATAAAAAGAAGTTAACTTTAAAAATGTTCACTTTCATTTATTTTTTTCAAATGACAATTTGAAATGTTTTGCTAATATGCAAACATGTTCTGTCTTTAATATAGCCAAATAGTTATTGTTAATGTCCTGTAGAACTGAGGTATGGTGGATTTATGATTTTGCATTGTAAATAATTGTCCTTCCTACAAGTTTAATAAAAAGCGCTGATTGGCCAAAGGCAGACAGGAAGTGTGGTCGGGGCTACCAGACTAAGAAAACTCTGGGAAAAGGAAGAACAAGGGAAGTGGAAGAAGCAGAGGCCTTTGCTGCACTGAGAAAGGTATAGAGCCGCGTGGCTGAACTAGAGTCATGGGTTGGTTCAAGGATAAAGAGTTAGCAAGTTTATACCTGGGCCTTAGGTCAATCAGTGTACAATTAATGTAAGCGTCTATGTGACCCTGTGGGACTGTGGGTCTGCAGGTCTGTGAGTCTATGTGACTGCGGGTTTGTGGGACTGCGGGTCTGCCGGTTTGTGGGACTGTGGGTCTGCGGGTTTATGGGACTGCAGCTCTACAGGTCTGTGGGTCTGTAGGACTGCAAGTTTGTGGTACTGTGGGACTGTAGGGTCTATGGGACTGCGGGTTTGTGGGACTGCAGGTCTGCGGGTTTGTGGGACTGTGGGGTCTGTGGGACTGTGGGTCTGCGGGACTGTGGGTGTGCGTGTCCAAACCTTGAGGCTAGGCCAGGCCAGAAAACTCATACAACACTGAGGTAAAATTCTGAATGGATTTTACTGAATGAGTGTGTTTATTACATTCCTTAATGATTGATTTAATATTGTATTGTCAATTCCAGACACAAAACTAAGATTGACTTCTTATATTTTGCCAATTCCATCAGTATTGATCTGTCAAAATTACAGATAAAAAATCTTGTCATGTCTGGTGTGAACAATAGGGAAAATGAATGTTAAATTAAGCGTTACTTTCTCTCCTTATCGCTCTTGGAAATATGTTAAATGACTGACAACTAAAGCTGTGTTAGCCTGGCAAATCAATGATGGCTTCTATTGATATCAAGTGTCAGCTGGGTATTTGGAACTTAGCTCAAAACTTAAGAACTTGCTCTAAAGACATGTGTACACTGCCTGAGGGTTTCTAAGTGCTGATATGGACAGACAGGTGAAAGCCTGCCCCTTTGCAGGACCAGTATTCCTTTTCGATAGGCACCATCTTGCGGAGTAAATGGAGTCTAACTGCCTCAGGTATTCCATCTGTCCAAAGAAAACAATTCATTTGGGTTCTGAATGCTGTCCTCTGTGACTTTTTATGGAACACACTAAAAATTCAACTAATTGTATATGCATTTTCTTTACAATGTTACAATGTTAATAATATATTCTAAATTTGTACTGGGGTAAATTTTATGTTTCTCATACATATCTTAACTTCTTCTTTTGAAAGTTTTAAAACACTTTTTCTATGCATTTCCCAAACTTACTTGTTTTCTTGAGTTTCCATTGGTAATTGCCTGATTTTCGTGTATGTGTGCACATTACATGAATCATGGACTTCTTCAGAGGAGAAGTGAGTTTGGCCTTTTGAAATACTTGACTAGTTTTCCATTTCCTAATTGATTCTCAGTGATCTTAATTCTTTCACATAATTTTGCTACAAAGATAGAGTATTGGTTTTATTAAGTGTGAAAAATATGCATTCTTTTGTCAAAATGTGATCATAAAAAAGAGAAACATTTTTTAGAAAATTGGGTATAGCTATTTTTCAAATGATAACTTATCATATTTATTTGTCAGGAATAAGTGGTCATTTACGATTGTGTTATGTGTTGCATAAAACTGAAGTAAATCTGGTGTCAAGAGGCTGCATAACTTGGCAATAAACTGTTAGCTACTTTGACAGAATAGGAGCCCAGTTAACCACTGGGTTCTAATGTCTTAATAAATTTGTGGAAGAAAAATATTAGTTGAGGCAAAGAAAATTTTTCTAAATAGCCCTTTTGTACTTTATAAGTGCAAGTTCAAACAATTGACTTATGGATGACTATTAAATGCTATAAGAATGTTCAGTAGTTTGGCCTCAAAGGTTCATGTATTAAAGAATACCAGTAGGAGATGATAGAAACATTAGAAAGTGATGATGATAATGTTATTGATTATAAATGTGGCCTTAGAGGAACTATTTGCACCCTGGCCGCTCCTTTTCTCTATCTAGACATCATGAGGCTGGCAGTTTATCACACCCTTAGTGCACACCATGAGATAATGCTTCACTACAGGTTCAAAACAAAGTGACCAGTCTACCATAGACTGAATGTTCATAAACCAAAATTGGTCTTTTTCTCTTTGTAAGTTGATCATCCTAGGTATGAATTTCAGTAGCAGAAATATGACTAACTCAGAATTTGCTAGACATGTGATAAAACCAACCATAGGGACTAGGCTTCTTTAAAACAGGTCTTCCTGCTCTATCAAAGAGGGTGAAGCAAATGAAGTATCACACATGTGTATGTGTGTATGTATGTTTTATTTTGAGAATGTAAAATTTTCAGAGGTGCATTTGTTTTAATAATGACACACACAGATGTATAATAGATGTTGAACATGCATAGAGATGATAAATGCTATATACATGCTATGGGATGCATAAAATATACAGCTTATTTTTAGACAAAAGTAAGAAAATGTGATGACAACATCAACTCTCCTTTTGGGGAAACAATATTCAGCCTTTGTGTTGTTAAGATAGATTTTTTTCTGTACACTCCCCACAGCCAGTTCTGCGGAGTCATTTCTTAGCGTAGGTTCTTCTTGCTTTCAGTACATTGATCTTAAAAGAATTTAGAATTCTAAAATGTTAATGTTAAAATAGTTAAAGTGAGAAAGCAAGGGTGAAAGATCAGTAAGATAGGATCAAATATATTTTTATATGAAATATTTTATTATATAAGAATGTAAAATAGGATAAAACTTACTACAATGCTTTTCAGCATCCAAGAAAGTCTATCCTGTAATGTGATTTCCAGTGCAAATTATCATTCTTTCTTTATTTTATTTTACTTTTTCAGACAAGGTTTCTTTGTGCAGCCTAAGCTGGCCTGAAATTCACAGAGATACTGCCTGACTCAGCATCATAAGTGTTGGAATTAAAGTGTGAGCCACCACACTGAGCATGAATTACCATTTTTAAGTACACAATTGTCCCTGGGGCTGAAGGAAACGTTTCTTTTTGTCTTTATAAAAAACACACTGCATATGTCACTGATTCACTTAGAGATTAGAGAGACAACAAAATTGTCAGTGAGTCATAAAAATGACACTATCTTTTAATATGAAGACATTAAGTGTTAAAGCTTCTAGATGTTGCCAATGGAGTTATAACACCAACTGGTTGAAAAGAACATGTTCTAAGTCATATGATGTGGCAAAGAAAGTTCTAGAATGAAGGTCAGATAACACTAAAAGTCTGCTCAGTAGCAAAAATTCTAAAAGTCATTTCATGATGTTTAGAAGGCACAAATAATCTTTATTTTTGCTTTATCTAATGTTCAGTGTAAGATATTGGCATCAAAGAAATTTTTCATTTTACATAGTTTTCATCTTCCTTCTGTTTTTTTAATCTTATTACATCTGTAACATTTAAGGAATAAGCATCTATTCATTTTATCATATTTATTCTGGCTGTCATGTACAGCTTTTATAGATGAAACCAAACATTATAATTTTTTAAATAAGAGATATTTCTGCCTTTTTTGGTGTTGATTTAGTGTTTTATCACTTCTTACACCCTTTTATCATCTCTCCTTCATTCTTGGCTTTCCATAATATATTTCAAATCTAGCACGGGTGAGATTGTATACTTAAAAATGGTAGTTCATGCCCAGTGTGGTGGCTCACACTTTAATTCCAACACTCAGGATGCTGAGGCAGGAAGGGTCTCTCTGAGTTTCAGGCCAGCCTATGCTACACAAAGGTGCTTGCAGTCTATCCTGAAGAACTGAGTTCAGTTCTCAGAACCCACAGTGAAAGGAATTCTCTTTTACAGTTCCTCCCAAGTAGTCCTCTGACTCCACATAGACCCCACATATAAATAGATAGTATGTGTAAAAATTAACATAAAAGATGAACAAAAATAAATTATTCATAGTATACTGAATCTATTTTAATATTTATGTAACCTTTTATATATGTATATGTATGTATACAGTATGTGAAAGCATACTCTTGTCAACATGCATATACAAGTCATCATTTAACCAAAAAATATTTGTTGTAAATCTTAATGATGCTTTACTTTTTATTTACCTAGAATTCCCTCACAGACTTGTCCTGAGTCATTGGTACTGTATTTTTAAATATTTGTATAATAAAGTTAAAGAATAACTATAAGCTATTCAATGCTTCCATTATTAGCAGGTAGTGACATTGCTTGCAATTTTTGTTTACCTCAAAATTCTGCACTAAATACTTTTAATATCATGCTATTGTATATAGAAATAACTTGAAATATATTTTACAAGATGGAATTGCTGAAGTTATGCATAGTTTAGATTTTAATAGAAGCTGATAGATTGCGTGCCTAAAAGGTTTTGATATTACACATTTCCACTAATGATGTATATTAGTACCCTTTGTAACTACAAACTCACCAGCAAAAACGTGGTATGTTTTAGTGAATGTGTCTGCCTATAGTCAAATAGAGACTTTGTTCTTTCATTTGTTTTTATGTGTTTAAACTGGAGCCACTCCCCATGGACTTCTAGCTGTTCTGTCTCCTGTGAATGATCTTCTGGCTGTGCCCATAGGGACATCTTTCTGTTTTGTGTTCAAAAGCGTTCTTTGCATAGAGAAATTTAGTCCATCTACTTCACCTTAATTATAGTAATTTTTTCAAACTATTCTTTTTCTACTGACAGTTTTACTTCTGTTATTAAGAAGGTTCGATTATATTTATTTAAACTGCACTGTATTTTATAACCTGTTTTTCAATGTTATTGGAGTAGAATTTTCAAAAACAGAGATTGTGTACTTGGTCTTCTATATTATTATGAATTATATCTCCAGAAACCTGGGTTTTGTAAATATAACTGCATGTATATGACATATATAATATTACTATATGTGTGAAAAGGGCCATTCCATCCATGTTATTTATTTAAATCTATGTTATTAAGAATACAATGTATTTTTTATGGGTTTCAGTTTTAACTGGGCATATATTTGTGTGTTTAACTTAAAGTTATTCCAAACAATTTCAGATAAAATACTATTATGACTTTAGTTGAAATTATATTAAATGTGTATGTCAATCTTAAGAGATATAACTGATTTTATGAAGATTACCAAATAGGGTCTAGGGAGATGACTCAGAAATTGAGTGTTCTAACTGCTTTTCCAGAGGACTCAAGTTCAACTCCCAGCACACATGTGTAGCTCAAAGCCATCTGAACTCCTTCCAGTTCCAGGGGATTCAATGCCCTCTTCTGGCCTCTGTGAGTATAGGGTGTGCATGTGGTAAATAAAAATGTATGCAAGCAAAACACCCATACACATAAAATAAAAATAAATTAATAAAAGAGTTTAAATAAAATTTATTAAACATTTTATAAAGGTCATTTACAATGACCTTCTGGATATACGTGATTGGATGACTATAAAATGATAAAAATGATGATTTAAAATAGAAATTTCAGGGAAGAGAGAGAGATGTATCAGAAGAGTTCTGGTTGCTTTTCCTGAAGAGCTAGGTTCAGTTCCTAGTACCCACATGGTACCTTATAAGCATACATAACTCCAGTTTCAAGGGATACAATATCTTCTTATGGAATATTGTTCTAGAACGTTGAATGTGAGTTAAATGTGTGACACTCAGATGCCAAAAAAGATTAAAAATTATTTGGGGCACAGCTGTTAGATTTCCATGGTGCTTCCTGCATAATACTAAGTCAGACAAGTTCAATTACTTTAGGCGATGACTTTTACCACGATAGATTTACATTTCAGACACAACTAGGAAAAAATATCACGATTCACTATATCAAGTCAAATTTTACCTATACCAAATGCATTGAATTTTATTATTATTCATTCCTCTGTACTTTAATAATTCATTTCTGATGAAAGTGAAGAATTTAATTTCATTAGCTGCTAACAAAATATGATAACTTGAAAAATTATACATTTAGTATTAATATTTTTGTATCTAACAGAAGTAAAATAATGATGTTCTATTCACATACAGCATACACAGTGCCCAATACTGTTTTCTGTGTTTTACGTGAATTCACTCATCATATTCTTATGATGACATGTGGGGCTTCTGCTTGTTTAGTGGAGCACAGAGATTTAAAGTAGCTTGTCAAAAGCAGAACAAAAAGCATGAAACCTGAGCCCAAGGATCATTATTGTATATGGGTGCTTCTAACCATGGTCATCAATTGTTTCTCCATTAGTAAGTTCTTGGCTATTCAATTTCGTTCTTCCGCCTCATCAGTAACCACAACTGAGAAGGAATGGGGTGGGCAGGAAGGAGGGAGGGGAACAGATATGACCAGCCAAGGTTCAGCAGCAACTGATAAGTAGTTAGTTCTTATATCTAGCCTTGTTTCCTGATGTGAAGAACCAATACAAAACGCTCTGAGGTCTAGAGTGCTGGAGACTGAGTAATCACTTCTGTTCTTTTGAGCATGATCGGGGCCTGTCTGATTCACTATGGTGGCTTGTAGAGATTGGTATCATTTAATTGAAACAAGGTGTGGTTCTAGGCTTCAGAAGACACAAGGTATCATGATAGGATGATTTTTAGATTGTTTTCAAAGCTAACTACATTCTCTTGTGGATGCTTCTACCGTGTTAGTTATAATGGGCTATAGGATTACTGTCGAGAAACCCCACAGGGGTGACTAGGCAATAAAATTGTCTGTGATCTCAGGCTTGCTTTTCCCTACTGCAACACTTTCTAAATGGTTCTGATTTTAGTCTCAAACTTCAGAATGCTGATGTAAAGTTTTAAAATCTCCAAGTTCTATTAATTACTTTTATTAATATTTAGCTAAAGTTGTACTTATCACATTATTTTATCTTAACTGTTTATCAAATTGTTATATATTTCTTTAGTATAAAGAATTGTCACTTTAAACCATGGTGCAGAGTACAGGCTATAGAGCAAGGGCATGCCCCTGTTGTGTAATTAGAATGTTTGGGAAAGCAGAGTATTTAATGTCCCTAAACTCTATACTATGTACAGTGATGAAAGTTAAAATGCCTTCTCTCAAGTTTTGTTGGGATTAAGTGGTCCACAGTGTCTGTCATGGAGAAGACACTAACTTTATTAACCAAAATTCCATTTTTCAAAAGTTGAATTAGAAGATGAATTATTTAGGAACCATGGGTTTTGTGGTGACTAAACTAAATTGCCAATGGCCTTATCAACAGTGATAGAATCACTTTGCGTTTTTAGGTGGTTTCAAGACCAAGCTGAAGAAGGAGAGAATCAGTCAGTAGTCCTGCTTAGCTGTAAAGCCTGCAAACCACAATAATGACCAGCCTGGCAAGATCTCCAATAGTGACACTTACTCTTATGGGGTAAACAACACGTCAGGTGCTTAAGTGGATTTAAGGGCTGCTCATTTGAAGGGAAGTTGTGTCCGACACTGTAAAACTAACCCATGGCTGGAGAAATCATAGACCTTAAAAGAGAAACTATATTTTGCAAATGCAGTATACCTGCCAACCCGTTATGTTGGGCGCCATTTGTTATAATAAGGTTTTAGGCCCCGTTTGGCCAGAGATCTAGACTTACAGAGTTGTAATCTTAGACTGTTTAGCTGTCTGTTGCTGTTTAGAACTTTAAAGATGACTTAGACATTTATATTAGCTTTATATTGTTTGACCTATGGCTTAGGCATATTGTTAACTAGCTTTTTTAATCTTAACTTATTTTTATTAATTTGTCTTTTATGTGGCCTGTGTCCCATGGCTTATTTCTATTTTTTATGTGTGTGTGGGGGGGGGGCGTCTGGCTTGATTTGTGTGTCCCTTTGTTTTTTTTTATTATTTATTTTGATTTTTACTCAGAGGTAAGTATATCTATGGCTTGTTAATATTAAAAATCGTCCTTTTGTAGCAGGCAAAAGCTATTACAGAGATTCACAATTAGTGAAAATACAGATTCTGAGCAATCATTTGGTCTTCAGCCTAATTTTTACATCTATAATTTAAACCCCATACCTGAAGCTCTGGGAAATGCTAGGGTGAAAAGATAATGGGGTGAAAAGACTGTAAGATCCAGAGGACCAGAATGCCTCCTAGACATTACAGGGAAGCTGCACTCATGAAATCTCAACAGTATGATTGCTTAAACAAAGCCTGCATAATAAACACGACATGGCAATATACCTGGAGGAAATTTCACAAGGCTCCACCCCAAGATGGAGAGTTATGGTCAAGCAATAATTGTTGCAGAAGGGAGAATCACTTTTATTCAGGTACGAGGCCCCTGATAGATTTTCCAATATCAAGTGTTGAGTCCAAACACATGTACAATATGAGCAACAATGAACGGAATCAGATTTTATAAAACACACACGCATGCTCACACACACACACACACACACACACACACACACACACACACGCACATGCACATGCACAAGCATGCACGGTTGTGTGTGTGTGTATATATATATATATATATTCAATCTACTGAATCCATTTATTGTAAGAATGATTCATAATTCTTAACAATTGTAAGAAAGTTCATGAATTTGATATTGAATAGGGGACTGAAGAATTTATACAAGGGAGAAAGAGGGGTAGGAATGATTTAAATACAGTGCTCATGTATAAAATTCTCAAAATATAAAACTTAAAGAATATCTCAAGCTTAAAGTTATAAAAGTATGAAAGACACTGATCTCTGTTATTTGCTTTCTTTATGATCACAGTTATTTTGTTAGTGTGATAAATGCATGGATTATAACCATTTATTCCTCAATATATTTTTTACCATGATGGACTTTTAAAATCTGTGGGTGTATGTTTATGTTTTATTTTTTACAAATCTAAAGGAACATGTATTTATTATACATGGCATGATGTTTGAAACACATATGCAATGTGGGATTAATCTACTATTTATTATCGCACATAGGCATCAGTGATATGCTAAGAGTGCTTAAAATCTATTCTGGGCATTAATCAACAATTTAAAATATTGCTATTAACCATTAGAGACATTTTTATTGCTGCTCATCTGGCTGTTGAAATGACGCTATGAGTTCCACAGAGCAGGACAGTGATAGTTCATTCCTTAAAACAGGGCTCAGAAATGACCTTGATTTAGATATCAAACTGTAGTTGCGCATATTTCCAGTTCACCTACATTGCAATAGTATATGTTCATATAGAAACAGCTGCACTTCTCCTGCCCTCGTTACTGGACAAAACTCATAGGATTATATATAAATATATATATATATATAATATTGTATATTTAATATATTGTGATATATTGTATATTTAATGAAGTTTGCCTGAAAATTAGAAGAGAGAGCCAAGCCACAGACCAATTTAACAGTGAAAATCCGGGAGTGTTGACCCACGCCTTTAATCCTAGCACTCAGGAGGTAGAGATCTTCTGGATCTCTGTAGTTCAAGGCCAAACCAAGCAGGTGGTGGTGACACACACCTTTATTAGCTGGGCGGAGAAAGAGGAAGCAGGAGTTCAGCCCTTGGTCTGTGACCTCATACCCTTTTGGCTGAGAACTGAGATGTGTTTCATCTGAAGATTTGTGACAAGTGGCGAGGTGAGATGGGGCTGTGGCTTGTTTCTCTGTCTCTCTGATCTTTCAGCTTTTCCCCAGTATCTGGCTCCAGGTTTTAATTTAAAGACCATGTAGAATTTGCGCATTAATAATCTTACTGTTCCCTCAGCTCATCCTTAGTCGTCAACTGTTCTATGCTTCTCTCTCTCTCTGTATGTGTGTGTGTTTATGCTTTTGCATACTAAGAATATATTTCATCTTTAGCACTGGCTTTGATACTGGGAAACTTTCATCTTGGGGGAAAATTAAAGGCGTGGCTATGGAATATTCTGGCGAAGAAGCAACTGGACACCAAAGGTATAGGCTTACCCACAATTTTGCATGAAGTGCCCGGTCCTCTTTCAGCTCATCCTCTTTCCTAAGCAGTACTGAAGTTTGAACAAAGTTGGGGGATGATTTTAGAATCAGATTAATTTATGTCAACAACTATGTTTTGACGCTCAAATGACACTAACAAAATCTGCTAACTCCAGCTTTGCTACAAAACTGCACTTAGTTTGAGGGTGTAAAGACATTTTAAAAATAATGTTTTTTATCTTAAAATGTTTTTGGCCCCTTTGAGATTCAAAACTGCCACATGGTTAAGAAAATGGGCATTACGGAAACATAAAGTTTCTCTTGCAAGTTCACAAGTGCTCTCCTGCTTTCTTTCTTCCTGGATATAGGTCCCCTGAGCTTCATTGAAAGTGGAATCTTCTCTCTTATAACTGTAAAAATACAGTAAGCCTCAGTAAAGACAGACGGCTGGTGTGATCATTTTTAACAACCCCGGAGATGTCCATATGCTGTTCAGTAATGTGGCATCTGCATGGCCCCTTGGCTGTGGTGTATACTTTAAACATAAGCAATTTTTAAGCAACAAGGTGTCAAACTTTCCATCCATGTGAGGCAAATCAGTCCTTCTGCACCCCTGAGTATAATCGACAGAAACCCAGAGAGTGCTCTAAACCACCATGCTCCCCAGGCTAACAGCCTGTTCCTTCTAGTACAATTACATTATTGTGCCTCCAAGCCCCCAAATTTTCACCAGGTAAAATACTCATTCAATTAGCAGAGGAGTCGCTAAAGCACTTGCTGTGCTGGCATTCCTCAGCAGTAGAAGGTGATAGTTCATATGGCTGCGGACAAGCTCCTCTGAGCCATGCTCACACCGCTGTGTCACTAACCCGACAGACACACTATCTAATTACAATAATCAGAACGTGGAAATGAGGTGACTTTAGCTCTGAAACTTAGGGTAGTGCCTGTTCCTTTTGGCTTGAAAACTAACTTAACGGAAGTAAAGTTTTATATGATTGTTCTAAGTTCTCGCTCCTCCCCTCTTCTGTTAATCCTACCACAGTGGAGTAAAGGCTTAGTTGAAATAAGAAAATTTAATTTTCTGTCAGACAGGGCTCTCTCCCTCAAACAGGGTTTCATGAAATTAGCATCGACCATAGAAGATGAGGTTTATATTAGTCTTCAAACTGCAAGGCTAGGGGGTTTCCAAGGGATTTGGGTTATATAGAAGCCTGACAAAGCATTTTAAAATTGTTTGGCCAGACATCTCATCAGGGTAGAGGTTAGCGTATAGGGTGTGGAATATGTCAAATTCCAGAAAATAGGTGAAACCCAAGTTTTAAAGAAAACAGGAATGAATGTATGTTGACCTCGTAATAACATGGCTTTTAATTTTAAGAGTCAGACTGAAGACCAATCCAACACTCTCGTCCCCCTGTGTTCTCCTCTCCCCCTCCCATTCCCACTGCCTCCACTCTCACCCCTTCCTATTCATCTCTTCCTGCTCCCCTCCACCTCTTTATCCCCTCCCCTCCTTCTTCCTTCCCTATGTTTTAAACCTCTTTCCTCCTCCTTTTCATTTTCTACCCCTTCACACCTTTCTATTCCTCTTTCTTCTCTATCTTTGGAATTTTAACAATAATCATATTTAAAAGAACTCTTCTATGGAATGATTATATCATAGTAGATACATTAATGACACAAATCAGGGTGAGTGTTACAGTTCATTGGTCTAGTATATTCCAGTATGCATGGGGCCTTGGATTTGATCCCTAGCACTAAACACACACACACACACACACACACACACACACACACACACACACACACACTGATGAAATAACTTTTGAGATAATTAACTATGAACTGTGATGGCTATTTTTGACTGTATCTGGAATTGAGTAAAACTCAAAAACTGGAGGTCATACCTCTGAGAGATTTCTACTTAACTTGAAGGAAAAGATTCACTTTTAATCTGGATTTTTGAGGTAGAAAGACACATTTTCAATCTAGATCATTTGAGCTAGAAAAAGACTCTGAGCAATTACTGGATTCTTGAACGTTCTGTACATAGACAATTATTGCTGCATTAACTAAACAAGCCTGAAAGTCATAATAAATCTCATATATGTATATATGTATATATATGTGTGTGTGTGAGAGAGAGATCATTCTGTAAATTCTGTCACTCAAGAGAGCCCTGACTAATATATCAACCCATTAAGTAGTATCATAAAAATTAGAAAAATTTTAGGCCTAGCCAAGTTGGATTGTGTGTGTGTGTGTGTGCGTGTCTGTGTGTATATTCATATAGATGTGCATATGCATGCATACAGAGTTCACTGTTTGGTGTCAGTGTTTTCTTCCATTACTGTCTAACTTATTTTTAAAGACATGTTTTATGAACGTAGAGCTTACTGATTTACCCCCATCCACTCCTCAAAGAGAATAAGCCCTCCCATGGAGAATCAACAAAGTCTGAGATATCAAGTTGAGGCTTGACCAAGCTCCCCTCTCCCTCCAGGGTCAAGGCTCAGCAAGATCCCTCTATAGGGAATTGGCTCCAAAAAGATAATTCTTGCACTAGGGATAAATACTCATCCCACTACCAGAGGTCCCACCAATACTCAAGCCACACAACTGTCATCCACATTCAGAGGGCCTAGTTCAGTCCCATGCAGGAGTCCCAGCTGTCAGTCCAGAGTCAGTGAGCTCTGAGTAGCTCGGGTCAGCTGTCTCTGTGGGTTTTTCCATCATGATCTTGACTGCTTTACTCATATAATCTCTTCTCTCTCTCTTCAGTTGTCCTGGGAGGTTGGGTCTCTGCATCTGCTTACATGAGTTGCTGGATTACGGTTCTATGATGAAGATTAGGGTGGACATCAGTTTGATTATAAGGGAAAACCCGTTCAGGCACCCTCTGCACTATTACTTGGAGTCTTATCTGGGACATCCTTGTGGATTCCTGGAAATTTCCCTAGCACCAGCTTTCTCCATAAACCCCAAATGGTTCCCTTTAAGAAAGTATCTATTTCATTGTTCTCCCCCTCTGTCCCTCCCTCAACTCAACCACCCCATTCCCTCCCCTCCCCCCCCCATGCTCCCAATTTATTAAAGAGATCTTATCTATTTCCCCTTCCAATTGGGATCCATACCATGTTTGTCTTTCTGAGTCTGGGTTACCTCACTCAGGCTGGATTTTCTATAGTTCCATCCATTTGCCTGCAAATTTCAGGATGACATTTTTTTCCCCACTAAGTAATTCTGTTGTGGAAATGTACCACATATATTGTTGTTACTCATTTTTTTTCATTGAGGTGCATCTAGGTTGTTTCCAGGTTCTGGCTATTACAAATAATACTAATTAATTCTTATACTTCAATCAGGCTATATTTCTTATTCCCCAGAAAGAAATCTCACAACAGACAAAATTATCAATTGCAACAAAGTCCAATTTGGTGAGCCAGTGAGTTTTTACTGGGATTATCAACAGAAGTGTGGATGAGGGATTGCTGGCAGGCACAGAGACAGATCAAAATCAGTTGATCCACTGGAAAGCAACTCAACTCAGGTGGTAACTCACAAATCTACAGCCCTGGAGCTCTCTGCAAAACATGATGGTCCAAGAAATGTATCTGCTCTGCCAGAATCTTCTCTAGCAGTGGTTTTGTTTTGTTTTGTTTTGCTTTTTCCTTCTACAAAGGTGGGAAGAGCCTTTCAAAATAATCTAGGGTTCTATTTTCCCAAATATGTGAAATTTTTATTTACAACCTGAGTCTCAGAAGCCTCCTATTCCCTCCAGGAAGAAAGTTTTCAATCAGGAGGGACAATTTTAGCTGTTGTGCATATATTTAAGGCCATTTTTATTTTTGGTCAAGTGGGAAAACTAAGACTTAAGAATAATTTTTCTGAGATTGATAAAAATGTAATGTCAAGAAGCATTTACCAGAGACGGCATTGTACACAGTGCTATGCACCAAGCCTGAGTAATACAGTGAAGAAAATGTTTGAGTTCTAAAATAATGCAAACCTGCTCATTGTAGTTACTTTTGATTTGTGGCTTATTAGATTTGTCCATTTAAGCTAATTATTTCATGCATGTGTCTTTTAGTTTCCACATCTGAAAAGCTGGAAGATATACTTCATCATATATCTTTAGTTTTCTTTTATATTTTTACATTTTCATTTGTTTAGTGTGTGTGTGTGTGTGTGTGTGTGTGTGTGTGTGTGTGTGGTGTAGAGGTCAAAGAATATAGAAGTCAGTTTTCTTCTACATGTGGGTTCTGGGGATACGTCAGGGATATTCAGGCTTAAAGGCAGGTGTATTTATGCGCTGAGCCATTTTTTAGGCCTTCATCCTGTCTTTAGAAAATTAATGGGGACAAAACATATAAAGGACCTAATACTATGACAAACCCCTAGCTAATAGTTTTATTAACATGATACTTACTTCCACCATGATCATTGCAAAGTGATTTAACTCAGGGTTCTAGAACAACTAACCTTTTTTCACTTTATATGATATTAATATTATTTTCCTTCATTTGACAAATGTTTTGTACATAATTTGTACGTCACTTCAAAAGTGGCCTGTGTACATACCAATAAAACTGATATTTTTATCCTATATTTGCTCTCTTGTGGTCATCTGAAGTCATTATGATCTATAAAGTTTGACAAAGCATAAGTCAGGTGTTCATGGCATTTTTCTTCCAACTACCAGGCTGTCAACAAATAAGCCTTCCCCCCTCCTGCCAACTGGGTGGGTTAGAAGCATTAGTTTCCTATAGTGCTGGTGTCTGGAAGGTCAAAGTCTAGTATTGAGAAGATTCTAGTAAAGGATCCTAATGAAAGTCAGATGGCCACTTTCAAAGTATATCATCATATGGCAGACCAAGGGCAGGAGAGGTGCCAGTTTTCTTAAAGGCTCTAACATAATGAAATAATCACCTCCCCCAATACTCCATGTCCTAAAGCTACCACATCAATTTAGTCTTCCACACATGGTTTTCATAAAGATACTCTTACTAAATAAACCACCCTCAAATTTACTCTAATCCCTCCTTATCAATGAACTCTAAACCCTCCTCATGCCTCCAGACACCCCAACACATATGCTAAGCAAGTTTTCTATGTCATTTTGCTCTTTCAAGCCCATGAACACCTGCTTTATTGCAGTTATGATGATAATTCTTGTGTAGGTTTTAAAAACTGTTTTATGCTTTTCTAAGAGCTTCTGGGAAAACATGATCTTTGTTTTAGCTCACCTTTTTAAAGTTTTCTTGATGTCAGGAAGACCCCAGTAATGAGTACCCAAATCAGATAAAAGAAATTGACCACTAATTTTTCCCTGTGTTGTAACAGTTTTTTTATCAAGAGTATAAAAATATAGCATCTATTTAGCTGTATATATGTATAAATTTTTTATTTATATATAGTATTATAAAGCTAAGATTTAGGTTTCAGTATGTCTATTATTAATAATTATATGTTTTGTCTTTAGTTCTTAGTGCATTTTCTATAATAGCTATGAGTCAAAACTTATAAAACCATGGCTGTAGGATCTATGACTGACAATGTTATCAACAAATATGTTGTTTTCCCTTTGGTTACTTGATTTGGCCAGTAGACATGTGGGCAGGTTTCAGTACAATGGTGCCACAACTGTGTCTACATCTAAAGCCTTGCCTTGCTAAATACAACTCTTCTACCTCTATTTAGTACCATTCCAGTTAAATTACGGTTGAATAGCAAACATATCCGAGAAGCTTGATTTATTAGGAGGTGTTTACAGACACCTTCTCCAGAGCCACTATTTACACTAGGTATGGTGCAGTGAGGGAATTGCAACCCACTTTTCAAAGACTTATTTACATTTCGAGGCCAAGATCTTCATGAATCAATAGAGAAAATATGCCAATGTATTGGTTTCTATTCTTGGACTCAGTGCTACTAAGTGTGTGATTTGCTATTAGTGCTTGAACAGAGTGATAGTAGTCAGGCTATGTTCCTCACTGGTGATTTGGACACAGGAGTCAATACTAAAATGCTATTCTTCGGCTTGATAGACTTATGTTTCTGTTGTGGAATAATCTTTTTGTACACTTAAAGATTTCTCACTCAGGTTGGTTTAATGAAACCTGATTGGCCAATAGCTAGGCAGGATTTTCAGGGCAGAGAACACACTGGGAAGAAGGATGGAGACGTGGAGAGTCACCAGCCACAGCCAAAGCAAGCAGAAAAGCAGCATAGGTAGTATAGGGTAAAGGTAATAAAGCCAAGAGGCAGAAAGTAAATTAATTGGTTAATTTAAATGATAAGAGCTAGTTATAAAAAAGCTTAAGCTATTATCTGAACTTTCATAATAAATAATAAGTCTCAATGTAATGATCTGGGAGTTGGCAGAAGAGACACAAAAATCTACCTACATCTTTCCTTCATTCACCCAGCCTCCCACCCACACGTACATACATACATACAAGCATTATCAACCTGACATCAGTTTAGATGCTTGTTTTTTTTTTCTTCTGACTTTGCTTTATTGAACAAGATCTAAACCATAATAATGAAATAGTAGTATGGTTTCATGAACAAATATTATTTTTAAATCTTAACTAGTTTAATGTCAGGGATTTTAAAAATAATTCTCTAGATTAAGTCAGTAGTCTGTTGACTGTTCTTATTCCTAATAAACATTAGGACTTATTGTATTCATAAGTAGCAACTCCAAAATGGTCATTGCATAATCTTAAAAAAGCATTTAAAAATATGATTTAAGTAAAAAAAAATAGATCATTACTAATACTTACAATGACATGTTAAAATGAAAATACATGTACTTGTTTGATTGCATCTTTAATGATCTAAATTTTAATTAAAATTTATAAATATTTTATGTTTAAGGTAGCACTAGGAAGTATCTCTACAAGAGAGAATGCTAATATCTGATCCATAATAACTGGGAATTTAATATATCAGAGAAATTGTGTGTAAAAAAATGAAGTCTAGAAAGCTTTTAAACATGACTCAAAGAGATGAGACAACACCACAAGGCTGTGATCTTCATGGTGCTGTCTCTTTTCCTTGGGAAATCACAGCTTCTCTTTGGGAAAATTCAGATTGCTCACACTTCAGATAAGCCTTTGATAAGTGCTTTGATGTTCAATAAGAAAGGAAAAAAGATGTTTTTACAAAGAGAATTGAGAAAATAATACCAGTCTCAGCCAAAGAGCCTTGCCATTGTGTACTTTGCCACATAGTGCCAGCAATGCAGATAGGTATTTCCATTGCATTAGTGGAATGTTTGTTGTTGGAAAAGCAATTAGGACACACACATAGAAACCATCAAATAACATTCCTAATTGTCTTGTCTAGACTAGGGACCCAGTAATGTGTTCAGGTGTGTGTGTGTGTGTGTGTGTGTGTGTGTGTGTGTGTGTGTGTGTGTGTGTGTGTGTGTGTGTGTGTGTGTATGTGAGCGTGTGCGCGCACATGTGCACAAGTGTGTTCAGGTTAAAGAAGAGGTGAACAAATGAAAGAAAATCCCCTGGGCTAGGGCACTGTTTCCAGCTATGTAGTGCCTTTTCTAGAAGAATGGCATCACTGTAATGGCAAAGTGTATGCCTGATGTTTCTATTAAAATAAAGATGTCTGAGTAGGTGAGGCTGCAGCATTAGACTAGGCATTAAAGAATGCAGCATTAGACAGTCTTTGTGATATGTCGGCACTCACATAAAGATTGTTGTCGCTTCAGAGATATGCTAATAGGTTTCTTCAAGGAATTTCCCAGAATTTTCTATTTGGACAGCATAAAAATATTTCCCCAACTCAGGACAACTGTCTCTTACTGTAATGGAGAGTCTTGTGGCAGTACCTATAGGAATGACAGCTCTAGGAAAGACAGAGTGCTATAGCTGTACAGTTTACTGTGCAGCTTTCTCTACCGACAGGAAAGAATCACAGTAGTATGTGAAAATACATTCAAGTCCCTTAGGGAATCACTTCCCATAATTTCCAGGTGAAGCATGTGCCAAAGTATGTGCGCTGTTTCTGTGGGTTAGAGTGAGGATACAAGGGTGTAGGAGGCTTTCAGGGTTTTTCTAATAATGAGAGCAATTTAATTGAAGAAAATGCTAATCCAAACTAAAAAGGGGCTGCTGTGGTATATGTATGTCGCTTGGGAGATATAGAAAGAAAAAATTATGGCAAGAATAATGTAAAACTCCCTGAAAATTATGGTGCCAGTTAGGACTTTAGTTTGAGGACAAGACAATCAAAGGTGGGAGAAACCAGACTGATTTAACAGGGGCCACCAGTGTAATTGATCTAGCATTGTTGTTAGGAAATTAAGGCTTTATTACCCCTTGATTGGATTAATTTAATAACTTCCACACAGAATTGTCTGCTCTCGATAGACTATATATCTAACCTATGCATAAGATTGCTTCCCAGAGTCACTGGTCAGAATCACAAGTTAATCATTGGCTCCTGGCATAAAGGTTATGTCATCCAAGGCCATGTACTCATACCTCTCCATCTGGAATTAATGCTGCTTCACTTTTCTGCAGTATTGAACTGTAATTGTGCCTCCAGTAATTAATCTAAGTCAACATAACCTTATCTACTCTATTATCTGTGTCTCTAGCATGAAAACCGATGTGATCAGAGTGTTAGGATTTGGCCTGTTTCTGTTTTATTCTTGTCCAGCTTCAATAAAGCACAACAGTGATAATAAACAACCACAACACCCTTTCAAAGAAAGTCAGGGCGAAGCCAGAGCTTGGACTACCCAAAATCGTTGTGAGCTCCAGGGATGGAGACAGGGAAAGATTTGCCTGGTTAGGCTAAGGAGATGGCTTTAGCAAGAAGCTCCGGATCCCTTAAAGCTCTCCCAAAGTTGAGATTATACATTCCTTTCACACAACTGTGCTCTGAATTAGCACATGCTCTACTGAATTGATTTTCAGACATGGACTGTAGGCAGGAAAGAAAGTAGAGGAATTGAGATATTTCTGCAACATGCTATCCATACGGGAAAGTAACCAAGAGGAGAATTCAGTGAAACTTTTCTGAGAACAGGCTGGGCTTGCTCCAGGGGCAGCAGCTCTTAGACAAAGGACACATAGAGATCCTCTGAGCAGCCTGGTGATCTCATGCATTTTCAGGGATAAATTTAAAATACCTGCTCAGCACATAGTGGTAGAAAATGAGCTACTATGATTAAACATGACAAAGGTGGGCTGGGGATGAGCTTACTCGATGTGGAAAATCCAATTACTTATATTAACTCATTCTTTTATGTTTATTATATGAATAAAACCAATCAATATTCTGGCAGTAAACTTTTGTTTTTCTTTTATGTATATTTTTATTGAAAATAATTTTTCATACCATATATTCTAATCATAATTTCTCCTCCCCATCTTGTCTCAGATCCTTTTTGCCTCCTTACCCACCCAAATCCAATATTTTCTTTCTCTCTCTCTGAGGGAAGCAAATAAACAAAACTCCAGAAAGAAAAAACAAACAGCTACAGAACAAAACACATTAAAATACCAAGTTGGGTTGGGAACCATAATGTGTAGGCAAAGACCAGTGAGCAGTTAGACAACAAAAGAAGAAAAAAAGTCCAAAGAAATATTCAGTTCATTTTTTTTGTGTTGGCCATCTACTGTTCGATGGCACCTGCTCTTAGGTGGTGAAGTGAGACTCCATTAGAGCTAGCTCCTTGGTTGGAATGGGAAATAGTGTCCACCTCTCCCTCCCCATCTCACTTGATGCTGTGCTTTGATGCCATAGTCTGAGTTCATAAATGTATCTGTTCCTTTGCATCTGGAAGGCACTATTTCCTTGGTGTCTTTAATCTCCGGGCTCTTAAAATTTTTCTGCCTTTTCTTCTCCATAGTACCCTGAGTTGCAGGGTGGAGGTGGGATGGGGCATATGTTAGGAATCTGTTCTAGCCCCTTAAGCTACACCTTGCCAATGGCAGTTGGCACCCCTACCCACTGAGTTTTGATGTCAAGCTCCTTTTAAAAAGGTTTCCCACCCTTGACACTCACTTTGCCAGAGCATCATGTTCTCCCAGCCTTCTCTCTCTCCTTCCCTCCCTACCTCCTTCCGTTCTCTCTCTCTTTCTCTCTGTCTCAGTCTCTCTCAGTCTGTCTCTCTTTGTCTCTCTGTCTCTGTCTGTCTGTCTCTCTCTGTGTGTCTCTCTCTCTTTCTCGTAGTAAAGTCTTTCTACATAGAACCAGTCTAAGTGTTTCCTGACACTGTGGCCTTCCACGCACATACATGGGGAATGATGTTTCCATCTATTCACATCTGCTGCCACAGCAAGTAAATGCAGTATCATATTGTATCACATAATATCATAGCATACCATATCACAACAGGGGTGATGAAGACATCACATTCCAAAGTATCTCCCTCACTGGCCAGTTGTGAGTCTCTTTATTAGCTCCCATCTTCTGTAAGAAATTTCTCTGATAATGGCTGAACAAGGCACTGACAAATCTGTGGGTATAGAAGAATGTTTTTAGGATTCATTTTATTGCCATGTTCCTTTAGCAGAACAATAATATTTGTTTTCCCCTTTACCCATATCTATCCAATCTTAGGTTCTTGGCCACTTGAACAGTTTCAGGCATGGATTTCACTTTATGACTAGGGCCTCAAATCCAATCAGAGAATAGATGAATACTCCCAAAATATTTGTGCTACTATTGCACTAGCATATTGTGAAGATAGAAAAATCCTGTTTGATTCTTTCCCCCTGACCCCCTTCCTGAGGTCCCTGAAACTAGCCAAGATTGACAGAGTTTCGGTTCCATTGTTAAGTGGCAGCTTGCTCGGGTTCTCAGAAAAGATTTGTTCACAGGATTAATAGCTGCTTGCTCAACGGTACACTTGGGACACACCGAGTAAGCTTGACCTTCTGGACACTAATCACTCTGAGCAGGACCACCCAAGATAAGGATGTACTTCCTGAATTGCTTGGCAGCCTGACTCCCTGTGCCTCCCATTGTGACCATTGCTCCAGGAAATGAATATCCTCAAGTGGTCCCCCACTTGCCAAGACTCCTATTGTTTCACAGGAAATACGCCTGCCTGCCTGTAGCATTCCTAAGCTCCTTCCTAAACTGACCTTTGGCCCAGCCCTGTTGTAACTTTCCTATCACCTCCCCTACTCAGAGCGCGGTATAAGAATTATACTCTGAAAGCATTCAGGGCTCTTGGCTTCCATAGTACCTTGAGCCCGCACATGTGTGTACCGGTATATAATTCATTAAACTCTCTTTTTCTTTAAAGTTAACAGTGGTCATTAGCTGTGGTCTTGGGGTGCCTAGGGGTGCTAAAGTTAGGAGCGCCCGCCTGTTATAATATCATGCAGACACCTTGAGTTTTCTTTTTGCAAGGTTAGCAGTTTTTGTTTTCTGTAGGATTCCAATAGTAATTTTTTTTTTTTTTTTTTTGGCTAAGTACAATAAAGTTTTAAATTTTGTAGAGTGAAATTTGATATTAAAAAGGAAAAACTTGTTCTTTTGAATATAGCCCATGAGGTATGTTTTTTTGTTCAGAATTCCAGTATTGTGACCAACACCATGTCCTATAATATGTAGTTAACCTGTTGGTCACCAAATCCTATTTTCTAAATGGCTCTCATTTCATAATAAGAATATTTATATTTTGAATTCAATAGCAATCTGTTGCAAACTCAGTGCAATGGATTTGTGACAGTTTTGGCTATATGTACTTAAATCTCATAATATCTTTTTGAACCAGAAGTAAAAATGTTCTGAGTTAATAGTATTTAAAGAATCTTTTTTTTTTCCCTTTATGAGCAATAAGAAAAGTGTGTACTTCCAAAAAATGATAGTATAGCTCTCTTACATGGGAAACATTTAGGGAACCCCTTTAGTTCTCCTAACATGGTTTCCTGCCTTATTTTAAAGCAATTTAAAATGTATATTCTTCCACACCCCAGTAATTCCTTCTTTATGTTGTTTTTTGCCTCACACTTGATTACTGCTTTTTTAAATCTTATATAGATTCTATAATCCATTGTTTTGTATTTTAACCTGAGAAGAAAATATGTTTACTTTTAAATACAATTTAAAAATAATGATAGCCCTCATCATTTTAAGTTGTTAGCAATTTTATTCTGAAGATTTTTTGAAGCTTAGTATTAACACAAACCACTTTTTATTGCTCTTATGCAATGAAGAACACTCACAGGGCTCTACATTGATGCCATCCTCAGTTGTCACTCCTCATGTCATTTTCTGAATTAGTTTTGCAAATATAAATATACAACAGCAATATTCTAATTACTTTCTGATATCTTACAACTTTGCTTTTCTTATTAGAAATTTTTGTTTTTCAGCATACTTTCCTGTCTGCAAAATAGAACTCACTGGCAATTCATCATAGTGTTAAAGTTTCATTCTGCCATGTCAAGGATAATTGTTCCATTTTATCCAAAACCTTGAAGATATTCCTATTTCATAGGTTACATAGCAGAGGGAATAATGTAAACAACATAACAAAGTTGATTCTTCACTACCTAGGTTAAAGTGATCTGATAAGATCCATGATTTACTTTTCAAGCCCTTTCCATTATAAGGAACAGTCTGTATAGATATATGGTCATTTGTTTACAAGATCTTTAGCAAAAATCTTCTTAGACTGCAGTGTAAGAATGAGTGTGTGTGTGTGTGTGCATGTGTGTGAATGTATGTGTGAATGCACACCTGTGTGTGTGTAACTGTGTGCATGTGTGTATGAGAGAGAAACAGAGACGTGTGTGTGTGAGAGAGAGAGAGACAGAGGAGAGACAGTATGTGTTTGAGTGTGTGTATAACTGTGTGTATGTGTGTGTATGAAAGAGAGAGAGGAGAGACTATGTTTGAGTGTATGTGTGTGTTTGTGAGTGTGTGTGTGTGTGTGTTTGTGAGTGTGTGTGTGTGTCTGTGTCTGTGTCTGTGTAATCTGAGCTTTTTGTCACCAGAACTGCCTGGTCTGACTTGTGAACTTATTAGAGTTGGAAAGCAATTCTGTTGTTGTTTCCAGAGTTTACATTCATTTCCATGAAAATGAAAGGCTTGAGAGAACAACACTCTTTTTAAGTGCTGATCCCCACTGATTGAAACTTTTCCAGGAACAGGCCACTGTTCCTTCTTATGCAAATTGCAAATTCACAAGAAGCAGACAGCTTCAACATTCCTTATTTAATGAAAACAAGGAAGTCTGTGTTTCCTGTATATTGCTAAACAATTTCTAAAGTCTAAAACTAGAGTTGAATAAATTAACATAGTGGAGAAAAGCAGTGATGTGAAGGAAAAATAGTAAGAATACCATAGAAATGTCAAGTTTGTGAATAATTTGGAGACCTTATTGAAAATTAGACGTCCCTGCAATTTATATAAGAACAAATTTTACCCATTAAATAATACTGCCAAAAGTTCTAGCTTCCCTGCCTGTATCATGAAATAAAAACAACTTCATCATAAAATATTCCTATTCAAAGATTTTTAAACATATACAACTTAAAGAATTCTTGGTGGTAATGACATTGTACCTAAAATAGATGAAGTGGCTTACCCAGCTGCAATCAGATTTTTTTTAAAAAAAAGACAATGGCCCCTCTATCTGAAAAGTCTAGTTTTGTCTTTGCTGTACAAACATGTCACCTTTCCTTATTTTTTTTCACATTGGCACATTATATGTTTTATTTATCAAGCTACATGTGTGTGCATACACAGATCTATTATTTACTTTTAGTGTTTGCTGACTACTCTTATAAATTCATAAGCTCTTTGAAGGCAATGTGCCTTCTTTTGTGTTTGAGGTGTAAGGGCCGAGAAACTTGCTGTGTAAAGGAGGTCTCCAAGAGACACGTACTCTCATGCAACAAGCAAGGGGATTTTATTCACCAAGCATGCATGGGGCTCATTGAACACGCAGGAACAGAAAGCCCCAAACTGAAATTGAGCAGGGTTTTTATAGAGTGTAGGGAACAAAGAAGTTCAAGCACAGGTCTTGGGTGTTACTTCATGCAAGAAGTGGATAAGCAGATGTTCTGTCAATGTATATTTTCTGGTTTTCCGAGAACTGGGTGGGCAGTACATTTCCTGAAACTTAAGCGCACTCTTTGTTTATCAGAAGGGGGTAGTGAATAGCCATGCAGAGTTCAACCAATTTTCCTTTACAAAGGTACCTTCTTCAATTCCTAGAGTAGAAGCTGAAATATGTTTGTAATGAATAAATATTTGTTGAATGAAACTAGAGTCATATTCAAGAGAACCCCAAAGTTGCTAGACTTCTCTTCCAAAGAATGAAAGATACCCTGCATTTCTAGACTTAGTCACTGCATTTGAACTATAAGTGAGAGTCTGTTAATCCCACAAAGTGACAATAAGGTTACTACCACAATTTTGAGTCAAATTTAAAGCAACCTTAATTTTCATTGGGGAGCAACAAGAGCTGGCCAGTGACTGCTTCCCAAGTTGGATTACAGAGAGCAGCCATGAGTCCAGATTTTAGGGCCCTTTTCAGGAGTAAAACCACAAGTAGTCGCAAAGCAGGTTTACAGGAGTGAGATATTGGAAATAAGGAAAGAGGGGCAAAAGAAAATACTCATAAAACAACAGAGATAACTATGTGGTTTCCATGTAGCCAGGAAAGATTTGAATGTTTGCAGAAGAAGTCAATGCAATGGATTGAGGCATGTCAGTTTTCAGGGAAACAGATACTTAAAAACAGATATTCAGATTTTACAGTAAATGGAAGCTTATTGTTAACAATATAGCATAATGACTCCTGTCTTCATAATGGAATCAGTCAGGTTCCTCAATCCACACATTAAGTTTTTAAGTGCAACTCTCTTGGGGTAGGGCCACTACCTTTAAATATATAATAAGAATATTAGATAAAACAAAGTTGAAATCTACCAAAGCAACTATGGGTTGAAGTGATAAAACTTACCCCTCTTTTTATGAAAGATATTTGTTATTGAAATTACTATATAACTAATATGTCACAATGAAAAGTTGATGGATTTTTGGTTATATTATTGCTTGTAAATACACTTCAGAAGATGTATAGTCTCCTTGTTCTTGAACACACACTGTCTCCCTGACATTTCTTTTTCTACTCCTGATATTACACAAGGTAGGAGGTGATACACTGGGACATAATATAGGCATTGCCATCTTCATCTTGTCAATTTACTCAGCTTTTAGTTTCTAGATGGGTGAAACAGTATAATTTGCAGCTTTAAAAAATGTATTCTTAAAGAAAAAGACCCATAAGTTTTTTTTTTTCAAACAAAGATAGATGAGCAAGTTTATTAAAATAGAGAATACTGAAAGATAAGCAGTTTTTTGTGGAAAAATTCTAAGCTGAATTATATCCGTTGAATTTCCCACATTGTCATTGAACTTCTTGTGTACCACTACTCAGAGAGCAGTTTTTAAAGTATCCAAAGGCATGCTTTGAATAAACAAAACTTATAGTTCAGAGTGGCAGTACATACTTTAAGTGTAATTATCATCTTAGGGTTTCTGTTGCTGTGGAGAGACACCATGACCATGGTGACTCTTATAAATGAAAACATTTAATTGGGGTTGGCTTAAGATTTCAGAGGTTTAGTCCATTATCCTCATAACCGAAAATAAGGTAAAATGTAAATGGATAAGGTGCTGGAGAAGTAGCTGAGTGTTCTACAGTTTTAATCTACAGGCAACAGGAAATGAACAGATTTATACTAGGCGTATCTTGAGCATATATAAGACCTAGAACCTGCCCCACAGTAACACACTTCCTCCAACAAGGCCACATCTACTCCAATGGGGTCACACTGTAATAGGCAGGCACCCCAAGACACCCCAAGACACCCCAGGACCACGACTAATGACCACTGTTAACATTAAAGAAAAAGAGAGTTTAATGAATATGAATATGAATACCGGTACACACACGTGTGTGGACCCCGGGCACAGGCAAAAGCCTGGGGCCCCGAATATTCGTGGGCAGGATTCTTATACCCTATTTTAGATAGGGGAGGAGGTTATGGGCAGGCTTGGCCCGCTAACAGGGCAGGGCCAAAGGTCCACTACAGAGTTTAGGAATGCAGGCAGGCAAGCTATTTTCTGTGAAATAATAAGGACCACCTACAGACATTCATTTCCTGGAGCAGGACATTGTGTAAGCTTCAAACAGTTAACAGTTAACAATTCTCATGGTAGGACTTTCCTGGGTGACCCCACCTAGGGTGCAGGTGGGATCTCACAGGAATGTGGTCTCAGCTTGGAAGGTCAAGCTGCTCTACCAGGTGGGTCTCAGGAATTCAGGAAGTATCTATCAGGCTCAGGCTGCTGGGTGTGTCTCAAGAAGCCATCTCAAACTAGGCTAGTTTCAGCAACCTCAGGAAGGGGTCGAGGGGGAGAGTTACAGGATTTTTCTATTTTCACAACACTTCTGAATAGTAATATTCCTGTTATGTCAAGTATTTAAATATATCAGTCTATTGAGAGGCATACCTATTTAAACCACCAGTTTCTATTTCCTGGCCTCCTTAATGCAAAATACATTTAGTCTAGCCTTCAAAGTCTCTCTCCACAGCCCATAATCACCACAATGTTTAAAAGTCTATTCTTGAATATATAAAATCTATTTAATCTCCTATACAATGAGAAACAAACAAACAGATCACATACTTCTGACACATAATTGTATAGAAGTGTAAAGGGCAGGTGCCCCTAACTTTAGCAACCCTAGACACCCCAAGACCATGGCTAATGACCGCTGTTAACTTTAAAGAAAAAGAGAGTTTAATGAATGATATACTGGTACACACATGTGCAGGCTCGAGGCACTGTGGAAGCCAAGATCCCCGAATGCTTTCAGAGTAGAATTCTTATACTGCACTCTGGGTAGGGGAAGGGTACATCTGGCTCAAGACATTGAAGTTGTAACAGTTCTCATGGTAGGTCTTTCCTGGGTGGCCCCACCCAGGCTGCTACATTAGGAATGCGGTCCCAGAGCCTTATCTTGGGTGGTCCTGCTTGACTGAAGTCCAGAAGGTCAAGCTGGCCAGGTGGGTTCCAAGAACTCAGGAAGTATATCCTGTGTGCAGTTGAGCAAGCTGCCATAAATCCTGTGAACAAAGCTTTTCCAAGAATCTGAGCCCTGAGCAAACTGCCATCTAATTTAGTGATACAATGGAGCCAAACCTCTGTCAACCTTGGCTAGTTTCAGGGACCTCAGGAAGGGGGTCGAGGGGAAAGAATCAAACAGGATTTTTTTGACTTCACAGAAGTATATTACTGTTTGAAAATGGAGGAAAGAGAGGACAGTAAGGAAAAACTGAATGAAATGCAGGACCAAAAAGTGCAGAGAAAACTCCAACTTCTACATCTCCATGTCTGTTGTCAAAGCACTTCAAATATTCAACTCTTTTCAGCTTTGTTAACTGGAAGACACTTCTTTGTCTTGGGCTAGTTCTGTTAGGGTTGGAGCGAGCAAGCAAGTGAGACAAACCGAGGCAGAGTCTTAGGTCTCAGTCTTAGAAAGGAATAAAACTTTATTCCACACTTGTGGGACCCACTGTATCAGAAACAATGAGCCCCGAATTACAAATGAAGGAAGCTTTTATAGGGCAGGAAGTGAATCATGGGGGTAGGGGGTCAGGAATGTGGTGACCTGCAGCTGTGTAGGTAACCATGGTAACCACATAATCTGGCAGACAAAGCTTTTCTGGAACAAACAGATACTTAGTTAGATCTTATCACAAGGGGCAGAAACTCTGTCAACATCTTAGAGATTTTACAATGTTCTGTTGATATTTATCATGTGGTGGGGGCTGTTCTGCACCATCTGGGAAGTCCATCTTCGCAGTTCCACTCCTTGCTGGCAGCTTCCTTGGCAAGTATTCCAGGATTCTGGCATCTCCAACATTTTGGGGTTTTGATGGCAATGAAGGCTTCACCTGCTCAACGTCACACAACGGTCTCTTTAGACCTCCATTCTGGGACACACTGACACAAAACAGGCCCAAGTAGCTTTCCTTATTTGCTAAGGGAGATTTTATAACCCCTTTTTTTCTATCCTTGACAGCATCACATAGATAAAAATGCCAAGTTCTGTTGCTTGCTGGTGCTGGAGCATGGCCCACTTGTTTAAGTACATCTTCACCAGCTTTATGATTTTGATGGTTTCCTTTACTTCCTAAGCTTGACTGTCCTGAAACTCAATTTATAGACCAAGCTGGCTTCAAACTCAGAGATCCAATAGCCTCTGGCTTCTGAGTACTGCAATTAGATGTATGTGTTGCTCTGCTTGGACCTAAGCTTTTTTTTTTAAATACCTTTTGGTTGGGTGGGGTCTTGCCCTGAGGTCACCACTTCCTTTGTTATGTTTTATCATCTGTTTATCTCCTTACATACAAGATTTTGTTCCATTTCACTTTCTGGTGCCTCTCGTCTCCTCAAATTGTACATTTTGCATTTTTACTTCCTCAGCTTCCTTTTTTCATTATAAAACATCGTGAGAGGTAATACTAGTAGCCACATGAAAGAGTCTATAGTACTCTATTTTGAGATTTTTCTCTGCCAGTGGAATTAAAGTAAATCCCTTCATTTTAGCCTTATGTAGACTCTTTGGATAAGAACAAAACGTAGCCACATTCTTTACCAAAATGTCACAAAAGTAATCTATAGGCAACATACTAAAATTCTTCTCTGAAGCTCTTCATCTAGGCCCCCAAGTTCAAATCACTCTCAGCTCTACTGCATGTCATGTTCCTACTAGTATGGCCCATTAAATAGTACTTAAAGCATTCTGCTGCTTTCTCAACAAAGTTCAATTCCTCCAAACATAATCATGGTCAGGGCTATCATAGCAATACCCTAGTTATTGGTACCAACTTCTGCCTTAGGTTTCTATCGCTTTGAAGAGAAACACCTTAACCATGGCAACTCTTATAAATGAAAACACTTAATTGGGGCAGGATAATAGTTTAAGAGATTTAGTCCATTATTATCATAGTGGGAAGCAAGGTAGCATGCGTTGGAGAGGTAGCTGAGAGTTCTATATCTTGATCCACAGACAAGAGGAAGAAATCTAACTAACACTGGACAGAGTATGAGCATATATGAAACCTCAAAAGCCATTCATATATTTACAAACTTCCTTCAACTTGGCAACACCTACTCTGACAGCACCACACCTCCTAATAGTGCCACTTCCTATAGGCCAAGCATTTAAACACATGAGTCTATCTAGACCATACTTATTTAAACCACTACAGTCATGATATAGTTAGGTTAAATATTGATGGAGGGTTCTGTTTAAGCTTATCCAGTAAGAGTGTATATAAGAAGAAGGACGTAGGACAAAAATATTGAGAAAGTTTGACAGTTAGCAGCTGATGACTGAGAGCTGATCATTGGAAGAAATTGAGATATGCTCAGAAATGTATAGAAATGAACAGGGGAGTTAATAAGAGTTAATGTAAGGCGGAGCGAATGATTGACAACAGGGCTAAATGATGTTGCATGTTTAGTACTATGAGGATAATATAAATGTGTACTAAGTGAGTGCAAAGCCATTGTTATTGTGAACTTTGGAACTATTGAAGAAAAAACAGATTTGGAAAGGTTGAAACAAACAGATAAGAAAGGAAATATTCTCTAAGAATCTTGGCTAAGAAGGATGACTTGGTCCTTGTAGAAATGTGAGAAATGAACCTTCTTCAGCTAGATGAATCGGGACTGTATTTGGACATGTATTTTCTCTGCCTTCGTTCTCACTCACTAGTCTCCAAATCAAAAAACTATATCCTTCTATTCTCCGTCCTTGCTTCCTATATTATGCTGATTCATCCGTTGACTTGATTCAACAGAGCATGCCCAAGACTTGAATCTAAGCAATCTGCAGTCTCACGGCGGGGAAAATGTAAATAGAACAGTAGCTGTCCCATTCTTGCTACTGAGACATTACTGTGATTGCAAATTAATTTGAGTTTTTGTTATCCTCCAAGGTAATGTATTTACACTACCTTACAATGAAAGTATTTGACTAAAAATTGGCTTGTGTTTTGAAACTTTAGAACCAGATTTCCTTCAGGCACAGCTGGCTCATAGAGGGACAAAACTTTTGACCTTGAGCTCATTAGCATGATGAAGCAATCAAATGAACTCACAGACACAAGCCTGAAACAAAAAAGAACATCCAGTTTTTGATTAATTGTAAATGCCTAAGTTGAGAGGAGGGGAGGAAAATTTGAATTAGTGTAAGCAGCATGACCTTTACAAATTCAGCAGGAATTATTACTCAACCAAGTCTGCTCCCATTTAATGCTAAAAGTATACATTTCCCCAAACTTTGTACATCAAAGTTTTTGAGAGTAAACTAAAATACACACAGGAAGTCATGCTGTAGTCTCGGCTTGCTAATTGGAATTTTGATGATATAATACAGAAGCAAGACAGGACAAGAGCCAAGCATTTCCATGAGCTTCACTACTTGTGTTTCTGCATCTTAATCAGTTGTGTTAATATTTAAATATGCAGTGAAAGCCCAAGTGCATGGGAAAGCATGGAAGTTTCATTAATAATTGTAATTTATATAAAAAATATAAACCAATGGCCAATGCTCAAATATAAAATTTGACTGGGGTTTAAAATACTTATTCCATAGCTTATAAACATAAAAAAATGCAACATTAGAAACTTTGGTTTAGTCACTAAGATTTGAGATGGATTATCATTTTCTGGAAATGTTAACAATCTTGTCTTAAAGTCCTTGATTCTCTATTATCTTTATCATTGTCTGTTTATGTAATGTTATTTGGAAAACAGAAATAATCCACAAGGGAAAGACATTAGGCATCTCCTGAAATGCCTTCGATTCTGTCATCTCTGAGCTGTGCAGGCTTCAAAAGGGACATAATGGAGCAGAGAGAGCTGCCACTCTTGGCTGTAACTTTTTCCCTCAGCAGTCATGCTTCAAATGGGTCCTTCTGCAGAAGAATGACTTGAAGTGACAGTCGTTATGCCTCGCTCACAGCAGTCTGCCACAGAACAGAACATTCTGGAATAAAGGCTATTAGAATGACTCTGTGTGCCTTTTTTATACATCTATAAGAGTACTTGCCTAGTGTCCTCAGGTTTCTGTAGAGAAGGATATAATTCATTGTTACCAACAGTTCTTAAGTCTCCTTACAGTGTCTAACTTACATTTTTATTAACAAAGTAAAGAAAAAAAATTTCTAACACATAACAAGCCAATGAAATCTGACCCAAGTATTGTAGTCTATGGAATTTTAGTGAGGAATAATCATCCACATCAAATTCACACACACAAAAAAAATTGAAGCAATAAGATTTATGAGCTTGTATTAGATATTTCTCAAGCTTTCCTGCAATAACAGGAGAAATGTGTTAAACTAAAATCAGCTTGAGTTCCTTTTTAACAATGTACTTTTATTTTTTAATTATTAATATCTGTTTGTGGAGGGGTTTGTGCATGTTAGTATAGGTGCCTGTACAGGCCAGAGGTATCAGCCCCGGAGATGGTTTTTGGGCAGATGGAAAACAAGCTAGAAACTGAACTCGGATCCTGGCAGGAGCAAAAGATACTCTGCCACAGAGCTCTCCCACCAGTACCCAGACTGAGTTCTTACAGCCCCAGAAAGCAATTGGACAGAATTCTTACCAAAGGTAGTTGAAGTTGACCGAACTGTTACTAATGATCTGTTGATCCAATGCAAAGCCAGTTCTGAATTGCATATACCTACCTATATCTACTGAGCCAGATTGCCTCAATCTGCATCTAGCAGGATGCCACAGTCAAGATCACACCACTTCGAAAGTTTGAAGCAAGTTCAAAAGAGTAAGATCCCAAATCTTTCCTTTGCCTTTAAAAATGCCAGATGATGACACTTCCTTGTATTTCTTCATACTTTATCTCTAATACATTCGTGTCCATTCTGGGTCTCTTTATTACAGTCACACCTCACTGGTCATGAAAATATTTATTTAATTTTCTCATTTAAAGGCTTTATTCTCAAATCAAAAAAACAAAAACAAAAAACAGTTTACTAACTTTGTTAGCTCTTTCATTGCTTACTGTAATTTGATTTGTCTTCACCATGGACCATGTTCTGTCTCACTAAGCAGTGCAACTACCCGTTGTACCTTCTATACATTTTTTTTTCTTTTAACTTGGCTTTATTGAATTGGACTTGGCAAAACTCCAGCTTAACATGTTATTTGCTAGTTTCACAAAAAAGGTAAAAGGACAATGAGTTTGAAGCCTGACTGGGCTACACAGCTGGTTCAGGGGTAGCCTGGGCAATTTAGCTATTGTTTAAAAGAGGAGCTATGATTTAGCTCACTGACACTGCACTTTCCCAGCATTCTAAGGCCATGAGTTTAAGAAGTAATAGTTTGTTAAATGTGCACATTGATTAGCATAACAACTTAATTCACATATGAAGTAAAGCATATTGCCACTAACCACTGTGAATATGTTATGTATAGACCCCCCAGATCTTACTTTTCTTATTATGGAAAGTTTATACAGACTGGCCAGTATGTCCCCATTTAACCTATTTCAGCCCTGGAGAACACTGCTCTATTCTTTTTTGTAAAAGCCCTAATTCTAAAAACACTCAGAATTTGTACTAAATTGTTTGCAGTCATTTTTTTTGTCTCTAGCAAACCATAAAATTTCCATATTAATTATGCTTATTGCAAATTTTGCCATTCCCTTCAAGAGACAACCACCCCAAACACAGACCTACCATATTAACAGCTAAAAGTGGGAATCTTTGTCAGTTTTGTTCATAGTATTGATAACTGTATTTGACACATTGTAAACAATTCTTAAATATTTATTGAATATTTGAATGAATGAATGAATGAATAAAATTATTGACATCCCATCCACACAACAAAAACAAAAATTAAATAAAACAATAATCTATAATAAAAGAACTGAGGATGAACCTTTTATCACAAAGCAAAATCCACTTGGGGGAGGGCTGGCATCTAGCAAGTTAGAGTGAATCGTGTGTACTGAAAGCGGCTGTTTACCAATGGTGACAGTTCTTCATGGTTTGAGGGTAAGGAAAAATGAGATAGCCTCAAGGTGTCTTGACAAGTTCTGAGAGAGAATCTGTTCTCTTTGCTGGCTTGATATGGAATTTTCAAAAGTGTCACTGTGAAAATCCAAAGTGAATTAATATAGGAACAAATAATGAAACAAAGGACACTTAGGGCAGTGTGGGTCAGCTCTATAAGTCCCAGCAGGTTTGATAAGGTCTTGCTGTTCACTAAGTAGTCAATGACATCCTGCTGTGACATTGCTCTGTTGATATATGGGTCTTTACCTGCCATATAGGTCTTTCTTCTCTATACTGAAAAAATTCAATTATCTTCCTCATCACCTTCAAAGACTCTATATTCTACAGAAAATTTCAGAAAAAAAATAAACTTAATAACTTAATTTCCTCTTATAAATATAATCAGGCCTTTGGGTATGGCCTGTAGCACCTGGATCTTCCAAAACTAGTACATTTTGAAAGCTGAAATGAAATTTGTACTTACCAAATAATTTATTATCTTTTAGTTGATTAAAATCATTTCTTCATCATCTTTCTAACTCCTTCTATCCCTCCACACCCTTTAAAATCTATGGCTTCTTCGCGAGTTAGTTATCTAATTACTGTTGAGATATGTGTGTGTATTAATAAACATATGCATATAACCTGATGAATATGTTTTATATTGCTTGGATGTATATCATTTCCAAGTTGATCACTTGGAAATGGATAACCGAGTAAGGGGTCTCATCCTCCAGGAACACCAAGTCCTCCTATCACAGCAATCATTGTTTACTTCTAGTTATTTATCTAGGGATGGGCCCCACGAGACTTTCCCTTCTGACAGGGCAATATCAACTATGTCAAAACTGTGTGAGTCTAGCTGAAGCAGCTATATTTTAGATTTCTTGAGTGTAGCTTCCCTGATCTATCTAGAAGACATACTCAAGTGTCCCCTGGGTTTTCTAATCTCCTAACCTCTTCTTTCACGATGCTCCTTGAGCCTTCAGTGTCTGAACCATGTTGTAGATGTACAAGTTTCAGTCAAGTTGTTCTCTACAGTTTGACCAGTTCTGGGTCTCCATAATAATCAACCACTGCAAAAAGAAGCTTCTTTGATGATGAATTACACTTAGGCTTATATGCGGAGATAGTGACAAATATTTAGAATTCAGGTAAGAATTATACTGGTTTAGGAAAGTGGCAGCCAGAAATCAAGAATCTGAGATATTCTAACTAAGAAAATAAATTTTGATGAAAAGGCTTGAGAAAAAGTTCCTTACTTGAATATGGTGGAGACAATAAAAGAATTGAGTCTTAAAGGACATGCGCATAGTAAGAAAGAGGAGGTCTCAGCCTGGATTCTGTGTAAAGTGGGGTAAATAATGACAGAGAATAATCTAGCAGGAAAAGGAGAAAGTCCCGAGAGTCTACAGCATGACTTAAAAAGGGATTTGGGTGGTGAGAAGTCAGAGTTCCCTGATTCCTTTTCCCTTTTTGTAGAGTAAACATTGCAGGATTGTTTTTGATATTTCCTTCTTTGGCATAATATTTTATAATTACTAAGGGAAAATGAGCTCTTGATAGCAGAGGTGATTTTTTTTTCGTCTAAATCAATGTATCCATTAAAGAGTGCATTACTGCACAGCAGATGGAATTAAATGAACCATTGTGTGAACTTGGCATTTTTCTCATCAAGCTACCTGAATGTAATTACCTGAAGACACTTTCTAAAGATGCTGTTCATAAGGGATTAGGTTTTATGGAGAGAATCTCTCCCATTCTACTTAGCTTTTCTCCCATGTAATGTTTTTAGTCATCTTGGCTTATTGTACTGTCATGTTCTGCTACTGATCATGGTGAAACTGAATCCTGAACCATCAGAACTGATGACACAGAACCAATTGACAGCTGCTTAAAAAACAAATCGACCAGGGATGACTTACAGGAGAAAATGTCGTGGCTTTGTGCCGTAGAAAATTTGAGTGGCTTGTTCCAATCCCAATAATATTGAACTTCATTGAAGATTTCTCAGTGCATCAAATAGAGATTTTTTTTTAGGACTTTATCCACAAGCTGCCGACTGTTTTCATTGCCGTTGTCATTTGGAAGTTGTAGCAGTTGGTGACAAAGAATCCTATATTTTTATACCACGTTTAGAATAAGCAGAACTTTAGTTTGGTGAATTATTTTGTTATATAGGGAATGTTCCTACTAGGTGACATTTACTATCAGGGTGACAATCACCTCATTGTTTCTTCAAGTAGGGAGAAGTTTATGTCTACTTCTTGAATTATTGGTAAGTAAACAATTAGAACGATGGCTACAGCATTTTAAATTCTCAGCACTTGATCATTTTTTATTATTTATTGTAAGATGTAAATTCTTAGCTGGGTGTAATGGCAGATAAAGCCTATAACTCCTGTTCTGGGGGGATGGCGTCAGGAGAATCAAGAGCTTAAGTTCACTCTCAAATGTATTATAAGGTCCTTAGAGCTGGGGAAAATGGAAAACATTGTGCTATTTCTCAAGCTATTACTGCTATCATCAGATATACTCTTAGTGAATGGAGAGCATCTAATCTGTGTATGAGAATTTCAAGTTTTATAGAAAATGGACTTATAATCCCACATTTTAAACAACTTCCCAGTGAGTCGAGTCAGCCAATAAAAGAATGTAATATGTTTCTCCTGTTTTAGCAAAAGAGCATTACTATGTCGCCAACAGGAATCCTCTTTTACAAATCCCAACTAGTATTATAAATACATGGTTATATGGAAAAAAAAACACATTGAGCATTTCCACATAAAATACATTCTTTAAAAACTGTGAGAAAATATATATTTACATGTTGGAAATTATTGGTGGCAAATAACGTTAAAAATGAATTCAAGTGGGGAAACGAAGACAATTTTATTGTTATGGAATGAAGGAAAAGAAAAGTTGGGTTTTAAAGCCCCAAAAGAAATGTCAGGAAAATCATTGTTGTATAATGAGCCTGAAATAATAAGTAAGTATGGTAGATTGAATGAGAAGGTCCCCTGTGGGCTCATGGATTTGAAGTATTGGTCCAATTGGGTGGAGTTGTTTGGGGATGTGTGACCTTGTTTGAGGAGGCGTGTCAAAGGTGGGCTGTGAGGGTTTTAGGTTTCATACCACTGCTCATTTGCTCTCTCTGGTGCTTGAAATTCATGGCATGAGCTCTTTTTCACTTCACTCTGTGCCTGTCAGCTGCCTCTGCATGGCCATGACGGACTGGAACCATAAGCCCCCAAATCTCTGCCCTCTATAAGCTGCCTTGGCCATGGTACATTATTAGAGAAACAGAAAAATAATGAACACGGTGTGTGAATCGGAAAAGAAATTATGTCAGTGATTGTACTGCTTTGTTTGATGTAAACTTGACTCTGAAGGTCATCAGAGAGGAAGGAGCCTCTTTTGAGAAAATAAGAGCTGGATGTAGGTAAGAATGTTGGGCATTTTTTAAATGAATGATTAATGTTGAAAGGCCTGTGCTGTTGTGAGTGGTTCCACCCCTGGGCTGGTTCTATGAGAGAGCAGACTGAGAAAGCCATGAGAAGCAAGCCAGCAAGTAGCACTTCCTTATGATGTGTGCATCCGCTCCCATCTCCAGGTTCCTGACCTGCTTAGGTGCCTGTCCTGAGTTCCTCCTATGATGATCAGTGATGTGGAAGCATAAACCAAATAAAGCTTTTCCTCTCCATTCTTCTTTTATGCATGGTGCTTCATCACAGCAACAGTAACCCTAACTGAGACAGTGAGTATAGGCATGAAGGCAGAGATTCTGCTGCTGGGCTGCATGACTGGACATGTCAGAAAGCCAAAAGAATAGATCCTGGAGGTGAGACGGCATGCCTCCGACTCTAAAGTCACTCTCATATGTTGAGAATGTGAACCCATGTGGAGCTGTACACATCTAGGCACCAGAACAGCACTTCATCATAGCAGAATCAGAAGTGTGGGGATCTGTCACCTCGTCTTATTTCCTTCAAAGTCAGCAAAGGTGAGGCTAGGTAGTGACCTTAGGTAGTGACCCCCCCCAAGACTGAGGGACACTCATGATGATTATGGAATTCTTGAATATCCAAAGAGTATCTAGACCTTAAAAGTCTTTTCTCTCCCGTCTTCACTCTTTCATACCTAGTCTAAGAGAAAGGCACATTATGACTTTCTTTTTTTATAGCAATGTGTATATATAAAGAAAGGAATACTATAAAAATGAATCACTGAAACTGACAGAACATTATCCCTTGTGTAGTAAAAATTTATGTGACATAATTTGATTATTACCATTCTGGATATGTTTTAAATCATGCATCTCTGATACTTGAATAGTATCGGTGCTAGTCTGACTTTTTATCATCACAGTGAGAGGTACCTGAGAGAAATAGTCTAAAGGAAAGAAATTTTATTTATGATTTCCAAATGTTTGTCCTAGATGGATTAGCTTCACTTTCTTTAAGCCCATTTTATTAGACTTTGTATGTTTATGGGAAATTAAATCAAGTAGTTAACAGGCTGTCGTATAGCTAGCCCAATCATGTCTGTCTCCTAATGAAAAGGGCCAAAATCCAGTGGGTGTTTAGTTTAGGAGGCTAGATGCTTCAGCTGGTCTTTAGTATGTATTGAAATTCCAAAGAATGAGGTCCTAATACCAGTTAATGAATGCCTCTTCAGCAAGATAGATAGGTCTTAGCAGTGAAACTAAGACCAACCTAGAAAAAGGCAAAAGCTTCCTTCTTCTATTTGCTTTTATACAGGTTGGCACCAGCAGATGTGGTCCAGATATCAGGTGGGTCTTCTCATCTCACATGATTTAATCAATGGTGTTCTTTACAGCTGTGCCCATATGCTTGCATTTTAGTTGATTCCAGATGCAGTCTAGTTGACAACCAAGATTAGCCATCACACAGGTACAGGGTAGACACATGTGCATGGGGAAATGATGTGATGACAGAGGAAAGGCGTTCTTCCCATGGCAGCACAAAGCAGAGAAGAGTAACCAGACAGTGCAGGAGCCATGAGATATCCTTCATAGTTACAACCTTAGCAGCTCCCCCTTTTTCCCCAGCTAAACATCATCACCTGCTACACTCTACCACCTTCCCAATTATCCACTCAATTTTAAATTTCTCAAATGCTTAAATTCTTACTAGGTCAGAGTCCCTTTTTCATTAGCTGTTTTTATAAATAGTATTTCTTATTTATTTATTTTATTTTACATACCAACCACTGTTCTCTCTCCCTCACCTCTTACCAGTCACCTGCAGATTTCCCCACCCTACACCCCATCTACTCCTCAAAGAGGGTAAGGACTCCAAGGGTGAGTCATATCCAATCGAAGCAGGACCAAGTCCCTCCCGCCAGTATTAAGGCTGAGCAAGGTATCCCTCTATAGGGAATGGGCTCCAAAAAATCCAGTTCATGAACTAGGGATAAATTCTGGTCCCACTGCCACAGGCCCCACAAACTTCCCATTCCATTCAACTGTCATTCACATTCAGAGGGCCCAGTTTTGTCCCATGCAGGTTCCTCAGCTGTTAGTCCAGAGTCAATGAGTTCCAATGCCTCGGTTCGGCTGCCTCTGTAGGTTTCATCAGCATCATCTTGGCCCCTTTGATCATGTAATCTCTCCTCCTCCTCTTCAGATGGATTGAGAGCTTGACCCGGTGCTTAGCTGTGGATCTCTGTCTCTTCATCTGCTTCTATCAGTTGCTGAATGAAGGTTCTATGATGACAATTAGGGTGGTCATCACTTTGATTGCAGAGGAAAGCCAGTTCAGGCACCCTCTACACTACATTTGCTCACCTATGTTCATAACATTATTCATAAGATCCAGAACCTGTAAACAACCTAGATGCCTCTCAACCAAAGAATGGATTTAAAAAAAAATATGGTGCAGGTTGGAGAGATGGCTCAGAAATTAAGAGTATTGGCTACTCTTCTAGAGGTCCTGAGTTCAATTCCCAGCAACCACATAGTGGCTCATAACCATCTATAATGAGATCTGGTGCCCTCTTCTGGTGTGTGTATACATAATAAATAAATAAAACTTAAAAAAAAAAAAAAACTGGTGCATTTACACAATGGAGTATTACTCAGTAGAAAAAAAAAAAAGAAATCCTAAAATTTACAGGCAAATGGATGACTAGCAAACAACATTCTGAGTAAGGTAAGAAGGACCCAGGAAGACAAGCATAGTATGTACTTACTCATAAGTGGATTTTAATCTGAAGGATAAGCAGGATAAAGTCCACCACTCCTGAGCAGCTAGGTAATAAGGAAGAACCTAAGAGAGACGTCCATAGATCCCCATGGGAAGGGGGAATAGATAATCTCCTGAGTAAATTGGAATCATAGGGTGAAGGAGGTAAGGGGAAGAGTACATGAAGACATGGGATGGTTGAGTTGGGGGAGGGACAGAGAGGGAGAACAATGAAATAAATACCTTGATAGCGGGAGCCATTGCTGGCTTAAAGAGAAGCCTGGTGCTAGGGAAATACCCAAGAATCTGCAAACATTACTCCAGATAAATAATATTTCTTATTCTTTGGAAGCTTTGTGTATTTATGAAATATATATTGATCGTATCTATCTACCACTACCTCCTTCCAACTCCTTCTAGCACCTTATACCGTCTTGTCTCCAGCTCCATGTTCTATTGAAGTTAATATTTTGTTACCAATAACTTCCTGATTCTAATTAGTCCTGCCCATATACACATGGTAATATGGATATTCACTGAGGAATGAGCAACCTACCAGCAGCCATATCCCCAAGGGAAAGAAACTCTCCTTCCTTCGTTAACAAGTGTCAGGAGCTACTCTGATAAGGGTAAGACCTCAGGGGCTCCTTCTCCATCTATGCTGGGATTTTAACTGGCTCCTTCTTGTGAAGCAAACATGGATGCAGGGACTTGATACATGCAATGGTCATATTCAGAAGACAGCATTTATAGCTCTTATATTTATCTACCAGATCTTATATTCTTTCCAACTCCTCTTCCACAACTTGACTGAGCCTTGAATGCTGAGAGGTTGATATAGATCACCCACACCTTAGCACCCAGTTATTTATAATTTGCACTTGAACCATTTATGAGTCTGCTTATAAAACACTACTGACTGCACAGAGAGAATTTTCAGATCAAATTTGAGAGCAGAAGAAATTTATGAGTGTGAACATAGATATTTATAATTCAGTTTCATTTAGTAAAGAGAAACAGTAGGTCCCATGCTCAGGTCTATGATCTCCCAGTCAGTAGCTTTTGATTAGGTTTATACTACCAGGCAATCTTTCCTGTAGAGTGAGCCTCACCTCACAGCCGATCAGAAAGATTTTGGTTATCACCCACACCATTATGCTAACTTTGTACCAATGGACACATCATATATCACTTTGTTAGTTTAATAGCATCCAGGGTCCAGTGCTAGGTATAATCAGTGAGGTGTTTTCTCCTGCAGTGCATGGCAAAGTACCTTCTGTTATTATGTTACTATGAAGATAGCTAGGGGGCCAGGGGAGGGGGGGGGAGAGAGAGAGAGAGAGAGAGAGAGAGAGAGAGAGAGAGAGAGAGAGAGAGAGAGAGAGAGAGAGAGATATTTTTCTGGCCAGTGTGGGTTGACTTCTCTATGTCCTGCTGTACTGTATTCAATTTGAGCACTATCTGCAGTGGAGTCTTACCATCTTGTTATAGTGGACCAAAAACAATGGCAGTATTCTATACTGTTTTGGTGGCAGCACTGCCCTCATGGTTCTAGAAACAGTATTGTCTGCCCAAGTATGATGCTTGTGTTGAATTTAAGTCATTCACTCTTCTCTGTTACCTCTCTCCCCTCTACATATGACCCTTCAATAGGTGTCGTGCCCGGTGGCTGGTTTATTAGTTCCTAACTTCCATGTATACTCCAGATTAAACATATAAAACAAAATATTTGAGTCTGAGGTCCACATATAAGAGAGAAAATGAAGCATTTGTCTTACTGGTCCTGAGTTACCTCAGTTAGTATGATTTTTCTGGTTCCATTCATTTATCTCCAGATTTACTTGCTTTTTTTCTGTTTTTTCTTTTTTTTCCCTTTCCTTCTTCCCTTCCCTCCTTTCCTCCCTCTCCCCTTCCTCCTTTTCCTTCCTTCTTTTCTTTGCAGCCAAAGTAATACTTTACACATGTATGTACCACATTGTCCTTTTCCATTCTTCAGTTGATGGACATCTGCACTGTTTCCATCTCCTGGCTATTGCGCATTGAGCTTCAGTGAACATAGATATGCAAATACCTCTGTAATAGGCTATCACATTCTTTGGGTATATACTAAGAAGTGATATTTCTAGGTGCCATTGCAATCCTATTTCTCATTGTCTTACCTAATTTTCTATTGCTGCAATAAGAAATCGTGACGAAGACAACATAAATACATCATTTAGTTTAGGGTTCACAGTTGCAGCGGGTGAGAATCAATGATCATGCCGATGGGAAGCATGATAGCAGGCAGGTAGACACAGTGCTAGAACGGTGAATGGGAACTTAGATTTGATCCACAAGCACAAGGCAGAGAAAGATTAGCTGAGAATGGAGGAGGATTTTAGAGACCACCAGTGACACATTGCCTCCAATGGGCCAGTTCTCCTAAGCCTTTCCAAAGAGTTCTGCCAAGCATTCAAACATACGAGTCTATGAGGGCCATTCTCACTCAAATACACTAGTTTGTTTTGTTGAGAAACCTTCAGATTTCTAGTACTATGACTTTGTAGTGTAATTTAAAATCAAGGATGGTGATACCTCTCACAGTTTTTATTTTGTTCAAATTTGTTTTGGCTCTGTTTTGGATTTGGGGTAGTGTATTTTTCATAAAAACCCTGAGATTTTTTTAAAGAAGAATTTCCCTGAAATTTTATTGGAGATTGTACAGATTGTTTTTGGTAAGATGAGCATTTTTACACAAATAACCTTCTAATTCATGAACCTATAAAGGTCTTTCTATCTTCTAATGTCTTCCCAAATTTCCTTCTTTGGTTCATTAAAATTTCATCTTAGGAGGTCTTTTGTTTCTTAGGTTAGGGATATTCCTACTTTATTTTACTGTGCACAAGTTTGTGTGTGTGTGTGTGTGTGTGTGTGTGTGCGTATTGTGAATGAGACTAATTTTTCTATAATTTTCATATTGTGCTTGTCATTGGTATACAGAAAGGCTACTGGTTTATGTGTGTGTTCATTTTGTATTCTATCACTTTGCTGAAACTTTGCAGCTCTAAGAGTTTTTGGTGGGGTCTTTAAAGTATGTCAGAGACTTTGTTATCCACTACTCTCTGGACATGCCATTGTGGATATGCTTAGGTTTGTGCTTTGCAACCTATGTGCCTCTCAATGGAATCAACTGACATTCAAGGTCTTATTTCTTTGATAATGGCTTTCAGGCACATATTAACATGTAAGGCATTTATTACAGAGTTCTATTGGGAGCTATAGCTCTGAGAGAAAAACATGACATTGTAGACGAGGCTATGAAGAATTCCCCACCAAGATGTCATTTGTAGAATTATCAGAAGCTATTTAAGCTGCACTTTCCTTTGTACCCCTGCTGTGATCCATAAAATGTGTTAACCTGACCTGAATTGTAGCTTTGCTGTCTTTTTTATGGCAAAAAGAACATTAAAAAGGAATACTATAAAATCAAGCAATAAAGTAGGCAGGATATTATTACTACTATAATGGAAATTTATGTGAGATTACTTCATTAACTTACCCACTGTTATAGCTACATTTCCTGCCTCTTGCTTGCTTTTTATCTCAAACATGTTATTCCTCCTTTTCCCAAGGCCTTAAATCACCAGGATTGACTTACAGAAAGCAGCGGCTTCAGCAATCGTTTATTCTAGTGAAGTAGACTTTCAAATATTTGTTTCTCCAATGTCATTATTATTCTTAAAATTCAGATCTGTAAGAAATTTTAAGGCATTACGTTTAGTGGTTTCCCTTTTACAGTCTAGACAGTATTTCTGTCATTTCCATTTAATAAATACAGAATATGACCCAGGACTGCACTTAACATGTACCTGGTACCTAGTTCTCTCTCACCTTCCCTGGCTCTTTCTATTCCCCATCTTTCATTTTTGACATTTCCCAAAAGTCAGTTCTCAGGCCCTTCTTGTCTATCTTTTTTTGTCTTCATGGTCTTGTCAAATACTACCCTTCACATCACCTCTCTGTTGGTAACTACAAAATAGAGTGACCTTAGAGCTTCCTATGCTGCCTGGCCATAGATTCATCCATCTAGTCTCCTACTTAGGATTTCTCTTAGGAAGTCCAGAAAACATCTCAGACACAGAGGGTCAAAACACAGAACATAAATTCTTGAACTCGGATCCAGCTAATTTATTCTAAACTTTTTCACCTTAGGAAACAATACAGCAATCTATAGAGCTACTGATGAAAACATCTAGAAATTATCTGAAAATTTCTTTTTCCATTCTCTCCAGTGTCCAACTTTTAGTGCATCTTTTCATTCATCTGGAGTCTCCCACAATGCACTAGTCTAAGCCACCATTATCTCCAGTCTTGGATTCAGAGCTAGTTTGACAAAGACCCAAGCTGGTGGTTACAAAGTCCTAACCAGGTTTCATTTTCCAGTGCTTCTTTCAAACATGTTCTTTAGCAGTCAATCTCTCGTTTTAAAAATGAAAATTAGATAATGTCGCCACTGGACTCAAAGTTCCAATGCCTGTTTATGAGAAGAAGCCATACACTATACAATAAGCTCCTGTTTACAACTCAGCTATTTGAAGGTTATTAGTTTGTAATTCTGCCTTTGTAATTTTCATTATTGACACACTGACATTCTTTTTGTTAAATGATCAAAAACCTACTTAAAAAAAGATCAGAAACACTTTTGCCCAAATTCATTGATTATCTCATTATCCTCTCTTAATCTGATCTTAAATCAATGTAACACTTTTTGACAGTGCTCTAATACATATATAATTTTTGGCATTTATTTAGTTTTTATACATATGCTTATTTTTGTATTTATTTTTTAAAAATTATTTCACTTTTCATGCCTGGTTCTATATCTAATTTTGCTTGCCATCACAGCACATATACATGATGAATGAATGTCTGAATGGAAGGAAAGATGGGTGGGTGGATGGGTATTTGAATAAATAAAATATATTAAGACAACGTTGCTAAAGCTAGTGATTTGTGAAGGAATAACCAGTTTTTTAAGCATCTGGTCTAGAGTTTTAAAAATGTTGGGACTATAGAAAATCACATCAGGTAATATTGCTAAATGTTTATCCAAGGATGATAGAATTTAGATGATTAGAACCAATTGATAAAAATAACTATTTCAGCACAATTTTCTCTAAACACTTGTTTGGCTCACTCAAGAACATAGATAAATGTAGTCCATTTAAAGGTAGAATTTTTCTAGGACAAGAAAGAGCCAAATATAAATTCTACCAGTATCCTTTGTAACTAGTTGCACCATCTAAGTGATGTGCACTACAACCCCTGTGATTCTTCATCAAGGGATGTTTACATTCCCTAACTATCCACTCCTTCTGAAATCAAACTCTCCAGGGGAAAGTGGAGTCTAGAATCCGAAACTTTTTTTCTGTCCCAAACCCTTCCATGCTTTCTTTCTTTTTGGAGATTCTTGGTTTAAATTATAGAGGTCATTTACCAGTGGCTCTGCCTTTTGTTGTTTGTTTGTTTGTTGTATATTTATACCAAAATAAATATTTTCACTTACTCATTAAACCATATATTCTCTATATTAGTAGTGTCAGGTTATTATATAAATCAATTTAGAAGGAAAATCGTATAACAATAACAGAGACTCCTGCCCTCCCCTCTTCAGTACATCTTTTCTGTAATATCATTGTTTATGATGTGACATATATTCATTATGTGTGTTGCTACTAACACACAAGTGTAAATGCACTTTCATTAAGCAGCCTTAATGAAGTATTTTTGTTTGGTTTTGAGACAGAGTTTGTCTTCTTGTAACTCAGGGATATTTAAACTGGTTTCTATATATATATATATAGGTGGGGGAAGGAGGACAATGCTCTTAGAAGGCTGCTCAAGTCTCACCTCTCACTGTCCCAAGTTGTTGATTACAATAGGTTTGGTAGTGGTGATGGGTTTCAGAACACAGCATCTATGACCATAGCTTTTTATTTCCCTAAGTTAAGTATCAGAGCAGAGCATTCTCACAGATAACTCAATACTCCTTAGTCTACCACTTTCAGTTTGAGAAGTCAGAAAGACACCTTAATGATTAGATCTGGAGAATGGAGAGGGCCTGGATAAGAACAAGCATTTGATGTGCATCTCTGACAATCTGGGTTCAGGCCCTAGCATCGACATATAGATGGAAGAAGAGAATGGATTTCATAATATTGTCCTCTGTTCCCCGCTCCAAATGCATGTCATAAGACTCATGTCCCCAATGCCACACTGCTAGACACAATACAATGACAGTTTTAAAACTTAGATCAGATTCCACCTCTTCTGTGATAAAAAGCTGTCCAATCTTCATTCAAGAGCATAGTCAAATTTTTAAGAGCTTCAGTGATGCCGTCACCTGTCTGTCCATCATTCCATCTTCTTATTTTTTCTACATCTTTTCTTCCGCTCCATCCTTGATATTTCTACTCCAGTGACACCTAGCATCTTGAAATGGTCTATAGAAAAATCAAACTCCTGGCTTTCTGCCTCACAGATGAAACACACGTGATGACCCAAACTAAGTGCACAATATCCCTGGGAAACTCTTCTTCTAGACATCTCTTGTCCTGTTCTCTCATTCCTTTCAAGTCTTTGGTCCACTCTAATGTGCTTGATGGGACCCGTCTTATGACAATCCCAGTCTGATACTTTTAATTTGTAAACCTTGATCGTTTTTGTACCATTGCCCACATGAAAGGTGATAATACTGCTGGGTATATTTATCACAGACATCTGTCATTGCCAGACTTTGTGTTCTGTATATACAGGATTTTAATCAGCACAGTTTCAGGGCCTATGAAATTATCTAACAATTATTATTCAACAACCATATGAAGAGGACATGTATATGCAATTAAAAACACACAATTTAGAAGTTGCAACAACAAAATGCATCAGCAGGCAGGAAGTAGACAGAAACTATGAGGCTTAATTATCTGTTGTAGAAGGTACTATGAGTTAATTCACTGAAAGTACCTAACACTACCTGATAGTTTTATTAAAAGTATTCAACTAGCAACTAGCAATTTACTATAAAGAGCATAAACAAAGCCTGAAATATATTAAGCAATGACGTTGACCACTGCCATATGCATATAGTATTACATTTAAGAATGAAATTATGATCTATGTTTAGTGCTTAGAGTCCCAAACCAAAAAAATGTCTCCACCCATTTTAGAATGGCTCTTCCCATATCAATTAATAATTCAAAGAATCTTCCACAGACATGTCCACAGGTCAGTCTGATCTAGACAATTTCTTATTGGCTTCTCTTCCCAAGTGAGTCTAAGTTGCATTGCAATACTAATTACTGTCCACTAACATCATTTTCTCCAAATAGCTCATACGGTTTGCATTTATTCATTCATTCATTCATTCATTCATTTAGGCTCAATGAATTTCTTAAAATACTCTATGCAACGAACACATATGCATACCATTTATACTTTATTTCTTTTATTCCCTTGTTTTATATAAAACTTATATATGACCATTTAGTCATTTGCCTAAATAAATATTTTAATAGACTTCCCTTGGAGCACAATCTAACAAAGTTGAAGTTTAGTGTAGTAGTGCTATAATCTGCCTTTTAAAAAATACTTTAAATAAGAGCATCCCTTTTAAAGTTATGCTTTATATTATTTCAAAGATAATACTTGTCTGTTTCTGTGAAGAGAAAATATGTGCATTAAGTCTATTTTGAAACTAGTGCATGTATATACTCAGTAGACACATTATTTTATTGGCTCGGTTTTTCTTCTTGCATATGTATTCTTTTTTTCTACCTTCTACTAAGTCTGCCATCTTTTTATTCTCTATTAATTTCCCATTTCAGTCAGACTTAAAGCTCTGTCCCCACAAAACCCCTCCAGGGTGACAACTGACTAATCCATAAAGAGAGTCTTCTGTAACTGAAATATTAAGACCTGCCAGAAACCTCCAGCTTTAGATCTCAGAAGGGACACTAACACTATTTCAATGGTAGAAGCTCCAGGAAGCAAAAGCAAGACTCATCAACCATCTTACACCCGAACAAAAAGAAACTCTTTAGGCAAAGAAAGAAAGTAAAGCCTACCTCTGATAGCACAGTCAGAGTGTCGGGCTTGGAGAGAGAGATGGAGGCGCTGGGGAGTGAGAATATGAGAATATTACATCTCGAGCTGTTTGAGTTCCTGGTTCTACTTGACTGTAAATCTTAGTGTATGTCACCTACTGAGGAGTAAATTGAGTCTTTTCTTAAACGCTTTCAGCCATCAAGCCATTCTCTTCTTTTCTAAAGAATATCGAAGTATGACTTCAGTAACTCACAACCAGAGCTGTCTTCATGCATACCACATGTTTGCTTTAAAGTAGAAACAGGTGCACACTTTCCCATAGCATCTACAAGAGCACTGTTCATAATGAAATTTTTATGATGTTATATTCATAAAAATACTTCAATGACCTATCATATCGGTACGAGACATGTTATGAGATACAAATTAATTGGGAGGCAAAGGAATGTGTTTGAGGGTACAGGCTCTCCACACTGTCCCTTGAGAATTGCCTCACTAGCTTAAGCAGATTGTAGCTTTCTTGTATTCTTGGGCCTAGAGGCTGACTGGAATTCCTAATGAGAAGCCTTTCCTCTTCCCAGGTAATTAATCACAACTCCTCAGAAGCCTTGCTCAGCTCAGTCTCTTCTGATGTTCAGCTATCACAACCAGCCATGACTACACGCAATAGAAATTTCTCCAGCCACACTGACTTTGATAAAAGATGCTTTCTTCCTAGAAAATTGGTCAGTTCAGTCATCGTGTATTTGATGATCATAACAATGGTAATGATCTGTTGACTGTTAGCTTCTGGGTCTGCTAAGCCTTTTAGGATTCTGACAGGTAGGCCTCCTAACCATCTGTTCCTCCAGGGAAGTAAACAATTCTCCAGAAAGTATCCGAAAATTGGCTTTCCCTCATTTCAGAGCAGCCTTTTAAACATTAATGCACAGATGAATCACTTCAGGACCTTAGAAAATGTGCTTTCTGACTCAGCAGCTGTGAGTTGGGGTTCAGGTTCTCTCTCCCTTACCAGCCATCAGGTAAGGGGGATGCTGTGGGATTCTGAGTACTTTTTGATTGGCAGGGGCCTAGAGAAGAGTTTCTTATTTACTGTTCTAATACAATGTCAGAGCCCCACAAATCCTTCAACATGTTGTTCTTATACAGGCAGCAGCCCTGCCACATACCCTCAATAAACATGGTAGTATCAAATTTAAAACATTGTTTCCTGATTTTCTCCTTCAGGGAACTAAAATGTGAATGGAAAGAAACCCTGTTATCCAGACAATCGCCTCACACCACTAAATCTCTGTAAAGATTATACATCACATACATATTCATTGGGATGAGCAAGGAAACAATGGGGCAGGCTGTAACAACCGACAAGTACAGAGAAATGTGTGGTGTGTGCGTGTGAGAGAGATAGAGAGACAGAGACAGAGAGAGAGAGAGAGAGAGAGAGAGAGAGAGAGAGAGAGAGAGAGAGAGAGAGAGAGAGAGACTCACTAATTTTAATTAGGGAACATTGCATGATTATGATTATCATGATTGTGAGTTGAGGGTTATTCACTGGTGAGTAGGCAACTTGCGAATGGTTACACTACTGACGAAAACGACTCCCAAACTCTTTGATCCTATCCTGCAAAATAATAAAAGAAAATGATGTCTGGCTTATGTGTATTTTCCAAGTTTTACTTCTCATTTCTTCTCATCTGAAAGGTTATTTTTAAATCAGTACATTTTTCTTTCTGTTTGGTTTGTAGAGACCGAGGCCTTAAACAAATAGAATCTTGAAGTTATTAATTAATCAGTCCTTATAAAAATAACAATGACACTATCTTGGAAAGCAGAATCTGCCTGTGCTACTTCTGTGTTCTATTGACAGACAGTGTTATCTAGACCATTAGACTCAGCTCTGGTGGTTATCACAGAACTTACTGGAAATTAATGCACATTTGGGATAATAAAAATATAGACTCTCCTTATAGGTAGATTTATCACCATGTTCTATGTGGTCCAAAAATTTGTGAGCAGTATATAAGATGTGCTCTTCCATGTAGGTCTGCTCCAGCTGGCAGTAGTTTAATACGACTATGAAGAGCTGTTCTATTACTAAAGTGAAATGCAGAATGGTTCCGACCTAATTCCTTTCTGACAGGTACTCACACACTAGAGATCATTACCATCATTTGTGCCTTCCAAGGCAGCACTGGGAGGCTGAATGGCCTTCAAAGGGATAGCTAGTTTTCTCTTGAGACTAGCCCCGAAGGTATTAGTCTGTTCTTTGGAAGATTGCCACAAGGAAATTGTCTCACTTCTATGCAACATCTGCTCTCCAAATAATATAATTTTAATTCCTAAGACAACCACTAAACTGACTATAAGATATCATTAAAAATATGGCAGAATATTAATTCTCTGTTTTTACACATATAAACATTTTCTGCAGAAGAAGGCTTACATTGAACACTACCTCCCTTGCCTTACTGGTCTTCATCACCAGCGTTAGGAACTAGAGGACAGTGCTCACCTTCAAAAAAAAATATATTTCAGGCAAAAATATAATATGCTACTAATTCCTGGCATTTAATTGATTTTTTTAAAAAGTAAATTTCAATTATGTTATGCTTTTCTAGTATAACTATGTGCTAGTACACCTGTGTACATACCTAGAAGTAAAAAGATTTAACACATACTATTTTCTTTCAGGGTGCTAGTTGCTTACACTTGAAAAGAACGTGTGTCTAGATTCCATAGTGATTATTTTAAAGACTATTTTATTAGCAATAACTATGGTTTTACAGTCTTATATAGTAATCCACAGTTTCTCTAATCCCCAGGGCAGCTTAGCAGAAAGGAGTTTTCTAACAGCAGAAAGATGGAGGAGTAGTTATGACTTCCCTGGGTTTATAGTTTGGGTATAGTGAGGGAAAGGAAGAAGTCATCTACTCATCCAGGCACCCAAAGCAAAGGGTTATCTCTCTAACCCTGACCCCATATCTTTCCTATAATGGCAACTTTTACAGGGCCTAGATGAATGGTTTAGGGGAGCTATTGTGTGTTGTTTGCATATAAGCCCAGGTGTGTGCCCAGTGCTGCATTCATGAGCAGAGGCTAGAAGGGAACACTGGCTGTTCTACATTATTGCATGCCACCTTGTTTTTGTTTTGGTTTGCAACCGAGTCTCTCTCTGAACCTATAGCTCGACATTGAGGCTTTCTGGCCCCGGGCGGCCAGAGGTCCAGACCCACAGACCTGTAGCCCCAGACTGCTAAGCCATCTGCAGCTGCTCAGGCCCCCAGAAATGATTCAAACAATTATATTAAGCTTATGCTGTTTGGCCTATGGCTTAGCACACTGCTAACTTGCTCGTATATCTTAACCCATTTCCACTAATCTGTTTGTTATGTGGCTTGTGGCTTATTTGTGTTTTTTATATGTTTTTTTTTTGGGGGGGGGGGGGGAGCAGTTGGCTTGGTTTGTCTGACTACGACATTTCAGCGAGATTGCCTGACCAACAAGCCTTTGCAATTCTTCCTTTTCTGTCTCCTTCAATCCTGGGCTCTCACACGTGCAAGGCTGAACCTGTCATTTATGGGAGTTCTGGGAATCCAAAATCACGCCCTTATGCGTTTTCAGTAAGCACTTAATCCATCAAGCAATGTCCTCAGCTCCTCTGAGACCTCCGCGCACAGATTGGTGCCTCCCACGTTGGCAGTGGGTCTTCCCTTCTTGGTTAAAACTGTTTGGAAACTTTCTTTTTGTCTTATCTTGAGGTTTGCTCCCTGGTGATTCTAAATGCAATAAAGGCCAATGTATGTTAGCCATCAGAGTGATGAGTAGTATTTTTATCTAACCATTTTCACTAAAGTGTCTTATTCTAAAACTTACAAAAAGCAAAATTTAAAAACACATAATATCCATGCTTTACTACCAAGATTAAGCAATCATTAATATATTTCAAACCCATCTTAGTGAAAGAGAAACTTTCAGGTAGATAAAAGAAGTTGCCCTCTTCATCTTTTACAAAATGTTTTGATAAAATCATTTCAGTACAGTGAACTCATTTCATTTGCATAAGTGCTAGAATAGTCGTCTGCATTACATTTTATGTAATTCAAATTCAAAGCAATGATATTCCATATTTTAAAATTTTTCTCTCAAAATGTTTATGTCACTATTTGAAGTAGCATTTTTACTTACACTATTTCCTACCTTTCCGTTACATGAATAAACCACATAAATCTCAGTTATTTGCTTTTGTAGCTCTATGGGGAGATAATTAGATTATTTTTCTTTTCCACTAAAATATCTGATGCTTCAGTGAACACTGTAGCACACAGTGCAGGCAGCTGTGTAGTATATTCTCCAGGACAGACACCTCCACAAAGACTATTGATAATAAGAGACGAGGATTTTCAGACGCCATGAATGAATGAATTCACTTTCCATGATGCCTGCACCAGCTGTCACTCTTGAAGGTAACATGCATGTCTCCATCCTGCTGCATTCTGAGTTAAGTCGCAGTGCTGTCTACCTCCTGGTCATAGTGATATTATTCTAAATATCATCCCTATCATCAGACTTTTTAAATTACTTTTCCTTGAATTATCAAGGAGGGATTTCTGTATATATCATATTATCATGAGATAATAGAAATTTTTTAAATTATTTATATCATTTTTGGTCTTTTTAATTGTTATTTTTGTTTTATACTTTAATATCAACTTGCAGGGAATGCCCTCATGCCATGGAGATTTTCAAATTGTGCAGCCTCAGGCAAGTGTTGAAGCAATTCAAATATTTATTTATCCACTGTTGTGGGCCAGTTTACATCACTAGCGTCCATTACTAATGCTTTTGTCTACCTTAATACTGCACTTTAAGGTGGCAGTCTGATTCCACACTTCTATGTAGTAGTGAATAAAAAAGTAAGAGAAGATTGATTTATGCCATCTAGGGTAATATTTAGGAAGCTATTTTTTAATTTAATTCTTCTTAACTTGATGGAGATTTGGGGAATTTAACTTAATGTTAAAGCCTTTGAAGAGTCTAGTTTCATTAAAAACCATGAAGTTAGCCTCATGGTTTTGTGTTTACTGGCAAGAAAAATGAAAGTATAAGGTGACAAATTAAGGAACTAACTCTGTGAAACCTGTGCATAAAATGCCTATCCTTTCTCCCCAGGATGGTCCCACACCAATGACACACAGAGGGAAGGCTAAGCTTTTTGGTTAAAACTGACAAATCCTAGGCTTATTAAACCCATCTCTTTCCTGACAAGCAGCTTGTATTACTGAAGATCATGCCTTCCATGCCTTCTTTCTGGTGTTGGGAAGCAGGCAAACGTTCCCATAGTTTGGAAGGAACTAAGTTTTTCTGGAGGTGTTTTGTGTGTGTGTGTGTGTGTGTGTGTGTGTGTGTGTGTGTGTGTGTGTGTGTGTGTAACTTGCTGTAAGAAGCTACTTCAGAAAGGTAAGGGTAGTTATTGCCCCTAGTAATATAATAACAGATAAAAGGATGAAAGGAAATGATTGTTCCCTCTTCAGAATAATCTCTCTAGTTTAAGTCTGAGACACACACACACAAAAAAGCCCTCAACGTTTTGAAGAATAGACTGAGGATCTGCTTCATGTCTTATTTTGAAAAATATTCAGAAAGTTTTCTCAAATAAAACTTTCAGTTCAAAACAGCCTATGCCCACAGTTAAAAATTGTTAAATTAATGACTACTTCTCCAAGTTTATCCAATCAATTTGAATGCTGGTTAATATTTAAAATAACAGTAAAAATCGAGCACTGAAATATTAGACTTTCATATTTTGTAAATAAAATTGCTCACCGATGATGTGCTTTTATTGCTACAATAAAAGCTAGTTCTCAGGCACAAAATAGTCCTCCATTGTCCATGCTATTTATAATATGGTGACCTCAGTAATGACACTCCTAACAATTTAATCAGCGTTATCAGCATGCCTTCCATTACTTGCTTAAGTCTAGACAATATGCAAAACAATAAATCAAGCTGTGGTATATAGTGCTTGAAGGGTTTTTTTTAAATATAATAAATATTCTCATCCTAATTGTAAGCTGCCTAGCTGACATTACTGTGCACACAGTTAAAAGTTGTGTAGCAGCACAATATTTTACAACATCCCATCATACAGATGCAGAGAATAACTTGAAACTAGGGGTGACAGGAAAATGTAAGTAAATAATTTGGGAGTGACAAATTCAAGTATTTACAATTTTTGCTTATAATATGTATATTATATTAATAAATTTATGTATTTACTTTAATTTTAATTTATTTTTTAATTTAATTTTTAAATTTAATTTATTCATTTTTATTTGCATGGGTGTTTTGTCCCATCTACTAGTCAGGTAACTCCTAATATTGAGTACGTCTGCCTTGGACTGCTCTAACTTTTTTCTTTGGGGGGGGGAGACAGTAATTTATTTATTTTTATTTTATGTGCATTGATGTTTTGCCATGCATCTTGGGTCTCCTGGAACTGGAACACGAGAATTGTGAACTGCCTTGTGGGTACTGGGATTTAAACTCAGGTCTGCTGGAAGGACAGTCAGTGCTTTTAACCACTGGGCCATCTCTCCAGTCCTGTAATTTTATTTTTTAATAATGGTAATGCTCACTAACCAGCATACAAAATTTCTAAAACTATAACAATTGACCTTTGAATTTCTAGGAGTAGATGCTGTCATACCACATCTTCTCTGCATGTCTTGAAACACTATGTGACCCACTATTTTTTGATGTGTTAATTCTACCTGTCCTAATTTCCTGCTTTAATAGATGAAAATATATTATTTGTTCTCTCCCTATAGTATTCAGCTTCCAATATACTTTCCCAAAACCTCTCTTTGGTTTTCAGTTCTTTGTGGGGTTCTATCAACCACAGACAGGGACAGATCAGAATGTATGGTGGGAAGAAGCTACAAGAAAGACATTTCTAAGCAGAGAGGTCAGTGAGTGTGGACATGTGAGGGAGGGTGAGCTTGTCATCTCTCAATGAATGTTAGTGTCACATCATCATATTTTCACACCAATCAGACTATTTATAAATATAATTGCTCTTTGCTTTGATACAGACTTTGTCTCAACAATATAAAAAATTGCGATGCTCAAGTTACAGATTTCCCCTGCTCTGCCCACCAAGTTCAGTGACTTAGTATCTAATCCATAAACTACTGCTTTGTGCTTTTGCAGTCTATAGTTTTGTTCGCTTCTAATCGTAATTTATCTAAGGGATGATTCTAAACTAGAAAGGAGTAGTATTTGTAGAATGGTAATTTCATTATCATACAGATATGGCTTACTGTTTCCTGTGATCACCAGTCCTTGTCAAATTTAGCATCACTATGTTTGTGTGTAACCAATGGCACTATTTCCAAGGCCATAGAGACTAGATACCATTTTTGGAACCTAGTACCAAGCCTTCTCTAGTTTCTTCTGAAATCTCTGAGTATTCCGTTAAATGGAAATATTGTCCACATATTTTCCTCATGAATTTCTTGACTCAAGAACTAATTCCATACAGAACCATTGTCCCTCCCTCAGTTTGAAAATATTGTTTCTCGAGCCCACACAAATTTCTCACATTTTGCCAAAAGAAAAAATAGTACTCATGTAACCATCTTAGAATAATTGTCTTTGATAAAAACTTTCTAATAATTTAGATATCTGAAAATATTTTATCTCACCTTACAAAATCAAATGTCTTCATCTTATGTCACAAAAACCAGTGTAGGCATAGCCTGCCCATTTGATAGTCCCCATCCACACACATGCATATATTTTCTTTGAGGATTTGAAGTGGATAACAACCCCCTATATACACATAAAATAAAGAGATAGCTTATGTGGGCAGTGCTTTCTTTTATTAATTGGAACTTTCATACCAATTTTGCTTTATTTTCTTGCTATATTTATGTCTGTCAATTGTAGGTTAAAAAATATCTGTGAAGATGTATTTTGAAGTTCTAGCCTTCAGAAGTCTAGAATATGATCTTATTTGGAAATAGTATTTGCTTATACCTTTTCTAAATCTTTTAAGAAGCAGAATAACATGGATCAAAAGGGCACCCATTCAGTGTGACTGGAGCCCTTTAAGAAAATGGGTTAAATAAATAAATTTGTAGAAACAAAAGAAAATGGGCTAGAGAGATGTATCAGTGTTTAGGAGCATGTAATGCTCTTGCGGAAGACCAGAATTCAGTTTCCAGCATGTACAATGGGTTACTCACAACCATCTGCAACTCCAGCTTTAGAAGATCTGACAACCTCTTTTAATAACATCACTCTCTCATATCCACATAGTTCTGCATAGATGTATATTCATTTTAATTGTTTTTCTTTTGTTGAAAATTCACTCTTTGACTACAAAATATATCTTGATTGTGGCTTCCCTTCCTGACTTCCTCCTGGTTCCTCCCCACTCCCCTTCAACCCAGATTCACTCCTTTTTCTATTACTAGAAAATAATGTGTTGTTATTTAAGAGGTAATGAGGTAATAATAAAATAGGATAAGATAAATCACAAACCATCACAGATTGGCTATAATACATCAACACGAGGAAATGAGCACAGGAGAAGGCACAAGAATCAGAGAGCCTCTTATTCGCCTACTCAGGATTCCTATAGCAACACTAAACTAAAGCCATAATATCCATGCAAAGGGCCTGGTCCAGCCCCCTGTGGCCCATATTCTCTCTCTCTCTCTCTCTCTCTCTCTCTCTCTCTCTCTCTCTCTCTCTCTCTCTCTCATCTGTCTACGGCTGTCTGTATTTGTTCCCATCTGCTGATGGAGAAAGGTTCTCTGATGATGACTGAATAAGGCATTGACGTGAGTCATTAAAAGTCATTTTATCCCTATGAAGAACTTTTATCAATAAAAAAATTACAATAGGTTACATAATTTTTCTTTCCTTTTGTCTGCCCACCCCTCCCATATCCCCACTTGGTTTCTTCCAAATTCATGGCCTGTTTCTTTCTTTCTTTTTTTTTTTTTCACATATGTGTGTGGAGAAGTCATACTTTCTTACACTTTTTTTCCTCTTTAAAAATGATAATGTGGGAATCGAATCGGTTGGGTATTATGTTGCACCCACAATCTTAGCACTTGAGAAGATGAGGGGGAAAGGACCTTCAAGCTAAAGCTAACTTGGGAGATGAATCTAAGGCCATCCCGGGTATGTTAAAGGAAAAGGAGGAGATAAGGAGGGGGGGGGTGCATGACATGTTATAATAAGATGCATACGTTTATAAATAAGAAAAAATGCATACGTTTATAAATATACCTATAAAAAAACAAGTCACTGAGTTCAGACAGACAGGTAAAGAGAGTGCTGTTTGATGGTGGAGATAGGGATTGGAGTTAAGCAAACACACGACAAAATTTCTAAGATTTCTAGCCGGCCGGGAGATGATGGCAAGACAAAAGAATTTTCTTGAAGTCCCAAGAAGAGGCTGGTGCTGACAACATCATTATTTCTATCTTGTAGTTCCAAAATTGAGACAACCAATTTTCAAAAATTTAAGCCACCCACTTTATTATTAGAGTTTCCTAAGAAGCTAGATGGTGACTCTGCCTCTGTCTCTGAAGAAAAGCAAAGGTTCTGCACACACATGCCTAAAAACTTGTTAAAAGAAAATTTACTTTGTAATTATTGTTTCAGTATTTTTGTGCCTTTACAGTATAACTAGATGTTTCTAAAAATGTGTGTGTGTATGTATTATATATTATGTATGTGTAAGAGAAACTATATATACATATGTAAGAGAGAAGCAAAATGAGTGATTTTATATAAAATGTGTTATTAGACTGAATTTTAAGCATTGGTAACTACTAATACAAAGCAACACATCATACATAACACCACTTTCCTGACTTGTGTATTTCTGTATTCAAACTACATTAAGTATGCCCTGTTGATTTTCTGATTTTTTTTAGGCTGACCTTACTTGAAATTGGAAGCATGCATTTTTTAGGATAATTTATGCATCTAGAAAGGAATATAATGCAAGGACCCCGAGGGTAGAGTTTTAAAAGTAAAATATTCATGAAGCTTAAGTGCAAAGGACATCAGCTTTACTGTGGTGTTTTAACGGCTTGTTCAGTACAAGGGAACTGTAAAATGCAAGGATATGAGAAAAGACAAATATTTAGGATAATAAATGAGATGGACCCACTAGATGAATCATTTCTGCTCTATTTTTGAAGCTACTCTGCTCCCAAATGTATGAATAGAGTTATAGAAGTTCCTTTATAATCATTATCAAGTTGATCGTAAGACCCCATACAGGTTTGGATAACCCTATGTGTTATTAGCCTAACTTTTATTCAAGTTTTGCTAATTAAATTGGATACATTTTTTTCAATTATTTGTATAAAAAATGGCAAGACAGTACATTTTAATGGCATCACGGGTTTTCATGAGAAGACTTCAGTTATGCCAGCAGAAAGCCTAGCTTCTTTTCTGCATTCAGCACTACCACTTCTCAGACAGGTATGATTTGTGAAATGTATTAGAAAACACACAGTGAAAAAGGTATCAGGAAACAATAAGCAATCATTGTTTAAAATCCTTAAAGCTGAAAACAATATAAACGTTATGTGGAATCTAACATGATAAGAAAGGTTTCATAGGATCTATACCAAGGCCCATCTTTATCTTCTTTATATCATAATTTTTTGTTTTAATTTTTTGTCAAAAAATGCTAATAATGTTTGGCAGAACTTTGACATAGGATATCATATTAGACTCAATGGTCATGTTACGTGAAGCCAACTCATTTAAGCTTGAAGCAAGCAGTAAGGACTATGTTTGAGCCCAGGTGTTAAACCTTACAGTGCACTAATTGTGCGGTATTCTTGAACATTTACTGTCACTCTTGCATGTGTGTGATGTTTGTACACACGTGTGCTGGGAGCCACAGAAACAGGAAGTAGGAACTCAGTTGGCACTAAGGAGACTAACCCATCAGAACCAAGGGCCCTGGTGGAGATAAAGTCAAAACTCAAGGAGTTTTGGTGTTAATTGCCTTTGAATGTGTTAGCTGTTTCCTGCAGGATTTCTTATGTGCAATTGTAGCTTTCCCATTTATTATTTCATTGGGATTCATTTCCCAGAAACCTTTGGTCTTATGATTGACCATTTTTTTTGGCACAACTTCCCCATACATCTGTGGGCATATTGATAACTTCCCCTAATTAGGTTTGAAAACAGTCACAGAGACAAGATCTCTTTTCACAAAAATCAGATCTTTGCTCCTTTGCCCACAGCAGACTCAGCGTCTGCCCCTGACCCCCTCAATTATCTTTCCTAGTAGACACCCTAAGGGAGTCAGCCCTTGGAAATGTATTTCATTTGAAACATTTCTCAGAAATCCAAGGACAGCTACAGAGAGATGACACACTGGTGTGCCCTAAGCTCATCCCTCCCTACAGAAAGAGAACTATGGAACTAACACCACTAATCTGAGGCCCTTACCTCCCTATACTTACTTGCACCTGAATTAACACAAGATCCTAACTTAAAGATTTATTGCTTGTGATATAAGAAAAAAAGGTAATCAGCCAACTCCTCACTGCAGGTGTAAAAACAAACATTTACTCTGAACTTCTTTACCACAAGGCCAGAGCAGCTAGAAGGTAACAGGTCCCCCTTTATCTTGTAAATGGAGCCTTATCCTCTCTGTCCCAGAGTAAAAGATCCCCTTTAACAGCCTCCTAGCAAAAATGCTTTAGCAGAACAAAAACTGTATACCTTCTTCCATTGCTTCCTCAAGTCATCCTAGGACACCATCCTTGCTTGTCAGAAAAGTGACTGCCAGGAGACCTTATGGAAACAGCACAGGACTTTAACTTTGCTCATGGGTTTTTGCTGATCAACAAACTTTTAACCTTATGCCTAGCCACATGTAGGGATGTAATTGGAGCACTTGATTTTGCCCCCTGTAGACTGCTTTGCTGATTTCATCTTTAGCTGACCCCCACCAGAAAAACCTCAACGAGCCACTCCCACTTTGTGCCATAAGCCAAAGCTGAGAGTTACTGCCTGTGTGTGAATCTTATCACCTCTCGCTATGGCTCTGAGATATTGAATAGGAGTCATGACAATAAAGACGATAAACTAAAGACAATAGCATATTTCTTGAGTTCTTCTGTGTATTTTCCTCACAGGTAGGAGTGTACCTCTTGGACCCTGAGAGAAAGCCTTGTTGGGGCTGGCTCCCCCAACACTTTCGTTACATGCTTATGTAGGTCCATACTCTATGACTGCATGTGTGGAGGTCAGAGGTCAATGTTGAGAGTCTTTTGTTTCCTCACCTTTCATTTTCTTTTCTTCTTCTCTTGAGACTTAGTCTCACAATGGAAATCACCACTTGGGTGGAGTGGCTGTCATCCCTACTGGCTTTCCATGCGGATGCCCGAAGTCTGAACTCAGGTAGCAAACATATTACCCACTGAGGAATCTCACCAGCACCGTGATTATCATTCTTGAAATAGGTACACTGTTGTTTTTCACGTTGTTTTGAAATTTGAGATAAAGAGCCATGTAAAGTAATAATGGCAGGTAAATAATGGAGTTCCCTCTTGCTGTGGAGGAGCCAGGTTCTTTTAAGTAGAATTCACATGTGAGAGAAACAGGAAAGTCATATTCACCCCACACCCTAGGTTGGACTAGCTCTCACCATGTGATAGAACTGTGAGAATAACAAGATGGTATATACATCTAATTTTGTTATATAACCAAAGATCATCACAAAGGACATGGTGCCACATACCCATCCAAACACTTGGCAATTTGAGATGGGTGGTTCGCAAATTCAAGACCAGCCTGAGCTACACTGGCAGACCCTGCCAATAACATTAAATCAAAGAAAGCAAAACTTTATGAAGGTAAACTTGAATAGAATACATAAATCATAGTCTTTTTAGGTAACAAGGAAATATTCTAAAATTTTAAATTTATTTTCTAATTAATTAATTTTCAGCCCTCATCTATGTTCATGAGTGACTTTTCCCAAGTCTTTACTATGGTATAATATAAAAATAAAAATTGCATATTATTACAATATACAATGTGATGTTTGAGAATATGTACACATTTACTGTTCTAATTAAGCTATTGATAATTCAGCCATGTATGTGTACCAGTAAGCCTGCTTATCTTTTGTGATGACATTCAAGGTATTTTTAGTAGTTTTCCAAGTGTACAGTACCATTTACTGCACTGGCCATGTCACACAGTATTGTTTTCGAGCATACACACCCTGCTCTAACTCCCTCTACTGCTGAGCAATTAGCTTTCCCCTTTACACCTTTCCTGGCCCAGCGTTTGGTGAGCTCTAGTCTGCTTTCTGTACCTCTAGCTGAATGAAATCATACAAATGTACATTTTCTTCTGTCTCTCACTAGTGAACACTGGGGTTAAATCTAACAAAGACTTCACTGACTAGGAGAGGAATCTACAATACATTGATTTTTATTTCCTTGGAAAATATAGGATTGCTATGTCATTTGAAATTCCTACATATGGTTTTTCTTTTCATTATGGATGTACTAATTGAACATTGATCCCAACAGTCTACAGAGTTCTCTTTGGTCCATATTCTTAACGATACTTACTACAGATTACTAGTCTGACAGCATCTCTCTCGTATGTGAAGTGACACAGAACTGTGATTATAATTTGCACTTCCCTGAAGATTAGAGATACCCAGCCTTTTAACATATCTCTGAACATTTCCAATGCCATCTTTTGAGAGCTGTCAGTCAGATCTGTCTGTTTTCAAATAATGTTAATTAATGCTTGAGCCCCTTGTAAATATCGAACAGTAAGTAACTATGAAATGTCTGGTCTGCAAGTGCTTTGTCAGCTGTCTCTTCTCTTGATTGCTTTTGTTGTTTACTATCCAAGCTTTGTAAATTACCCAAATCCTTTTCTAAAAAACTGTAAAAAAGCATCTCCCATATATTTTCTAAAATATTTATATGTCTATTTTTTAAAATTAGGCCAATGGAAGTGTCCATTTGTGTGTTCGCATGCCCCGTAAGCCCAGAAAAAACTAGAATCATAAGCAGCTGTGAACCACCCAGTGTGGGCTCTAAAAATCTTAACTCTAGTCCTCTGCAGGAGCAGTGCACGCTCTGGCACTGAGTCATGCCTCCAGCCCCTTTTCATTTTGATCCTCTACTTTCTTTCTATAGTTTTAGGTCTTGTGTTTATATCTTAAACACATTTGAATCAATTTTTTGTTTTTTATTGTGAGATAAGGGCCTAAGTTTTCTCATTTGTGTTTGCCATAACTATTTACTAAAGACTTTCCATCTTTTCAGGTTTTTTTGGTCCAGAGAACATTATCAAAAATCAAAACATCGATGATGCACGGATTTACTATTAAGAAATATTTTTATTCTAAATCTCTGCATCTTTATTCTAGGATGGTACTATTTATTTATTATAGCCTTTCAATATTTATTTTTTGAAATCCAGTAGTTCTTTTTGCTACAGACCTGATTTTTATCTAGCTCTACTTGCATATAACCCTGCATGACAGAAGAGGACACTGGATCTCACCACAGATGGCTGGGAGCCACCATGTGGTTGCCGGAAATTGAACTCCAGCCCTCTGGAAGAGTAGCCAGTGCTCTTAATCTCCGAAACATCTATCCAGTCCTCTGACTGTAATTTTTTTTCCTAGTTACCCTCCATTAAACTTCCTAGTTTAATGTTAACTTTGAAACTTTGTGACCTGGTGATTAACAACACCAAAATGTTTTCATGATTAGATATTGAATATCAATGAAAAATCTATTTGCCAACGAAGTTCACATTATTAGAAAGTTCAAAGGACTGCGACTTGGTAAGATGTGGGTATGAAGGAAGGAGAAAGGCTGAGTGCTGGGGAAACCTGCTTTCTATTCCACTCCTAGCTTCCTCCCTCTTCCATCAAGTCTGTCTTTCCCACCTCCTTCCATCTCTCTAGTTCTATGCTATTTTGCTTCACTCTAAGTGTGGTCCAAAGGTGGATAATGTGTATGCTAGCTGTGTCCGAGACTACCAAAGATGGGGATACACTCTGGGTCAAAATCAGAATGTTACAAACCTACCACACCTCTGACTGCTCTATTTAAGAACTCAAAACATAGAAGTACTGCTACCTTTCGATAAATGAACTCTCACAGCGAGCTTATTAAGATACTGCCATTGGTCTGTCCAGTGTCCCTGCCCTGTGCACAGATGCATCATCTCAGGATTGTGGCCCCAGCCAGAGGCTTCAGTTATCATCACTCTTACTGGAGCAGTGCCTTTGCAGGTGCTGTGCAGCACCACGGATCTAACAGTAGCCATCCACATGCTGTCATACAAGAAAGCTATTTTACTCTTATCCAATTTAAAAAGAATATTTTATATTATCTCAAGAAATATTTCAAATTTATTTTTTAATAAAAATTTAATTATTGAAGTATTTAAAGCATTAAACATTTTTCCTAATCTTAATCCACCGTAATCACCCAAAAAGTTATTGTTCTGACACTCCTTTTTATCCTAAAATATAGTTATTCTATAAATTTATTGAGAAAAATGAGATGGAGTTTTGCTGTGTTGACATGGCTAGTGTAGAAATGGCTATTTGAACCAAACTTGCTTTAATATCACAGAGATCTTCCTGCCTCTGCCTTAATAGTGCTGGGAGCCGAGCCACTATGCTCCAACATGAAATACTATTTTATTATCTATTATTTTTTTCTATGCCATTCATTACTTTTCTGAAAGAAATACCTCTTGCAAAAATTAATATCTGTAGTAGTAGATGCTTTTTCCTATACTTTACTTCCCAAATTCACCAAAACCACCCAGGTTTTCTTACCTCATCAAGTATTGCTTATGGAAAAAGAAAAAATACATTCATTTCAGAGTACATTTTCCTTTTTTCTTTGGTGTCAAGGCTTTATAAATATTATTATTTATATTTTTGTTTTCAATACATCCTAATTGCAGTCCCCTCCCTCCATTACCCCATTTCTCCCGGACCTCCTTCACTTCTCCCCAGTCTATTCCTCTGTTATTTCTCTTCAGAAATGAGCATGCATCTCCTCCTTGGGATATACTCTGCAAATAACATAACAAGATCGGAAGAGCCTGGGCATAAACCCTCATGTGAAGGCTGTGTGTTGCAATTTATTAGGACAAAATGCTCTCAAACGCAGATTAAAAAGTCAGAGACATCCTTATTTTTACTGTTAGGGTTCCCACAAGAATATCAAGCTAACAGCCATAATGTGTATGTAGAGGACCTAGCACAGGCCTATGTAGGCTCCATGATGTGGCTTCAGTATCTGCAAGTCCTTGTAAATTCTGATTAGTTGAAGTCTGTGGGCTTGTTCCCCCCAGGATTCTCCTCACCTCTGGCTCATTCCTTTCTTCTACCCCTTCTTCCACAAGGTTCCCAAAGCTCCAAGTAGGGTACGTGATGCACATCGTACATTAGGGCTCTCTCTTTATCTAATGTGTGGCTGTGGGTCTCTGCATCTGCTCCCAAAGAAGTAAATTTTCATCATAGTGTTTGGCAGTTAGTAATCCTAAAATAGCAAACATGACATTGAGCTATGTTGGTTGCTAGATATGGGATACTAAAGATTGATGTAAGTGGTTTTTTGATGTATTCGCTATTCTATTACTAATTATTGAAGATTGGAAAAAGTTGATGTTTATTATTCTCACATTGTTGACGATGAAAGTGACACCCATTACACTGTGTGACTTCCCTAAAACAATAACACCAATAAAAGGAGTTGGCCTGTGCCCAGGCACCCAGCTGCCATGCCTGTCATAGACACACTGCTCTCTACTTCCTTCCTTTTAAGAAATAAAAACCGATGTATCCTTTGACAGTATTTCAAATTTATGATGTAAAGGAGTTTCTAATTTCTATGTAAATTTTGTAATTTATTTCTAATACATAAGTTATCTGCATTCTTGGGGAACAGAATTGTTTATTTAACATGCCATGATAAATCAGAGTCACTGCATAGTGAAGTAATGTTTCTTTCTATACATAAAATAGAGAAATGCATGCTTGGTTGGTTATAATTCCTGTTAAAGTAGCAAGATGCTAAGGAGCATTTTTGAGGGTAGCATGCTGATTTTTAGTAACAGATGAACATTTTTTTTAAGCATATATCTACTATAGTGCATTTATTTAATGACAAGGATATATTCTGAGAAATGTACTAGGGAAGTGAATCAATGGGAAAGTATTTCCAAATGTCCTTATACAATTAAAGACAACAATATTCATAAGAAATGTATCACAGAGTACTACCATTTTGTCTGGTTTTCAATGACCGATGTGTTAGAATACAGGACACCACTAGACTGAATTGCTCATCCTGTTCAAGTTAAACTCTGAAACATCATTTGATGCAACACAAAATCAATATAAACAACAAAATAACATAAGGCTTCCATACCATGCTAGTGAGAATTAAACCAGTTGGGTCTACTCGCGACACTAAATATTAAACAAAATAAAGAACAAGAGATGGAATTCAAGCCAATACTGTGTATCTAAAAATGATATAAGGCTTTTATTTATACAAAGTCTGTAAATTCAGCACACATGAGAAGTGTGATGAGGTACAACCAAACTGAGTGTTTATAGTTAGTGTCAACACGGTTAATGAAAATGTCTGAAGTGAAGTATTTAAATCATAACTAACATAGATATCACCCAGGGCTTAGAAAGCAAAAATTGCCATCAGTGTATGAAATGTCCTTCCTAGAAATGTCTAGGCTGAACTGTTGTTGGCAAGACCTCTGGAATGCTAGGACCTTGGCTCCCATAGACAGTTTCCAATGCATCTGCTTCAGAAAAAAAAACGGAACTCTGGGTAATTAATTATCAGAGCAATGTTTTCTTTCTTTATTTTTTTTTAAATTATTTCTGGTAGGAGGTGCTAAAAAATCAAACTCACTGGGAGAGCTATCAGAAGACCCAGTAATGGCCAGTTAGCAGATGCCCACCAGGACCTGACCTCTGGGATGGATATTCAGCTCTTGCTAGTGAAGCCTTCTCTTAAGAGACAGTTCCCTTCACCCTTTCATGCAACCATTGCAGCCAGAGGAACAGGAGAGAAATAATTGTCAGTACCCACCCCAGCAGATTCAAAAACTCTCCTAAGTATACACAAATGTTTCCACACATGCACTTGTTACATAAAAATGAATGACAAGTAGTGTGTGAATATGAACACTTTCACATGTAAACAAAAAAAAAAAGAAACAGAACCTGGATTATAGTCACTCTCTATCACTGTGAGGCTCTGAATGTCAAGATACTCAATAAGCTTCACTAGAAAACTTTGATTTTCCTGTCTACACTTACGGTTATATAAAATTATATTTAATTTTTCTGTATTTTGGAAGTTTTATGCTTCTCTTTTACTTCCTTCTTTGTTTGTGAAAATTAAAATATACTGAAGTAAGCATCACATTGAATGAATTGTATGAAAATATAGCTTCATCTAGCCCCATATAATTTATGAAAGTTTTACACAGAGTAACAAAGCAACATTTAAGGATGGGGCAGTCAAAAGTGATGCCTTTATTGAGCTTCTCATTTGAAGCAGGGATACATAATGATTGTACATGTCTTTATCAAAGTCAGGTGACTTGAACTTGGATCAGCATCTGGTCCTCTAAATTCTTCCACAATATTGTTTCAAGACATTTTTCTTCAGTATTTTGTTGCCAAACAGAAAGTAATAAAGTTAAAAAATATCTTAATGAAGTAACAACAAAAGACTTCTATATATCATAAACTAGGTAAGGGAGGATTCTATGAACAAATTGTAACGGGATGAATAAATGTGATTTAAAGTAGTACCTAATGCCTGGGCTCCAGAACAGCTTGTATTCTAGGCAAAAGAAGGCAGACAATTTTCATTAAATAAAAAGATAACTAAATTATCTAAAAAAAAAAAAAACAAATGTAGCACCCTGAGATATGCATAGAAAATTAATTTTTCAAAAAATTTGTCATTTTCCAATGGAAAATATACACCCAGGTACCCTGCCTGTGGGACACAGAAAAACTCCTTAGCACTGCTTGCATAGATTTCCCTTCTGACCCCCAGTTTTCTCCAGCACCTAGATGAATAATAACACATATGCATGGTCACAGGTCTCATTATTTAACTTTGGTAACAACTATATAATATAGTACATAATCAAGTTTTTTTTAAAGACTCAAAAGAAATAAGTAAAACCAGTCCTTACATAAATAATAATTATGATGTTAAACACTAATATTCATAACTTTTTAGCTTGCAGGGAATGTGTTTATACTTATACTGTTCTCCCTTACACTGGCTGTAGTTCTTTAGTGAGATAGACTTCACAGAAATTAAGTTCTCTGTGACAGAGGCCCTCTCAGAGGGACAACATGCTCAAGTTGTTACCCAAGCTTAGCATCTGACCCACATCTTTGTATGTCCAGTACTGGAAAAACTACAAATGGCCATGTGGATCAGCCTTCAGAGATGGATGGGTGTAACTGACATTTACAACAGGCTTGCACATACAATGCAATCCTGAATCACTTAATTATAAAGTATAACTATAAAGCTGACTAGGAATGTTATATTTATTATTTGGTACATTTTCCCCTTATAGACAAATCTACAAACTACAGTCAGAAATTTGTCTCAGTGTACTTGGTCCAGTCTGTGTCAGTAGGGAAGAAATCTCTGCCTTCCATTCACTCTTCTGAACTGGACTTTGTTAAACCCTTTATTTGAATTACCTCATTTCATCATTACAATATTACTTCATGAATATCTGCCAAAGAGAAATAGGAGACTCAGAAAGTTTAAGGAACTTGTCCATACTTACAAAGCTGGCAAGAATCAGAACCAGAATTTAAAAGTATTCATTACTTTCAAGCAAAAGATCCCATTAACCCATGTTACTTTCCAAACCTGACACATAGTTGGAATTGAGAAGAGTCTTGAAAACACCAGTGCCTCTCAGTGGAAGAATGATACCAACATTTTAAAATTCATCTCCACCATTTGCTATAACTCTCAGATTTATTCTATCATTTAGGAACTCAGTCATTTTACAGAAAACTCAGGCTCAAAAAAAAAAAAAAAAGTGAACTCAAAGTCCAAAATGATCACCATTTATTCAGGGAGGACACTCCCTAGATTTGAAGTATGCAGTCATTCTTCCACTGATAGCTTCTTTATTAGCCAGGGACATACATCAGGTGGTAATGATAATGTTTGTTACGTGTCAAGCATGGTCTTGCACATATGTGTATTACTTATTGAATCATCTTAGAAATCTTATGAAGCTACATATGTCTTCATTTATGGATAAGCAACATTAGCCAGCAAGATTAGATGTTACTTGGGATGATTATAAGAACATTCTGTGGGAACTATTTTAACCAGTTCTAAACTCAACATGGGAACAAGTCCCTAGATTTTTCAGATTCTTGAAACAAGCATGTAGTGCATCAGGAATATAAACCAGCCGGGCAGACACAGAGCTCCCCACTCCCTTGCCTGCCGCATGATCTTAATAACAAATGACAGCTAGCTTTATGGCTTGATGCATTCAATTTCACTTTTGCAATATTTGAACTACCGGCAGAAGAATATCTGCCCCATACAAACCTCGGAGAGATGAAGCAGAGGAGATATATTCCTTAAAGGACAAGACAATTGTTGTTGTCACCTCTGTTGCTGTTATTTAACTACTCAGTCTCCACAGAAAGATGAGAGATGCTTCCCATAAAGCTCTGCTACTTCATCTAATTTTAGTCTTGTCTCCTGGGTCACAGTCACCTGCTTTGATAGAACCGGTGTGTTCATAGTAAAAGTGCCTGTCACCAATGAAACAGATAAGAAGGCAGAGATCAACCCAAGCTGTAAAAGCTGTAGTGATACAGCATCACAGTGTAAATGTTCCAGCGACATTAGGAAGAAATGGTGCACAATAGAACATGCATCAGGAGCAGTGACCCAAAGCCAATCAAATCTTCTTATAAAATCAGTTTAGAGTCATCTTCCACTATTCATTCACAAGAACAGTCTGTGAAAACTATTTTTGATCCATTCTAAACTTAACAAGGAGAACTGTCCCTAGAGTTAACACTGCTGACGCAGAAGAACTTGTTAAAGAAGGAAAAAATACCAAGACTTCTGGAAAAAGAATCTAGCATGTCACCCTGAAACCAGGAAAAGACATACAATTGGAAATCGCAAGATATTATGTCATGTCAGGTGTCCGTGTCTGAAAGCTTAGAGAAAGTATCATTAGGAGTTGAGATATTAATAAGGTGAAGATTCAGTTAAAGGAAAAGAGCTGTCAAAACTGGACCGGAACCACACAATCACAGATGGTGCCACTGAGGAAGAAAGTGTCGGGAAATCTGGAGAGATTGGTACATATCCCATTTTGTGTGTTTTTGTTGTCTGGTAACAACAAAATGATGTAAGTCCCAACATGTACATAAGAATGAGGGTCAAGTATAATTTAGAAGTCTACCAAAAGTGCCAATGACTGTGAAGCAAAGTGAAATTGAGAAAAATTCTAAAGATATTTTTTCACAGTGTCACAAAGGATAATAAAAAGAAACTCTGCTTTTTGGGAGCTGAAGATAACAGATAACCAAAGACAGCAAGCAACATTATTTTACTCCCTCTGGCTTCCTCTTTAGACAGGAAAAGAAGGTATTTTTCTCTCTTGGATGAAAATGAGCCCCAAGTGTAAGCATGTGCCATATGCTTGATTGTAGCCTGCACTGTTATGGGGACTTGAAACTGACACTGAGAACATTGAACTAATGTTGATGTATTCCTGTTATTTAAAAATAGGAATACATGCCAGTCTCTATAATGTAGTCTATGATTATCAACATATTTCCCCCTGGCATCATTCTAACATATTTATAATCACCCCACATTTGTAGAGAATAGAAATATACATTCCACCTCAGCATCTACTTTCCTAGTGACACTGATCTTTCAAATGAGGTTATTTGACATCTTGTTCTGGTTGACCTTGGAGTTCTAATTCTGGCTTACTGTTTACAATTCGTAATATAAAGTATACTAATCAGTTGAAGAATCTTGTGCTTTTTAGACATTGAACTGACCACAAAACTATATCGTGTTGATAAACTCTATGTGATGGTGGGAATGATGTAAAGAAAAAAGTAAAATAAATTTAAGAAAAATGTTGCTTAAGAAAAATTTGTGAATTAAAATGTCATATAATATCCTGGGCATGAAGACTACATTAAGAATCTCTTAACTCTCTTGTGCAGTTACATAATGACTAATAGCTCAAACCTCAAAGACTTTTAAAGACTGAATATGTATAAAGTTCAGACTACTTCCTCAACTAGGATGGATTCTGTGGGTGGATGGGTGGAAAGAGAAGTGGGCAGGTCTACAGATAATAGATTGATATACAGGTTTTCACTGCAGACAGACTGGACATCATCATTGGCTGTTTACTCCTGGGTGTATCTAGTAGAGATTTTTCTTTTCCTCATAAAAGACCTGTTTTTTTTTTTCTCTTTCTATAACCTTCATTTATCAATTACAGTAAACAAGGTTAGTCTATTCTTAATAACACCTGGACATCTTAGTGGTGTACCACATAAAGGTTTTTGTTTTTGTATTGTTTTGTTTTCCCCACAATGCTGTGAGGCAGGAAGCCTCTGCTTCCTCTCATCAGTCTCCCTGCCACAGTTGCAAGACTGATTCCTTTATATATCACTATGTAGCAAACCATCACTACACCTAATGTTGAGAAGGCTATTGCCCCATGCTTCAATTTCATGGTACCTTTATGTGAGGTCAGTACATAAGGTTTTCCATTCTAGATGATATCCATATCATTGGGGCTGCTGTCTTCTTGATTGGGCTAATTGTACAACTTGGCTCAGTTTTGTGACTAGTTGTTGGTGCTGAACATTGCCTGAGGGCTCAGTAAGGCTGAGTCCTAAGCAGCCTGCAAGTTATCTGCTGTAGGCTCATTTTGTAGTTGTGGAATTTCTAGGGGTCAAAGCCTTTTAAGGTAGAGATCCAAAAAGTAGGACTGGAAAATACTAATCTCCTCTAAGATTGTACTAGAAAAATAGCGTCAACCTCCGTTCATGGAGTGAAATCCATTCTTTCTAAACTGAGAAGTTCTAAAGAGATGTATAGGCATCTTTAGTCCATAGGTGAAAAACCTCTTTCTTGGAACTTGACAGTTTTAGAAAGAAACAAAATTGTTTCAATTGCCCACCTATGAAAAATACATACAAGTAACATTATATAGACTGAGTAGGTTATATTTGTGTGTATGTGTGTGTGTGCATATGTGTGTGTGTGTGTGTGTGTGTGTGTGTGTGTGTGTGTGTGTGTGTGCAATATCAATTAATAAAGAAATGGCCATGAATTTGAAGGAGAGTGGGGAGAACACAGGGAGGGCTTATAGGGAGCAAATTGAAAGAAGAAATATTTAAATAGCAAAAAATAAGAGTTTTAAAATAAAAAAGCTTTTAAAAAAGAGAAAGATATGTAAACCCTAATCAGTATCAGTGAAGACATTTCCATCTTTAAAGTGACATATTGGAACTGGAGAAATGGCTTGGTGGCTAAGACTGCTTTCTGTTCTTCCAAAGGATTGGAGTTTAGTTGCCAGCTCCCACATCAGGCAGCTCACAGCTGCCTGTATATCCAGGTCCAGGGGAATCTGCTTCTGGCCTCTATGGGTAATCAAAACTGTATGTCCATACCCACACAGAGACATACATACATATACATAATTTAAAATAAGTTTACCACAAGTAAAGACACATCCTCTTCAACTCAGAATTTGTTAGATACAAATGGGTTGAATGACAGCACCCAGCAACAGGATGCCTGTCTTGAGAGAGTAGACACAGCAGCTAGTGCACATGTCAGTGCATGCTGGTGGACTTCCTCATCACTATAAATTCCAACACACCATCAGCAATGCCACTGCAGAGCATCCTCATAACTGACAAGACCTTTTGCACTGATTGTCTTCTGCCTATCATTCCAACGTGTTTCCTTCTCTCAAATTCAACTGTCCATCAACTGCTGCTCTGACATCGGAGAAACTTTTCTCTCCTGTAAAAAGGCTACTGTTTTAGTTGTTAGATTTTTTTTTTTAACAGCAAACATGAAAAGACATCTCTAAGTTCTAATCCTAAATTCTTGAAAAGCACATAACATATAAGAGCAAAGCACCTTATTTGAAGTGCAGAAACAGCCTTACCTTTTCCCCTTGGTGCAACATGTGTTTGTTGAGTCTCTGTCTTTGGCTGGCTGCTCATCTGTCACTTCCAGTTGATGCGAATGTTACACCTTCAATGCTGTCCCTTTGCCATTCTTAGCAAGTATTAATTTCTCAGTATTACTTGTAGGATATGTAGAAACCTATGGTTGGGACCAGTTTCCAGGATGTATTTTAGGGTAAGAGTTTTATGTCTTGCTCTTATCTTTTGGGCTGTTTCTATGTGCACATTTACTCAAAGGATAAACTTTGGTTTTAGTAATTTTTTTTCTACTTTACAAACAAGTAATTTACATATCTGAATTTTTTATTATTATTAGCCTCTGGGGGGGCAATTTTATATTCCTTTTCTTTAAATTATTTAATTGAATCCAAGCTCATTTATTCTGCCTTTTCCACTCAGAAAAGCACTTGGGGGGGGGGGATGATTTAACCATTGTGTAACGTGTGGCTGTCTTATACTTTTACATATTATAAATCATATTAGTGATGAGCAAAATAGCCTATTTTGAATACACCATATTCAAAACATTTATATAAATAGGAAGAAGTGAAAGAAATAGAAAAAAAAACCCTGAAATTCCATTTCTAAAGTGTTGACACATGTTCTTCCCTTTCTGCTTTTTTCATATTTTTCAGTGGTAAGTCACTCAAATTATATGTTTATTTTAGAATTATTTTTTGTGCTTGACATTTTATTATCATTTCTTTCTTTTTTAAAAAAAATAAAATGGAATCTTTTGTGTAGCTTTTCACTTTAAAAAAAGGCCAACTTCATTATAAAAACAGCCCATGTTTAATTTGACACTTTGATTCTAAGGTTTTAAAGTCAGTTCTAAAATTTCATATCTCGTATTTGATGCAGCCTTGTGAAGATACATTATTCTATATACAATATTTGGATTAAATGTTCCCTCAGCATGAAGATTTTGGTATTGGGTGATTATTTTCCCGGACACTGGTAATAATACAATAATTGACTTTCCAGTAGCCAAAAATGAAACCATCGTTTCTTCCCACTTTGTGCAATCCTTGTTTACTGGCTAGTTCTGCATCAGCTTGACACAAGCTAGAGTCACCGTAGAGGAAGGATCCTCAGCTGAGGGAAGGCCTCCCTGAGACCCATCTGTGAGGCATTTTCTCAATTAGTGATCAGTGGGAGAGGGCCCAGCCTATTGTGGGTGGTGCCATTCCTGGGCTGGTGCTCCTGGGCTCTTTAGAAAAACAGGCTGAGCAAGCCATGGGAAGCAAGATAGTAGGCAAAAGTACGTAGTACAATTCTAGATTTAAAAAGGTACAGTATAGGGTCTGTTAGTCACCAGCTATGACTTTAAAATCTTTGCTTTTTCAATAAAAAGTTTCTCATGAAATAATGAATGAACAAAAACTACCAGAGCAGTGTGGCAGATTATGTTGTTACATTGTAAATAATTGTCCCACCCACTGGTTTAATAGAATGCCCTGATTGGCCAAAGGCAGGCAGGAAGTGTGCGTGGGGCTACCAGACTAAGAAAAACTCTGAGAAGAGGAAACACAGAGCAGAACGCCAGAGAGAAGCCGGAAGAAGCAGAGGACAACCATGCTGCTCTAAGAAAAGGAACTGAACCACATGGCTGAACAGGATAAGAGTCATGGGTTAGATGAAGGTAGAGAGCTAGCAAGTTATATGCCTGGGACTTAGGCCGATCAGTCTAAAACTATTGTAAACATCTGTGTGTCTCTGTGGGTCTGCGGATCTGGGTCCTAAACCTTGAGGTTAGGCCCAAAAGTCTGGGCCAGAAACCTCATACTACAATTTGGCTGTTTTATGAATATTTTCTTACTACTTTATTATAAAAATATAAATCTATTGTATTTGCTGAAACCATTCTTGAATGTTTTTAAATTTTTCTTCTTTTTTTATAGCACCACAAACTTTTGAGTTATTAATGTCTTTCGGTTTCATAGTTTTTACTATTATAGTGTTGATGAGATGTTTTCATCATTTTTTAATCAATATAATATTTCATGTTTTTTTATAAAAATATAATTGGGCTTGATCATCTTCTGTATACTATCCACTTAGTTGAGAGGTGGATTTCAAGTAAAATTTGATGCTGTTCATTTCGAAAGACTGAAATAGTATGCTAACTGTGGAGCTGATCAGCATTAGGAGTTTCTCTCTTTCCTAAAAGTTGTTTCTTCTGAGCCTCCTTTGGTAGGCTATAGTGCAGGTGACTCTCTCAATATGTCAGTGACTCCTTATTCAGCTCCTGGTAGTAAAGGGGAGGATGTAGGAGACCCTTCTTATGTTAAGTAGACAGTGTTTTCCTTTTTCAGACCACCAGCTTCCAAGTCACAACACAGACTTAGTTATGAGTGCTGGCAGCTGCCTAACTGACTGGTGCTTGGCATCTCCCTTTCTTTCTCCCTCACCAGCCCCACCTATCCCTCTTCTGCCTAGCTATTGGCCATTCAGCTTTTTGGTAGACCAATCAGATAACTTAGGCAGGCAAGGTGAAGCAGCAACATATTTTTACATAGTTAAAAAAATGAAACACAAACAATGCAACACATCTTTACGTAGTTAAATAAATATTCTATTCCACAGCATTTCTGGATTGCAAGCATGGCTTTCTAAACAGTTACTCTTTATAGGATAGTGGAAAGACTTAATCCTTTGTCCCAATTCTATAGATTGACCTTCTGTGCTCTGAGACAGCAGGCTGCAGGCATTGCCCCCTTCCCAGCCCCAAGAGCTTAAGTCCCTTCAGAAAGGTAAAGACAAAAGAGCTGGGTATGGGCGTTGGCCTTGCCTTGGCAGAAGTTGACTCCTATGTGGTCAGGCTGGTGAACACTTTCTGTTCTTCCAAGCTACTTCTTCCTTTCTCTCTTCATATATATATATATGATGTGTGTGTGTGTGTGTGTGTGTGTGTGTGTGTGTGTGTGTTTTAAAAGGTTTCTGGCTAGAACTTTTGGACCTAGTCCAGAGGTTTGTACCTGCTCTCAGCCCCACTGCCACTTAGGCCCAAATAATCACACAGACGTTTGTATTATTTTTAAGCTGATCAGCCTATGGCTCTGGCATATAACTTGCTAACTCGTTATTCTTAAACTAACCCATGATTCTTATCCTGTTCAGGCATGCAGCTCGGTACCTTTTCTCAGAGCAGCATAGTTGTCTTCTGCACCTGTTGGCCTCTCCTGGTGTCTCTTTGGCATTTCTGCTGTGTTCTTTCTGCTCCCAGAGTTTTTTTACTCTGGTAGCCCTGCCCACATTTCATGTCTGCCTTTGGCCAATCAGCATTTTTATTAAACCAGTAGGCAGGACAATTATTTACAATGTAACAACACAATCCTACACACAGCATCTCTTCATCTAGTCAGAATGGCTTAGAAGCCATAGTTCTTCCTACTTAGCTTGCCAATGCTGTGATTTCATGCATGCACCACGTGTCTAATATGCCTCTCATCTTTTTTGTACATGATGGAGGATGAAAAGATCCAGCAAAACTGAGTGCAAACTGTCTTGGAGCCCCTGAGATGGGAGAGTGGGGACTACAGAGACTTCAAGATTAACACATGAAAGAGGTCCGTTCTCAGCAAAAGTTCCTTTTCACCTGGGTTTCGCCTAATGAACAGGGTAAAAAGCATGTACCAAGAAATGCCCAAGGGTGTCCTGCAGATGTAAAAATCTCAGAAAGGATGAGACCAGTGGAGCTGTGTTTGCGCTTCTCCTCTCATCTTATTATCCCAGTTCTATTTTATGATAGGCTTGTTCTTTCTTAACAAACTTCCGCAACCCTCTGGATAGTCCCATTCTGTTTCTGGACACGTCACCACATCATCATGCAGCTGCTTCCCCACCTCCATTGCTGAACATACCTGATTTCTTGGACCCTAACTTCAGAGGTTATAACTTCTCTTTTATTCTTGTTTTGAGATTGTATTTTAATTGTAGCATTTTTCACCTCCATTTCCTCCGTCCTAACCCTCCCATGGACCTCTTCCTGCTCTCCTTCAATTCAAAGCCTCTTTTTGCATTAGTTATTGCAATGCCTATATATAAATATATATATGTATATTTATATATGTTTAGAAAAAATATATGTCTAAATATAGCTTACTGAGTTTATATAATGATATTTATATGTATATTTTCAGGGCTGACCAATTGACACTAGACAACCAAATTGCTATGTTCTTTCTTAGAGAGAGTCACTTCTTATCTTCTTATTAGGGATTAATCTGGTTTAGTAAATTAGTGGTTATAGATTCTTTTCTAATAACCATGATTTCATTGTCACTGGTTAGTTAGCTAGGTATCTAGTAACAGACATGATATGTCTATTTTTGATTGGGATTAGAGAGCTATTGGTTTTCATTCACTAAGGTATGTGTCCCACCATTGCAATCAGAGGGTTAATTGTTGATATGATTCATAGGTATCATAACTGGGTAGGACTGTTGGTGACCTCCCTCCTTTGGAAGTTTTCATGGCTTTTTCTGGTATTCATCTCAGTTCCAGCTCAGGGACATCTGGACTCTGTTTCTGAAGTGTAAGGTACCTTTAAGACTTACCTTTCACCTCTGGAAAGTAACAATAGACTATGTTTGGGGAGTCTCTTAGCCTAGCCAACAACTCAGAAGAGGGCTTCTAATGGCTACTTTTGCCTGTTTGGTGTTGTTTTAGGTGGTCTTTGACTCTTGGAGGGAGTACTATCAGCCCTTATAAGAAATGGTCATTAGCATTATATAGGTATATTTATACACTGAATTACATGAATTACATATTATAGTTGTAAGTGTGTGTTATGAATAGTTAATAGTATAATTTCTTGTGGCTTTTCAATTATTCATGTCTCCCGTCTTCTTCTGTACTTGCTCCCCTCTCCCACCCTAAGGGTTCCCCCTCTTTCTATCTCTGTTTTCAGATTACTAGTATTCTGCCTTCTCCTGTCTTCCTTATATTCACTTTTCGCTTTCCTATTGCTGCTAAGAACTATGGCTTACCTATTCTTTTGTTTTTCTCTTAAATTCTATGAAATGACCTTTGAGCTTCCTTTTATTCCACTTTTAAATTATTTTATTATAGAGACTAAGAATGCATGAAAATGTAAATTCCCCAATAAGAGCGGTGTCTCGCTGGACTTTTCTCATGAGAACACCCTTACTGGACGCTCTTATGGGAGTCTGTGTGTTCTACTATCTCTTTAAAGAGAGAGAGAGAGAGAGAGAGAGAGAGAGAGAGAGAGAGAGTAAGAATGCACAAAGTACCAGAACAAGTATACTTTCATGCTGGCCTGCATCCCAAAGAGACAAATAAATAAATAAATAAACAAACAAACAAACAAATAAAGTAAGTAAGTAAATACATACATACATACATACATACATACATACATACATACATACATACATACGTAAATAAATAAGGCTGTGGCTAGATTGGACAAATTGAACAGCAAACCTCATGGTAACCTGTAGGGACTGTATCCAGTACAAGGATTCCAAAGAAAAAGTATCACCATGTAAGGAGTAATTATTTCTCCTACCTCTTTAGCATGATTTAACTAAAGTGACTCTCTTGTCCTGCCTCCATATGGGTAGTCTCTCCTTCCTGAGACTGTTCCTTAGCTAGGTCATGACCTTGCCCAGTGGGAATGTTATGTCTCTATTCAGGCCAAAGATTTCATCCTGTAGACCAGGAGGAAATAGTTTTTTTTTTCTAATGGACTATTACTGTTGTTGTATTGTTGGAAGAATGTCTCGAAATCTTAGCTCTCCTGTAAGTAGACGATCAAGACTTATTTTGTAAACTATCAAGCTTTAAAATTTTTATCATAAAGAGAGCAGTACTCTCTCCAGCTTTCTTCATCCTCGGAGTCTATTTCAGAAAATGACAGTTCTATCCACTCTGTGTTTTCCATTCTCCTCAGTTCTATTTTGTTATTATTGTCCATGTTTGTTTGAATCCTTTGGATCTTGTTTGGAAACATATGTACTTACCTTCTTTGTCATTTGGGAAGTCTAATTCTGTTTTTAATTTAGCAAATGCATGTTAGCTTTTTAAACACATACTTAAGTGAATATACTTTAATTACAAGAATAAATATTATAATAATTATTTCTTATCCTTCTTCATGCATGGAATTAAGATGCCATTTTGTAACTGGAGGTTTTAGGGCAACAGACTGCTCCAGCAGCCCCATTAACTTGGTTCTTCTACCAATCCCCAGCATAAATAAGAGAAAAGTAGTAGTGTAAATCAGAGAGATTTATCCAATGTGGCTACATCGTGAAGAAGAACAGATAAAGACATTTAGGACCCACATCCATCAACTAAGTATTTTCAATGAAGTTTGGTTTAATTAAAAGAAGAATTGAGCATATGTTGCATGCTAAAGCAACCCTGGGCAAGGTATCAATTCTCATTCTCCAAGTGGTTCAAAGAAGTCCTTAATGCTGTCATAAATGGGGAGATCATTCTGATTCTCTGCAATGAGAATGAGATTGTAGCCTCACTCTCTTGGGGAGGAATGCCTTTCCTGTTGTTCTGCTGTTCTTGGCATCCAAGGTGGCTGCAGGTTTAAGAAAAGGACCAGCCTTTCTTGTCTTTAACCCTGGAGGAAGAAGAGCTGTGCTGGAATCTCTTCCTTTAGTGATGAACACAGTTTGTGCAGAGGTAGGCAGGTGACCTAAAGAAGGGAGACAGACTCAGATGGAAGCAGAGTTGTCGGGCTTGCATCCTGTGAGTGCAAGGAATGAGCCGAAGCCTCTTAGCAAAAGCAGTATCAAAATGCTTGTTTCAATCTCATTTCTTCCGTACTTTGTCAGTGCCAAAACCATGTTTAGAAGAAAGTATTAGTTAACATTAAGTGCTTATATATCTATAAGCTTATATATCTACTTTATTTGATAAATTCATTCAAATATTATTCTTCAAGAACTTTTCTTACGCTTCCATGTTGCAGGGATACCAATAATATTTAAGGAATCTGACCTCATATAATTCCCGTACCATATTATTTATACTCATCATTATTTTCTATTATTGGGATTTTGATTTTGATTTGTTTTGTATTTATCTCAGCTCAGTTGTTGCCAAAGACAGAGAAGAAAGAAAAGTATCATTTATATGTTGATATTGAAAAATGTTTTCCTATTATCCTTTGTTATAAATAACAATTTGATACTTCAGATTTTTTCTAATTATGATGATAATTTATAAATACATACTATATGATGTATATTATATCTGTGATATATTATGTAAATATATATTTCTAATATACATATGCACTTTTAAGAAAAAGTTTTAGAGATTGAGAATTAAGAATTCCAGATTGGATAATAGGCTTTTAAAGTTATCAATTCAATTCTTCCTGTAACTCAGATTTTTGTGCTGTATGCTTTTTTGGCTTGCAGAAGGTTTCTTCCATTATTTATATATGAAATCTGTTTTTATTGACCCAATTTCTTCTAGAAGGTCTAAAAGCCTTACATTACATTTCTTTTTAGACCATGTCTCTCATTATTTACTTTTATAGGTTTTTACTTTGCATCCTGAGAATGTTAAAACCTATTTGTGTAACTACTTCAGTAAGCCCCGTGGACTTTGTATTCTTCCCTGCGTCTTTTCCTTATTGCCCCCCTTTTACCTGGTCTCTCTGCTTTTCAGCTCTTCTCTCTCAGCCCTCTCCTCCTCACATCTCACTCAGTTTACCTTCTCAGAAGACATCATTAGCTTATTTTGTTTTTATTTTTAGGGTTTATTTATTTATTTACTATGTATACACCATTCTGCCTGTATGTATGCCTGCAGGCCAGGAGAAGGCACCAGATCTGATGACAGATGTTTGTGAACCTCAGGTGGTGCTGGGAATTGAATGCAGGACCTGGAAAAAAGTAGCCGGTACTCTTGACTGCTGGCCATCTCTCCAGCCCTCTTTGCTTATGTTAATGTTTCCATCAATAAAATCAGGTATGTTAATCTGGACTACCCATATCTAAAATTTCACTCCTTTTTGGACGGCAGGGTTCTGGAGACAGTTTTGCATATATAGGGTGTGGAGAAGTCTCTTCCTTTTAGTCAACAGATGAGGAAAGAACAGCATCTTTAGCTTTCCCCATAGTGCACTTAGTTAAGATCAGATGTTTTTCTTAGTTCTGGAGATAAAAATAAAATAGGTATGTTTAACATTTCATTAACTTTGATATTTGTAGTAGACACATCTTTTGGGGGCTAAAATTTACTAAGCCTAATTGCTCTAACTATGAGAGAGGAATCATTTCTGTATTTCATTTTATTTTGACCTTTTATTATTCAGTGACCACATCTTTAAAAATTGATTGTTATCATCTCCTCTCTTCCTATACAACCTTGCTGTGGATTGTGCTGTGTCTAAATACTTGTACACAGAGACACATGGCAAAGACAGTCAGCAGTGGGAAAGTGAAGCAAGAGCTTTGAATAGTGATAAAGATAGTTTTTAATTCCATATGTATTATTAAGATAGCTCCGGCTTTTGTCTTGTCTAGGCCATAATGTACATATGTAGTTTAAAATTAGGCATAGCGAGCGGTATTATATCATACAGGGATATTCAAAGTATATTTTCCCCTTACTTGTTCTATTATGACAAGATCAAATATATTCAGGGTATTATGACCATATACTCATAGTGCTATCATATAAAAAAGGGTGTCCATAGTGATAAAGATACATATTTTGAGTAATTACTATGCCCCACTATTACATAGGATTAGTAGACCCACAAGAAATTAGAGTATATTTGAAATTTCCTGAACTAATCTCTCCTAGCTTCTTCTAAGTATTGAAGATGTAAACTTATCTCAGAGAACGAAATAGGAAATAATTTAACTTCATCGGAGGAAATTATCTTTTCAACACACATACAAGATACCCATGTCAGTACTTGAAACACAGTTTCATAGAATGAGTTAGAAAACAGTTAACCAGGGATTGCCTCAGTGAGATAGCAATGACTTTCCAAACCAGTTTGTCAAAAGAATAAAATGATGCAGAATTATAGCTAGATAATACAGTTAGGCTTATAAGTGTTAACAGAATTGTGAAATGCAACTGGAAAACTGCCAGTCTCTGGAAACTACTAGGCATAAGAGAACAAGGGGCTAGGGAAATGTCACAGAAGGAGAAATAATTACAATGATGTAGCAAGATAATAGATACTTACTTTTTTGTTTATTCACTTTTTGAGATGAGGTTTCTCTGTTTATCCCTGACTGTCCTGGAATTTTCGCTGTAGATCACGCTGGCCTCAAACTCATAAATCTGTCTGCCTATGCCTCCTCAGTATTGAAAGTAAAGTCATTTGCCACCACTGGCCCATAAAATTTGCTTTATTAAAACATTGTTTTTATATATACAGATAAAATATAGTTAAACACATTGTCTTAGTATATTTTCTGTTTCTGTAATAAATACTGAAATAAAAAATTATGGAAGGAAGGGTGTATTTGGGCACAGTTTTTAGGAAGAGTCTATCTTGGCAAGAAGTTAGGCTGAAGGAGGTTGAGGCCAGTGGTCACATGGCCTTCATAGTCAGCAGCCAAAGACAGATAAATGCTGGTGCTCAGAGAGCATCCTCCTTTTCACGAAGTTTAGGACCCAACTCAAGAATGGTACTACTCATTGTTAAAGTGAATTTTTCTACCCTAAATTAACAAAGAAAGTCCTCACAAGCAATGTCCCAAAGTTTGTCTCCTGGGTGACTTTAGATTGACTAGATATATAATACTAACCATGACATAAAGCAATAAACATTTTACAACTGATATTTTAATACTACTAAAATCTCAGCTAGATCCCAAGAAATTAGATACTCAGGGAAAAAATGTAAAGGGCCGTTAAAAAAAGAGGAGGTCAAGCATGAAAAGGATGAAGATATATTGGAAATATTTAAAGGTTTCTATTCTTCCTGAGCAAGATGGAAGAGTCCTTACAACTTTGGGAGAAGGTTCGTTTTATGGAGGGGTAAGTGGGTCTGTTAATCTGGTATCTATTTACTGACTGCTGTGTGTCTGCATCCTTTGGGACTGTGCAGAAGGTACTAAACATGATTAACACTGAGTGCATTCATTTTCTCTGGCTGGTTTAACAAATTACATACTTAAATCTCTCACATTTCTAAAGGCTAGGAGCCGGAAGTCAGGTATATATCTTAGCTTTTATATAAAATGGCCCCTGCATCGTTTTATCATGCCCAGCTTTTGCTGTGTGACTTTCTCTTTCTGTCATGACCACACCTTACTTATGGTCTCTGATGGGTACTATCTTTGTATTCCCAGTTGCATGCACAGCTCCTGGCCATTTGCAAGTTGCTTCTAACATCCTGATAAACTAAATTAATTGAAGCTTCAGTTGTATACAACTCCCACAAGACATTTTAGTCTGCACGGTGTATGGGGTGTATGAGGCTATCAGGAAAGTTTGATTTAGACCCTTTCACCTGCAGCTGCAGTGGTTATCAGTATTCATTGATGTGTGGTGATAACTCTCCAGTCTCTACCTCCATGCTCATGTGCCCCTTCCTGTCAGATCTACTTTCTGCCTCATTGTTGTAAGAAATTCTATCATTAAATTTTTAGGTGTATTCAAGTAATACAGGATACCTCTCTCAGATTGGGATCCTCAATTTAATAATATCTGCAAAACTTTTTATTTTAAATATTTTAGTTTATATATGGATTATCCATGGGCTCTGTCACATAGAAACTTTCTCATGCAAACATGTATTGGACCTATTATGTACTATGCTCCATTGCCCAACCCTTATACATCTCTCTTAAGACCTTAATGTAAGACTTAAATCTTTGAGAAACACATTTAGGTGGAGTTTTCTGAATAGGACTCCAATTTCTCAGGAAATAGGGCCAACAGCTGACAAATGGGACCTCGTGAAATCAAAAGGCTTCTACAAAGAAAAGAAAATAGCTAATTGAATAATGAGACAGGCTGTAGAATGGAAGAAAAATCTTTGCCATCTGTACATCTGACAGAAGATTAACAGAATATACAAGGAATTAAAAGAAATCTGAAAGGAAAAACCAACCAAACAAACAAACATGCTAATAGATAAACACAGGATTTTTCTAATAAAACTCTTTAGAAATTCTTGAGAGTAGTATTTGGTGTATTTGGTTAGCTGTGATTTAACGTACAGCACCAGCACCATTAAAGAGTTTCCGATCTGTTTCTGTCATTGCATTAGCACACACGAGTCTTCTTTAAGATACATTCAGACTGCTCCCTGTCTTAATATTGAATGTGTGGCTCCTTGAAAGGGCCTTAGATGCTTATCTTTTGTGCTGATTTTTCACAGAAATTCTCTTAACCCCAAAGACTTGATGTGAGGGCTTACCAGCTTCTACCCTGTGTTTCCTTGGCAATCTCTGAGGTTACCATTCACCTTCACCGAAATACTAGGTACATATATTTGTAAAACATCTATCTTACTCGCTTTTCTACCTAGTAATTTGTTTAGCTTTCAGAAACATAAAGACAATTCTTCAATTACAGACACACACAACACACACACACACACTTCTTTGATGCTCCATTCATAAGGAACTGTCCCCTGCACCTTTAAGTGCTTGCCTTCACTTGCTAATGCCCTCTGTTATACATTAGAATTGTCTTTATAGAAATTAATGCAAGCCAAATACTACTATTTTTCTCAAGATTTTCTGCATGCCTTTCTCAAGCCTCTGAGACATGGGATATAATTTATTCCTGTGTCATTTTTATCATTTATCATTTAGTTTTCTCTGTGTCGGTTTTTCTTTGTGTCATGATCACATCTTATGTGTGATCTTTGATGGGCACTGTCTGTCTTTGTATTGCAAGTTACTTATGCAGCCCTGCAGCTCCTAACATCCTGATGAGCTATAGTAACTGGGGTTTCAATAAACTTAAACCAACTATTTTCTTAAAATTGTTTTATAATCACAAATTGGGAAAATGAAGTAAGCAAAATACACCTAAAACTATAAAAAAAATTTTTGGGGAAATCTCCTATAAAAAGAAGTACTGAAAGAATGATTTAGAAAGCATCTGTATCTCACAACAGGGACTACACTGAGGCTAGGAATCTAAAAATGGAATAAAAATTACATTGTTCTATTAAAAGAAAACTCGTGTTTGTCAATGCTATTAAAGGCATCTGACATAAACTACTTTTAAGTTTGACCCACAACCTGCTCTCCTAGATAACTGGAAAGTCAAAGGTCAGCTGAGACCAAATGCAGTTGCATTGGTGAGATCCAGTAAAGCAGGTAGGAAACTGCCATTCTTATTGCTAACTGATTCTTTTATCTCTCTTTTTTAAAGCCTATATATGTTCAAAACTTACATATGTCTAGGCAGAGCATTCATATATAACAATTCCAGCAAAAAAGGGGGGGGGGTGGCGATTGTTTGTTGATTTTTCAAAATCAGATTCATATAGTAGAAGAGCAGCAGCTAAGGGCTGGGAGGTGCACCAAGACAATGCTCGGAAGCAACAGCCAATAGGAGGATGCACCTCAAAAATGTTTGTCACATTTTTCTCATAATCACTCTTTAGAGATTGAAGACTGCTAATATGAGACAGAACTCAGGGGAATATCCAAAAGTCTTAGTAGGCATTAAATGATTAACTTAGGAGGTGAAGTCTCATTCTCTGCTTTAGAGTTGGATCCACCATGGCCACACCACATTGCTGGGGAAGACAGGAAACTATAAATTCCAACTAGGAGAGATGCTATGGATTTGTAATGGTAGAAGAAAATTCTCCTTTGTTTTTGTTTGTTTGATTTTGAGGCAAAGGTTCTCTGTGTAGTGCTGGCTATACTGGCATTATCTCTGTAGACTAAGCTGCCTGTCTCAACCTCCAGAGTGCTGGTATGAAAGGTGGGGGCCACCAGTACTGGTTTTTTGCTGTTATTATTGTTGAGATGTATTTTCTCTTCTACTGAAATGACTTCTAATATGGTTCTGCTTTATCCCTGTACAATAGGAGCTATGAAGTCTTCTGTAACTAACTCGTTCCTCAGGTCATTAATTCTAGCATCTTTGTGGCTGCATAGAAACTAATCCTTGATACCAAGAAAATTAACTAATGTCTCCTCTATACACATAGTCCTGTTTGCCATTCTGATGGGATTGGGGAAATGGTCACTATAGTCATTTTTATTGTTTTGTGGTTTTCTGTGAAATGGTTGGACTATGTAGTCAGTTATCTTGGTTTAAATAACAAAGAAGTTTTTGCAAGGAAATAAGATGTAGATTTGATTGAAGCAAGAACTAGGGGTTCAGGGATTTATTTGTTTCTAATATGCTACAGCATACATAATAGGCATCTGCCATGGCTGTGTATTGTTTTAAGTAGTCAATTATTCTTTCCTTGTCAGTTGTCATCTGTTCTATACCAATTTATATTTAAATACTCAAGACAGGTAGATTGCACTGTCAAGCTAGGTTTCTGTAACTCCAACAGATGTTGTCATGTAGATGGAGAAAACATTAATTTTTAGTGATCACATTTTTAGTGTGTAATTTCTCTATGCCTTGGGGAATCAGCGATGTGTCACATTAGCTCCTCAGATCAGGTTCCACTCAGCATATCAGGTGTAATTAAACCATGTGACCATTTCAGACTCAAAACATGAAAACGATAGTCATATGTGAATACATAGTAATAGCAAGGATGCACCATACAGTGTTCTCATTTCAAAATTAATAACATTTCATGTTATCATTCAGTTTTGAAGAAATAATTGGCTCAGCTTAGTAAGTGGTACATGTAGGAACTGTACTTTTCCTGAGTTATCAGGTGCAAATGTCATCAGATAAATACTTATTCCATTAGTATTTTCTAACCAATGGCTTCAGACTGACTATCTAAAAGCTTATTTAAAGTGTGCATTAACTGGCATCTTGGAGCCCATTCCCTACAGAGGAAAAACTAGCCCAGCCCTAATATTGGGGTTAGGGATTTGGACCTACCTGAAATAGATACACCAGACTGAACTGACCTACCTTGGGACTCCTTGCCCTTCTTGGGGAATGAATGGGGGATGGAGTGAGGAGAGGCGTATGGAGGACTTGGAGGAGTTGGGAGGAGAGAAGGGAAGTTGAGCAGGGTTATACATGGGGAAAAAAAACCTTTGAAAATAAAATATGTAAATGAAAAATAAAGTGTGTGTGAGTGTATGTATATGTATGTGTATTGTGTGAGTGTGAGTGTGTGTGCATGTGTGTGTATGAGTGTGTATGTGTGTGAGTGTGTGTGCACATGTGTGCCTGTGTATGTGCGCATGTGCGTGTGAGTGTGTGTGTATGCATCCGTGCATACATGTGTGCATATGTGTATGGGTGTGCATGTGTGTGTGTATGAGTGAATATATGTGTTGTATGTGTTGTGAGGGTATGTGTGCATACGTGCATGTGTGTATGCACGTGTGAGTGTGTTCATGTGCATGTGCATGTGTATGTGTATGCATATGTGTGTGTGCGTATGCTGACTGTGCGTGTGTGTGTGTGTGTGTGTGTGTGTGTGTGTGTGTGTGTGTGTGTGTCACAGCATCATGGAAATTAGAGGACAACTCATGGATTTTCAGCTGTCTTTAGATCATCAGGTTTGATAGCAACTACCTTTATCACTGAGCCATCTAATATCTTGACAATCAGGATTTTTTGACACTTAGGATTCAGTTGGAGCCCCTCACAAAGCTTTTTAAAATGCTTCCTGTCCTTGCCGATGCTGGAGAGTGCTCTACTAAGAAACTACTGCTTCATTCTGCTTCAGAATAAATTCGTAATTAAAAGCATATTATGACGATTTGTGACATGCTTTAATAATTGCGTGGAATATGAAGAATGTATAAGGAATTAACTTTCACCCAAAACATGCCAATCTCATGCTTCTTTAGTTTCATTTTTTAGTAATTTCATGAATTTTTTCACATCAGTTAAAACTCATCAGTGCCTTTTATTGACTATACAACTGACTAGCAGTTGTGTTTTTATCTAAACAAGTTCGGAAGTCTCCTCTATGCTCAGAAAAGTATCATTTGTAGCATATTATGGAGTAAACACATATATTTCATAAGCCAAGACTGTCACTAATAAGAGCCTGAAAGAAAACATTTATTCCAGTTAAAATTCTCACAGGTAATTATAGCTTCAGTATGAAACCACAAAATATCTAGTTGCTAATTTACTTTTCAGTATATCTTCAAGCCTGACAAAATATCAAGTAATATACACCATGCAGGGAACGTGTGTTCATATAGAAAACTAGAGTCTACACACATAGACACACACACACACACACACACACACACACACAAACATATACACACAGAGCATGTACACATACCAAACATATGCACCAACATTGCACACACCCTACACATACCACATGCATGCATTCCGCATACAAATATTACATAACATATACCACATACAGACATACCATATACATAATGCACAGTCATATACACAATACATATTTACCACACCACATATATCACACACAGACCGCAATCAAACACAAACTATACACATAACATACATACTATCACATATACCACATACATATACCACACACTGTTTTAATAAGGTTTCTTGGCCCTGGGCACCAGAGGTCTGGACCCACAGACTTGCAGCACCAGAAACCTTAGACACCTGTAGCTGCTTAGGCCCCCAGAAATGACTCAGACACTTATATTAACTTCATGCTGTTTGACCTATGGCTCAGGCACATTTCTAGCTATCTCTTTCATCTTAACCCATTTTCATTAATTTATTCTGCTACGTGGCCCATGGCTTACCTGTGTTCCTAATGTTGCTCCTTTGGCATCTGGCTCAATCTGACTCTGACTCCACCCTCCTTCTCCTAACTATTTTGATTCCCCACCTACTTCTTCTATGGTGCCTACCATGGACAAAACAGTCCTTTATTTAAAGATTGATATGCACAGCATACAGAAAGACATTCCCATATCATCTCCCCATTTCTGTCCAATCAAAAAGGAAGGTTTCAATTTTAACATAACAAAATTATATATAACAAAATAGTTATTAAGCAAAAATTACAGTTACAATATCTAGTCCATTTGTATTTAGCAAAATTAAAGAAAATATTCTATCATCTACTTTATCTTTATGAATCTAAAGTTTCATATCCAGTATACCTTTCAAATGACTAAGAAAAACTGTACCTATAACTATCTAATCTTCAACTACATCAAAGACCACAGAAAGATATATTTACCCAAGTAAACTGGAAGTGCAAGCAACTTCCAAAAATCTAGAAATGACAGAGATGACACCTATCTGCCTGGACAGTCACCCAAAGTTCCTTTATAAAGTTGAGGCATCCGTCTTCAGCCTACAGGCCCAGAGTCTCTTTTCATTTCAGTGAAGCAGGAAATCTGCTCTGTCCATTCTCGCACAGTTCATCAGTTGCTTCTACTCAAGTCCTGAAGAATGTCTGACAGTTTTCTCTGCAAAACAGGAACCTGAAGGACCATCTCGACTTGTTCTGCCAAAGTTCAGAGGTCACCTTCCTAGGGAACCTGCATGTACAGTTTAAACAGCATACTGTCAAGTAGCCAATACAAAAACATGTTCTTGTCCAGTGGCTAACCATTGCCATAAAGAAAGTAAAGTCCATATGGAGTTTCTTTGATGCCCATTTTTCTCTTGAAGTAGATTGGTGTTGCCAGGAGCAAACCTGCTCACTGTCCAGAAAAGTCTAAGTTCTTAAAATATTTTAAATGCCATATTCTGTAGGTCTTAGAAGTGTTTGAAGATTACCTATCTAATTGAAATACATCTTTGTGTACCTAAAAAATCCTAACATATATTTCTTAATTATACATTACAATTTTAAATCAGTTACATAAACATCATACCTTAAACAAGAGTAGAAAAATACGTAGCGCATAAGAGAATTGACTTTAAATTTGTATCAATAAGTCAAAATCCATACCAATATAAAATATTTTGAGACAACAGCTGATTTTTAGATTAAAGTAAATTCAGTAATCTAATTTTTAAAATCACTCAGATACCATATCCCCTTTTTCTTCTTAGAAGGAGACTAACTATGGCCATTAACCATTTATAATGAGAACAAGCATTTATAAACATTATTTTGGGAATTTGGGTGTAGTTTTCCATTATTACTTTCTGCTGATTAAGGCATGTTGGCAATCTCACAGGTTCTTGAGACTGGATCATCTTAGTCTGCAGCTCTGAAGTTGATGTGATCATCTCTTCCCATTAGAGAATTTTCATGGGGTCTTGGTTGATGAAACCATATTTGCCTGGAAGCAATCCATAGGTTCTCATCTTCTGTGGAAACAAAAGCAGAACTCTTCCAAAGCAATAAATCCTTAGACACAAATCTCAAAATCAAGATACCTTTAAAATATATATTCTTGTTTAACTTAGCAGCCTCTGCATTTGTAATCCTTTGTCTCTTTGCAGTTAGCTCATTAACAGTTAAGAAATTAAAAGAAAACACAATAATAACCATGATCCAAATTCTGTGTCTATTTTCCATCTTTATCGGCTTATTATATTTTTATCACTCTATATCTCTTTTTAAAAGACTTTCTCTACCTTCTTTTCTCTCCGAAGCCAATGTACATTTTACATATGTTGTAACCCATTTACAGATTTTTTTTCATCTGAATCTGTTTTATTGTGAATCCTTAATCATCTTCCAATCAGAAGAGCTTTTAAAAGGTTACCACTCTCTTAAAGAGCCACATAGTTTTTTTGCAAAAAAAGCTGAATCAATAAGTTCTCTTAAAGTGGCTGTGTCTCTGTTCGCTGGCAGCAAACAGAGCAGACCCAAGAAATGCTGCTACTAAGAAACCCCGTCTTTGACTGTTTTCTTCTTGTCCAAAATAAACAAAGATCTAAAATCAATCACATGCTACTGAGTCTTCTATAAGACTTCAAGAACTGGCTTGATTTCAGTTTATGCTCCTGCCGCCAGTCTGCCACCGCTATTTTGAATGTGGCCTGAATGCCGCGCTTTCTCTGTACAATGACCCCCTTCAGAGACACAATTTGGAAGCAACTTTGGCTCAGTTTCTGTGCTCTAGAGCCCTTTCTAAACTTTCTCTGGCTTTTTGTGGGTATTCAGCCCATGTTGGAACGCTGTCTGTTACAATAAGATTTCTTGGCCCTGGGAGCCAGAGGTCCAGACCCACAGACCTGAAATCCCAGACCCCTTAGACACCTGCTACTACTTAGGCCCCCAGAAATGACTCAGACACTTATATTAACTTCATGCTGTTTGGCCTATGGCTCAGGCACATTGCTAGCTAGCTCTTAAATCTTAAACCAACCCATTTCTATTAATCTGTCTGCCACGTGGCCCGTGGCTCACCTGTGCTACTTACAAGTTTCTTCTTGGGTGGCTGGCTCAATCTGTCTGACTCTGCCCTTCTCCTACCTATCCTGATTCCCCACCTACTTCTTCTATGGTGCCTGTCATGGGCCAAAATAGTCCTTTACTTAAAGATTGATATTCACAGCATACAGAAAGACATTTCCACATCAACACACCTTATAACACACACATATGCATTACATACACCACAACATGCATATTTCACAGCTCATTCAGCACACACATACAGCCTCCATACACAAAACACTATATTCATATACCACACACACCATACACACACACATAATACACATACATAGCACATCATATGTATATACATATGTTTCCATGCAGTGTCCTATATCATATTTCTACTTTTGAACACTTTTCATTTTTTTATAATAACTTTTGTTTAGCTAAGTCCTTACTATCTTCTATACAATTACCTAATGTTCCTGGCTATGTCTTTTGGACAGTGATAATAATTGCCTTTGTTTTAATATTTGCATAGTTAATGCCTTGGAATATGAATACAATGTCTGTCTCGACCATTAAAGTCATAGTTGAGGACTGCTCAGCATGATAAAGGCATATTCTCCTTCATAAACTGAGGCTAAGTGGATTACTGTCTGTTATAAAAGGTGGTAATTCCTTCAACTGTGTTCCTTTCCCACAATGTATCACAGGCCTGTGCAGGCTAGCTGGTCTTGTTGTGGCTGTGTGGGCACTGGGTCTTAGCAACACAAAGCCACGCAGACTCTGGATCACTAGGGAAACAAAACAGCTCATCTGTGACCCACCTGTCTCCTGCCTTCTGCTCACAATCTAAAACTGGAAAGGTCATTTCCTAACTAGGTTACCATGTGGGACCCTTCCATCTTTTGATAGCTTTTTTTGTTTAGAACTGTGTATTTCATCTAAAGCCCCAGCTGTATTTCTTTTGGACCCCAGGCTCATACCAACATGGGAATATACCATCTCAGAGTGCATATAGAGTAATTGTTTAGTCTGTGCTAAAGATAGACTCTAGGATGCAGAAGTCTGGAAATAACGCCATATACCATAAAATTCTGTTGCTTCCTGTTCCTTATTCTGAGTCAGAAGTAAATTGTTAAAATCTGTAGGAAAGAAATAACAGTCAAAACAGAAGTGTCGGAAAGTCAAGGTTCTCTAGCCTAAGTCTCTAAAAAGGGGAAAGGTGGAGACATAAAGCCACACACAGCTTGTTTATGCCAAATCCCTTCCCTTACGCTCAGCAGGCAAGAGCCTCAGCACCACCTTGACTGGCTTCCTCATCGGAGTCTTTAAACAGGGTTGTGAGCTAACACCTCAGATTTCCCAGGAATCACCAACAATTGTTCTTCCAAATCAAGAAGTGTGGGGATACGTATCAAATATAATAAAAATAGTAGGAGATATCAGAGGTCAGATCCACCTCCTCCAGTCTTTGATTTTTTTTTTTTTTTTGTTTTGATTTGTTTGTTTGTTTTTCCAGACAGAGTTTTCTGTCTAACAGTCCTGGCTGTCCTAGAACTTGCTTTGAGGACCAGGCTGGCTTTGAACTCACAGAGATTCCCTTGCCTCTGCTTCCCAAGTGTTGGGACTAACAGTGTGAGCCATGGCTTCTTCTGCTTTTCTGTCCTTCTATGCCGGCCTTAAGTACTCTCTTGGTAAGCTAAGGCGTGGCACCACCACTTCCTTAGTGGGAGCCTGGAACTCCTTCTGTAACCTAAGATGACCTCAAACTCAGATTGGATTAAAGGTGTAGGTCACCACTCTCTGATGTTCCCTGTACTGGGATTGAAGGTGTGAGTTACCACTGTCTGATCTTCCTAGACTGACTGTGGTTGATACCTCTGATATCTCTTGACTGTTATTATTATATTTGAAACATATCCACACAAAGAAGAGATAAACAGATAGCAGGGTGTGGGAAAAAACCAGAAGGAAGAAAGGGAGGAATTGGGACTTGAAGAGGGTGTGGGAAGTGACTTTTCCTTCTTCCTAGGCTGCAGGAACACTCCAGACCTGGGCCATTAACATTATCTCCTTGATAGAGTTTTGTTGTCAAGATTTTGCTATCCCAGGATACCTCCTGCTACTCATACTGAGTTCTGGGATTACAGGCATGTACCACTACGGCCAGAACTTCCACACTAACATTCTGGAAGTTTCCGGAATGAATTTTTCCTTGGTTTCCCAGGGTCCATTTTAAAGGAGATCTGAACACTTGCCATTGTCTCATATTTAAACACCAAATTCAATCATATGATTTGAGGATTGCAAATATATCATCTATAAATGATGATTCTTTGTCTTTTGGTATGAAAAAATTAAAGTTAAGCAAATAATGATGAAAAATATACCCTTTATTGAAATAGTACAGCTTGCAAACAAAACAAAACAAAACAAAAAAAAAAGGATAGAGTTAAATACTAACATTTCCACATGGGACCTGGAGACAGGGCAAATGGTCAGAGTCATCTTGCAGGCTGCCTGGGCTACATGAGACCTGGTCTAAAACAACTAAACACTATATTTGATGTGACTAGTGATGTTAGTTTGTGAAGACAGCACAGGCTGCGGAAATGAACCAACAGACATCTATTTTATGACACTTTGAAGGATGATAGCCAAACTTCAATGGACCAGTGTTTTTTCCCTATGGCCTCTCCCCTTGGCCACCCATTCTCTAAATACTTATGCTACCTTTCTTTGCCATAGTGGTAACTATACATGACAGAATCTCCTCTTTCAATAAGTGTAATTGTCTGGTTGTATTTTGACCAACTCACATGACCTAATTGAACAAGAACTATGCCCTTAAATATCTTTTTATCAAATATAGTACATTGTACAGAAGGTTAAGACTTCAACATATAAATTTGGGGAATACATTTATCCCAGTGAAAGGAATAAATGATTTCTAATGTGTGATTCCATTGATATGAGAGAACAAGGTAGGCATTGTGTGCCCTCTGCTAAAAGCATACAAGAATATTTTATTGGTAAATGTTATGCAGATTGAAGGGACCTATATACCGCAAGGTGCTTACCTCTTCACTCTGTATTAGACACAGACCACAGTCAAACACCAATTTCCAAGTACAAACTAAATGTAAAAATCTTTTATTATACAAGGCAAAGGGACAAGGTGGCTGAATCTGGATCATGTGGGAACAGTAACAATTAGCTTTGTTGGTGTTGATTTCAAGAGAGAAAATGGAGATCTGTGTTAGAATGAGCTTGGATGTGTTGGTAAGTTCTGATTGGGTATTTTAATTAGGTTATTTAAAATAATAAATTTTGATTGTTTCAATACTTGGACTTTGGTGATCAGTCTCAAGAATGAGTTGGTGTTCAAGTAAGAGGCTAGACATGGGTGGCGAGCTTTAGGAATGTAATCTCACAGTTTGGCAAGGGGGAGAAGGGTAAAAGCAAAACCTGCCAGCACCATGTCTACCATCCTTGGCCTACGAGAGCGAGAGTCCTTCACAGATTAGGATCAGTTCTCTAGATTTAATCAATTTTCAGATAACATGATGGAAACAGCAACATTATTCGATGATGTATTAGGCAATTAGTCAGCACCATCTCGGCCTTGGGAAACTGCGCAAAATGGGGCCACTTTCCATTTTGTATATAAATTTAAGGAGTGGAAGAAAACAGAAGAAGAAGTCTTACATAAAATGAGTAAGATACTTGTTCCTGTGAGATATGGAACCTAATCCAAATTTAGAAAATCATGCATGTTGACTAAATATCTGGTGTCTTTAGAACTAGAAATTTAGAGAATCTCATGGTTATGTTTTAGACCTTTTCATTTTTAGAGATATGTACCAGAATGATGAGAAACAAAATTATATGCCTGGAATTTGCTTTAAAGCATGTTTGACAAGGGTCTTGGCAAGAAAAGGTAGGCAGATAAATTAACAAGGTGAAAAATACCTCATTATCACTTAAGCATGATGAGTTTATAAATATTTGGCTTAACAATTCATTTTCTCCATATATATTTGAGTTTTCCATAAAAAATGTGGAAGAAGCTTTGCATTGACATTTAAATGTTACAAATATTCACCCAGCATTAGCCGGTACATCTGTTCTGTTGTTTGCCTGTGGTAATGACGAGTTTTGATGAGTCAATCCACTGCCTTGAGAGTTTTCTTCTAAGGTTAATTGCATGCAGTGGAGGGCTGCCTGAGGTGAGAAGAGCAAGCTCTGGTCGGTGGACAATGTTTCCACTTGACAAACCAACAGCCTATACGATTATTAAGCTTTGATGCCGTCTTCATTAACAGAAATATTCTAGTCACCTGTGTTAACCTGGCCAGATGTTTCTATCATACTGTTCAGCTTGATAAATTTAGCCTTCACACAATAGTAGTTGTCATTTTTTTTACCCTTCTGTCTCAAATATATTTCAAAATATGTCCAATCCAGCTGCTAATTTGACTGCATAAAACGTCGAGAGAATGCTTTTGAGGATTGCAGTGATGTTTGAAATGTTTCAAGACTCATTTCCCTGTGGATCAGAAAACAGCTTTGACAGAATCAAAATGAGTCTCAAAATTCAGTTTCTATTTTACCTCCCACCGCCGAGTTGTACTTTAAGAAGCATTCTGGAAAAATGATGGATTAGCTTTCCATGGCTGTGATAAAATGCCTGAGATGATAAACAAACGCACACTTTGGCTCGCATTTGCAGATGTGTGGGACCGTTGTCAGCTGGACACAGTGTTTCTTATCTTCTAGGAAGACAGATAATGTGATGGGGGTGTATGCTGGAGAGGTGTCCTCTGCTCATAATAACTAGGAAGCTCAGATTTGAGGAAAGGTATGGGTTCTGATACTCCCAGACATCACTCGATGATCAAACAGCCTTTTCCTCTTAAAGGTCAGCTACCTGAAATATAAAGCCTCTAGCTCAGGACAAAGCCTTTATCATTTGTGCCATTGGGGAAAATTAAGCTTTAACCCATAATAAAGGATAATCTTTGAACTGTTGTGTGTTAAGTGAAGAATAGATTCTAGCCTAAAGTTGTCCTGTCTATATTTTAATGTGTATATTTTAAATTTCACTTTTCCTCAAATTTTTAAATTCCAGTATTATTACAAGGTATTTTTTATTCATCAATATTTTTTATTCATCTTAAAAGAAATAATGAACACAATCCCTAATACAGCTCTAGATGCATAGTGATAGAATGCAGGGCACGGGCATGAACAACAGTCACATTTACTTATGTATTTGCCTATTTCTCATTCATATCTTGGATACAATTTTGAGCTTATTTCTGTGGGTTTATGTGTTTTGAAAATAGCTGAATGTGTTTCATAATTTAACCAAAGAAATAATTCTTAAAATTGAATTTTGATTTCTACAACCTACCAAAAAGTCTCCATATAAGGAAGAGCTGACAGTGGATTTATATTTATAGCCACTAAACTTCATAGCACTTTTCTGCTTCACTTTTCTACCTTGCTTTTTTCAATTAATATTTACAAATGATACATTTCTACATTGTGTGTCCAAAACATAAAAATTAAAAATACATTAGTTTCTTAAGTTATGTAGAAAATAATGATGATTGATTGGTTAAGCATTTCTGACAATATCAGCTTTAGTAGTTGCCCACATGTTTACCACATAGTCTTATTCCATCTGTAGACTGTCTTTGGTTCCTTCACAGTTGAAAATCTGATAACAAGATCCCTTCAGCATTGTAAAAATGATGTTCTTTCTCTGTAAATTCTGAAGGATATTGGTGCCAGACACAGGGTTCTTGTGTTAAACCTGAAAATTGTTAGGAGAAAGACCAAATCCATCACTGTGTGATTAAATCAAGCCTTATTTTAGAGGTACACCCAGGACTGGCCAACCAGCTGTATCACTATAAGTTGGAATTTTAGAGAGCATCCTTGGATGTGAGGAAGACAAGGCTTTGATAGCTTAGGAGTAGGAGGTTCTCAAATGGAGGATTTTGGAGGGAAAAATAGGTGAGGCTACAGGAGCAGAGGATAAGCATTACAAGTTAGTCTCAATGACCTCCTGAAACAAGACATGATGGTTGCCATTCCTGAAACAGGCAGTACAGAATCATTTGTAGTTAATATTACAGGTAGAGCATAGCCCAATCCCTGAGAAACATAAACAGGAATGAACCTAGTTTATCTTTACTAGAGGATGGCTTTTAAAACTAAGATGGAAGAAAGCTGGTTCTTCACTTGCCTCCTCCTCTTCCTCTTCCTCCTCTTCCTTCTGTTTTTAAGTACCTGTACTAAGTACTAGACTGGTGCCTTCTGAAACCCTAAGTTTCAGGCAAAATTAGAAAAAAAAAACCAACTCTGCTGATGGTTTTATCAGTGGCCTCATAGAATAAGTTTCTTTTCTTCTTTCTATTTTGAGTATTCTACCCTTATCTTTCATTAGGAAGCTGTCTTTCTTTAATTATGAGACAAGAGGCTTGAAAATGGGCATTTGTTCAGAAGAATCAACAAACATGAAGACAGGATAACAGGAATTATGGCAATGATTGAAACATAAAGGGTAAAAGTCCAATAAAGTCTTCAAATAATACACTTTTGTAATGTGTGTCCAAAACAGAAGCAAGTGTTGGTCTGCATGTCATCATATTTTTTTTCAAACTATGAAAGATGTCTGAGAGAAATGGTTTAAAGGGAGGTAGAGTTCATTAGGGCTCCTGATTTCTGAGGTTGCATTCTGAGGTTGTTCGGTTAGCACCATGGTTTCAGGGTCACTGGTGAGGCAGGATATGACTACAGAAGAGTGTGTGGGAGCAGAGGACATCATCTCGTAGTGAGCAAGAGGCAGAGATCAGAACCAGGAGGGAATTGGAGCCAGTGTATACACTCCAAGAGTACGCACACACCCCACTTCCAGGCTCCACTTCCGTGGCTCCACACCTTACAGTGTTCAAATGCTGAATAGTCACTGGTTTAAAGCTTTGATTCTGGCAAGCCCTCAGCACTTAATCCTTTCTGAAAGAGTTTTCAGATGCCCCAGAGGTGTGCTTTTTGAAAAAGTCTAGGAGTCTCAGTTCACTGAGTAGAAAAATAGGTTACCCATCACCACATGGGCCTCTGAGAATTTATGGAACTTGAAATTTTAGCTTTCGAGTATTCATGTAGTTCATTATACCTTCAGATATCCCCTTTGCCGCCCCCCCTCCTCTTTTGAACTTTATAGCGTCTGTGTTGATTCACATGCTGGTGTCCCAGAGGCCCTTTTATGCTCTGTTCCTTGTCTTAATATATTTATTTTCTTTTTTTTCTGTTTCATAGACTCAACCATTGCCTCATCCTGTCCTCATGTTTGGTTCTTTCTTGTGCATGCATAGTGCATAGTCCCATTTTCAAGGCTTTCTGGTAAATTTTTCATTATAGTTGTACTTCTTAAGGGCAAGATTTTTAAAAATCTTTTATTCATTCATTCATTCATTCATTCATTTATCTATTTATCTATTTATTTATTTATTGTTTACCTGCAAGCTTTCCATATCTATGGATATTTTGTGGATTTTTTGTGTATTTTTTTATCGACATTCTCTACACTTTCTTTAGTACTTACTATAAGCATAAAGCAAAGACAATTATACCGTAATTATTAAGACACCAGTGATGTAGAAATGTCTTTCTGTATGCTGTGAATATCAATCTTTAAATAAAGGAGCTGTTTTGGCCATGACAGGCACTATAGAAAAAGTAGGAGGAGAAATTAAAGCATAGGTAGGAGAAGCAGGGCAGAGTCAGACAGACCAAGCCAAAAGCCCAAAGGAGCAACATGTAAGGAACACAGGTGAGCCCAGGGCCACATGGCAGACAAATTAATGGGAATGGGTTGAGTTAAGATGTAAGAGCAAGCTAGCAATGAGTCATAGGCCTAACAGCATGAAGTTAATATAAGTGTCTGAGTCATTTCTGGGGCCTGAGCAGCTGTGGGCAGGTAAGGGGTCTGGAGCTGCAGGTCTGTGGGTCTGGACCTCTGGCTGCCCTGGGCCAGGAAACCACATTACCACAGATGGCTTCCCAAGAAACCTCATTACAACACACCTATCCTCATATTTTGTTTCTCTTTGGTTGCGTTATGCATTCTTGTCTCTCGTTGTAATCTTTCTTATTTAAAATGTTTTTGATACCATTTGATTATACTCTCTCGTCTAAGAATTCTTCCCAGATCCTTCCTATCTCCCTGCCCCCTCTACTTACCTCATTTGACATTCTTGTTCTCCCCTATATCTCTCTCAAAACCAGACCAAGCCAAACTAAACCCCAAACCTAAAATTCTGAACATAGAAAAAACAATAAGAGAATAAAATAACCCCCTAACAAGAACAAACCCCAAAATGCATAAATACATACCAAATAAATAAGTAAATAATAAAATAAAATATAAAAGAATCAAAAAACCATGTACTTCATTTCTGTTGGCCAGCTCCTCCCAGGCATGGGGAGTGTGGTTGATGTTGCCAATGACAGTCTGCCGGAGAAGCTTGATTTTCCCTTTCCAGGAAGTCATCAAATGCAAATAGCTTCTTGGGTGGGATGGGACTTTGTATTCACGCCCCCATCCCCCCCAACAGCTGCTGTCATTTTCTCCAGTTTGACTCTAATAGGCTTGTGCATAGGGTTCCAGTCTATGTTACTTCATATCTGTCCTTTTGAATCTGAAATCTTCTACCACTTCTTGCTCTTACAATCTTTCTGCCTCTTCTTCTGCATAGATCCCTGATCCTTGAGGGTAGAGGATTAAGAAAGACATTCCAGTTAGGACTGAATGGTCTAAAATCTCTTGATCTCTGCATATTGTGCACTTGTGGGTCTCTGTGTTAGTTCCCATCTATGGCAGTAGGACACTTCTCTGATATGGGATAAGCAACCCACTGATCTACAGGTAAAGCGGTATGTCATTAGCGGTTGTTTTCTTGCTTTGTTCCTTTAGCAGATTAACAATAGTGGGTTTTCCCCTAGGGCACATGACCTATCCAGTCCCAAGTTCTTGGCACTTTATCAGTGTCAAGTATAGTTCTATCTTAGGAAATGGGTTTTAAATCCAATTAGAATGCCACTATTGCACCAAGATACCATTCAAGCAGGACACTGTTAACTGGTCACAGGGTTTGTAGTTTGGTGATACTGTTTTTTTCTTCTAGTAGCATGCAGAGTATTACCAAACGCTCTGAATGCGAGTCAGTAGGGGTGAGGCTTCAAATTGAACACAGCTCAACTTCCTCATGTTTAATGACATAAGTGGTGTCATCAGCAATAGGGACATGCTGTAAGTATAAAGAGAGCAACCAGAAGCCTTGACAGTAGCTTGTGATGCTTGTGTGAGTCTATGTGATACCTCCTATTTGTTTTTAAATGTCTTTTACTCTTATTCTTTTTGAGAACTAGAATTTGAGTACAATAACACAGTATTACTAAAAGACATTTTTCCCTCCTTTTTTCAAGGTTTATTACTTATTTCCTTTCATCCGTAATGAAGACAGAATGCCTCTGTACCAAGAATCAAACTGAGATATAAAATTAAGTTTTTCACAGGAATTGCAGAGTGGTCATGACTTTCTAATTATACTATTTATAAGGATATTTTCAAATGAGTCTTTAATGTGCGGTCCCCAGTGGGAAAATGAGAATAGTAAAGGCAAATACTGCTGCTAGATGAGATTCCAGATGTGAGGGACAGGGACCTCTGTGAGTATGCCAAGGCAGAGCTAGACTATATAAACATGTGGCTACATGCTGGTGTGCTTAAGGTGTCCGTTACACCATTCATTGCAAGTCTTACCTATTACTGTGATCAGTATTTCCAAACTTCATTTTACAAATGCCTCTTGTCCCTTCTCTTGATTTTCATATATAAGTCAATCCTTCTATTTCTTAACAATAGATATATATGAGAATATTTAAAATAGTTGATAAGAAGAACATTAAGAAAAGAAACCCACGGAGACATGGTAATTCTCTGTGTATGTGCTAGCATTTTAAATTATACTTAATGAGGGTCATTACGGACATCTCAACTGTTTAAATGTTCTTAATATTCTGCATTGAAATAAGAATTGTCTTCAAAGGTGCTGAGGATACTCACAGACATGGCCAGTCATTTGATGATTGACAATCCTGTGAAACCCAAAATCTTTGTATTTTGAGTCTGAGCACAGACATGTGATAAAGAGGAATTCTGAGAGGAAAACCCCTTGGCGACTTAGACTCATACATTACTATGCATGAGGTAAATGATTGTAATGTTGATTACACATTTGACAATGAAAGGGACAGGGACTGGATGCCTGAACAATACGCTTCTTTGAGAGGAACAGAATCATATTAAACAATTGCTAGACAGTTTGGATGAAATAAGAAGATTCATCTCTCACCTTATGGTAAAGCCGTCATGCTGAAAATGCTTCTATGCTACAGGAGGTTATTGTTTTCTTTGATAAAAATAAAGCCAATTAATTCCTTTGCCAAGTATCTACTATTTATAAATTATATATGTTAAGTAGTCTTCTAGGTATCTACAAAGTTAAGTCAAAGGTTTTGCAAATGTCTTTATGTCTCCATTAGTGGATACAATGGTCTTTGCATTTACAATCATCATGTTTCTATATGTTATAATGATAATATAAGAAGCTGCCTAGAACTAATGAATGGCCCCATAGATAAAGGCATTACTGCTAGATCTAACAGCCTGAGTTTGATCCTTAGGCTCCACAGGGCAGAGAGAAAGAATTCCTCTTACCAATTTTTCTCTCCTCTGACCTCAACATATGCACAGTGGCATGTGCAGGCACCCAGATGCACACACTAGACCAGTAGTTTTATACCTGTGAGTCGTGACTCTTTGCCAAACTTCTTACCCCCCCCAAATGTTTACATTACAAATCATATCACTAGTAAAATTACAGTTATAAAGTACTGACAAAAATAATTGTATGGTTAGGGTTACCACAACATGGGGAACTATATTAAAGGGTTGAAGCGTTAGTAAGGTTGCGAATAACTGCGCTAGAAAAATAAAATGTAGTAAATAAGAACTATTCACAAAATCAGTCCTTTCACTAATAAGCTGTGAGTTATAAAAGACAAATACAGAAAGAATTTCTTTGATTAACAAGTCATTTCATCTCAGTAGAAGAAACTAAGATTCAAACCCACTAAACTTGAAGATCCAATTCAATGTTCATGTCTTCCTGACTACTTATTACAAGCCAATCTTTTTCCATACTGACATAGTTATAGAACTCATTCACAAAATACAGTGCATTCTTTGTGTATATTATTTACAAGTCTGTGGTTCCATATAATGGAAGACACACATGAATCATTGAAAAACAAAATTGGTTTTTAGCATAGGCAATTACAGTTCCTCAAGGCCTAGTGTTGGGAAATAAATTTTCAAAAGCCTGTTGCATCTGTCTATATGCACCTTGTTTTACTTCTGTTTGAAAAAGCATCTTAATGACTAAGGTCAGAATGCCCTAACAGTTTCTAGAACTAAACCACCTGTGTTCAAATTCTGGCTCTGTCACCAGCTAGCTAAATGACCTGAAACAAGTCAATTAATCTTTCTCATACTCCATTTCCTAAAATTGGGATAATTTAGTACTTCCCTGACACAATTAGAGCAAAAACATAAATTAAATAATATCCAGAGCTTGGCACCATTTCTGCCTTTTAAGAAGTCTTCAATAAATATGAACGTTACTAAATGAGCTATGTCAACGATTGAAATGATCTAGGGGGAGCAGAGCTGCCAGGTGCTTTAAATACAAGATGAAACAAACAAAAATCCAGCAAGCTTTGTGTGGTTGTAGTCATAAAATGCTAAAATATTGTAGAAAAAGAATAAGAATATTCCGTTAAGATGGAAATGCAAAGCTATTCACATTTGGTTTGAGTGAAATGAACCATCTGAGAAATAAACCGAATGGCCAGAGGTGTAGTGTGGGAAAAGGACCCAGGCTTAGACTAGGACTCTTTGGGTTTTGTTAAACGTAGATTTAACTGGAGAACAAGGAAGATAGATGAGCAGTAAGGAAAGCATGAGTTCTAGCTCCTACCTTCATCTGTTGGGGCTTATCTGGTTTCTATACAACCACACTGATTCAACCCAAGTACACCCATGGGCAAGGTAAGCAATGTTCTTGCTTCACAGAGATTTTACATTCACATACAATTTCAATTAAGAAACACAAATGACTTATTTAAAAAGGTGTTGTTTGCCAGCCTTTGTAAAAGAAGCCGGTTGAAGAAAGACCTTCTTTACACCACTTTTATGGTGTAAAATCATTGATAAGTTTTATCCCCCTGGTGCTCCACCATGTTTTGGATCAACAGGAATCTTCCTGAAAGAGTCACAAAATGCTGAGGACTTTCAGGACTTAGTTGAACTACTGTGAGGTTTCAAAATTTTCTAGGTTCCATTGTAGTTTTAACCTCACTTTTAGAGATGTGTTTTATTATTAAAGTTAGAAACTGCTCTGGGAACAGGACTGATCAGAAACAAAAGACTCCAGCTAATAAACAGTTCTTCAGTCTTTGTGCTAAGAATAGGTCTCAATACTTGACACATATGACATCAACAGTTAGCCCAACAGCCCTGTGACAAAGCCTCTTTAAATCCCCATTTACTACTAGAGGAAACTGAGGCGAGTATTATTCACCTCCTAACTTTTGGTAAGTGCTCAAACTTAAATGTTCTAGGTCTTCAATATATAATGTTAATTGCTGCGGCATATGGCCTCTAAGTCCAGTGTAATGGTGGTTTAATACCAGGAAGAAATATAAAAGAAATAAAAACATCATCATGCCATAGTATTAAATCAGTTAAATTGATAACTGGCAGTGGTTATTGTGACAGCCTAATATATTTTAGCTTTTCCTATTATTATGTTTGCAGAGAGAGAGAGTGTGTGTGTGTGTGTGTGTGTGTGTGTGTGTGTGTGTGTGTGTTCCTCGTATTCTTCTTTTGTAGGCATTACTTAATAAGGTCATCTTATTCACATTATAGAAGCTTTTATCTTCCTATTGATGTATGCATTTTTTCATGTGGTATGATATATGTGCACACAGATTCCAGGGTACACATGTGGAGGCCAGAGGACAATAGTCAGCCCTCCTATTACCGTGTGGGTTCTGAGGGTTGAACTTGGGTTCTCAGGCTTGATGCCAACCTTGAGCTATCTCATTGGCACACTTTTGGTTTTCAATAGTGAAGCACACACCCCCACACACAGTCTCATACACTCACACACACAGACACACACACTCACACATACTCACACACACAGACACACATACACACACATATACACAGAGACACACACACACTCAACACCACTCACACACAGACACACACAGACACATACTCACACAGTCACACACATATACACACACAGAGATACACATACACACACATACACAGGCAGACACACATACACTCACACACACATACACACACAGACACACAGACTCACACACAGACACACACACACACACACACACACACACACAAGCGGTTAAATCATTTGATTTTTCCCTGTTTTTTTGTTTGTTTTGTTTCATGTGTTTTCTCAAGACCGGGTTTCTTTGTGTAACCTTGACTGTGTCCTAGAACTAGCTCTGTAGAGCACGCTGACCACAAACCGATAGAGATCTACCTGCCTCTGCCTCTGGAGGGTTAAGACCACTGCCTGGCTTTTGCCAGGGTGCTGTTTTTTTTCCCCCCCAAAGACATTTTTGTTCCAGAAACCCACCATGGAGGTCATTCCCAGTAAGCTCAGAGAACTATGGCACTGGTCAGCTGTGGGGCAGACCCACAGAAGCAAATAACCATGACCCAGGAAGCAAGTCTTATACATTGAAGCCACTTTATTGGTGGTAAAGAACAAAAGAATTAATATTGGAACAGTTACTGAACCACCACATTCTGGTGCATGTCTAAGTGGAAAACATTGTCATGTAGCTTTATAAAGAATGTTTCTGAGTCAATATGCCAAATGTATTTTTCCTTGTATTTCTAGACCATTAAAGATGCAACATTTACCAAACAAATCCTTCACAATTCTAAATGTCTGCCTTTAAAGCTGGCTTGACTGCATATATGCTGTTTCCCCTTTTAGCCCAGAGGCTGAGGAAGCAAGTTAGATGAAGCCCCGGGAGCTGGCAGCGTAAGATTTCAATACCAGGTGTGTTGTGTCCTCACTGATGCCTTTATAATATAGCTAAAACTCCTTTGTTCCATGTGAGCACAGCTCATAAATGCTGGCCATTCTATTTATATTCAATTAGAGCTCTCTTGACTCCCCTTATTAAAATCTACAAACTATTAAGCAGAAAATTAAAGTTGAGCAGTTCAGCTCTTTTTGACATCGAGCACTATTTGAAAAACAGTGATGGGAAACTCTAGAGTCAAAAGTCATCCTTTGCAGCCTGTGGCCAATGAAAAGTGAAAGCATTGAGGAGAAGAGTAAATATATAAACTTGATTTTAGCATGCACAATGTTAGGAGTGCGACTGTGCTCATGCAAATGCATCAGCCAGTTTGTTGAACACAAGCTATTCCATTGATTTAACTGAGACTACATGGTTATTATTGCCAAAACTCCAATGAAGGAAATAATTAGAGCACTAAACATTTTAAAGGGCCTGAAATGACTTTAGGTAATACAGAAACTAGGGGAAATCTATATAGCGCTGTTGAAAAGATGTAGAATTTCTGGTTTTTACTGTTTAGTTCTTCCCAGTGTTTTCAAGATTTCCAGAACATGGACAATGGAGAATGTTGTGAGTGTGTGTATGTGTGTGTGTGTGTGTGTGTGTGTGTGTGTGTGTGTGTGTAGGCATGTATATGCATGTGCATAGGCGTATATACACATGTGCATACACATGGAGAGGCCAGCAGTTGAAGTCATTGCTGAATTTGGGTCTCCATGTTTTGGATAGACTGGTTGACAGGCATGTGCCTGAGATCCAATACTGGGATTATGGAAGTATGTGCATTTTTGTGACTAGTTTTAACAGGGTGCTAGGGAATTCAAACTCAAATTCTCATGCTTGAACATCAAGCACTTACTCCCTGAAGCATCTCCCCAGTGCCTAGATAGTGAATCCTCTTCACCATAAGCAGGGAAACTTTCTGCAAATTTCATTTGCTACAGGAGTCACTTTTATTTTTTGCTGTATTTATTTGGCTGAATAGAATCTGAATGAAGCTGGATAGACAATAGTCTGGCTGATCTAGAAGAGGTCTGGAGTTAGGTTCACAGGACCTACACCAAGTAGCTTGCAACTACCCATAACTCTAGCCCTAGCTCCAAGGGTACCAGCACACTCTTGTGTACACCCACACACATGTGCAAAAACTTATTTAAATCTTTTAAATATATTTATAAGAGACAATATAAGATTGTGGGTTTTTTTTTTTTTTACAATTATTCTCCAGATGTCTTTGAAAAAAGAAACACAAATTCAAACAATACAGAAATAAAAGCAAAAACATAGCCAGACCAGAAACAAACCAACCTTCCTTTTACTGCCAAGGATGTCAAGTTAAGGTGATTTCAGACAACAGCAATAGAAAAGTAGCTAGAGAAGTCCTGTGCTCAAACATCCTGCCTTTTCAGGGCTGCTCTGCTTCAAGGAATATTACTTCTTGCAAGCAGTGATTCAGTTTGAATATATGTGATTGTCACTTATTTTTGGTTGCTTATTATCGGAAGGAACTATTGCAGTCACACAGAATAACTTGAAGTGAACCTCAGGGAGATGAGAGTGTATGAGCAAAAAGCAAGAGATCTTCATACCTGAGAAACCCATCTGAAGGATGTGAGTGCTCAGCATTGTCCCTGGGAGCTGCTGTTGTTCATTTCCCTGTCCAGCTGACACTGTCTAGGACATATCATTATGACTTAGAGGAACTAAAATGAGTTTGGCATTTATTTTAACTCAGTTGATCTCTTAAAACAGAACACTGCGATGTTTTTGAGCACCTTGTGTTTTCTTCATTTTTCTACTCCTCCCTCTTCTTTCCACCATCTTTACTCTGGTGCAGAAAAATAATAAAAGCAAGATAGAGAACACCTATCTGTCCTCAGAAGCCTCCTCAGCAAAACGGGGACAAGAAACGTCTTTCCTTCCAGGGTTTTGAGAATTTATTGATTTAACAAAAGTAGCATTCTTAGTTAATTGACACATTGTATGATGGATAAACATAAAATTCATGATGACAATTTTCTCTTGAAAGTTCTATGTTGAGCAAACAACTTCTCAATTTCCTTAACACAAAACATAAATATATTGGTTTTTTATAACCTCAAATGGATCATGCATATGAAGAGGATTCAGGAGTCACGAGACAAAATTTATTTTAAGAACCTGACACTGAAACTTATGTGGAATTAGTAGAAACACCTGAGTTTTACCTCTTAATAAATAGATGGTCTTATGTAAGATCTTATGAATTATGTCAATGAAATAATACTGGTAACAAGACCATTCCATGAAATTGCTGTGACACTTAAACATCCTGCATAAAACTTCAGCTCTGGGACTGACACTCATAAATTATTCAAGAAGGGTTTCAAACTGTGAAAAATTCCTATATTCAAAATTTCCTATATTCAAAAATATAGGAAATACCTCTTATTTTGACTTCTCAATGGTTTGCAGTGGCCCATTTGGATATGTAATCAGTATTATGTTTTATTTCCACTTAAAAAACCCCTATATTCTAAACATTTTCCTCTAATATCTACTCTTAGAACGTACTAGATTTTGGTGTTGACGGTGGTTATTTGGAAATTTTCATACATGTAAGAGAAATACTGGCATAGAAGTGATTCACTGAACTTAAAAGTCTAGCCTATGGTTATTAAGAGACAAGAACAACATGACAAGCGTTACTGTCATAAGACAGCACACAATCCAAAAACAACATAGAACACTCAAAGTCCTGATGCAGGAAAGTCCAGTTGTCTTGCAAGCTGTATGTGTGCAAATGTAAATGTGTTTGGGATAGTCAGACACATGAAAGCACAAAGTGAGGAGAGTTATCACATATCACAAATAATACAAACACTGTCTAAGCTACTAGTAAGGCTAAGGTGACAATTATGATTATTTACCCATTTCTACCCAGTCCAGTTTTTCTTCTTATTTCTACTTGAAGTACAAGAGAATGCATTAAAATTTACAGACTATTACCAGGCAGTGGATGTGAACACCTTTAATCCAAGCACTTGGGAGGCTGAGGCAGGCAGATCTCTGAGTTGGAGGCCAGCCTAGTCTACAAAGTGAGTTCTAGGAAAGCCAGGGCTACACAAAGAAACACTGTCTCAAAAACAAACAAACAAATAAACAAACTAAAAACCAACCAAACAAAAACACTTTATAGAATATTGACTATACTTAATTTCACTCAAAGGAGATCATGACTCAGAAATTCAGAACTTGAGGATTCTGGAAAGACCATGGTATATATTATTCTACCAACCTCACCACTAAAGCAGCAGTAAACGCCCAGAAAAGGCCAAGGTCAGTTTGTGCATCAGGTCCTTGGGCAAACTGACAACAGTTTGATCAAACTTAAAACAAACCTGTGTAGGCAAAAAGAAATATCTGTCTTTGCGAAAGCAGCTGGGGCATATCTTAATTAATAATTCTGTCAATGTCGTTTGTTAAGCAGGAAGTCTAGTGATCACTTTGTAGAAATCTAGGACTTAAGTAACGTCATCATTTCCATTTTTCGCCAATGTTTGGTCTAGGAAAATAAAATCATCTTGAAATAATTAGAAAAGTGATTGTCAAACAATGCAATTGAGGATAGACTCTTGGTAACCTCAGCAAAGAACAAAAGCTCAAAAGAATTTCCATAAGCTTGTAAATTTGGCAAGAGGGCTACACTATCTCTGATAATTAGACTTTTCAACACATTTGGATTTGCTAATTGGATCTAAGTTCTAATTAGACTTTTATGTAACTAAGAATGACATATCATAGTATGAATTTAATGTGCTTTTACAGTTGAAACTAACAATTATCAGGCTTTTCTAAATTATCTTAATAAAGAAAAATCTGGCTCTGTTGATCGTATTGTGACATTTCTGTCTCTCACAATATATTGAGCACATTTTAGTTTTCTTAATTAAACACCTTTTGGGAGCTCAAAGAGACACTTGAGCTTTAATAAGAATCACCTAAGCTGTTTGTTTGTGAGGAAGACTTGCCAGAATGTTGATGACTTTGGAAACTACAGACAGAACTCAGTACAAAGAAATAAATCATTGGAAGAAATGGCACAAGTTACCAGGTGCCCCTGTAATAACTCAATTAATCAAATTGTTTCCAAATATGACTGAAGCTGGGCAACGTTTTTACCTCATACACTCTCAGAACAGATTTCAGTGTGATGGCTCATGGAGCTGGCATTGGGCTAAGAGCCCATCATCCTTCCCACCATACACATACCCTATTCTTGTCTGTTTCTCGACATGTCATTCATTAATGTGAGCCTCATTGTTCCTTTATTTTCTCCTTAGTTCTAATTGAGACCCATCATCATTGACTCCTTTTACCTTTGACAGCAGTAATTTTAAAATGAGTAGCCCTCAGATTTGGATGCTACAAGAGACAATAACTATATGAGGAAAGGCGTGCATTAAACCACCATTTTGAACAATAAGGAATAATTAACATATGGTTTTCAGCGAAAGAATGTTGTCAAAATATTCCGAGAAAATTAATTGCACTGACCAAAAACCAAGTTATATTGTTTTAGTATACTAAAAATACTTAACACACACATGCACACAGAAATGCACACACACATACACATACACACACACGCATGCACACTCACACCTTATATGTTCTGTTCCCTATGTAAAAGTAGTTGCTCTTCTATCCACATAAAATATTTTTAGTATTTTAAAGCTCTTTCCCACAAAAAGAATTGTACAATTAAATGACAGCATTAAGGCTCTGAGAGAATTTAACTTATGCAGTAACTGTTATATTAGTGAGAAATTTTGCAAGGGATACATGCACTTTTATTCTTCCAATTAGCACACTCCAGTGATGGAGTTATTGGTGAATATGTGACTCCTCATTAATTCAGATGTCCTCCATGATTCTTGTAAAGCATACTGGCTTTTGACATATGCCATATTATGGTATTTAAAGGCAGGAGATGGCGCTTCTGATTGCTTCATTTGCTATTAAAAGAGATAAGTTTTCCATACTAATTATTCTGTGTGATATTACACAATTCTCTTCAAGGTCTACACAGAACTGACTGGACTGTTCTTTAGTCAGAAAAGTGACCAAAGATACTTTGCCTTTCAGCTTGGGTGCTGGAATCCTGTCACAGGTCTGAATGGGTCATTGACTGACAAGAAACTGGAGAATAACATGCGGGGCGTGGTTCTACGTGTGGTGACTGTACTGGTAAGCACCATCTTAGCCTTGTAGTCTGGACCCATAGAGTCTTCCATTTTCATTGATTTTTGTTTTTATCAACTAATGCTGTACATAACCTAAGAAGAGCTTTTAAATGAACTTTGACTGTGATTTCTAAGATAGCTTCAGTGATCATGTTATCCAGCCTCCCATCTCTGAATTCGGATCTAATATTTGTAGGACATACTTTTCATTAATGTGTTTCTGCTAAGGTCTTCATTAGACCTTTAGATCTGATTTTCTAAAGTTTTCCATAAAGAATAAGAAGAGAGATCCCTCAGACACACCCATCACTGAAACACTAGGATGCACATAGAGGTTTGAGAGAGATCATCCATGTGATTTAATAGATGCTTATATCTCATCAAGCATGGCTTCCTGGGATACTAGCAAATAAAGTATGTACATATGACTGTCTTTTAGACACACACTTTTAGAGACGCAAACACATATATCTACTTAAGATAATAAAATATATTTTTTAAGTAGGGAAAGATCTCTTACATCCTGAATTAATTGTAAAATTATTGAATGAACAAGGTATTTAACATGTTGCTAATAACTGAATGCTCAATTCCAGGAGCTCTCTGTCTACTTGTTTAATATGAATTAATGGATACAAACATAATTTCCTTAAAACTTATCTGAGACATCTGAAAAAGGAAATCTAAATAAGTAGCCTATTCCCTCTTTTGACATATCTATAATTTATTTCTAGTTGTTATTTTTAACAAAGCTTTTACTTATCAGTATTTCACCAATGTTTTTACCACTGAAATATGAATATGCTCTGTTTGAATTCAACCAAAGTGTGTAGATATCAGTTTGCACTTAAGTAGACAGTTGAAGTACAAACAACTATTACTAATCCCATTTCTACTGATTATCATGGAAATCCTGTGAAAAAAACAACATAAAAGCTGGTACAAGGGATTTTTTTTCTTTGAGAAAGAAAAACAAATTTTAAAGCAAATTAAGCAATTAACAAATTCAGTTGCTTAGCAAATAATTATCTAGTATTTAGCATATGATAGACTGGGTGATATACATAGCATAGATAACACCCAGATCCTAATCTTGGAATATGCTTAAAATTTGGTAGGTGCACCCCATGTAAGATAAACTGGGTAAAGTTTATTATTTACTATGTCAAATGCCCTGTGAAGTCCTATGTAAATATTATCTATTCCAGTTATTGCAGTATTCACAGTATAAACTATTATAATCCATCAAAATATGAATGAGCAAAACAAATCAACCACAAGGTGAAAAAAAATAATAATGTGAAAGAGTACACAGATGATAGCGCAGAGTTGGAATTCAAACCCAGCCAGCCTGGAAGGCAGACCTTTGACGCCTTCCCTGTGCAAGGGCCTCAACCTCTCCCCACTCTTGCTGCGATTAGAGGGGGAAGCAAGACAGCCATGGGATTCTGTTTGACTGGAGAATTGGAGACTTTTAAATTCTGACTGAGGTACAAGAGATGTTTATGGGGAGAATTTCAGAGGGCCAATTATTTTAAGTGCATTTCCAGGCCAAACAGAACAGTTTTGTTCACAGAGGTTGTGCTTCCTGTGGTGGTATTGCTGTCTATCCAAGCTTCATATGTCTGCTTGCTGCAAACTAGTCCGTGTACAGATCCTGAGAGCAGACAGTTAGTGACAGGAAGAGCAATTGCTTTTCCCTGTTGTCTGCAATGAGCTTCCCAGTTGGGTGCTCAACTGAATGAGCATTTATTACTTTTATTATACTCACACCGTTTACAGCCAGTGCGTAATTCTGTCACACACTTAACTCATTCATTTATAGGACTCAATCTGATACTGTCCTTTTTATTTATTTACCATATGCATGTTTCTAAATCTAACTCTGTTATGTGGTCTGAAAAGCTTTCTCCTTCCAAACCCATGATCATGCCTCCTCAACTCACCCAGTTCCATCTAAATCTAAATGCATTCATTAGCAGGCCATTGCAGGGCTATGGCTTCCTCTACATGTACTAGAACTGGCTATGTGATCACTGCCCTAGTATCTTGTTCCAGGAATGCATCTCTAATACTTTTGCAAAAAGGTGAAGAACCCCACTGTACGTCCTCCAGAAAGGATTTTTTTTTAATCATTTATGCTATTACAACAGAAATCTAATCAACTCCATTCATCTACTTTTACTTCTTAGAAAACTTTTGCCATCAGTTACAGAGAAGTTATGAAACTGACTTTACATACTTAAGTTTTGAAATGCCCATTTTTACCTTTACTAGTAATATTTTATTGATCTGATGTAAATAGTCAAACATAAATCAAGTCATTTGAGACTCCATTACATGGGGACCATAGAGGCTGGCAGTAATCAGTAGAGTCAGGTAGTTTATTGAATGGAATTAAATGCAATAACTGTCACAGGACTGTAAATAACACTAAAGGAATCAACCCGGGCACTTGGACCTGGGTAGGTATGGAAGCCTTGGGTTTGCTAAAGCCTGAGGGAGACTTGAGCAGCAGGAAGAGCGTGCAGAGAGTCCCTGCTCAAACCACAACCACAAGGATGTAAACTGACACACAAGTTCCTCTTATCTCTCTCCTGCTGCTGTTAACCAGCCCTTCCCACTTCCAACATCCTAGGATGATCCAGGAAGACATGCACCAGCACAGTCATGTGACTGGATCTGTTTAGAAAACACCGTGTCCTTTATTTACGTCTCATCAAACACTGCAAGAGCTATACTAACTCCAGACATTTATAAAGGCACACATTAAATTCCCATTCCCATGTTGCCAAAAAAGAACTAGATAGTTTCAGCTCAGAGTTCAGCTACAGAGGCCATTTGCTTTGCTGTTCCTGTCTTTTCAATCAGAAAAAGGAAAAAAAAAAAAAAAAAAACCAAGCAAACAGAACTTGTTGATTTAGATTAAATACATTGTGATGACTGAGCTGTGAGGGCATGGGCTACCAGAATGGCAAAGCAAGGACATTTTACACAGTGACTTCATGTAGGTGACGTTACTTTCTTCCATATACGAAGCCACCAAGGGCTTTTTATTAGTGCAAAATAATGATGAAGATGCTTTCTCCCTCTTTTAACAAGCAAAGTTATATTAATGCTGCTAACCACAAATGACCAATACGCCATTTGTTTTAGCTGATGATTTATACTGTGTGTCATAAGCATAATCATAAAACTTAGAAACTAAAATGGAAAGGCATATATTAAGAAATATAAATTACCCAAGAAGCACAATGATCATTTATATGGTGTGCATTTGTTAGTAATTCTTATTTGCATGGGTTGATTGGGCTTTAAAAAGGTTCATGGCATCCCCAATGAAGTGTATGTTCGTTCTTCAGTTCCTGTGAGAAATACCTACACTAGTCTTCCAGGTGCTGTGGCAGATATAATACACACAACATAACATGCCTACAACAGGCTTCCATCATCACTGTACACCGACCTACAGAAAGCTTCCTCTGGCACTGTGGTTCTTAACCTTCTCAATGCTGTGACGTTTTAATGCAGTTCCTCATTTTGAGATTATTACAGTTTCTGTGAAGAGTAGCTTGGTGAATCCAATGAATGCTGCGAAGGAAAAGCCCTGCAACATATCTCACACAAAAGATTTATTGGGGGTGGGGGTAGAGAGACACAGAGAGAGTGAGAGAATGGGCACCCTGAGCTACACAGTGAAAGCCTATTCATAAACAAACTCAGAAAACACCAACAGAGCAATAAAAAATTTCTAGCTTTGTTTTGTATACTTACCTACTCAGTGTCATTTCTGGGGAAATGACAAAGTGTCTGTGTGGGAAATATAGATATGTTGCTTAGTATTATTTTTTCTATACAGTATTTCATTCTTGATTATTTATTATGTCATGATGAACTAAATTACACAACCCAGATGACTTGATGGAGGCCCTTTGAATATTTACCTCTTAAGTATATGCTAAGACACATGATTTTGACTGGTCCCTATGAAAAGCTTCCTGGTTTTCTAGATTCCCTACCTGGTTTGTCCACCTGGGTTTGTCACTTATCACACAGCCCAAGTTACAAAAATCATCCTTTAGTTTTTGCATCCTATAGGAGATCTTTATATTTTATCCCAGAATCTTTTTCCTTACTTGCTTTCTTGTCTAAGGAAAGAATGTGGTGGCTCTAGTGGCATTGAAGATGAGGGAGAACCTGCCTTCCAACCTTTCAGCCATCTCAAATACCATGTTTTATACACTACAACTTAGATTTGTCCCATCTGATTTAGTGTCACTACAGAACTCCTTATGTCCCTACATATATCTACTGATATCTTTGTGTGTGTCCCTACCCCCAGAAGGCTCAGGGAAGAGCAAAACAGAGATAAGGCACACAAATGTGGCCATTGCTAGCATAAAAGATGAAATCTATCAAGAAAAAAATGACAGCCATAAGTGAAGCTACTAATAGATATCTAAATTAGGGAGGTTGGGAAACTTGTCGCAAGAAATAACTGCTTGGGATACATCTCTCAAAGTCTAAAAGAGCTTTGGATACATCTCTCAAAGTCTAAAAGAGCTTTTTTATTTTTCTTGGATGTATCAAGGAAAACAAACAAACAAACAAACAAACAAAACCTTGGATGATAGAAAATGGAGAGCGGATCTGGCAGCTAAGTGGTTTGCACAGAAACAGAAGTGGAATTTAATCTTGAATTGAGAAGTGCTTTAGTCAGGCTGAGTCTCCTTTAACCAGCTATTGTCTTACAAGGTTTATAATTTGATCATCAACTTGAGATTTTATATTTACTCTCAGCAATGAGTATAAAGAACAGAAAACTTTCCCTCTAGTTTCAAAAATATTAGGACTACTAAATCCTATAATGGATGAAAATAGAAAATAATTTAGCATTTTCATTGTACATATAAACAAATAATATTTTTAAGGTTAAAAAAAATCCCCTGTAGTTCAACATAACAAGAATTGTGTATGAGATAGCCAGTCCGCCTTACAGAAAAAGTCAAAAATGATGTCAAAATAGATACTCTTTTCTCTTAGAGGTGGCTCTTGTTTACCACTTTGCTCATATTTTTTCTATGTAGTATGTTTTATAATTCCTTTGCCAAATTTTGTGAAAATATGGGTTATTACAAATCAATATAATAGATAAAGAGATAACAGAACAGTTGTGTAGATTCAAAATGGTCTGAGGAACAGCAGTTCAAACCAGAATTTGAACATTTCTCCTCTGAAATATTTTAAATGTAACTCGTTTATAACAAATACAAGTTGGAAAAAACTTTGTATTTATTTTCACTTAAAAGCATTATGATGGACAAATAATCATCAAATTTACAACTTTTATAGATACAGGAAAGTGTGAAGGTAATGTCTAGCCATTTGTGTATATTAGTTAATAGTAATTAGTTTACCAAAGCCAAGAATCCAACCTGAACATCAACTTCCTGTTTGTGAGAGAGTAATAAAACTTATTACAAAGGTGAGTACTCAGAAAAAAATTTCAAGTATTTCTTTTTCTTTTCTTTTATTATAAGATTTATTGTAATTTTATGTACATTGGTGTTTTGCCTGCATGTATGTCTGTGTGAGGGTGTTGGATCTTTTGGAACTGGAGTTACAGACAGTTTGAACTGCATGTGGGAGTTGAACCTGGGTCCCCAGAAGAGTAGCCAGTGCTAATTCTGAGCTGTCTTTCCTATCTGATGGATTATTTTTAATTAAAGTATTTTATTTTCATGGAACTTGGATGTATAAATTTACCAAAAGACAATAGGACATATTAGTGACCATGATAGTGTGATAATTAATGGTCACCAAACTTGAACTTTTTCAAGAGTCTGTAGAAGTCGCTAAACCTGCAAGACAAATGTAAGAAGGACAGGCATGAGTCACTGACACATGAACTTAAAAATGTACAGAGGAACCCCATGCCTAATAAACTCTCCTGCCACTCACTGAAGGTGGTGCTTCCTCAAGGAAAGAGAACACCCCATACTCTCAAAGGAACCAGGAAACCTGACCATCTCAAACCTTCAATAAATTACATAGTCTTCCTGTATTGCATTTGGCTCAAGACTAACTCGGAGCACGCTCTGCATGCTCAGATAATCCCTAACAATATGCCACTGGCAAATGCCCTGGATGTCACGGCACTTAAGCTCTACAGTAGACACAGAGTGAGTTTGAATTGTTGAAGACTCAGTATTTTCAGTACTGAAGAATGAAGTTTTCCCTGCTATCAAGTTTGGATACTCTTGAAGCTAGAAATAGCATTAGAATTTGGGAGTAGTGGTGGTATCAGTTTCACAGAGCACTGCGTTTGAACTGCCTGTAGCTTAAGAGACAGCTCCTGTAGGAAAAGTATGGTTCAAGCTCAAATCAAGAATGAGAACTCTGGCTGGGAAAATTTGCAGCAAATGACAAACTGTGAATTGTCAATCACAATAAAATATGATCAATGATGATATAAGGAAAATATATAGTCTAATAATAATACAATTAAAAAGATACTCCTGGAGACTAGAGATAGCTTGGAGGTTAAGAGTAAATACTGTACTTACAGAGAATCTACGTCTGGCAGCTCACAGCCATCTGAAACCTTGGCTCCAATGAATCCAACACCCTGTTCAAGCTCTATGGACGTCTCTGCTCAGCTGTACATACCTACACCCAGACATGCATGTATCACACGAACTCTAGTTAGTTTATAACAAAAACCCAAAGCCAGATATTGGGAGAAAGCTGGAATATCAGAAATAAAGCACAGCCACCAGCCAACTCCTCAGGCCTGTCTCCAGGAACATGGCAACAAGAAAGGAAAAGCTGAAAGCCTTCTTCTCTGCCTCAACTCAGCTCTCCTAACCTCCTCACTTCACATTCCTGAAGCTAGGATTAAACGTGTGGGTTGCGCCTCCTTGATCTGGCTTGGTTCTGTGGTTAATTCTGATATTCCAGATTAATTTTATTACACATATATCATCTTACACACATACATATAATTAAAAAATAATCTTTTCAAGACAATAGTTTTCGGATGAATCTCATATTTATGGTAGTATTGCTGAATGGCTCTAGGGAGCGGCTCACAAATGAATTAAGTAAGCAGAGCTGACCCAAACTGAGGAGAGAAAGAAAGACACCAAAGCTATCAAGTCTAACAGCACTGTCCAGTCTCTGAAAATCTTTTCTCATCCTGTGACTGGCGAGGGGTTTGTATTTAGTAAATATTAAAGACAAATTAAATTCAACAAGGAAAAAGAAACCACGCAGATGTGATCAAAGAAACTAGATAGCTTTCCCAAGTTGCAGAGCCTAGAAGCATTTGAAAACATACTCAACATGATTTGGCAACAAGAAAATACAAATCAGAATCACACTGCACTTCACACCCACTCTGGTGGCTAACCTTGGTTATCAAATTGACTGTATATGGAATCAACTGAACCCCATGACACTGGGCATGCCTGGGAAGGGTTTCCATTGGATCATGTAAGAAGGAAAGGGTCATCCTAAGTTTGTACAACACAGAGGAAGGAAGCATTTGCTTTTTGCTTGTGTGCCTTTACTCTCTTGTGGGCAAATTCATCTACCCTCTTCCTGAGGTATTAGAATCTACTTTAAGATTACAATCTAGATTGAAATCTGGAAGTCCTCCAGGAATTCTCCAAGGGTCCAGCACAAGGTTGGGACTGCTGAGAGACCTGTTCTCATAGACTGGACAGATACTGGACTCTCAGTCATTCTGTCAAGAGACAATCATTGTTGGACTATCTGAGCCACAGACTGTAAGGCAGCCTAATTAATCCACCTATCAGTTCTGTTCCTTTAGAGAACTCTGACTAATACAACCACTTATGATACCGTTACCCACCTGAAGTGAGAACAACCGGTATTGACAAGAATGTGGAAAGTTTGAAGTCCTCAAATAATACTGTGAGAAGGTAAAATGACACAGCCCTTGAGAAAAACTATCTGGCAGTTCCTCAAATAACTAAACATGGAATTACCATAGTGTTGCACGAATAAAGGAAACTCAGGACCAGATCTCTGAGAAAGTCAGAGATATTAGAGAGAGTAAACACCACAGTCTTACCCAGCTGTCTTCCAACTTCCTCAGCCTGGCCCCTCCTGGATTCTTCTGACTTCTGTCTTTCTATGCCCACCTTAAGTACTCAGTTTGCTCAGTTAAGGCATGGACCCACCACTGCCTGCCCGGGAACCTGGAACTCCTTCTGTAAACTAAAATGACCTGGAACTCATATTGGATTAAGGGCATAGGCCACCACTTCCAGGATATTCCCTGTGCTGGGATTAAAGGTGTGAGTTACCACTGTCTGATCTTCCTAGACTGACTGTGGATAGATCCTTCTGATATCTCTGAATGTTTTTATTATATTACAAAATATTCCCATACCATGTAAGTAAATAATTCTTACATTACACACATACACATATAGAGAAAAATTTTAAAAATTAAAATAAATTTTCTTAAATAAACTTTAACACATATCTTTATACCAGCAGTACGGAGAGAGAAGCCCCAAACAGAAACACTTCACATGTTTGTCAGCTGATCCATAGACCAATGGAATGTGTGCTATCCCAAAGTGACATTTTCCTTGGCAATACAGTTAAATTTCATACATATAGCACAGAACAAATTAGAACATATATTAAGGGAAAGGAGCAAGCCACCATAGAATACACTGACTACATAAGATTCCACTTATATAATACCGCGGGGAGATGTACAGTCTTATTGCAACTTGCTGAACCGTGCTTTGTTGATGTCCATGGGAAGCTTGCACTTTCCTGAACAGAAATGAGGAAGAAGTTGAATTGAAGGGTGGGAACAGTGGAATGGCGTGAGCTGGAGAGAAGGGCCTTGGAGGAGTGGAGAGAGGAGAAACTGTGACGGGAATGTAAAATAAAAATAATAATGTAACTGAAATAAATAAATAAATAAATAAATAAATAAATAAATAAATAAATAAATAAATGAATGAATGAATGAATGAATGAATGAATGAATGAATAAATAAATAAATAAATAAATAAATAAATAAATAAATAAATAAATAAATAAATAAATGAATAAATAAATAAATAAATAAATAAATAAATAAATAAATGGAAAACTGGCTGCCATAGGCTTTTAGGGAGTGGTACAATTAGGAAGTGTGTCCTTATTGGAGGAAGTATGTCACTTGGGGTGTGCTGTGAGGTTTCAGATGCTCGAGGTAGTAGGCCCAGAGTCTTTGTCTTCCTGCTGCCTGATGATCTAGCTGTGGAACTTTCATGTATCTCCCCAACACCATGTCTGCCTGCATGCCACCATGCTTCCTGTCATGACCATAATGGACTAAACCTCTTAACTGTCAGCCATCCTCAGTGAAAATCTTCTTATAAAAGTTGACATAGTTATGATGTCTCTTTATTGCAATAGAAGCCCTAACTAAGACACTGCTGCCATGTCATCCAAAGAATATGAAACTGAAAAGAATATCTGTGAATATACAGGCAATATTGTGTAATGAAAGTGATAAACCAACAGGCTGACGACATCATTGCTACAGCTTGAATCTAACCTGAAATTCAGGTCGGCCATGGAATTTCTTTATTGCTGAAACAATGTAATCAGTAGTCATGGTTCTATAATGCCTGCAGGTTTTCTTTTGTCTCTGCAACTGATTATTCCCATCATTTGTAAGAGAAAAAGGAAAGATGTGATTATCATAAACAAGCACTTGAGGAAAAATGATCTTTGCAGATGATATAATTTATATCAACACCAGAATAGGGGTTCCCATCAGTGCTGACTGAATACAATCATGGGAATTGATAGGTAACAATGCCAGGACAATTTTCTATTCTGATTCATTTCAATTCACATCGCATCTTAAAATGGTAGATCTCATACAGATATGTTAGTATTGCTGTTGCACATGAGGTAACTGTACATGAGTCTGTATGGCCAGTAAAACTAGACTTCTTTTTTTTTAAAAAAAAAAAAAAAAAGAATGAGAGACTGTACTGAGAAAAAGCAATGAGAAATTGTATGAAACACATACAATTTTCCTTCAAAACAAGACTTACTACCTAACTCTGAATGTTTAGAGAATGACAGTCATTTGCAAATTCAAAGTTGTATAAATATTTGGTGTGATTTCTGTGATATTCTAAGTAAAGTCCTTTGGACTGTATTATATTTTGCTTTGGAAAATGCAATGTGCCATTGTGTCTTAAGGGAAATTAGACACTTCAGGTGACTTTTAGTCTGAGTTGTCATTTGGTAATTCAGTAATGCCAACATGGCCACAACACAGAACAGCTCATCACAAAATCCCTCCAGTAAGAACTTTAATACAAATGATAAAGCCAGAAAGGCTGCTGTGTTGCTTTGGAGAATTACAAAGGGCCATATCTTGGATTAGCAGCCATTGGAGCTGAGAGATAATTTTGCCAGCTAACTAACTGATTACTTTTGTCTTTGGCAATTGAGTAGTTCTGATTCTTACTTGAACTTTCAAGATTTTTATTTTCATTCTGTCAATATAGATGAGCTCTCCAACTATTAAGTAACTTTATCAATTTACATGGGAGCTAAAAATAAACACTGAGTCCCTGTGTCTGATCTTTGCCACCTATGAAGGAGTATCGCCTGTGGGTGGAAGCTGTCAGTAAACAGCTTAAAAGCTTAATAAACAGTGAAAACAAAACAAACAAACAAAAAACAAACCACAAGGCAAAACCTTTTGTGCTCGTAACAGTTGCTAATAGATTGATTCTTAAGAAAATCGGGGCGTCTAAAAGATCTAATAATTGCCCAGCTTTCAACTGCTAGCCATTCTCACAAGAGGCCAGGGGAGGTCCAACGAGATTTGCACATAAGGATGGGAAGGTGGATGGCAGTTCAAAGATATTTTTCCAGGAAAAAAAATTGTAAACTTTAAGTAAGGAGATACTTTTCCTTTTACCTTCTGAATACTTAATATTTGCATCTATGAAATCAACTGCAACAGACAAACCAATGAGAATGGGATGCAAATTTATTAATTACATACCCATGGGAGCCATGCAAAGTGAAACATGAAATTCAAGTGAGACCCAGATGGTTACAATTTCAATACCATTTGGAGCTGCTGAAGAAAATGAGAACCGAAGATTCTGGAAGGAGATGGTGACAGGTTCTGGGAAATCAAAAGAAGACTGAGGGTCATCCTACCTATGCGTGTGGATGAAGTCTCCTAAAGAGCCATGCTCAGCAGAGGTTGTGGTCATCCTACCTATGTGTGTGGATGAAGTTTCCTAAAGAGCCATGCTCAGCAGAGGTTGTGAACTGTGACTGTTTCTCTAGGTGGGTGGCTTTTAGTTTTTATTCTCGTAGTAGATATGGATTAATCTTCTTTGGTTGAAAAGATACTTGGACGAGAGCCTGTGTTGATTACAGTCTATTTTTTTATAGTTCTAAAGTGGTTTTTAGAGATAGTTCTTTTCTTAATCTTGAAGAGAAAGGAACAAAAGGGGGTTTCATTCATTCATTCATTCATTCATTCATTCATTCATTTTCCTTTGATTTGCAGTGTTGGGGATAAAAATCAGTGCTTGTGCTCAGCAAGCACCTTACTACTGAACCACACTCCTTTTTACCACCAGCTTCCTTAGTTCAAAGTACTAGGCAGGCCAGAGGGCCACGTTGTGGGATGTTATTTTCTGAGCTCCAACACTACATAAGAAAATACTTTCTGAATTTGCATAGAAGTCCACTTGAATCTCAGCTGAGTACTGGGCCATCTATTTCTGGAGAGACTTCTTCAAAGAGTGAAAGGGAACAGACTGGCTCTTAGAAGTCTCCCAGCAGATGTGCAGACTTTGGAGACAGGTTAGATGTGGGAGAATATAATATCAATGCAGCATGATTTGAAAGGATCTGTGAAAAGTAGTTCTTATTTTTGAGTTTTGTAGTAATTTGTAGGAAATAGGCATGCAAATTTATACAGCTATTAACTAGAATGTTCTTTCTCATTTTAAGGCCTTAAATGTTGCCCAGGCTTCTAACAGTGTCCAACTTTCCACAAGGAACTCACTCAGGTCTCACTGCTACTTCAGAGCCCTCAAAAAGTGTGGAAGTCATTTTTTAACACTAATAAAAATAAGCAGCCAAGAGCACATTTTATAAATCTGCAGAAAGTTGTCATTTATACACTGGTGTAAAATAATAGTTCTGCTATAACAAAATCCAGAATTAGTTCATTAGGAGTTTAAAATGATGTGCTTTGGAAGTATAAGAACAGATGACCCTACTTATACTTGCTCCAAGGTGAGAGAAATGCCAGGCATGGTAGTGTACACTTTAACCCCAGTACTCAGTGAGACAGAAGCAGGTTGGTCTCTGTGAGCCTTGTCTACACATGTTCTCGTGTCAGCAAGGCCTACACAGTGAGACCTGTCTAATGGACAAAAGAAAACTTTTAAAAAGCACAAGTTTGAACTAATAAAGAGAGTCCTAGACCAATGCACTCAGTTGACATCATAGTGGTTCTTCCTCACATGGCACACAACAATTGAAGAAAGCTTTGCTGTAGATAATATCAAATGTTATGCAGCATCTTTGGTAGAGGCTGATGATCCAATCAGCATCTAGTATACTCCAAAAGGTTGATTCAATGGCAAACAGAATATTAGGCCAGATATGAGGTTAGAAGTAAATGCCTATGTTCAAGCAGCCCAAGGGAATCTCAGTTCTCCATATGCAGCATTTCACAGCTCATCAACAGAGTATTGTCAGATCAGCTCAGTTCGCAGGGTCTTGAATTGGGAAACTTTCAACAGACTACTTACACACTAAGATCTCTAATGCATAAGGCAAAATCTAATTCAAAATGATGATGAATGTAGTGACTGGATCTCCCCTTTTGATAAGAAGCAGTACTTGTTTGATTTTATCCCACCTCTGAAGGTCAGAGTCATAGAACACATCTGTCTTCTTAGGGTTTCTGTTGTTATGATAAAACCCTGGCCAAAGGCAACTTGAAGAGGGAAGGGTTTATTTACCTACAACTTGTAGTCCATCATCTAGAGAAGTTGGGGCAGGAACTCGAGGCAGAAACTTGGAGGCAGAAACTGAAGCACAAGTCGTGGAGGAGGGCTGCTTACTGGACTGCTCCTCACGCCTTGTTAGCCTGCTTTATTATAGCACCCAAAACTGCTATTCTGAAGTGGAGACACACATAGTGTGTGTGTGGGGGGGAGGGGGTTCTTGTCAGTTGGTACACATTAATAACAAACACAGAAAGAAATCAAAGTACTTCCCCTTATTGTCATTTAACTGAGAGCCCAAATTTGAATTCTCTACCTCATTTTCCCTTGCCTGTTGTTTGAGTCTGCATCTATGCCTGCCCCATGGCTGTTTTTGAGTTGGACCGGATGTATCTGGTTCTCTCTCTCTGAATCTTTAGGTTCCTAACAAAGGCCTTCCCTTCTCTTTTACTGAACAAAAGGAAAAGAAATAAAGGATACTTTCCAGCAATCTTATTGTTTTTTCCCCCCAGTGGATTGCTTGATCCAGATAACAAACACAAACAAACACCATCATCAATGTCTGAATGCTGCTTTCAGCATTTATGGTGGATTATTTTTAATAAGGCTCCTTTTAGCCTATTTGCTCTCTCTAGAAAATGATTATTATATTACTTATGAACATGCAAAAGCATTACTCTGGGTTTGGGGTGTGGAAGAATGCATAACAAGATTATAGCTATGTATTACTTTAGATTGTAAAAGCTGATTACATTAGAAATCTAAGACAAGGAAGCTTGGCTGTTGCAATGTTTTCTTAAAGACAGGTTAAACTACAATGTAGGATAGCTGTCTAAAGTCTTAAGTGACTTTAAGGTGTATTTTCAGCGAAAAGGTTTAGTCTCTTAGAATGTAACAGATATTTTAGCATAATGCATTGCCCCACACCATATCTGTGGGGATAACACATATCATTCATTCACCAAGCAGGGAAATGCACCAAGCCTTGCCCTTGCGCCAATCTTGTGGTGTATTTTCTCAATTAAGAATCTCTCTCCCAAAATGACTTTAGTTTGTGTCAAGCTGACAAAGCTTCTTTACCTAAGAGAATATTACCCTTAGTAAGATTCAGTTTCATTCTAATGGATGATAACAGATCTCAGCAAGTAGTGAAACATCTATCACATCACTTGCCATTATACTAAACATCCGTCTGGGGTGGTGGGAAATTAACAGAGATGTCTCCCAAGTGCAAGAGTCTGGGAATAGTTGCCCCATGTATCTGCTATTCACATCAGCCCCCACTGGAGAGATGGGAGAAAGGAGAACCACCTTCCTGCCTAGAGGTCTTGGAAATGGAATTGTTGATCAAAGGAAGAAAGAAAATGTAGTTGTTTCCAGAACAGCATTTGCTTGGCCTTTTAATTATCATTTCAAACATAACAGGTTAGAGATTCGCTATGTGGCTACAATAACTCCACATAAACTTCTGAATAATAATCTAACTTAGTAGCACAGAATTCCTGGTGCTCAAATTAGTCTTGTGTTTCCTTTACGTTTCTAAACTTTCATCAAGAGATTTTGGGAAGCCTAGATGATGACTGTAAGAGCACAAACTGTATAGTTGCTTTCCTCTATTAATGTATTCGTATGTGTCCCTGACTGTGTGTATGTGAGCAAAAGAACAGTATAAGTTCCCAGGACTGGAGTCATAGATGGCTGTGAACTGCTGTGTGAGTGCTGAGAACCAAACCCAGGCCTCTACAAGAGCAGCACGTACTCTCAGCCCTGATTCATCTCTCCAGCTCCGATTTTGCGGTTTCTAGATTTTTTTCCCTTTCTTCTTTTTATAGATTTAGAGGTTTTCTTTTCCTTTCTCTCTTTTCTTCTTTCTTTTTTCTCCTTTTTAAAAACATTGCTTGAGGCATGCATTTTGAATTGGTATGATGAAATGTTCTGAATAGATTTTTCCCTGTTTATTCTTACATTGAGTACATTTACTCTGACGTTCAATTAAAAATAATACCTATAATGACATATGGAGCCAAATGTAATTTCCAAGATCATGGTCTGTAAAACACTTGAAGAAATGAAGTGTTGAATATGAATGGTCTGAATCTCAGTGTTGATTAGAAAAAAAAAAAACCAAAAAACAAAAAAGCAACCAATAAGCATTTGAAAGCAAAGCCTTTGATTTATTTAAAGTTAAGGAGAATGGAAAAAATCATAGTCTATCGAGAAAAAAAAAGGGGGTTGAAAAATATTTCACCTTTGCTCTGTGAGTCTTTTCATAATTTTTAGAAGAATCTTGGCCATTCTAGAGAATTAAGATGTCTTTCAATTTTATGTATTACCACATTTGGAGATACTTTTACAATATATTTTAAGAAATGGAGGAACAAATAAGACCCATACTCATTTTTCATCATCTTTAAAGGCATTTACTTTGTATAGTAAATAGTCTAAGAGGCATGAGGCTGGACATCCCAGGTGATTATGCAATAGTCATTATGCAATGAGGACAGAAGTCCATAAATGGAACCTTCTACTAAGTTTCTAAGATGCAACACCCATAATTAATTCAACACTGAGGTCTAAGTCCACACAATACCGCATAAGCATGCCAAAGACATTGTTGTTTTATAAAGCTTATTATTGATTTTGATGACATTTCTCATAATGTTTATTTATTCATTTTGGAAAGAGAATATTATACTTGTAGCTTTAAGTTTAGGAGTCCACATATTCTTTCTTTCTTTCTGGAAATCCCTACAAATTGTTTCTGGCTTTTAAATATCTGGCTTCCATTCTGCTGCCTCTGCCCTCTGTGCAGGACAGCATCCCTTTTAAGTTCCCCACTGTGCTTGAAATCGAATCAAAGGGAAGAGGCATTCAGCTCACCAGAAATAGAAAACCTGTCACCTTTCCCTGAAAGCCTTCACATGAGGCAGAGCCATGGTCAGAGTAGCTTCTACAAAGTATCTAGAATGGGCTGGCCAAATTATCACTTGCTTCATCTCATTCAACCTCCTTTTTAGAAAAAAAAGGGGGGGGGCTATCATTTTTGAGGAAAAAATTGACCATGGCAAGAGAAACTTTCCCTCTATCCAGTTAAGCCAGTGCTTAAGGGTCTGCAAGTCAATTGATGTGCAGATATAAGCAGGAGAGGCAAGCATTACTTCCACATCACCCCAGTGGGAACCACTCAGTGACCAGAACTTTCAGAATGCTCCAAAGTTAAGACTGATAATGTATCTTAACTAAAAGGGACAGGTGTAGTTAGGGCTTCATTGGGCCATCTGACACTGCCCAAGAGGACACTCGGAGCACGGATCGATCAGAGCATCTGTATTGTCAATGGTCTTAGCTCTAGTTTGATGAGAGAACTTCAGACAAGATTTCAAATAAATTCACTGTAAAATTGCCTTTATTCTCGAACTACTAACTAAATGTGACTGGAAAAAGGTAGAATCATAGGCAGTATTTTAAATTCAGCATGTAAAAGATACAGAGTAGGGAATCTAATTCTGCCATTTGTTAAAGACTACCCCAAGTTCTTCCTGTCTGTCTCCATGTCATTTCTAGCTCTTCCTCCAGATAGGCATGTACATTCACATGGAGGCAATCAGAAGTATCGATGGAGGAAGTATAAATCAATGGATGGGCAGGAATTCGGATTTTAGCATTAGCCACTTGAATTCAAATTTGAAGTTTTCTCCCTAGTGTTAATTCTAGCACATTATCTATTCTATCTTCAAATTCTAGTTCTCCCTCATTTATGGCAGCAGTAAAAACATTAGAGTATTCTGAAAATTGAAGAAGGGAAGAAGTAATAAGAATGATGAAATACTTATCTTAAAGGAGTTTTGCTGTTTTATTTATTTAATCCAATTTTGTCCTCTCCTTTATGCTTCAGACTCACTCATTTACATTTTTTTAGTAGAAAAATAATTGCACATTCAATAACAAAAATTTAACTAAAGTAGAAAACAAAAATTAGCACAGCCAAATGCAATTTCCCTGAAGGTCATGAGATTTACGGAGTCCTGTAGACCTGGGTGAAGTAAGACGCACGGTGTATGGATCAGGAAGACTGTTCAGTGGGCAAAGTTCATGCCCTGCAAGCCTGAGAACCTAAGTTTAATCTCCAGAACCCACCTAAAAGCCAAGTAGAGAATCAAACGTCAACAATCCCAGTACTAGGAAGGCAGAGACAGGTGGGTCTTTAGAGCTCACTAGATAGCCAGTGTAGGAGAGCCTGTCTCAAGCAATAGGTGTAGAGCACCTAATGAAGACACCTGATGTGAAGCTCTGACCTTTGTTGCACAAACATTACAATACACAATTACACTCACCTAGATGAATACATTGGCATATGAGTAAAACACACACACGAAGTATTTCAGGGTCTGTCACTAGCTAAACTAATTTTCTGTGTCTATAAAATTTGAGACAATTATAACCCCAAAATAATAGAACTATACAAATAGAAAATACAGAATAATTTTAAAGTGTTTTATATAGATTACATCCTATAGGATGTTTGTTGGTGTATTTATAATACTATTTACTTACTACATTTTAAAGCATATGTAGTGCTGAGGGTAGTTCGGGGTCTTTTCTTCTCATTTAGCAATATACACATTAAATTTATAATGTAATGAGACAATTTTCACTTAAGAAATGTGAACACCTTTTTTTTCCAAATAATGAATAAATTTTATAGCCAATTCAAATATCCATTAACTTATTCACAGGACTGCATTCAACTGTTAGCATTCTAACTACTACAACTTGACATTTTTATTTTTCATACATGGAGCTATGTAGGGATCCAAGCGAAAGCGATTTTATTACAATATTTTGAATCTCTAATTACAGAAGAAGATACAAATAATTCTTAAACTGAGATTCTCACTTCTGATAAAAATGACCTGCAGCCCAGCTCTGACAGATGGCTGTATGGGGGCTTTTATCTACTGAACAGAGAAATAGTCACACAGCAAACCTTAAAGTCACTTACACTTTTCTAAACTATCTAATCCAACTCATGGAATATTTAGGATGTTTCCAGTTTTGATGTTTTCCCCTAGGAAACTCAAAGTTCTTTTTCAGATACATTCCTAAATTGGTTTGTGATTCTTTTTCTGGAATATGGAATTGCAACCAAAACTAAAGAGAGTTTAGAGGCATTAAGTTTTGGGTCACGAGTTTGTGTAACAGAAAAGCTCTCCCTTCATATTTTGGGTCTATAGAGCAGGGGGACAGAGTGCCACTCTTGTAATAGGATGGTCTCAAACTCATGAGGATCCTTCTGTCTCAGTCTACCACGTGCCGATTGTCCTACTATGAGTCAGTATACAAAGTTGGACTTGAATTTGCCTAAGAGGTGTCTGAAAAGCCCCCACCTCACACACTGCTCAAAAACATTAGCATTCCATTCCACAGTTGCCAACTTGATGACTGATACTATATTTCAATCTAATTTGATTTTCCCAAAAGTAAATAGTTCACAGTCATTATTTGCTATTAAACTTTGTCTTTTCAGTATCTAAGCTCCAAATAATATGATGATTTAATGGTTATTTGTACTAATACATACTTTTTTATTAAATGTAAGTAGTGATTGTGTCAGGATTTTAGAGAAGTACACATTTTCTTTTTCCTGCTTCTAACTCTGAATGTGTTTTAGTTTTGTATTCAGTGCTCGGGGTCTTTACAAAGGACTGTCTTTGATTCTGTATCAAACATTCACCTTGAGAACTTTCCTCTATTAAAATTATTACGATACACATTCCAAGTACAAAGCATTGATGGAGCCTCTCAGAGGTCCATTCTTGTCCCAGCACTGGGCCTCTGTAATGGATGTCTAGGAGCCCCGGATGATAACTTCTATTTGAGGACGTAAAATCCTACTCAAAATTGCCAGTTTCAGCAAGTCTGCCTCAAAAAAAAAAAACAAAAAACAAAAAACAAAAAAAAACAAAAAAAAAAAAACCCAAAAAACAAAAAAAACAAAACCTAGAATTCTCTGGCAAGTTATGAGTTACGATTAATCTAGTAAATTCTTCTCTTGCTTCTTCTAGCCAATTCTAAATAATAAACACCCATGATTAGGCTTTACCCTACACACAAACATATGGCTTTTATGCCCTGAACTTCAAACATATCATAGAAACTCATACCCAAATATATATGCACTCATCCTCCTTGGCAAAGGCTGTGTTTGTAGAGGCTCTTACATATTCCTTGCCCTTCTCTGTACTCATTACCGTATGTGCTGGCTGTTTTGTTTCTGAAGTTTTTCTTTACTTTTTCTCTCTCGACAACTTGACACAAGATGGAGTTGTCTGAGAAAAGGTTGAGAAACTGCCCATATCAGATTGGGCTATGCGGAAATCTACGGGGTATTTTCTTGATTAATGGTTTGTGTGGAAGAGACCAGCCTCTTAGAGATATTGCTACTCCCAGGTATCTTGACATGTGTTGAAGAAGGCAGGCTGAGCAAGCCATGAGGAAACAGACTAGTAGACAGCCTTTCTTTGTGGTCTCTGCTTTAATTACACCCTCGGGATTCCTGTCTTGAGTTCTTGCCCTGAATTCTCTTAATAATAGGCTATGATTGGGATGTATAAGCTACAGCTGTTTTATTACTTCCCCAAATTTCTTTTGGTCATGGTCTTTATAACAAAACACTGGTTGAAATGACATATTTTATGCATGTTTCATATAATTTGCATATTGTTGTTTTATTATATGTCCTTCCATATTTCATAGGTCAATAGGAAGAAGGATGCTTATTTATTTACTGTTTACTGCTCTATTATTAGCTTGTATTTGGGATTAGCTCTCAACTGAGTGATCAAATAACTGAATTTTAGAAATTTTCCTATAATTTCATTGATTTTGTTAGAGATATCACTATTCCTAAGATACTTTAAAAATTTTTGTTTGTATTTTAACCTTAATACTTCTATGTATTTTTGGTAATTCAGTATTCAGTTAGCCACAATTTATGTTAATTAAGCGGTTTTCTATCCTGATACAGAGTAGGTATTATCATGAATTTGGATCATTAAATTACCTTTACAATATCTGAATAGCCTCATCAGATGGAGTTTGTGATGTGGGAATGTCTTTCTATATGCTATGAATATCAATCTTTAAATAAAAGAGCAGTTTTGGCACATGACAGGGACCATAAAAAAAGTAGGAGGGGAAATCGTAGCATAGATTTTTTTTTAAAAAAAAAAAAAAAGACAAAATCAGATCAGATCAAACCAGACGCCCCCCCCCAAAAAAAAAAACATATAAAAAAACACAGGTGAGCCATGGGCCACATGACAAGATGGATTATTAAAAATGAGGTAAGATAAAAAAACAAAAACAAAAACAAGCTAACAATGTGCCTAAGCCAAACAACATATGATTAATCTAAGTGTCTAAGTTATTTTAGGGGCCTACGCAGCTATAGGCAGCTAAGGGGTCTGAGATTGACTGCAAGTCTGAAAGTCTAGACATCTGGCCGAATGGGCCAAACAACCTTACTATAACATATGGTGCCCAACATTGGGTAAACATCCACATAAATCCAAAAAATAAAAAATATAAATAAAAATTGAAAAGATTAAAAAGGGCTCTAGAGCACAAAAACTGAGCCAAAACTGCTTCCAAATTTTCTATCTAAAATAAGTCATTGTACAGAGATAACATGACACTCAGAGCACATTCAAAATGGAGGCGGCAAACTTACAATAGACAGTATAAGCTACAATCAGGCCGGTTCCCAAAGTCTCACAAAAGACTTGATAGTATGTGATCAATTTAAGGTTTCTGTTTATATTAAACAAACAACAAACAAAGTCAAAGGCAGATTTTTAGTAGCAACATTTCTTGGGTCTGCTCTGTTTACTTTAACCCAAAAATCAGCTGTTAGTCTCAAAATACTTTATATTGATATAGATTTTAGTTTATTGATACAAATTTAAGGTCAATTTTGTTATGCTGTATGTATTTTTCTACTCTTGTTTAAGATATGTTCATATAAATTATTTAAAATTATAATATGTAATTAAAAATACAGATTAATAGTCACCTATGATAACAAAACTTATATTTTAGTTAAATTTTTTTAAATATACAAAGATATATTTCGATTAGATAATCTTCAAACACTTCTAAGACCTACAAAATACAACATTTAAAATTATTTTCATAACACAGACTTTTCTAGAAAGTGAGACAAATCTGCTCCTGACAACACCAATCTACTTCAAAAAACAAAATAGACACTAAAAAACTCCATATAGAGTTTACTATCTTTGTGGCAAGTACCTGCTCTTATATTGACTGCTTAACAATATACTGTTTAAACTAGACATACAATTCCATAATGAAATGACCTCTAATCTTTGACAAAAAAAGCTAAGATAGTCATTCAAGTTCCTGCTTAAACAACAAAAAAAACCTGTCTGACATTCCTCAAGACTCAAAAAAAGACTAATAAAAATAGTTATAGATAAATTTTTCTTAGCTATTTAAAGTATATTAGATATAAAACTTTAAGTTCACAAAAATAAAATAGATGAAATCTTTTCTTTAACTTTGTTAAGTACAAATAGACTAAATATTATAACTCTAATTCTTGCTTAATAGCTATTTTGTTATATATAATTTTACTCTGTTAAAATTAAAACCTCTTGATTAGACAAAAAGAGAAAGGTGATGTAAAAATGTCTTTCTATATGCTGTAAATATCAATCTTTAAATATATAAGAGCTGTTTGGCCCATAAAAGACACCATAAAAAATCACAACATAAATAAATAAAAAAAAACAACAACATATAAAAACACAAGTGAGCCACGGGCCATGTGACAAGATAGATTAATAAAAATAAGTTAGGATAAATGAACAAGCTAACAATGTGCCTAAACCATAGGTCAAACAACATAAAATTAACCTAAACATCTAAGTCATTTTTAAGAGCCTAAGCAACTACAAACTGCCTAGGGGTCTAAGACTGACTACAAGTCTAAAAGTCTAGACAACTGGCCAAAAAACCTTAGTATAACAAGTTTGTAAATACCACTGTCATCCTGGAGTCAAGAGTTGTCAAGGTCTTTACAGATGAGCTTCCAGCTGCTGTAACCAGCTTAAACCAACCTCTCTGTATAGAACAGGATGTTGGCTCTCAGAATAAATAAGATCTTGTTCCATTTTCTTCAGACAATGGAACTCTCAAAGTTACCTGGCCTGTCAGCCTTTATAAATTTTTCAGAGTTGACTCTACATGTGGGAAAGTGCTTGGAAACTCAGTGTTAATTTAGCAATAGAAAGAAATGTGGAACATACAAAATTACCATTCAGCACTTAATTTAAAAAGCAAGCTTAAAAAGTTGGGTTTTTAGACATGATGAGCATGTGCCTCATGATCCATTATTCCCCTACCTTGTACTTGCAAATGCAAGCTCTGTAAGCCAGTCAGGAGCATCAGTTTTGCTGACCACTGTTGTAATTGCTTGCCTTGGGGCCCTGGAAAACTTCTGTTCTCAGTTATGGAATCCTGCTTTTAGTTCATAGTCTCATGAAAAATAAATAAATTTTGCTCATTCTCCATTTAGATTATAAGGCCAGGTAATAATATGTAGTTATGCTATTTTGAAAGCATTAGCTGAAACCAAGCATTTTATTTTCAAGAAGAAATATTTTGCACATGGATAGTTTTATCTCCAACCTAATAATTTTCTTTTTAACTTAAGTAACAGCACAAAAACGTCAAAAAATTACATATATATAATATATATATACACACATACACACAGAGAGACACATATATATTTACATACTTTTACTACTAATAATTAAATTTTATTGTCTGGTTATATATAGTATATATATTATATACACGCATGCGCATACATATTTATGAAAGCAAGAACTTTATAAAAATAATCTCAGGATTAGAGAGATGACTCAGTAATTAAAAGCACTAGCTGATCTTGAAGAGAAGCTGGATTTGGTTCCCAGCACACACATGGCAGCTCACAACCATTTGTAACTGCAGGTTCAGGAGATTCAAAATATTCCTTTGGACTCCACAGGGAACAGGCGGTGCAAATACTTTCATGTATGCAAACACTCCATATATAAATAGAAGAAAAAAAATCTCAGTTTAGGGCCATGTTGGGAAGCAGCTGCTCCTGTCAGATCTTTGGACAGAACTTCTCAACATTTTCCTTTTCATTATATCTGCTACTCTTCTCCCTGGGCCACAGGGTTTTATTCTTCATAATTCTGGCATGGCTCCTTCCTCTCCAGCTGTTCCGTGCATTTCCTTTCTTATCCTGGATTTTCATCTTGATCTCTTTAATAACCAATTCCACATCTCTGCCTTTTTGAACTTACAAAATACTCATATATTCTCTATAAGAGATAATGAGATTTCCCCCCAAGGGAAATTGTGGTCATTAATTCTGCATATATCAAAGAAGAATGTGTCATCACTAAACAGAAATGTGAGCTCCCACCATGCATAAAGACAACTCTTGTTTGCTACAGCCAACAGCATGTTTTATGGCAAAACATTTTTGAAGAAGCCGTTAAGAAATATTCTCATTCTCTCCATAATGGCTTCGAGATCTGTGTGAGCAGAATTCTCAGGCATTTCTAGTGACTTGTCCCTGGCTTGGGACATCCTGACATTTTCTGAAATCATGTATTTTGAAGTCTCCTAATAATCCTTGATAAAGCCTTGGCAGGAAAGCTTACAAATCATACTTATCAAAAATATCATACTTAAAACAAACCTCTGTCACCCGCAAAAATTAAAGTGGGAATTAACTACAGATTCCGCAGGGCACAAGCAGTACTGTGAATCAGCTAAGCAATTAGCATGAGATTTTAAGTGGCTGAATACAAATTCAGAATTATGAGGTTATTATCAAAGGTTGTTACAAGTGCTGTGAATAAATCTTAGACAATATAAAAATGTTCAAACGCTGCAACACCCTTTTCTACAGGCAGGTCTCTGGATTGTGAGGCTAATGTCCTCAGATTGATAAAGTGCTGGCATTCTGTGGAAGCTGTTATTTTAGTCACAGAAACCTACACCTACAGAAGCTGTCACATGCATAAATGATCAGCTTCTTGAGTTTGGCCATTTGTTTGTGTTTCATCATGGACCAACTTTGTACCAATCTAGACTCAATACCTAGTAGTATTCTTTGGACCAATTGTTGTAGAACAAATTTTTACAGCGGAAATTTGTGATTTTCTCTCCCCCCTCCATCTCTATAGTAGAAGACTCAAAGCTACAAGCTTAAACTTTGAAAACATATGTTAAGTAGGGATGAGCCACAAACTTCAATCATTTGGGCAACAGCAAAGGGACCCTTTCTCCAAACCATCCACTGTTGTGTTCTCTCAATTCCAGATTATCCTGTTCTTCCACAGAAGCGTTTTACCAAGGAAATGAGCTGTAACAGGCTTATGCATATGCCATTATCTGGCCTCTCTTTACATTTTCATTTCTTGTTTTTGCTTATTGAACAGTATAGGGCAGTTGTGCTCAACTTCAATGGTCCGCTGGAGGAACTGGAGAACCACCAAGTAGACAGACCTCTGGACGTGACTGCAGTTTAATTTTGTTAGGTTAATTGAAGTGGGGAAATTTGTTCATGGGGGCAGGGCAATTCCTTGGGCTGGAGTTGTGAATGCTATAAACAGGAGAAAACAGCCTGAGTAAAACTTATGTTACTTTGTACAACTTCTTGACTTTGTTACCCACAGCTGTGAAGGATAGAGAGAACTAGGAGCCAGAATAAACCACTTCTACCTTAAGTGATTTTTGTCAGGATATTTTATTACAGAAGAAAAATATGTGAATAAGAGAATCATGTGTACAGAAAAAACATTATGCACATTAGTGTTACTTTCCCCAGAATCTTGGACTTAACCATCAGAGGGTTAACTTTCCTTACAGTGTGTCCACTATAAAATCTTGGATACCTAAATAATAAAATTGTACCTGCTTATGAATATTTTATAACTATTATTAAGCTCTGATGTTTTAGGGTTTTTTTTACTTAAACCATTCTTTAAAAATGTATTTATGCTAATGTCTTGTTCCAGTGCCTTACATTTTAAACTATTTGATATTTTATTGGATTAGTATACCATAGTATATTTCTCTTTTCCATGTTAATGGGCATTGGGATCTTTAGATTACCCCCTACCCCAGATAAGGTTATTATTAGGAGTCTTTTGACATTGTTAGACATATAATCTGCTCAGAGTATCCTCTAGCATGTACCCAAGCCATAGAAATAAACATCTTTGTGGGAGATGCATATCTATGCATTACTCAAAAGTAGATGATCTTAACTTGTGTATGACTACCCCAACTCTCTACCTACTGTGTGAACGTATGTCCCAAAATAGTTTACTAATTTACATCGCCGGCAAGAGTACATATCAGTCCCTGGGTCTTCACCTGCTTCACAGTATTACAAGTTCTCAGATTCTGTTTCTTTGTCTCTCCTTTATCTTCTTTTCACTTTGAGATTTTCCCTTGTTTTCCATTTCTTCTGGCCTATTTCAAATAATTCTTTCTATGCCTGATTTTAATGTTAGCACAAAACCAATTATGAAATGGCTAATTTGGTCGTTATCTAATTTTCAAATTTCTGATCAGTCCTATTCTAAACTATGATGATAATGCAAATAGATTCTGGTTTCCTGAAAGCTACAATATTGTCCACTTAATTTTTTAGGTACAGTGTTAACAATGTTACTGTTCTTATAGTTTAGCTTACATCTAGGGATTCTAACTACTGTCCTGAGATGTCCTGTAGTTCTTCAGTAGAAATATTGTTCCTTTGGCTTCTGGTTTCAAGAGGGCTTTTTTTGTTTTTGTCTTGGGTCTTTATTTGTATGTTTGGAACCGTGTTTAAAACTCATTAGAAGAATAGAATGAGGCCTAAAATGTAGACACATCTCTGAGGGGACTATCATCTAGAATTGTTGCTTGCTTTGGGGTTTTTGTTTACCTTGGTTATCTAGAGGCACTATGACTGTGACACTATTTTAAATTGTGTTAAATTTTTACACAAGTATATAAACTTGACTTTTGAGCCAAGTATTACAAAAAATGAAATCCACACAGGTAAAGTTGAAAAAAACAGGTTTTGATGTCTCCTATAGCCTGCTGTGTGGCTCTGAGGTAATTTTCTTCATTTTTTATTTTCTTGTCTATTAGAAAAGTGTGACCGTCAACCTCCACACCATAATTATTCTCTCTTAGCTGTTCTCACCTTCTTCATTGATTTCTTGACACCACTTTTGCTATACATTCTTTGCTTCTTCAGTGCATTGAGAACTCATCCCTTTCCTGGTCACAGTTTTTTGAAGGTAGTATGCATGATTTCCTACATCAGCCTACTCTACTAAGAACAAGATTTGAAGCACTAGCTGATTAATCAATATTAAATGGATATGTCAACGAGTAAATAATTTTGGAAATAGGTGCATATGTAAAAATGATTCAATCAAACTAGGCTTTGCCACAGCATAGCACAAATAGTTCCTGGAGCTTCAAACTAATTTCATTGCATGTGTTTACCTCTCTGATATATTGACTCCTTGTCCTCACAGAGAACAACTTGCCTGTGTTAGAATTTATGAATAGTGATCTAAATACATAATGGAACTTAAGAATTAAGCTTTTAAAATGTTGATCTGGATAAAGAATGATAGGATGCAATAAAAGTTTATTTAGGATATAAAATCTAAAAGGCATGTACATCAATAATTCATCAACTCTTCTTAAAAGGACCCTTAATATAACCATTTCTATTCCGTACTTTTAATCAATTCTAGTTGCCACGACTCGCAACAGATTTTGAAAACACAAAGGGTAGTAGATTTATTTGTATAGGTCTTTATTTTTAAAGTTGAATTAAAGCCCCTTTTGAAAGAAATTTATCATAGTAAGAAAATATAACAATATATTGGGAAATCCTTGAACAATACAGGCTATTACCCAAACAATAGGTTGCTCTCCAAACACTGCTGCAAGGTTCAATTACTAAAGACAAAGCACACACAACTCATTGAGCTTGGAGAGATTTAGCTAGTGCCTGTATAGAACCTTTCATTCCTATATTCTAGTGTCTGTGACACAGAAAGCTACTCTGAGGTCTGCTAAAAGAGAAAAATAAACACCAATCCCACCGCAAAACCTTTGATCTACAATCTGTCCTGCCTGCAAAATATTCTGGGGCAATGGTAGCACAAACATTGTGGGCCTTACCAAGTGATGTCTGGTTTATTTCAAGCCCACTCTATGATATAGAACCCGTACCTGACATTGATTGAGTACCCAAGAGGATGAGTATATTTTAGAGACATAGAGTACAAACCAAACACTACTTTTTAAAAAAGTACCAATAAAATGCCTCTTAATGATATTCTACTATACTCATAGATCATAGACTTGTTCAGCCATCATCACAGAGACTTCCTTCTGTCTCGTATAGAAGCAAATACAGAGACACTCAATCAGACGAGAGAGAGAGAGAGAGAGAGAGAGAGAGAGAGAGAGAGAGAGAGAGAGAGAGAGAGAGAGAGAGATCTCCATGAAATTCCTCCTCTCAGAGCTCTGGGAACACTTTAGAAGAAGAAAAGGAAAGGGTGAGGAGACAGAGGGGATGGGAAACACCTGGAGAACAATAATCTCTACAATAGTGCCTCTCAACCGGTGGCTTGCAAATCCTGTGGGGGATCACATATCATATATCTTGCATATCAGGTATTTCATTACGACTCAGAACAGTTTCAAATTGCAGTTACTAATTAGCAACTGAACAGTTTTATGGGTGGGGATCACCACAACGTGAGCAACTGTATTAAAGAGTCGCAGCATTAGAAGGTGAGACCACTGCTCTAAAACAACTGAACCAACCTCATGTGAATGCAGTCTGAAGCGGTAGAGGGCCTGCATAGGTCTGCACCGGTCCTCTGCACACATGGTAGAGCTTATATGGGACTCCTGCATATGGAAATAAGTGGGTCTCTTATACATGTGCCTTTCCTTGGCGCTCTTTTATTTTTATCTTGGATTTATTTGTTCAACATTGATATGATGGCTTTTGTTTTCTCTTATTTGAGTTTATTTTGCTATGTTTGGTTATTGCCTCTTAGGAGCCTTTTATTTTCTACTGAGACAGAAGAAGGGTAGATATAGAAGGGACCGGGGTGGGAGGAACTGGTAAGAGTAGACGAGGGAAAATTGTATTCAGATAATCTATGGCTAATAGGAGGGGGAAAGTAAGAAAAATGAATAGCAATGTAGATCTGAAACGATTGTTAAATGTAGTATGTCAACAACTCTAAAGAACTGTCAGCAAAACTGAAAGGGGATAACTGGAATTTGCTATAAAAATATACACTAGGACATTATCATCTATAATTTATTAGTAATAAATTATAAAATCTGTGTTAGATACTGCATTTCTTACCTTTTATTTTTAAAGATTTTCTGTAGCATTCTTTTACATTTTTATATTTTATCCCTACCTAATTTCTTCCTATATCTTCCCTACATATCCAACTTCATGTTCTCTTTCTCTCTTTTATAAATATGCATTGAGTCCAATGTATATTGGCCAATGACCTTTGGATGTGTGGCTTGCCCTGGACTGTGATCGATATACCGGGTGTCACTCCATTAAAGAAAATTGTCTTTCTCTCAGCCAGTGGCTATATTCTTAAGGTAGGCATAGGACTTCTGTTGCACGAAAGAATGAGACTCAGGGATAGATCTCTGAAGAAGTTGGAGATACTAGAGGGAATAAACACCACAGTCAGATCTTACCCAGCTGTCTTATAGCTTCCTCAGCCTAGATTCCCTTGGAATGGATTTCTCTGTGTTTGAATCCCGTCTTTTAAGTATTCTTTCAGTAATTAAGGCATGGCCCCACCACACCTGCTTGGGAGCCTGGAATTCCTTCTATAATCTGAAGTGACCTCGACTCAATTAGGATTAAGGGTGTAGGTCACCACTCCCAGGATACTCCCTGTGCTGGGATTAAAGGTTTGAATCACCACTCTGATTTTCCTAGACTGACTGTGATTAGAGCTCTGGGACTTCTGGAGCTTTTACTAACCCCACACATAGACTGTGGGTAGATTCCCTCTGATATCTCCAAAACTTCTGAAACTTTATTAAATCCCCACAGACCTCCTACCCACCTTCCCTCTCTCTCCAGACCTTTACTAACTTGATCTTGTTCAGAACTTGTATATGCTGTCACAATCACTGTGAGTTCAGATTGCACCTGCCCTGTTGTATCTAGAAAACAATGTTTCCTAGAATTCATGACAGCTTCTCCCTCTTACATCTTACTATGTTCCTGACCCAGAACTTCTATCAAGATTCCTGAGTTTTGAGAGGAAGAATGTAGCTAGAGACAACATTTGCGGCATTTTAAAGTCTTTTATTCTCTGTTCATTGACCAGTTGTGGGATTCTGTGTCTGTTAGCTGCCATCTACTATAAGAAGGTTTGTTGATGATGGTTTAATAACACACTGGTCTATGAGCACAGTATTAAGTCATTAAAAATCATTTTTTATTGATATACCTCTTTAGCGGAGTAATAGTAGTAGTTTCTACCCTAGGGCCCATGACTTATTTAGCTGCAAGTTTTTGGTCTCTTGACAGTGTCAAGTTAGTATTCCATCTCATATAACAGGTGTTAAGTGAGAGAGAGAGAGAGGGAGAGGGAGAGGGAGAGGGAGAGAGAATTGGTTATACCCACACTATTCATAAGATACTGTTGCAAGAGTATACTCTCTTGCCAGGCAAGTCCTTGGAGGAACTCAAAGCCTTCATGGCTGGATGAGATTGATGGTTAGCTTTCTTTCCTAATAGTATATTCAATACCTTTAATCATCATAAAAGCTAGCTAATAGGATTCTAGATATGTATATGCTAAATTTCATCATGTTCAGTGACTCAAGTGTATATTATATTCAGTATTGTGATCTTGCCATGAGTTTCTGGGGGATAATGAAGAGCATTGTCAATAGACTATAATTTTGTGAGTCTTTGGGACCCCGTTGATAATAACTCAAAAAGGAGGTACATCATTGCTGGATACAGGGTTATATTTTGTAATATATCATGTCTATTTGTGGAATTGTCTCTCTGGTATAGGATAATTCTATTTAAATCCTTTATAGAAATGCATGTGTATGCATTGTAGGAAGCTCCTATAAAAGTAGGCTTCTATATGGGTTTTACAAAAGGTCATTAGTGTTCGTTGTTTATCCCCATAACCCTTCCTTTACTGTGCCCTTCTACTCCAATCCCCAGGGATCCTTGTGCTCTACTTTCTATTTTATAATTTTATATTGTATTCAGTATCTTCAGTCAAATTTAATATTGATATATAATATGTTATATATTATATTCTATATCCCTCTTCCTCAGTGACAACTTACTGGTTATCAAACTTCTGTGGGTATTACCAATGTGGTGTAGATATCTAAAGCTTAAAAGCTAGTGTTCACATATTATAAAAAACATGTAATACTTGTCTTTCTAAGTCTGAGTTACCTCATTCAAGATGAATGTCTCAAGTTCCATCCATGCATATTTTATTGGTCCATTTTTCTTAATGGTTGATTTATATCCCATTGTATAAATTATACCACATATTATTTATTAATACATCAGTTGATGGACAATTAGACTTTTTCCACATCCGACCCAGTGTGAGTTGACAGCGATAAACATAGACAATCAAGTATCCCTATAGTAACATAGAGAGTCGTTTGGGTATTTACTCAAGAATGATTGGTATAACTCCATCTTGTTATAGACAAATTCTCACTTTGTTAGGAATACAATTGATTTATATAGTGGATGTAGTTTACACTCCCACCAGAACTGGACTATGTTGTCATTTTCTCCATGTCATCCATCATCATCTGTTGTTACTTGTTTGCGCTCAATATTTTGAAGTGTTTTTCCTACCATTTGCATTTCTTGAAAATTCTCTCCTTATTTATAGGCCAAGTCTAAACATTAAACTATTTGTTTACCTGCTTTCACATGTTCTGTGCATTAGATATTATCCTCCAGATGAACAACTTGTAATGATTTTTTCCCATCTTTAGTGTGCCTTTCAACTAACATCATGATGTCTTCTGCTGTACTGAATACTTTTCATCTTGTGCTTCCATTTGACAGTTGTTGGTTTTAATGCCTATGCTATCAGCATCTTGTTCAGAAAGTCCCAATCGGTTACTGTAAAGTTTAAGCACATTTCCTACTTTCTTCACTATCAGATTCAGGGCATAAAGTCTTATGTTGAGGTTATTAATACATATTGAATTTTGTTCAGGGTAAATGATGTGAGTCTAATGTCATTTTTCACACACAGCTATCCTTTTTGATTAGGAAAATTTGTTGAAATCTGTCTTTTTATAGTCTGCTATTTTTTTTATTTATCATCAAAAGAAATGTTATATATAGACATGTGTGCCTGTCCAGAGCTTCTGTTCTATTGTGTTCTTCAATGAACCTGCTTTTATTCTAATATCATGCTTCTTGTAGCACTATGACTCTGCAGTAATGGCAAATTCTAGATTTTTTAGCTATTTTGCTTTTTGTTTTGTTTTTCAAATGAAAATTTAGAATACTTTGCAATTTCTGTGATAAAATATCTTTTTGCATGTTTATAAAAACTACACTGAATTCTATATTGCTTTTGACAGGATTTCCATGTTCACAGTATTAATCCTACCAATCAATCAGTGTGTATAAAGTTGTTGCCATTTAAATCTTTCACATTTTTAATTAGATTTATTCCAAGATTTGTTTTGTTTAGTTTACTGCATATTGTACGTTTTTTATTGTTATTTTTGGTATGTCTTAAATTGTATTACAAATAGTGTCTGCTGACTATTGTGTGTTAATTGTGTATTTGTCAAGGCCAACTCCCACTTGTTTACTATCAGGTTCAATATAACTGGGATTGTGTTGAGGTCTTTGATCCACTTGGACTGAGTTTTGTGCAGGGTGATAGATATGGATCTATTTGCATTCTTCTACATATCACCATCTAGTTATGCCAGCACCGTTTATTGAAGATGCTCTCTTTTTTCAATTGTATATTTTTAGCCTCCTTGTCTAAAATCAGTTGTTAATAGGTGTGTGGATTAAGATTTGGGTTTTTGATTCAATCCCATTGATACAAAACTCTGATTTTATGCCAGTACCAGGCTGTTTTTGCTACTGTTACATTATAGTACAACTTTGAATCAGGGATGGTGATGCCTCCTGAAGTTCTATTATCAAACAAATTTTGGGTTTTTTTTTTTTTTGGCAATCTGGATTTTTAAATTTTTTCCATATAAATTTGAGGAGTGTTCTTTTGAGATCTGTGAGGAATTCAGTTGAAATTTTGGTAGGGATTGCACTGAATCTTTAGATTTCTTTTGGTAAGAATTATTATCCAAGAGTATGGGAGATCTTTCTACTTTCTGATGTTTTCTAAATTTTTTTCTCCAATGACTTAAAGTTCTTATAATATGTGTATGTCACTCTTTGGTTAGAGTTACCCCAAGATATTTAATGTTATTTGCAGTTATTGTAAAGGGTAATGTTTCCCCGATTTTTTCAGTTCTTTTATTACTTGTGAATAAGAGTGCTATATTGATTGTTTTTTTTAGTTAATCTTGTACCTTGCTGAGGGTGTTTATCAGCTGTAGGAGTTTCCTGGTAGAATTTCTGTGATCACATATGAATATAATCATATCATCTGCAAATAGTGATTGTTTGATTCTTCCTTTCCAATATGTATCATCTTGATCATTTTTTGCTGTCTTATTGCTCTAGCTAAAACTTCAAAAACTATATTGATTAGATAAGGGGAAAGAGGACAGCCTTGTCTTGTTCCCAGTTTTAGTGGGATTGTTTTTTTGTTTGTTTGTTTGTTTTTTAGCTTTATGTTGGCTTTCAGTTCGGTTTGCTGTATAACACCTTTATTATATTTAGATATTTTTCCTGTATTCCTGATCTCTCCAAGATTTTTACCATGAAGGAATGCTGGGTTTTGTCAATGGCTTTTCAGCATCTAATAAGATGATCATGTATTTTTTTCTTTCAGTTTGTTTATATGATGGATGACATTCACAGCTTTTTTTTTTTTTTTTCATATGCTGAACCATTCCTACATCTCTGGGTTGAAGCCTTCTTGATCATGGTTATGGCTGTCCTAGCTAACCTGGCTCACTGGCTGTGAGAAGGGTAACTTACCCCTTCTGCTGGGACTTTCTAAAGGCTCTCAGGGCTCTTTTTAATTTTCTTCTTGATTTTTCCTTGACCCAGTTTTCATTTAGGAACTTGATATTTAGTCTCTATGAGTTTGTGAACTTTCTGCTGTCAATATCCAGCTTTATCCCTTTGTGGTCAGATAATATGAAGGATGTTATTTTAGATTTTATGTATTTATTGAAATAAGCATATTTTATATATCTATTGCTTTCTGTCCTAGTATGTGATTAATTTTGGAGAACATTTCACAGACTACTGAGAAAAACATATATGTTTTAGTGTTTGAGGGGAATACTCTGTAAATGTCTGTTAGGTCCATTTGACTTATGATGTCATTTAACTTCAGATTTTCTTTAGTTTTATCTAAGTAGTTAATGGTGAGTGTAGGTTATTGAAGTTACATATTATCACTGCATTAATTTTAATTTGATTAATCTTAGTTCATCTTCACGATGAACTTTTACTCTAATGAGTTTGACACATCTTTTCTTACCTCTTCTGAATAGTTTTGAAGTCTCTGTTTCAAACATTAAAATAGCTAGACCTGTTTGGTTTTTTGTTTGTTTTGTTTTCTAATTCCATTTTCACTCTTTTATACCAAGACAAAAAACCTGTCCTTGAAGTTGAGGTGTGTTTATTGGCTGAAGGATAAAGGATGGATACTGTTTAATAATAGGATGTCACTCTTTTTATTGAAGAAACAGACTATTAATTCTGAGACTTATTATTAAACAATGCTTATTAATTCTTGTTCTTTTATAATTGCAGTGTTGTGTTTTCAGACTTCTGTTGGCTGAGACCAATTATATCCTGTGCCACTTTGGATGGGCTTAGTCTTCTTTCAGACTGAAATGCCTCCTAGTATGATCTGTAAAGCTGTCTTAGGCATCATAAAACTTAAAGACAGTTTTTAGTATGGACTGTTTTCCTTTCCCCTATAATAATTAAAATGCTGGTTATCGTGATATGATCCGACACCTGTGGTCTTAAAGAACTTGTAGAACATCAGCCCAGGACCTTCTGGTTTTTAAAGTCTCTGTTAAAAATCAGGCATTATTCTGAAAGACTTCTCTTTGCAGGTCCTTTAGTCTTTCTCTGTGGCAGATTTCAACTTCCATTGTTCTGTACTTTTACTGTTTTTTATTATTATTTGTTCTGAGGGGTTCTTTTGGGTCCTGTATATTTGGAGTTCAACATGCTTTTTGTATTTTGATGGGGCATTTCTTTCTTATGACATTAAATTTTCTTCTATAATTTCCTAAATTATTATTGGTGACTTTAATCTAGGCTTCTTCTTCATCTATATTTATTATTTGTAGGTTTAGTCTTTGTGAGAATGTTTCAAAGTTCCAGTATTCTTTGTTTTTAATGGTTTTTTTTTATATAAAAGTAAATGTCAGTAGGATTATATATAAAATCCTCAAAGTGCTATTCAGTGCCAATACAAGTTGGAAAACATTGCCATTTAAAATATCTTGAGAACTGAAGTCTCCGGAAGAGATCAGTGGCTACAAAGCTGATTGAGTGATTACAACTCTGTGAATGTAAAGAGTTTGAACATTATAAATTTAAAAGTTATTTTAGAGTACCTTTAGTTCCTTAATGGCCATTCTTTGCCAACTATGTGTCTGACCCAAAACCCTTTTGAGCATTGGGTTAGGAATTTTGTAATGTATTAAGAAGATGACCTACAATACAGAAGTTAAGAATGGCATAAAATAGCATTGGAAAACTGTAACATAATGGGCTATAAACTCTATATCCTCACAAATTTATTCCATAATGCATCTTGACTTACTGAATTATTTTGATTTTCCATTATAAAAATGTAATAAAATGATTTCAATGTCATAAAAATTATTTACAAATTTTTTTTTTACATACCAATCACTCTTCCTCCTTCCTCCCCTCTTCCCAGTGTTTCTAAATTTTTTGTTGTGTTAGACTTAACATTTTCATTTATCGATTGGTCCGTTTTTTCTGCCTGGTCTCTGTGACCTGGCTTCCTGATGCTGAACTTTTCCTCTCCAGTTTTCTTTTTAGAACCTGTGAGTTTCTCGTTCATTTCAGATTTTACTCCAGTCTTGCTTTCTTTCAGAAAAGTCTTTTTATTAAACTCCATTTACACATATAGAAATGTTTTTATTATATCATTCAACTCTGTGGCTATTCTATTTCATATATTTTTGATCGTGGAGTATATTTATAATTGTTTCTTTGAAGTTATTGCTTTGTGTACCAGCTGTACTGCTTTATGTATGAAAAACAGGACAGCATTGTTTGTTTTTGGAAGAAACACTGTCTTGGCAGTTCTGTTCTTTTTGGTTTTGTGCTGCAGTCCAGGCTTCTATAGTTAGATCATTTGTGAATGTTTTGGTTATAGATATTCGTTCTCACTCTTGTGTGTGTGTGTGTGTGTAGTTGTTTATGTCCTGCTTTTACCAACCTCTAAATTTGTAGTTTAGCTGAATGTTGCTTATTTTTCAAGTCTTGGGCCACTGTGGGGTTGCAAATGAGACTCCTCGTGGTCCCAGGTTGGCACATGAACAGGAACAGGAAAGGGTGGGAAATTAACTTTGAGTTTCTACAAGTAGGTGGGGCCCTGCAAGAGGGGAGGATGGAGAGGAGCAGGGCAGTGGCTATTAGGCAAGAAAGCCAGAAGACTGGCTGTGGAAGTTCCCACCTGGCATTCTGATTTGGACCGTAGATCAAGCTGAGCAAAGCCCCAGGTCTATGTGGTGAACTGAGTACTGGATAAGGGAGAAAACAGAAGGCAGTACTAGCCCTGAAGTCTCTAACTCAGGTTCAGGTGGAACTTCACAGCCTGAGAACTCCGTGATCTAAAAATTTATTCAATTTTAAGTGATGACACTACTGCACCTAAAAGGCTTTAATGCTATAAAATAGAGACCACCCTTGAAAACAGAGAATGGGGCCAAATAAGTTTTGGTAAAAGAGTCAGGCACTGTCTTTCATGAATGATTTTTCTATCTTTATAACTTACACTTGAACAAGTTGTAAATAAAGTAAGTTCATTTTTTAAAATATCACTTTAAGAATGATACAGGAATGCAAGGCCTTATTAATTATTGGGCTTTGATCCTGTAGATACATGCTTCTCATTTTGATCTGTATTTACAATTCTTATATTCATTTTTGCTTCTAACAACCTTACTTGCTAACTACTTAAGAATATTTGCCAAATATTCTGGTTAGTCTTTTGTTCTGTCTCCAACCCAAATGAAAAGTGTTAAGCTTTAACAATTGTTCAGAATTTGGACTTCATTTTCATTACCTGTATTTATTTACTTTGTGGTCAGGGGGGTTGTGTAACTCCACAACAATAGTGAAGAAATAAGAGTAAAACTTATGGGAGTAGCCTACTTCTTCTACCATGTATGTCCTGAAGGTAGAACTTGGTTATCAGGCTCAGCACCAAGTGCTTTACCTACTGAGCTACTTCACATAGTAAAACCTAGAGGGGTTTTACTATGTGCTTGAAAATATACACATTTTTTTTCTATCAATATTGAATTGTATTTTATATGTAACATTAACAGATGAAATTTATCCTTTTCATTCCTGTATCGTGTGATACTATACAGAGTACATAAGTCAGTAATTTGATAAAGTGTGATTCATTCTCAGAAGGGCTTATCTATTGATCTAATAATCAATTAGTACAACAGGTCAAGTGTCAGAGACACAGCCCCCTGTCTTCTCTGTGTTGTGTGAATTGACTACCAGGTTGCCAGCCATTTTTTGCTCACTCTGGCTAAGGAGCTCGTGCATAACCATATGGTTTATAGTGTATTAGCTGGAACTAGTCATATAGCTTCACTGAGCATTAAAGAGAGCCACAGATCACATTTATTTCTTAGTAGCACTAAATGTTGGGGAGAGTTATAACTATAGAAAAACTAGTGGGGACATTTAACAGTGGTTTACTCTTACTGGCTATTTCCTGATTGATTTGACACTAGACAATATATCATTAAAAATAAATTAAAAACTTTAAAAGAGAAAAACAATAATAATCTCAGAACCATGAAGGCAAAGCCAGAACAAATGCCAAAGTATCCATGCTTTTGAGAAACATCAAAGCTAGTGTTGATTTTCTTAGTATGCAATAGCTCCTTGTATTATTTTTTTAAAATTTTGAAAGGCATTTCTGACAGTAAATGCAGATTTTTGACACTGATAATGAAAACATTTTTCTCAGGGTAATTTTTGGGGTTAACAAATGAGGCTGATGATGAAGAGTATTCCCAAAATACAAACAGCAGTTTACAGGGTGTTCACTTATGACCAAGAAAAGACCAAAAACAGAATATTATTATGCATATCAAAGATGGCTAATTTGTCTTACTCTATGGAAAAATGGTTCAAAGTAGAAGTCATTGAATATTTTTCACCCAAGGAAAGATTTTGGTCTGCCTCAAGTGTTCTATGGACTATTTATACTAAAAGTGGTAAATATTAGATATTTACCACTAAATATTAGTATTTCTGAATTAGTTCTGCAAAAGTTTAGAACATCAAATCAGAAGCTATTGACTTTTCTGTCATCTGCCAACATGCTTCCAAACAACTGCACTCTTCACACTTGTTCTGAGTGAAAACTTCCTATATTTTAGCTGCACCAGTAGCAAATTGAGACAGATAAGAGGGTACTTGTGCTACAGGCCTGAATCATAGGCTGAGTCCCCAGCACCAAGACTGGGAGTAGTGACTGTAATCCCAAGATGCTGGAGGTGAACCAGAAGGATGATAAATTCAGGCTCATCCTGGGATATATGTGAACTATACCAAGTTAAATATTTTTTTAAAAAAAGTGTGAAAAAGATAAAAGCTATAGAGTATGGAACAGTTTATCGAAATTTGCTAAATTATTTCATTAAAAAGATGATTTTTAAAAAATAGTCATAGTATGAAAGCTGTTTTGTAATAAGTTAGTTCATATCAAAGTGATAAAAGTACTTGCCACATAACTTCTAGTATGTGTGATATTCTAAAGTTAACTTGAGCTATGTATATTTGCTATTTTCAGATTTGCACGTGTGTTGACATTTTCTATTTATTTTTGCATAGACGGGATATCTAATGGAGATAGTAAAACCGTAGCTTCCTAAAATCAATTACATTGTTGATGAATCTTACGTTGTCTTCTGAGTACAAGCAGCAGAAAATTGTGCTCTTGGAATTTTTAGTTATGTTCATCTAGGTTTTTGATTTGACATTGATGAAATAAGATATGATAAGAAACCGAGTGAGAAAGCACAGTTCAATACATGATGCATCAATAATGTATAAGCCATATTTCCAAGTGAATTTTTTTCAAAGCATAAAATGATATTTAGACTATGTCAGCTAGACTTTGAAAGGATGAACTCTTGTTTCCAGGGAGCAATGTTGATTAAGATCAATTTTTTTTTTTTCCATGTAGGAGGAGCCTTTTGTAATGGTCTCTGAAAATGTCTTGGGAAAACCAAAGAAATACCAGGGATTCTCCATTGATGTTTTGGATGCGCTATCAAACTACCTGGGTTTTAACTATGAAATTTATGTTGCACCGGACCACAAATACGGAAGCCCGCAGGAAGATGGGACTTGGAATGGGCTGGTAGGAGAACTCGTTTTTAAGGTAAGAATTCATTTATCTCATTCCCCAAACTTCAGCTATAATCAATTAAAGCTAGTTTCATATAAAGAAGCTTGATGGAAAAGACTTGATTATGGTATTTAGTGCGAGAGATTCACTTGGTATATTTAATAAACATCGTGAAGGGAAAACTGGATAGTAAAATAATTTTAAAAGTATCTCCTATATCATAAAACTACAGCTGTAGTCTCCTTTTTGTCTTTTGTCTTTATACCTTTTGCATTCTGTTGATTTTCTTAGAATTTTCTAATATAGGTAATTTTTGGAGTCAGGCAGTAATTTGAAGGGAATTTATAAGTATTTTTTGCCTCATTTGGCCATCTCAGACAATCTCTATTTTTGACATATTTAGTTGTTAACATTCTGTTAGAACTTCAGTTCCCAATGGTTTGTGACTTGAGCTAGATCCTCAATGGCAGTGCTCTATGACAGTAATCCTAACCTGCTGCTCTACCCGATCTCAACAGAGACTCACCCTTCAGGATCTGCCTACTTTTAAAAGAAGTAGCATGGAGAGAGAGGTAGGCTGCACAAGATTGTGGGAAAACATGGAGGTGAGGAAGTAAACTTTTACACACATATATGCTTGGGAGGACACACACACATATATATGCAGGTAGAAGGGAAAGAGAGAAAATGATAATAGTAGGGTAAGTGCCTTCGCAAATTTTGTTTGCTTTTAGATATATAAAGAACTGAATATGATTACAAGCCAAAAGGAAAAAAGAAAGGAATTTAACATAGAAAAAGAAGTAAATGAGTAATAAGCATCCCAGAGTCATTAGAAATGAGTTGGAGAGTGGTTTTGGTAAGGGAAATTTGTTGCTTTCCCATAACTGAAATGTTATGATGAATATATGTCGGAAATATACAGGTAAAAAGTTGAGAGGTTGAGGAAGATCACAATGCTTCAAATTTCATGACAAAAATAAACCATATGGTGTACTGACAGTGATAATAACAGGTGTACATAAGAGTCTACAGGAAGCCAAGGAGGGACACACTTTTAAGACCAGAACTCAGGAGGCAAAGGCAGGAAGATCTTTGTGATTTTAAGGCCAACCTGTTCTGTATAATGAGTTCTAGAGCATACAAAGCTATACTGTGAGGCTCTGTCTCAAAACAAACAAAGAAATAAACAAACAAACAAATAAATAAAGTAGTCCTGGAGGAGAGTGAAAGAGTAAACTAGTTATCAAGAGAATTTGGAGGCCATGGGTACTGAGAGTGGAGCGTGGTTTTCCATACTCTTCAAATCTTAAAAAGGGGCCCATCATTCATCTAGGATGGGTTCAGATAATAAAACTCATTGTGTCTTAAAAACACTAAGATAATCAGAAAACGCCAATCCCTTCTCTTCTTATTCTTCCATCTCAAAATTCTTTTACTAATTATGTTCTCCTACTGGCCACCCAACAGCTTTGATTTGAAATGAATACTAGCCAAGGTTACCAGTGATGAATTTACTACCAATTTTAGCTCAGAAGAATCTGTTAGACCTCTATAATTCACAATGTCCACTTATGTGGAAAACAGTCACTGTGAAGAAAAATCAATACGGGAATGAGCAAGGAACGAAAGCAAAGTTAGTCTCATCAGCCAATGACGATAGATTGGTAAAACCTTTCCCATGTGCTGTGCTTTAACAGGGTTCGCTGATAAGCCAGAGAGAGAGGTGGGAGAAAGATCAAAGCAGGAGACAGACAGCCTCTGCTGCCGTTATCTACATAGCTTCCCTTGTAACTTTGCTCTAGCCGCCATAGTCATGCGGCATCTACAGAGGTTCAATTACTTTCTTCTTCTCATTCATCACTTGCTTCTTTATTTTTATACATAATCTCACTGCTTCTCTTTCTTTCCCCAAATAGTCCATTTCTGCTTTTTTGGTGTGTACGTATGCGCGTGCGTGCGTGCGTGCGTGCGTGCGTGCGTGCGTGCGTGCGTGCGTGTGTGTGTGTGTGTGTGTGTGTGTGTGTGTGTGTGTGTGTGTGTGACTGTGTGTGTGTGTCTGTATAACCAAAAGGCTGCTAATATTTTGCCTTTTCCTCTTCATTACTTCCTTTTGTTCCCCTCACGCTTCCTTTCAATCTGTTTCTCCCCTCAAAATTTCTCTTGTCTGTCACATCTTGCTTCTCCATTATGTATATATTATTTATATAAATATAAATTCATTTTATACACATGTGTGTGTGGGAGTGTGCATGATAGAGAGGTAGTGCATATGTGTCACAAAAACGTGTAAGGAAGTCGAAGGACAACTTTCAGAACTTAGTTTACTCTTTATCATGCATGGAGCCCAGAGACTGAATTCAGGTTGTTAAGCTTGGTAGTAAATATATTTATGCATTGAGCCAATTTATAAAGATCTCCAGTTTCATCCATTTTCTTCCAGATGTCATTATTTCTCCATCATGCGATTATTTCATTCTTCTTCATTGCTAAGTAAAATTCCACTATGCATAGATCTCTCTTTTTCTTCGTCTTTTCATCTGTTGATGAGCATCTAATCTAGGTTCATATCATAGCCATTGTGAATATTGCAGAGAAATATACAGCAAAAACAATTAGTCTGAATGACACGTCACCTCTCTGGTGAGAAACTTGGTGTTTCACTTAGCTTTGGGAAAATAACCTTTAAATTTCTTTGAATAATTTGCCCTCCCAGCTTGCCTTCTGACCTCTTCTGCCTCTCTTAATCACGGTGCTCCGGGCTATGGTCTTCACTCTACTCACCTTAACAGAACTTACTCATACATTCATCTGTCTTCTCAGAATGCCCTGTTTTCAGATAATCTTACTTCTATCTTATTTATTTTCATATTCTGCTTAAAAGTTGTCCAGAGACACCTTTCATGATAATTGTATTTAAAAGAGCAACTTCTCTGTTATAATACTCTCTTCACCTTTTCTGTTTCCTTGTTCTTTCTTCACAGACACAAACGCTTTTTAAAATTATCTACCTGATCAGTATATTAAGTTGTATCATGTATTATCATGGATTAAGTTGTGAGACAAATTTGAGATTTCTTATGGCTTGGGGTGTTGATAATGTCTCAATATTTAAGAAATGGGTGTCAGTTAAATGATATCTTCATGCAGGATTATGAGATAGCAATATCCTAATTATGTCTCAGTGACATACCCATAGCCTACTAAGTTTGATTTTATGTTTAAAAAGTTCCACTCTTTATGTTAAGACTAAATGTTTTGTCCTTTTCTACTACTATTTAGGCATTTAACCTGTTTTATTCAATCACTCCCACCTTCCTGAAATTGACTTGAGAGGAATAATCCTGCCTAGGACAGGGAAACCTAAGGAAGGAAATATTGGGAAAAGTAATTTGAATATTGAGTAAAAACTAACATTTTAGATATGAGTAATAGAAGCCAAGTATCTGTCAATATTTTACAGGTGCTGGTTCCTGAAATCCTCTTATTTATTCCCAAGAACAGAAACAACCACCCTTTATACAATATGGATGTAAAGGAACGAAGCAATGAGAAGTTAAGAAATGTGGTCAAAGTCAAATAGTGAATAAGAGGAAGGTTGAGGATCTGAGCCAGTGTTTGACTCTCGAGCTGTGGATAGGCCTCCTTGGAGCCATCCAAACAGAAAGGGAAAGAAGTAATTTGATGTAAGAGTCTGGAGTTCAGACAAGGGACCTGGGATGGACACACACTCGAGGCTCATCAGCATATAGATGGATTTAAATTGCCCCTTTGCCTTTCCTTGCCCCAATTCTCTTCGTCTTCAATCTCCTCCACATCTTTGCTCCTTCCCACCACTTGGAGAGGCATTCTCATCTCAAATATAACCTTTCTGTGTTTTCTAAGTTAAATTAATTAGGTGTCTTTGGTTGCAAATGACAATCCAATTGAAGCGGAAAGATGATTTAATGGCTCACAAAGCTAAGCTTCCAGGGATCTGGGCCCATTTCATCAGGCCTTGGAGTTGCTTACTTCCTTGCAGTTCTGTTTTCTTGGTGTAGTATCAGTTCTCAAGCAATCCCTCCTTCCTTGGAAGCAAGGTGACTTTCAGCAGCTCCGGGCTTAGATTTCAGCCTCTCTTCTATCCCAATATAAACATTAGCTTTCTTTTGCCAATATTTCTCATTCAGAACCTTGGCCTAAGTACACACTGGCTCTGTTGGGACATGAGCTATCCTGTCCAAGAGGAGGCAGTGTTCCCAGCATCTAACAAGCACAGCCTGCCTGTATTGGCTAGGAAGGGTGGGAGGGTTGAATGGCTTCATGTAAACAAGAAGCAGCAAGAACACTGCTGCTCAAGGAAAAGATAGATTAACTGGAAAAAGGGGGAATGATTAAGAAGCAGAGTAAATCCTGTGCTTTCTTTGTGTGCAAAGAGAATTTTTGAGATTATCGCAGTAAATAGCCACACATACGCAACAAACCAACAGTAAATTAAGAGTTAAAGTAAGCATATTAAATAAGCTACAAACAATAGGGTGTAAATTGTTTAGGAGTTGAGGGTGAAGAACTGTCGGTGTCAATACTTTCCAAGTGAAGGGAGAAGATGTAAGACCTGTAATGAAGTTCTAAGACCACAGCAGAATAAAGTTAACAGAATAAACATACACTTTTCAAAGGGGGGGGAAAATGATGGACAGGATATGCCCCAAATGAAATCCAATGGGGTATGGCACTTAGTAATACATTAGCACAGCAAGCAGATGGAATACTATTGCCAAGTGCTTTTAGAAACATAAGGTATAGCTCATATTACAACTTTAGAGTCAGCTTTCTGTTGTACATAGTATATAAACCTTCACTTGACTTCCAAGGACAAGTTCAGTTCACACATGTGACAATTTTGGCAATTAGCATACATCAAAATTCAAAAGTACAAGCTGGTAGTGACTACATGGTAATTACTAGCATGTGTATAGATTGACTCTTGCTAACAGGATCCTTTGCACTTTGTATTTATTAATACTTAGTACTCACAACTGAAGACATAATTGCTACCTTGATGTTACAGGTAATAATATAGAGTAAAGAAACTTTAAATGGCCACATAACCACATTGGAAGTCCATTTTATTTAATCCATGAAGTCTGGTTCCAGAATCCAAGTGCTAACTTAACCTTCCCACCAATTAATTGTAAGAAGGGGGTCAGAATTTATGTAGTGATGTAAATATATATACGTGGGGTCTGGAGAGGTGTCTCTTCCAGAGGTCCTGGATTTGATTTCCTGTACACACATGAAGGATGTCTACCATCTGTAACTCAAGGACTGAGGTGATCTAATACTCTCCTCTTGCCTGACAAGGCACAAGGCATGTACATGATAAACAGACATACACGCAAGCAAAACACTCTTTTGCATAAAATAAAATGATAATAAAATTTTAAATGCATGTATGTATGTATGTATGAATGTATGTATAGCATTTCAAAGGGTCATTCGGATAAACGTAGACTAGGTACATTCACAGGACAATATCTGTGACGGGAGTGTTGACAACCATAAAAGACAAAATGTGATTTTCACTGGAGTTGATATTTTGTGAAGAAAACTAAAGGCTGCTTAGGCAAGCTGAAGCTGAATGATATCTATATAAAGTGTGATAAAATGTAAAATGGGTGCAAGCAACTGACGTTTTAGAAAGAAAAGAAAATGCTGGTTTATGAGATATAAATATATGTATGTGCATATATACATATATAGATGCAAATATAGATCTAGAGATCTTATTTCCATAGTCTTTCTTGTAGAAGGCAGAAGGCAGAGACTATGTTTACTTTCTATGCCAAGTACATCAGAATGCCCTATATTTACCCATTCATTTGCACACATTTCTGAATGCATGTTATATTCTGGGCATGATGATTACCATAATATAAATAAATGTCAGATATTATTTTTAATTTTAAATATTTTATAGGATACGTGAAGAAAAGGCATAAATAAACAACAAAAACACAGTGTAACAATGGTATAGGGTGCCATGGCAACACATAGGCCAGGGAGCAGCTTCTGCACGGAAAGAGGAAAGGATTTCATGGAACAGGAACATTTGAGCTGGGTCTTCAAGATGAATAGGAATGTGAAAGGCGACGACAGTGATTTTTATGCAAATGGATTTGTCATGTTCAAAATTTCAGACTTTATTATTTAACTGGTAAAAATTTCAAAAGCGTGATTTAACTCAAAATTCAAACAGATTATTTTAGATAGTCCTGGGGAGGCACTGGAATGAAGATAAGACTAAAAAAAGTAATATGACTAAATAAAATAATATATTGAGAAATAAAGGGATGTTTATAATAAAATAATGGCAATAAATAAACAGAAAGACCATTTTAATGGGAAATTAGCTAATATACTAAGATACATATATCAGGACTTGACAACCGGGAGATATAAGGACTGACACACGGAAGTAGAGGACACGTGCCAATAGTAACATAACAGCAGAACAATAGCTCAGAATAACACCCTGGGGAAACACAGTCAATAGACAGACTTGGGATGCGGACACTGTGACTCTCTTATACCTGGACCGTGGAACACAGCGGACATCTAGAACACAAGCCGATAATCTCTGGGACTAAAAAGACCATATGTAAACACGGGAGTGTTGGATTTCAGGGAGATCCTGCATTATTTAAGCACCCAAGTTACTCCATCTGAGCTAGAAGGACTGTGTTTGGCCTTGTTTCTGGTACTGGGTAAGAGGCGAAAGAAATTCTTCACCTGTGAGGGATGGCTTAGAGAAGAGCAGTGTGCTGACCTTCCCCACTCCCCTCATCTGCATGGGAAGACAGAGGGCTGTAATAGCTCTTGGCAAAGGTGAGGCTTAAAATCCCCAAAGTTGAGCTGATCCGTAGGGAGGTACAACCAACCTCCTTCCTCATCAGTTTCCTAGGAAGTCCAATTTATGGTGACAGAATGCCCATAGTTCCTGGGTTTTGAAAAGAGTTAGGAATTGGAAAGAGGTGAGAAAGGTTTCTGTGTGGAAGGTGTGCACACCCATCACCACACACTTCCATGTCGTTTCTAGACTGCCCAGTATCCTTGAAAATATCTGTATCCATTACATTGTTGTCAGTCTCCAATCAGAGTCTGTCCCCATTCCTCATTTGCGCATGGCTGCCCAGAAGTGGATGCTGATGAACCTTTTGAAGTGCAGTACAATTTTGCAAACAATGCATTTTACAAGAGAGATATAGGAACAGGATGTTTTAAAAGAAAGAATTCCACATAGATACTTTAAACCAAACAGTGACTTAGAATGTTAATTCTTTCTCTTTCATTTTTTTTTCTTTTACATCTCAATCAGTTTCCCTTCCTTCCTTTCTTCCCAGCCCTAGTCCCTCCCCACAAACCTCCCCTTTGCCTCCCTATCTCCATCCACTCCTCCATTTTTATTCTGATAATGGTATGCCTCCCATGGATATTCATACAATATGGCATATTAAGTTGCAGTAAGACTAAGCACTTTGCCTAGTATTAAGGCTGAAGGAGACAACCCAGTAGGAGGAAAGGGTTCCAAAAGTCAGTAAAGGAGTCAGAGACAGCTCTGTTGCCTCTGTTGGGAATCCTACAAGGAGAACAAACTACACAACTGTAACATGTGAAAGGGCCTAGGTCAGTCCCATACAGGATCCCTGGCTGTTGGTCCAGTCTCTATGGACCCCTATGACTCTAGGTTAGTTGATTCTATGGGATTACTTGAGATGTTTTGAACCCCCTGACTCCTAAAGTTCCTTTTTCCTCTCTTCTACATTATCCCTCAAACTCTACCTGTGGGTCTCTACATCTGTTTCCTTCAGTAGCTCAATGAAGCCTCATTGATGACTCTTGGGCTAGACACCAATATATGAGTATAGCAGAATATTGTTAAACATTAGTGCATCGACATTTTTCCTCAGACATGTTTGGTCCTATCCTAGGTTTCTGGGCCATGTAGCCTAGGGGTCCTAGTGCTCTGGGCAGGGACAGGGGTGGGCTCACTCTCATAGCATGGGTTTAAGGCTGGACTAGTCATTGGTTGGCTACTCCCCAAATCTCTGTGTTACCCCTTATCCCATAAGCAGAATACACTACGGGTCAAAGAGTATGTGGCTAAGTTGGTGTTCCAGTTCGTCCACTTGAAGTCTTGCCTGGTCACAGGATGTGACCACTTCTGGCTTTAATTTTTAAATTAGGCTGAACGCATATTTTTAGATTGAGTGTCCCAAGTTACTAGATATATACCTTAAAGGAGTTCAAATGGTGCATGTTGTAAGGACTTTTGAAAATCTGAATATAAAATGTTTATCATCTATCCACAGAATACCTTATAGAGCTGAAGCATAGTCATAGCAGACCATATAGACTGGGTGTGGAAGGAGGGGAATAAACACTAATGAAACAAAGGATGAGAAGAGACATCTCTGAAAGGATAAATTATATAGATGCAAATTCTTTAGTGGATTGTTGTAGGAGCAATTTTCTGAATTTGCAGGTGATATTTAATTGGCACACATTAAAACATCAAGGAGCAATTCAATCAGATAAGGGACTTGAATCATTAAGCACGTGATGTAATAGATGGCAAGCATAGTTAAGGGGCGATAATAAGACTTAAAGCTAAAGACCACAAACTGGGTATTTGCCAGAAGGAATGATGTCTAGGAATGACTCTGGTTTTAAAGACATCTTACAGAAAAGGATAAGCAAAACTTCGGGAAAATATGCATGGAATTAAAAAGATTTGGTAGACTAAAGATTATAAATTAGCAGACTACTGAATCAATCAAAGCCAACATGATATAAAGGCCAGGGCTCACGTGAGAAAACCCTATAACTTGCATTGTATAAATCCTAACATCTGTGTTGGCTATTGAAATGCCATCCATTATCTCAGCTTTCATCTATCTCAGGACAGGGATGCAGGAAAATTGAGTGAATGAGATGACTTCAAACACAGAAAGGAATGCACACGTGAGTGATGAAATTCAACATAAAATTTAAAAACCATTCCAACTGTGAAACTTTCTGTGATTCTGAGTACGTAATTGTAAAATACAGTGCTTAGATTGCTTGGTCATTTTTCTGTAGAAAGTAAACACCATGAAAATCACAGTTGGAGTGACACTAGAAATTTCAAACATGCAGAAGTGTGCCACCTGTGGAAGGGGGTAAAGTACATTGCTGCCTAAGAATGTCACTGATGTAATAGAGTTTTCATACCTTTTTTCTTTGGGTCTTAAGAGTAAAGAGAAATATAAACACCTACATGGTAAACTTTAAAGTAACCCCTCACCTTATAGCAATAAGTGTACAGACTCCTTAGGAAATTTTATTAGGTTTTGAAAGCTAATTTCCAGAATGGATGATTGGACAAAACCATTTCATAAAAGACAGCTGTGATTAATTCCTTTCTTCCATTGTGATACTTCAGACATCTGTGGTTCTGAGTCTCAGAGACTTTGAAATTTATTTAAGATTTGATAATTCACCTAAGCAGTGGTGACACATGCCTTTAATCCCAGCACTTGGGAGGCAGAGGCAGAGGCAGGTGGATCTCTGTGAGTTCAAGGACAGCTTGATCTGCAGAGCTAGTTTCAAGATAGCCAGAACTGTTAGACAAAGGAATGGGGTGGGGAGAGTAATTCCATAGTGCCAGGCTTTAAGTTGATTTCCCTGATTAAAATGAATACAAAATGACCAAGACTTAACTGTGTCAAGATAGGCAGTGACCCTCACTGACTACAGAGGCTCTTAATGAACGGTTGGGTCCTTCAAGTGATTACTCTGACATTTTCCATATTACCCCTGGATGTGGAGAGTGATTGCTGGAGAGTGGTCCAAACCATGTACCTCTTACAGACAGTCTCTGAGAGCTCACTCTCTTCTCATTTATGAGGAATTACATTCCCTCACTCTGTACAGAATGCTAAATATATAGAAGGACCCCAAGACAATTCTAGAGTTTTTGAAGTTTTCACTGTAATTAAAGCAAACATCTCATCCTTGTCATTGGTTTAAATTTTGTTTAAATGCAGGTTTCAAAAAGAAGTTGCTTTTTGCAAATTTTCTGCAAGTAGTTTTGAGATGACGTATCATAAAACAGAAAGTGTCTGAGTATTTTATGATATTCTGAAACAAGGGTAATTTCTGATATCTTTCTTGAAGTTACAGCAGTATCTCTTGAGGATTGAAGAAATGGTGTTATTTTTTAGTTGCTATAGGATAATGCCTGAATGCTGATAATGGCAGCATATGAATAATATGGCATATTCTTCTTACCATTTAGTAAGCATTTGTTGAGGCTTAAGGAGTGATTAAGACTCTGAGGAATGTTTAGGAGGCAAGGCAGAGCTCGTCTTCTCCAAGAGTCATATAGCTAGGTAGGAAATGGGGAGAGAAAGGAAGGAAGGGGAGGCTCTTGCAAAAACCTAGCTCTTTCCTTCTATATGTGCTCATAAACTCAACTGGTCAAGTGAACTTTGTTACCATTCATAAGTTGGTATTCATTGCAAATATGTTTCTCCACTCAAGCCTGTCACTTGAACTACAGATTTGCAACTCCTAATGTTACCCAACATTTTATTTGACACACTTAATGGAATCTTCAAGCACTACATGCTCCAAGTTGAATACTCCGGTTTTCCCTCTAATCTGGTCTCCCTCTATACTTCCTTATTACAGTATTACAGTATATGACAAATATAGTCTTCAAGTTGCTTCATCCAAAACTCCTGACTTTTTTGGACTTCTTCATTTTTCCATACCTCACACACAATGCATCAGTGGTCAGCATTTTGCTACAAACCTAGAGTATACAATAAATACAGATACTTGTTAATACTCTACCACTGGCCACACTTCATTATTTTTAAAGAACTACTTCCATAACCTGATAAACCCTGACAACACTATTTCATTTTTCTTCAGTGACTGTTCTAAGCAGAAAAATCACAGGAAGAATTGTATAAATTATCATTGCATTCTTTCCCTCTAACTCTATGGTAAACTACATTGACTTGAATTTTTTACTGCCTCTAATGCTTTACATGCTCAGCTGTTCATCTATACACACCCCTGGTGTAAATGTTTCCCATTTTCTCCATTTGAGTATTCCTCAGAGATAAATCAAGTTAAGAAAAATAACAGTAATAATTCAAATGAACACAAGTACCAAAGAATAAATTAAAAATGAATAAGCATTGAAGAAGTAAATGCTATAAAGAGATAATATAGAAACTTCAGAGCGAGGAAGATGAGAAGGTTTACCAATAACATGGCAACACAATGCTTTGTTCACCTTTCCCTTCAGGTAGGCAATTTGCCTGCTCAGAATTTCAAATTTGGTCTTGAGTGCTGAGTTGAGGGATGGCTCAAATATGTTGAGATGAATCCCAGATATGTGAGCTGAATATATGAGATTTCAGCATGCTAAAGTCAATGGCCTAGCTGACATTCTCCTATAGAAAACTCATGAAGCCGATGATTTCTTCCTGAGGGAAATGACTTTATTCCCTTTCTGTCAAATTTTTATCAAATTTAAGGTTTTCATCAAAATACTAAATTCTGCCAAACTGCAAACTGCAAAGAGCAAGAAGTTGACAAGCTTTTCTTTAGAAATATATTGTGGGCAATAGTGTGAAACATATGATTACAGAAATACAGTGTCTGCCACTAAAGTTATTACTATCATTGAGAAGATAAAACAGATGTTATAAGATAAGCATCTAATGAGAGGTAGTGAGAGACAGAGAAAAGGGAGGAATTACTGTCAGTTGAGGGATAAGCATCTTTCCCAAGTGAAAACACATTTCAAATTGGAAACATATTTTTCAGTATGTAAATTTAGGCAGGAGGAGAAAAACCGATATGAAACTAGTGGACAACAAACTCTTCCTAGGACTTTAAGGGACACAGTAAGTTAGAGAGGGCATAAAACTCACTGAAGGCAGCTAGAAACCTGAAAGGTGTATTCCTGAGCAAGAATGCTTCAGGTAGAGAAAGAACACCAAAACCCAGGTAGGGGTGTCTGAGATAAAGCGCGCATTGAAGAAATAAAAAAACATTGATATTTAGATGTGTAGCAACACATTGCCAAATATCTATTGATCATAATAAGCACATGAAAAATAAAATATTCTAAAAATACTTCAAGGAGAAAATGATTAAATTAATCAGAGCACCTTCATAATCAACAGATGCCTTTTGAATATTTATGTGCTATCCTTCTACATGCTGAGAGATGAAGAATAAAAACAGTGGATGCTTAAAACTCAACCATCTTTACGAAAACCAGAGTCTAGTATTGACTATATGTTTGTTGCTCACATAGACCATATCTATTGAGGAAAAGGAATATGCATACATGCCTATATATGTGTGTGTGTGTATATATATAATGTATATATATACATATTTATATATATATATATATATATATATATATATACAATATATAGACAAATTGAAGTCTACAGGGACTTGCATTGTTCGTAAAGCTATAATTTCATCGTAAGAAATGAGCCCTTCAGTGTGAGTCCTATTATTTTTTTTGAATAATGGCCAGATAGCCTGCTCACAACATGCATTCTCCAGCAAGCCTTTAGGACGTTTTACTCATAGAAAGAATCTTCCTCATTCTGACCCTCCTCTCATTCTGTCTGGCATGTCAGTAAATGGCCAGGTCTCATGGAACAGTCTTACAGTGAGAGTTTGAAGCTATATGCTGAGGAGAACAGTACATCTACACTTCTGAAGCAGTGAGCTAATATTTGGGAAAATACAGAAGGCAAGTAGGCATTAAAGTAACTTGGAGATGGCCTACCTGAGTGAGCAGCACCTGATTCTTCTTTGTAATGTTAGCTAAATTACTTAATCTGATTCACTTTTGTTACTTGCAAGATTGAGGCATTAATAGTTTAACTCATATAGTGTTTGCAATGGTAAATTGAAATGATAATTGAAACCCAGTAGTGAGTACTGTGTGTTAAATGATACTAATAGCTTCATTAACATGATAGGACCTATTTATCTACAGCACTTCAAAATTAGGTTAATTGCCTTACCATGTACTAACTGTAACCATATTAATTCTGTCCTTTCAATGAATTCACAAATGCCCTGCATATAAATGCAAGAGGAAATACATTTTAATGTTATTAAGCATGACTTAATGTCAGAATAAAAATTACTTTAGCAACACTTCCATTAGTTCAGCCTAGAGATTTATTCATTTCCAGAAGTATATTTGAAAATTAATGCTAAGTATGTTAAGCATTTTAATTTAAAATTAATCTGTAACAATGTGATATTAAAACATGTCTATTTGTCTTTCAAATAACTACATAAAATTCGGACTTTGAGAAAATGAATAACAGAATTCATTCCATAATTTGATCCATTTTCTCCATTATGGTGCCTTTCTATGTTCATATAGGTAATATTATTGTCATCCTATATTTCTTTGGAAAGCTATATTAGAAGTTAAAGTCTAAATTTACACTATTATGCATACATATGTTACTTATCATCAAACAGCTGTGTAATAAAATCATAATAAATAATTTTACTTAAGTATCTCAAAATGAAGATTGCTCTCATGCTACCAGTTTCACACTAATGGTTACAAAATGGTCCAAGTATGACCACCTGCTCAGTCACACATCACATGACAAATGTATCCTTCCCTGCCTCTTCTTCCTTCTCTCCAGCTTCCCCCCAGTTCATTCCCTCTTCCTTCCTTCTAGGGTCCTCATTTTCTTTTTATATATTAAATCTTTAGTTAAAGAGCAATGAATATCAAATAATAGTTATAGACACTATTGTACCCAGAAGTTTCTGGCCCTGAGGTCCAGACCTGCAGTCCCACAGGTGCTTAGTCCCAAATAATCATACAGAGACTTATATTAATTACAAACTCTTTGGCCTATGGCTCAGGATCATTACCAACTAGCTCTTACAATTTAACTCACCTCACTTTTATTAATCCATGTATTGCCATGCGGCTCTGTGATGTGGAATGTCTTTCTGTACGCTGTGAATATCAATCTTTAAATAAAGGAGCTGTTTTGGCCCATGACATGCACCAGAGAAGAAATAGGTGGGGAATCAGAATAGGTAGGAAAGGAAGGGTGGAGTCAGACAGACTGAGCCAGCCACCCAAAGAAGAAACACGTAAGGAACACAGGTGAGCCACTGGCCACGTGGCAGACAGATTAATGGAAATGGGTTAAGATGAGAGAGCTAGCTAGCAATGTGCCTGAGCCATTGGCCAAACAGCATGAAGCTAATATAAGTGTCTGAGTCATTTTTGAGAGCCAAAGCAGTGGCTGGACGGCAGGTCTGAGGGTAGGAACCTCTGGCGGCCTGGGGCCAGAAACCATATTGCAACAGATGATATCCCACAGAAGACTCAGTAGCATGTGATTGATTTATGGTTTCTGTTTACTTTGAAGATAAGAAAAACAGAGTCAAAGACAGTTTCTTAGTAGCAGCATTTCTTGGGTCTGCTCTGTTTGCTAGCAGTGAACAGAGACACAGCCCCTTAATAGAACTTCCTGACTCAGCTTTATCTGCAAAAACTGTGTGGCTTTTTAAGAGAGTGATAGCATTTTAAAAGCTCTTCTGGTTGGAAGATGATTAAGGATTCACAAATAAACAGATTCAGATGAAAAGAAAGCTGTAAACAGGTTACAACGTGTGCAAAATGTACCTAGGCTTCAGAGAGAAAAGAAAGAGGGTAGATAAGTCATTGAAAAAGAGAAATAGAGTAATAAAAATATGATAAGCCACATAAAGATGGAAAATAGACACAGAATCTGGGTTATGGCTATTATTTTTCTATTAATTTTTTAAAATTTCTTTTAATTTTTTAACTGTTAATAAGCTAACTGAAGTAAGATGGATTGCAAAGGGTGCTAAGATAACCAAGAATAGATATTTTAAAGACATCTTAACTTTGAAATTTGTGTCTGAGGATTTATTGCTTTGGAAGAGTTCTGCTTTTGTTTCCACAGAAGATAAGAACCTGTGGGTTGCTTCCAGGCTCTTATGGTTTCATCCAACCAAGACCACCTGAAAATTCACTGATAGGAAGAGATGGTCATATCAGAATCAGGGCTGTAGATTAAGATGATCCAGTCTCAAGAACCATGAGATTGCCAATGTTCCTTAATCAGCAGGAAGCAGTAATGGAAAGATACGCCCAAATTCCCAAAATATTGTTTATAAATGTTTTTTTTTCATTAAAAATGGTTAATGGTAATAACTAATCTCTTTCTAAGAAGAAAAAGGGGATATGATATATGAGTGATTTTAAAAAATTAGATTATTGAATTTACTTTGATCAGAAAATCTGATATTAATTTCAAAATATTTTATATTTGTATGGATTTTGGTTTATTGGTACAAATTTAAGGTCAATTCTCTTATTCTGTATGTGTTTTTCTACTCTTGTTTAAGGTATGTTTATGTAACTCATTTAAAATTGTAATGTATAAGTAAGAAATGCAGATTAATAGTCATCTGTGATAACCAAGCTTATAGTTATGTTAGCTACTTTTTTATGTATACAAAGATATGTTTTAATTATGTAGGTAATCTTCAAATACTTCTAAGACCTACAGAATGTGGCATTTAAAATAATTTAAGAAATTAGGCTTTTCTGTACATTGAAACAGATCTGCTCCTGACAGCACCAATCTACTTCAAGAGAAAAATGGGCATCAAAGAAACTCTTTTTGGAGTCTACAATATTTATGGCAAGAGCCTATTCTTGTATTGACTGCTTGACATTACGCTCTTTAAACTGGACATACAGGTGCCATAGGAAGGTGACCTCTGAACTTTGGCAGAACAAGCTAAGATGGTCCTTCAGGTTCCTGCTTTGCAGAGAAAACTGTCAGACATTCTTCAGAACTCGAGGAGAAGCAACTGATGAACTATGCCAGAATGGGCAGAGCAGATTTCCTGCTTCACTGAAATGAAAAGAGACTCTGGGCCTGTAGGCTGAAGATGGATGCCCCAACTTTGTAAAGGAACTTTGGGTGACTGTCCAGGCAGATAGGTGACATATCTGTCATTTCTAGATTTTGGAAGTTGCTTGCTCTTCCAGTTTACTTGGGTAAATATATCCTTCTGTGGTCTTTGATGTAGTTGAAGATTAGATAGTTACAGGTTTTCTTGGTTATTTTAACAGGTATTTTGGATATGAAACTTCAGATTCACAAGAATAAGGTAGATGATAGAGTATTTTCTTTAATTTTTCTAAATACAAATAGACTAGACTAGATATTGTAACTGATTCTTGCTTGATAGCTATTTTGTTCTATGTAATTTTGCTATGTTAAAATTGAAACTTTCCTTTTTGATTAGACAGAAAGGGGGAGGTGTCAAACAGTCGAGAAAAGAATAATCTCTTACTCAGTGGCTAACTTTTGCCACAAAGAAAATAAACTCCAAATGGAGTTTTTTCGTTGTCCATCATCCTCTTGAAGTAAATGGTGCTAACAGAAGCAGACATGTCTCACTGTCCAGAAAAGTCTAAGTTCTTAAAACATTTTAAATGCCAAGAATTAAACTAAAATATAAAGTGTGTAAAGAGGACGAACCTCATGAGCTAAATATGTGCAAAAGCTCTCTGGAAACATTTGTGGTTCTTCTTTGTATAATAATAATAACAATAAGGTAGTGATGCCAGGAGATGCTTTAAGACTGAAATTTGTAATTGGCTATTTAGAGGAGTCCAAATTTCTGATCAAGATGAGTGGTGTCTGGGGAAAATGAATAAATTCATTTCTTGTAATAAATGAGTTTCTGAAATTTCATTTATAAAAATCTGTGATTTGAATTTGGCTTATTCTAAATTTTACAGGATATATATTCATTTTTATAGAAAAATTAATATGATTTTATTCTCAGATAAAATTACAGCTGTGCTATAGGTAATAAAAATAAACAGTTCACTATCTTCTTTTGTACCATTAATTATTTATAAGAGGATAAATTTCTGATTACTCACTTATTTTTATTCAATGAAGCCTGCTCCAGAACACTTAAAAATTATGTGAGAATCCTGGATGGATAATAATATATCAATAATATTGATACTTGATTAAAAAGCATATATACATTTTGAGTAATACAATGTCATGGAGTGACTTGAAGAGGTATGTGGTTGTAGAGATGGCACCAGTGAAATTGACATCTCTTCTGGTGTGAAAAAAGAATGAAGGCCTTACTTTTTAAAGTCCTAAAAGTTGACTTAAAGGAAGACATATAAATATTTAAAATACTTAAGACAAATGTGAAAAGTAAAAATAACCTAAAGCCACAAATAGAAAGCCAGTATTTTCTTCAAAGCCAATTCAAAATGACTTAGGAGAGACTTTTGTTTTCTGGAGTCTCATTTGAAAATACTTGCAAATCATATTTGATCTTTAGCATAATATCCTAACAAATAAAATTATCTGGACTCTGGATTAATTTATGTGTAAATGTATATGCATGTGAGTCTGGATGTATATTCTTGTGGGTGCATGTATGTAAATGTATATGCATGTATGTGCATGAAGGTCAGAATTTAAGATGTAACAACTGTTCATCTTATTTTTTTACTTAAAGGTTTTTTTTTTTTTTTAATATACTAACCACTGTTCCCCCTCCTACACACTTTCAAGTCACTCCCAGCAAATTTCACTCCTGCTCCTCAGAGATGGTAAGGAGTCCCATGGGGAATCAATAAAATCTGGCATATAAAGTTAAAGCAGGACCAAGCCACAAGCTCCCTCCTACCCCAGTATCAAGATTCAGAAAGGTATCTTTCTATAGGGAATGGACTCCAAAATGCCAGTTCATCACTTCATGCACTAGAGATAAATTCTGGTCTCACTGCCAGAGGCCCAACTGCCTAAGCCACACAACTATCATCCACATTCAGAGGGTCTACTTTGATCCAAGGCAGGTTCCCCATATGTCCTACAGTCAGTGAGACCCCAATAGCTTGGATAAGCTGTCTTTGTGGGTTTTCTCATCATGATCTTGACCCCTTGGCTTATATAATTTCTCCTTCCTCATTTTGACTGGACTAGGAACTCAGCTCATTGCTTGGCTGTGGATCTCTGCATCTGCTTCTATCAGTTGCTGCATGACGGTTCTATGATGATGATTAGGGTGGTCATCAATTTGATTATAGGGGAAGGATAATTCAGGCATCCTCTCCAATAAGGCTTAAAATGAGTCTTAGCTGGCATCATATTTGTGGACTCGGGTATTTTCCTAGCATCAGATTTTTCCCTTCTATCAAGATATTTATTTTATTGTTCCTCTTCCAACTCAACCATCCCATTCCCTCATTTTCTTTTCCCACCTCCCCTCATCACGTCACCCCCATGCTCCCAATTTACTCAGCAGATCTTATCTATTACCCCTTCCCAAGGGGATCCACAGATGTCTCTCTTATGGTCCTAATTATATTGATATTCTGGGGTTGTGGATTGTACCCTTCTTAGCCTTGGCTTTATGTCTAATATCCACTTATGAGTGAGTAATATACCATGTTAGTCTTCCTGGGTCTGTGTTATCCCACTCAGGATGGTTTATTTCTAGTTTTATCCATTTGCCTGAAAATTTCAGGATGTCATTTTGTTTTTACTGCGGAGTAGTACTCCATTATGTAAATGTACAACAAATCTTTACTCCATTCTTCAGTTGAGGGGCATCTAGGTTGTTTCCAGGTTCTAGCTATTACAAATAATGCTGCTATAAACTAGGTGAGCTAATACCCTTGAGTTAAGGATATGCATCCTTCTTGAGTATATGACCAAAAGTGGTACTGATGAATCTTGAAGTAGATTGATTGCCAGTTTTCTGGAAAACTGCTATACTGTTTTCAAAATGGCTGTGCAAGTTTTCATTCATACCAGCAATCAAGGAGCATTCCCCCTTGCCCGACATCCCCTCCAGCATAGGTCATTATGAGTGACTTTGATCTTAGCCATTCTAAGGTATAAGATGACATCTCAAAGTTGCTTTTATTTGAATTTCCATGATGACTAAGGATGTTAAGAAATTCTGTTAAGTGTCTTTTGGCCATGTGAGATACTTCTTTTGAGAATTCTCTGTTTAGATCTGTATGTACTCTATTTTTAAACGGGAGTATGATTTTTTTTTTGATGCCTAGTTTCTTGAATTCTTTATATATATTGGAGATCATCCCTGTGTCAGATGTAAGTGTGGTGAAGATATTCTACCATGATGTAGGCTACCCTTTTGTCTTATTGACATTGTCCTTCACCTTACAAGTTTCTCAGTTTCAGGAGGTCCCATTTACTAATTATTGCTCTCAGTGTCTGTGATACTGGTGTTATATTTAGGAAGTGTTCTTTTATACCAATGTGTTCAATGCTATTTTCCACTTTCTTTTCTATCAGGTTCAGTGTAATTGGATTTATGTTGAGGTCTTTGATCCACCTGGAGTTAAGTTTTGTGCAGGGTGGTAGACATATTTACATTCTTAAACATGCTACCAACCAGTTATGCCAGCACCAATTATTGAAGATACTTTCTTATTTTCATTGTATATTTTTGGCTTCTTTGACAAAAATCAAGTGTTCGCATTAATGTCAAGTCTTCAATTAGAACCCATTGATCCACATATCTCTTTTTATGCCAATAACATGATGTTTTTATTACTATAGCTATATAGTAGAATTTGAATTTAGAGATGGTGATACCTCAAGAAGTTCTTTTATTTAACAGAATTGCTTTGGAAATCCTGGTTTTGTTGTTTTTCCATATGACATTGACATTGTTTTTTTTAAGGCCAGTGAAGGTTTCTGTTAAGATTTGATGGGAATTGCAATGAATCTGTAGATTACTTTTGGTAAGATTGCCATTTTTATTTTGTTGATCCTACCTATCAAAGAACATGGGAGATCTCTCTATTTTCCAATATCACCTTCAATTTCTATCTTTATGAGTTAAAGTGCTCGTCGTGCAGGTCTGTCACATATTTGGTTAATTACCACCAAAATAATTTGTTATTTGTGGCTATTGTAAAGGATGATGTTTTCATGATTTCTTTTTCAGCTCATTTATCATTTGTATATGGGAGGGATACTTACTGATTTGTTTTGAGCTAATTATTTTTTATCCTGCCATATTGCTGAATGTGTTTATTAGCTGCAGGAGTTCTTTGGTAGCTTTTGTGGGGTCATTTACATATATTACCTTATTATCTGCAAATAGTGATAGTCTTTCTTTCCAATTTGTATCCCCTTGTGTTACACGAATGAAGGAAACTCAGGGCCAGATCTCTGGGAAAGACAGAGATATCAGAGAGTAAACACCACAGTCAGATCTCACACAGCTGTCTTCCAGCTTCCTCAAACTTGCTCCTTCCTCAGCCTTGCTCCTCTTGGCTTTTTTGCCTGCTCTGTCTTCCCATGCCTGCCTTAAATACTTTCTTCGCTCAGTTAAGGCATGGCACCACCACTGCCTGCCTGGGAGCCTGGAACTCTTTCTGTAAACTAAGATGACCTCCAACTTAGATTTGATTGGATTAAGGGCAAAGGGCACCACTCCCTGGATATTCCCTGTGCTGGGATTAAAGGTGTAAGTTACCACTGTCTGATCCTCCTAGACTGACTGTGAGGAGATCCCTCTGACATCTCTGACTGTTTTTATTATATTTGAAACATATCGCCACATACTTGATCTCCTATTGTCTTATTGCTCTAGCTAGAACTTTGAGTACTTTACTGAATAGATTTGAGTAGAATAGACAGTTTATTTATGATTTTAGTGGGATACTTTGTGTTTCTCTCCACTTAGTTTAATATTGGCTGTTGGCTTCCTTTATTATGTTTATATATGTTTCTTGAATCCCTGATCTCTCTGAAGTATTTTTTATAAAGAGGTTTCAGATTTTAGTCAAAGGAATTTTTAGTATCTAATAAGATGATCATGTGTTTTTGTTTTCTTTCAGGTTGTATATATAATGGGTGACATTGACACATTTTTGTAGGTAGAACTATCCTTAAATTTCTGTTACTACATAAACATAGTAGATTTTTTGATATGTTCTGGAATTCAGCTCATGAATATTTGATTGAATATTTTTGCCTCAATGCTCAAGGGAGATTGGTCTCTAATTCTTTTGCCTTGTTGAATCTTTGTGTGGTTTGTATGTTAGGGTGTCTGTAGCCTAATAAAAAGAGTTTAGCCATGTCCCTTCTCTTTCTATTATGTGAAACAATTTGAAGGGTATTGATGTTACTTCTTCCTTGAACTTCTGCTAGAATTCTGTGCTGAAATTATCTTGTCCTGGGACTTTTTTGGTTGGAAGATTTAATAATAATTGCTTCTATTTCCTTTGGGATTATAGGTCTATTTAAATCATTTATCTGGTCTTGATTTAATTTTGATAAGTGGTACCTATCCAGAGAGCAGCCCATTTCTTCTAGGTTTTCCAATTTTATGGAGTACAGATTTTAAAAGTATGACTTAATGATTCTCTGGATGTCCTCGATGTCTGTTGTAATGTCCCCCTTTTCATTTCTGATTTTGTTAATTTGGATTTTTTTCTCTCTGACTTTTGGTTACTTTGGATAAAAATTTGTCTGCTTTGTTTATTTTATCAAAGTATTAACTCTTTGTTTCATTGATTCTTTGTATTGTTCTCTTTGTTTCAATTATATTGATTTTAGCCCTGAGTTTGATTATTTCCTGCTATCTACTCCCTCTAGGTGAGTTTGCTTCTTTCTGTTCTAGAGCTTTTATTTGTGCTGTTAAGTCCCTTGTGTGTGATTGCTCCAGATTCTTTATGTTGTAGGTACTTAGTGCTGTGAGTGTTTCTCTTATCACAGCTTTCATTTTTGTCTCATTTTTTTTGGATTGTTGTACATTCATTTTCATGGAATTGTAGGAAGTTTTTAATTTCTTTCTTTACTTCTTCCTTGAAACAGAGGTGATTTATTTAAGAGTTGTTCAATTTCCATGAGTTTGTAGGCTCTGTAGTTTGTGTTGCTGTTGAATTATAATTATAGGTTGTGGCTTACCAATAAGATAATAGAGGTTATTCCATGTTTTTATGTCTATTAATATTTGCTTTATGAAATAGTATGTGGTCAATTTTTGAGAAGGTTCCATAAGGTGCTGAGAAGAAGATATATTCTTTTCTGTTTGGGTAGAAATGTCTATACAATATATACATATATATTAAGTCCATTTGAGTTATAGCCTCTGTTAAATCTCATATTTATCTGTTAAGTTTTAGTCTGTCAGGTCTGCCCATCAGTGAGAATGGAGGTTTTAAGTCTTCCACTATTAGTGTGTGGGGATTGATGTGTAATTTAAGTTTTAGTAATATTTCTTTTACATATAGGTGGCCTTGTATTTGGGGTGTAGATGTTAAGACATCATCTTGATGGATTTTTCCTGTGATGAATATATAATGTACTTCCTTATCTCTTTTGATTGATTTTAGTTTCAAGTCTATTTTGGTATATATTAGGATAACTATACTGGCTTGCTTCTTAAGTCCATTTGATTGGAAAGTGTTTTTCTAACCCTGAACTCTGAGCCAGTGTTTGTTTTTGTCATTGGGATGTTTTTCTTGTGTGCATCAGAAGGATAGATCCTATTTTCATATCTGTTCTGTTAGCCTGTGTCTTCTTATAAGGAAATTGAGTCCATTTATACAGAGATATTAATGAGCAGTGATTGTTAATTCACATTATTATTATTTGTTTATTTTGGGGGTAGTGTGTACATGTTTTTCTTCTTTTGGTTTTCCTGTTTGGGGATGATTTATTGTTTGTGTTTTCATGGGTGCATCTAACTTTCTTAGGTTGGAATTTTCCTTCTAGTGCTTCATTTTCCTGTGATGTTCATAGCATAACATTGAAGAACAAACTATATGATGATTTTCCCCCCTTGTTTCCTATTTCTGATAACTTTGGAGAAAACGGTTTTCAATTTTTTTTTTTTAATTTAATCATCTAAGGTTCCCGGTTGTGTTTTTCTTAGTAATTCTTATTTGCAGTATGCTGCCCATCATCCACTTTTCATGACTTGAAAGAACACAAACTCTGAATCTCTTTCCAAGGAAAATTCTCTAGCTGGGGAATCAGAATAGTTTTGATTTTTATTATTATATTATATTATTGTAATATAATTTTAATGCTACTCTTAATCAAAATTTGAATAATCGTTTTTCATTAATTGTTAAATATAATACCATTTCATCATACATTAAACCTACTATAAGAGATGCTTAGTGACTATATAAAAAGCTATAAGAATGATTGAAAACATAAAAAGTGACAAACGCAGAAACACACTTTAGATATTCAAGTAATTATTCAAGATACTATTCTTTTATCACCATTATGAATTTTAGTTTGTCTTCTTCTTTTGATTTATTAAGATACTCCTTTAACTGTATATGGTAGTACATGACTGTAAGTCCAGCACTTAACATCCAACATTTAAAGGAGAAGGAAGGCTTGGCTGGACTACATAATTGGAGTTTCTACAAAAGACAGGAGAAAAAGCAAAGCAAAAACTCCTGGTCATTGGTAATTCTCACAAACATAAATGCTTATTGAAAAGTCAAAAATTGGTAATGGGCACTGAGTATGTGTGTGTGTGAACATGTGTGTGCATGAGCATATGCGTACTCATATTACTGCCTGTCTGAAGTGGTAGTCTAATTGAGGAATCACATGTTATTAAAAGTCATACAAATATGTGAAAACTATAAGTTATAATATCTAGTCTATTTTTATTTAACAAAATTGGAGAGAATATTTTATTATCTGTCTTATCTTTGTGAGTCCAAAGTTTTGTAGCTAATTTACATTTTATCATAACCAAGGAAAACTATAACTATCTATTCTTCAATTTCACCAAAAATACCAAAAGGGTGAAATATTACCTAATGAAAGGGACATATCACTGCCTGGACATTCATACAACATTCCTCTTTAACCTTGGAGCATCCAACTCTGGCATATAGGCTTAGCATATCTGATAGACTTTCCTGTGAAGCAAGTCTACAGGATTGTCCTATATTGACTTAAAAAAATTGGAAGTCACCTCTCTTTTGTCCTCCAGGTTCGGTTTGGACAGTATAATGTCAGCAACTGAAGCAAGGGCAGTTACTTGCCCTAATGGCTAGCTGATGTCACAAAGAAAGCAAGCTATATTTTTCTTTCAGTGTCCATTATCTCTGAAGTAGATTGGTGCTATCATAGGAGAAAAATGTGTCTCACTGTCATGAAAAGCCTTAAGTCAATAAACGTATTAAATGCCTTATTCTATGTATCTTTGAAGTGTTCAAAGACCATATATTTTTTAAATATATCTGTGCATGACCTTGAAAACATACCTAACATAAATATAAGTTTGTCTATTATAGATGACTATTAATCTCTATTTCTTAATCAAATATTACATTTTTTACAAGATTTATTTATTTTTATTTTCTGTACAATGGGTGTTTTGCCTGCCTGTATGTCTGTGCAAGGGTTTCAGATGCTCTAGAACTGGAATTACAGACAGTTGTGACCTGCCATGTGGGTGCTGGGAATTGAACCTGGATTCTTTGGAAGGGCAACCAGTGCTCTTAACCACTAAGTCATATTGCAGTTTTAAATGAGCTGCTTAAACACAGTAACCTAAACAAGAGTAAAAATATACATACAGTATAACAAAATTGCTTTAAATTTATCAACAAACTAAAACCCACACTAATATAAAATATTAATATTAGCAGTTATATTTGAATTAGGGAAGATTCAATAATCTCATCTTTTCTGTATTCTTTTTTTGTTTTCTTTATGAGATCCTTGAATCTAATATCTTTGTTTAGCTTTTTTCCTGACCATCACCAATAACAACTAGTAATCAATGCTCCTTTAATGATAATAAATATCCATTGAGGGGGCTTAATTTCATAGACTACTTGCTGCTTAGTGGGGAAGACTGGTAATCTTTAAAAAGCAAACTTGAGAAAATCAGGATATTGTTAAGTTTTAGCTGTAGTATATTACATGAACTCTAGTTGGTAATAATGAAAACTCAAAGCCAGAATTTGGGAAAAATCTGGAATTTCAAAGAGAGAAAAACAAACCATAGTCACTTCTCATCCAGCTAGCTTCTCAAGCCTGTCTCCAGGAATTCTCCAATTGCAAGTCTCTCTGTCTTCAGGGGGAGAAGGGGGAAATTTTGTGGGAAATCTGAAAAATCCTCTTCTCTTGTTCCACCCAGATCTCTTAACTTTCTCTTTCCACATTCCTATCCTTGTATATATGTATATGTCTCACCACAGTAGTATTCTGTGAGGCTGAATCATTTTAGTCAGCACCCTGGAAGCTGTTCTAGTACCTGGGTCATATAGACCAAGGTTTTCATTGATTTCTGGTCCCCTTGCTCTTAAAACACATAAATTTTAAATGTAACATAGATATCTGTAATTAGTAGATGTATAAATTGTGTACTGGACACAATTCAGTTAAAGATTTTGTTGCTGTTGTTTTTGAGCAGGCAAAATATACATCATATATCTTGTAGTTTTTCTAAAATTACTTTTTTATTTGTGTTATCCTGCTCAATAAAAAAACTTCTGAAGGCATCATCATCCATGATTTCAAGCTCTAAAAGAGCTATAGTAAGAAAAACAGCTTAGTGTTGGCATAAAAACAGACATATGGGTCAATGGAATTATATTGAAGACCCTGGCATTAATCCACAATTGTGAACACCTGCTTTTTGACAAGGAGCCAAAAATATACAATGAAAAAAAAAGCATCTTCAACAATTAATGCTGGCATAACTGAATGGTGGCATGTAAAAGAATATAAACAAATCCAAATCTGTCATGCTGCACAAAACTTTAATTCCAAGTGGTTCAAAGACTTCAACGTAGGACTAGTTACTCTGTACCTGATAGACAAGAATGTGGAATAAGCTCCTTGAATGCCTATTCCAAAGCAATTAGTAAACAGGTAATATTTAAAAATAAACCTTGAGAAAATAAAACCTTGAAACTGAAAAGCTTCTATAAGACAAAGGACATGGTCAATAGATAGTAGCGCAGCCTAAAGTATGGAAAAATATCTTCATTAAACCCACATCAGACAGAGAGTTAATATCCAAAATATATAAAGAACTCAAGAAACTAGACATCAAAAACCCAAATAATCCAATTAAGAAATGGGGCATAGATCTAAACAGAGAATTCTCAAAGGAAATGTCTCAAATGGTCAAAAGATACTTAAAGAATTACTCAACATTTTTATCCATCAGGGAAATGCAAATCACAATGACTCTGATATACCCATCTTACACTTATCAGCATGGCTATGATCAAAAACACTGATGACAGCCTATGCTGGAGGGAATATGGAGTAAAGGGAACACTCCTCAATTGCTGGTGGGAATGTAAATTTGTATAGCCACTTTGAACATCAGTATGATTTTCAGAAAACTGAGATTCACTTTACCTTATAATCTAGCAATAACTACTCTTGGGCATTTACCCAGAGGATTCATATTCATCTTAAAAGAACATTTACTAAACAATTTCACAAGCAGTATTATTTATAAAAAAAATATAACCTGGAAACAACCTAGATGCCCCTGAACTAAAAATTAATTAAAATGTGGTAAATATGCACAATGGAATATTATTCAGCAGAAAAAAATGACATCTTGAAACTTTAAGGCAAAGAAATGGAACTAGAAAAAAAAAAAAAAAAGAATCCTGAGTAAGCTAACCCAGACCCAGAAAGACAAACATGATAAGTGGACAGTAAACATATGGTGAAGGATAACCAGGCTACGATCCACAACTCCAGAAAAACTAGATGGCATGGAGGACTCTAAAGGAGACATTCATGAATTCTCCTGGGATCCTTAGTAAATTGGAAATGATAGTAGGTACTAATCACTAGCAACTGATTTTATAAAAAGATTAATATTTATTAAGGGGTTTATATGAAATACTCATTGATGAAAGAGAATAAACCCTAGGTCAATTCCTGGGAAGTTGGACTGTTCCATGTGGTGGTGGCAGTAGGTCCGGTCCTTTCTGCAAGACCAAGAGGGAACAGACAGGAAGGAGAGGTGATGTGCACCTGATCTTAGACTGTCCCTAGTCACTCCCCACCCATAGATCCTAAAGGCCTAAAGGCCACACATCTAGGTCAAAGTCAATAATGCCTGGTTCCCACTATAGGAAACATTGGGGGAAGTAAGAGGACGTGGGAAGAGAACATGAGGAAATGGGATGGTTGAGTCTGGAGAGGACCAGAGAAGGGAGAAGAACGAAATAGATATCTTGATAGAGGGAACTGTTTGGGAGTAATGGAGAAACCTGATGCTAGGAAATTCCCAAGAATCCACAAGGATAACCCCAGCGAAGATTGCAAATAATAGTGGAGAGAGTGCCTGAACTGACCTTCTCCTGTAATCAAACTGATGGCCACCATAATCATCATTATAGAACTTTCATCCAGCAACTGAGATCCACAGCTAAACACTGGGTCAAGGTCCCAGTCCAGTCAAAGAAAGAAAGGAGGGATTATATGAGCAAAGGGGTCAAGATCATGATAAAACTAACCCGAGCTATTGGGAGCTCACTTTCTCTGGACTGACAGCTTCTGGAGAACCTGCATGGGACTGAAGTAGGCCCTCTGACTGTGGATGACAATTGTGTGGCATTTGGCAGTTTGTGAGCCCCCTGGCAGTGGGACCAGAATTTATCCCTTGTGCATGAACTGGCTTTTTGGAGCACATTTCCTATAGTGGGATCCCTAACTCAGCCTTGTTAAAGGGGAAAGCAGCTTGGTCCTGCCTCAATGTGATATGCCAGACTCCCTGCCCTTGAATTGCTGCTCCTTGAATGCTTTGGAATAAGAATACTCTTACTCGAAAGCATTCAAGGCTATTTTCCACATTTTCTTCTATCAGGTACAGAGTAACTAAGTCTACGTTGAAGTCTTTGAATTAAAGTTTTGTGCAGCATGATAGATTTGGATCTGTTTATATTCTTTTACATGCCACCATTCAGTTATGATAGCATCCATTGCTGAAGATACTTCTTTTTTTTTTTCATTGTATATTTTTGGTTCCTTGTCAAAAAGCAGGTGTTCACAATTGTGTGGATTAATGCCAGGGTCTTCAATGTAGTTCTGTTGATCCACATGTCTGTTTTTATGCCAACACCAAGCTGTTTTTCTTACTATAGCTCTGTTAGAGCTCGTTGTGCATGTTGGTTGAATCTTAGCAGTTTGCCTAATCCAGTGTCCCTCAAAATCCAAAAAAAAAAAATTGAAGAAAACACAATAACATACAGGATACAACTCTCTATGTATTTTTCATCTTTAAATGGGTTATTACATTTTTATTATTCTGTTCTTTTTTAAAGAACTTCCTTTACCGTTGTTCTATTCTCTTCCAAGTCTATGTGTATTTTTTAACACACTAAATAATTTTGAGGTTTTGGTGTTTCTTTTTTTTTATTTTGTCTGAATCTGTATTTACTGCATATACATAGTCATTCAAAGTGCTAAGTGGGCTAGGAATAAAGCAAATGCATTGGAATCTGGCTCTACCCTGGATCAGTTTCCTAAGAGCTTAGCTTTATGGCAGAGGTACCAGCAAGAGTCATGATTATGTCCCAACTCTGAGAAGTTGTAGGGTTCATGTATCTACTAAGTATTGCACAGCTAGCTGAACACAAACCCCATTGAAGTGTTTTATAACAGGACCTCCGATAAGAGCCTTCTGTGACATCAACATGAACCAGAAAACCATATCTTAATTGAGTTGTGCCTCTGTCTTCTGTTAGCCAGCAGAGCATACTGAAAGAAGGCAGTTACTAAGAAGAAACACTTGACTTTATTTTGGTGTGTTTAAAATAGATTTTAAACTTTATGTGACCCTATGTGGCCCTGGACTTAGGGCTCCTTATGTAGGCAGGTTTTTTTCCAACCTGATAGCCACTTACAAATTACTACACAAAGGCTTATATTAATTGTAAATGTTTGGCTGACAGCTCAGGCTTATTACTAGTTAACATTTACATTTAAATTCACTAGTAATTCTTACCTGTGTCTAGCATGTGACTTGATACCTTTATTCAGTATGACATTCGCATCTTGTTTCTCTGCATTTGCTGGTGACTCTTTTATTTTACCCTTCCTCTTCCTAGTATTTTTCTAGTCTGTTTCTTGCACTCAATCTCTTCCTGCCCATCTATCAGCCAATCAACTTTTTGTTAACCAATGAGAGTAATACATATTTGTAGTGAACAAAAATTATTCCACTGCATAGCTTTACATTTGTAAATAGGGCTAAAAGAACAGACTGCAGTAGCCAGAGAAGGGTGCTGGAAATCAGTTCTAATTCCATTCTTATATTGCCCATGCACATTATATGACACAATAGATATCATCTTCTGAGAGATGTTGGGTAGTGTGGAAAAACCAAAGTTTTCATATTGGTAAGTATTTGAAAAGTTGTTATATAAAGTAGGTAAATGTGTTGATTTAAATTAACATGTTAAAAAAATAAGACAATATAGAGTGAATATTGTCACTGTTCATTTCTGATTATATTTTTATTTATAAAGAATGTTTGAGATTTTCATTCTCATAAGTGGTTTTTGCGTCTTTTTTGTACTGTGCAACATCTCTAAATAAAAGTAATAGAACAGTTATTCACACAATATCTGATATACCATTTATTCTGGAAATAAGGGAATGAGCAACTCCCCAGGAAAGTGAATAAAAATTTAGAGATAGTTAAATAAGGTGTGTGTGTGTGTGTGTGTGTGTGTGTGTGTGTGTGTGTGTGTGTGTATAAATGGGTCAATTAAAATAAAATGTCATAATAATTATGATTTTCCTTCCTGGGGGGGTGAAATTTCTCCAAAGCATGGAATACACAAGTGATAAAAGTCAATGAAAATTTAAATTTTTCTCTCTAGATCCATACAGGTAATTTCCATATTTTTTAAAATTTAAGTCCATACAAAATAATCTCCAAATAAATAAATAAATAAATAAATAAATAGATAGATAGATAGATAAATAGATAGATAAATAGATAAACAAACAAACAAACAAACAAATAAATAAATAAATAAATAAATAAATAAATAAACAAACAAGCCATAAGATTGCTATTTAAGATACTTAGATATATTCAGTTTTAAAATATCAGTATTGGGCCATCAAAATGACCTAAAAGGTAAAAGTGCTTGTCCCCATCCTGATAACCTCAATTATTTATGGAGACCTATACAGTAAAAACTGAGAATTGACTCCAACAAATTATCCTTTGACCTTCACATGCATGCCATAGTAAACACACACAAACACAATTACACACACACACACACACACACACACACACACACACACACACACACACAGCCATTGCTTTACTTTACCTAGAATATGTTAAGAGCTTTATTACTTCAGGAAACTGATTCATTGAAGTTGGTTTACAGTCCATGTATCATATTACTTTTCTTTCACTTTTTTCTCAGTGCCTAAAAGCTATAAATGCATTTCTAGCTCCTTGTACAAAACAATAAAAAATAAGTAATACAGCTAGAAAATGCTCAGCATCCATTTTATTGGTATTTATATTTGTCTACAGAGGGATCCCCACTGCTTTATCACTGCCACAGATCATTATTTTAAATGAGATACCTATTTGTTTAAATATGTATTCTTATAGTACAGAATGTATGAAGTAATTTATTCAGTGTTTTCCTGCAATTCTATAATGTGTCTTAAATAAGTAGAGTAGCATATGCTAATGTGATGGCTATCACTGAGAACCTAAGGGAACCCACTGAAAAGAGAAATTATGATTTCAAGAAGTGTCTGTCTCCACAGTCTTAATTTTCTATTGACGACTTCTGAAGAGTATACAACAGAAACAGTGTGTGGGCTTTTGGTATATGACATTGAAAATAAGCCCCAATAAGTTTAACATGAAGCTATAATTTTTGTGCATAGAAAATTAAACAAAAGATGATGTCAACTGGAATTTTAAAAAGACTACCTATGATTTTACATGTTAAGAAATTGTGAATGTCTTAGAAATAGTTTCTTAGAAATATTTGAATAAGTTTTAGATTTTTAGTGTGTTAAAAATGTCCTTGGTAAAATGAATTAAAAGGAAAAGCCAGACGACTTATTGAGGTGTATCTGTGTCTGAGGTATTCCTGACTGGTTCATGTGTACTGGTAATATGAACTATGTAACTTGTTTGACTCTATTGAGGCAAAATTTGCAATAAGATATGCAAAATTCACATAAGCTTGTCTATAAGAAGTCTCTGTGGTATTTTCAGTTTATATAAAGAGGCTTAAGATAATGCCAGAGGCATCATTATTTTCTCCCTCAAGGCAAACTGAAATGCCACAAACCAAATTGTTTTCACACTATTAATGTATTCTTTTCTCTTTCAATTTCTCAGAGAGCTGACATCGGGATTTCTGCTTTAACCATTACTCCAGACAGAGAGAATGTTGTAGATTTTACAACACGGTACATGGACTACTCAGTGGGGGTTCTACTTCGAAGGGCAGAAAAAACAGTGGATATGTTTGCCTGTCTTGCACCATTTGATCTGTCTCTGTGGGCCTGCATTGCTGGCACAGTCCTTCTTGTGGGACTACTGGTCTACCTCTTGAACTGGCTTAATCCCCCACGATTGCAAATGGGATCAATGACATCTACTACACTCTACAACTCCATGTGGTTTGTGTATGGATCCTTTGTTCAGCAAGGTAAGGAGAAAGAGTGCATTTTACTATTATGTAGGAAAGAAAATGATATTTCAAATATTCAGTAAAATTATTTTGTATATTGCATCAGTAAGAGCTCTTATGGATATTCACAGCAGTACTCAGAAGATAACATTTCCTACTGTCTTTTAGTAGATCTCAGTCATAGCAGGCTTCCAGCAATAATGGCTCCTTGCCTTTTGATGTAAATTCAGTTTCATCAATAAAGGCAATGCTGAATGTCAGTGGTAAGATTCACAGGATACCTCAAGGTCAATTTTTCCTCTCAAACTCTGACTTCCTGAGAAATAGCTTTTCTGGCAATATAAGAGAAAATACTGTTCAATTACTCACAAGTATAAGAAAAGTTAGGACTTGCTCTTTGTTCAAATGTATTTTCTTTTCTCTAAATTTTTAACAGTTGATAGAAATTGCTTAATATAAGCCTACAATATAAAATTTTATGAATAATGGTTCTTTTTAATATATATTTACCAATAAAGTTACCTCATGACTTGATTATTTCCAGAAGGATATCTTTACTTTGTTATCTATACTCAATCTACTTTCTTCTTTACAAATTTCTAATTGACTCTATTGTTCCCATTTCAGAATAGCATATTCTTTGCAAGATCTATTTGAGTCTATCGCTAATATAGAAAACTTAAGGACAAGGGTTAACAATCATGCATATTTAACACAGGCACTTAACTCAAGAAAGTCATGTGAGAACTAACATAACTGAGTAGAGAGTAGGTATAGAGAGACCTGGAGAGTCAGGAGATTAGGAGATTGGTAGTATTGATTAAATAGACCCAATGAAACTTGAGTAACATAGTATCGGCAGAAAAATAAAGACTAATTAGATATGTTCAGTGGTGGCTGGCCATAGCTACTTTAATGATTCAAATAAAAATTAGAACTGTAGTGGCCTGTATACCTTGGATATTTCAATGAATGGGTTTTAGTTGGTTTGTTAATTTTATTGAATAAGAAAATAATTAAATGAATGCTAATTTTATTTTGAAGTGAAGGTATGTCTTGGTTATATAGAATCTATTTCCATTCATATGTCAACTTCAATGGTTAATTTCAACTGTTGGTTGTCAATGGAGGCCTACAGTTCTCAGGTTTCTCTTTGGGAGCCTCTCCACACTTCTGTCTGCCTGAGTCATTTGGTCTTTCTTAGAGCATCACAGTTGATTTCTTCACAAAAAGAATCACACAAAGTGAAGAATTCTGTGGTCTCTCTTGTTGAGTTCCTCTTCCAGAAAATTTTTAAAATAGATTTGACACAAGAATTTTATGGGAATTAAAATTATTAAAGTTGTGGAGTTCTTAAATAGATTAAACTGTACTAATACAAAGATCTGTTAAATAAAAACTAAATCTGAAAGAGCTATGGATAGGTTGAATGATGGAAGGCAATGAATGAAATTGTAAGCTCTGAGATAACCAAGAAAAAATAAGCACAGAAAGTTTGAACAGGAGAAAGAAGCAGAAATCTTGATGATATTACAAACAACAATGAAAATATCAACATGAGAAGCTTTTATTGATATTTATAAAACTGGACACTTGAAAATTACTTTTAAAAATAAATAGTAAAGGAATAGTCACTACTATGTATATTCACGTTTCTGAAGTCAAAAGTTAGTGAAAGACCCCAACGCAGATCAATAACTGTGAAATGAACTTTCTATAACAACTTATAGATTCAATTGGAAAAGATATAAATGAGCTACATATCAAAGATAATTGGCAATACTGAAGAAGAATGGATAGGCTGATGAGAGGCATGCACAGCATTGAAAGAAAGAAGAAGTCACATAGCAGGATGGAGCTAATCTATTTCTCTCTTCTCCTTGCCCATTAGTGTTTTCTGTGTATTATTTTATCAACCATAGAACATGCCTGTAGCTTACAATCTGCGCTGGACATTCAAAATTTTCAGTTGTTTGTCGAAATATTCACTACACCACTATCTGGATGGGCAGGATGTAACAGAAACTCTACCATGCTAAATACATTTAAATTCTTCTACATAAACCCTAACTAAACCTTTTTATCCAAAGTAAGTCACCAACCACCTAGACATATGAAGAAATCTTAACAACTCCCTGATTCTTCCTCTTTTTATATTTCCCAATTTTGTTCATTTATCTTCATAAATATTTTAGAAGTAGAAGGTTTTTTTTTTCCTCACGTGGAGATATTAGATCAACTTCATTTCTTCCCTGAAGCATAAGACCCTGATAGCAGCTCTTCCTTTTTCTGACCTTCCCATAAAATTAACACACACACACAGAGAGAGGGGGAGGCATGAGTAAGAAGGAAGAGAGAGGGAAAGGGAATCAGTTAAGTATACATAAAAGCTGACCACAACGTTTCCCCTTTTCACATGCTTTCTTAACTTCTCAAAAACCTCTGCAAGCAGACCTAAGCCCTTTGAGGATGGCTGATATCCCAGCACCTGAGTTCAATTCGGGGATCAGTTCTTATCTACTGATGCTGAGACATCACAGCAAATTGACAGTTACTCTAAACTGTGTAGTCCTCCGTTTACTGAGGCAAGCCTTGCTGCTGCTTCTCTGCTTTTGTTGCTATTTTCACCCTGAAATACTTCTAAAGTTCACTTCTATCCTCTGCTCTGACTTGCCAAGCTCCTGCTCACCCTTAAGTCTTATCTTGGTGTCCTCACTTTCAAGGCTAAGGCACCATTTTGCATGCTTTTTAAGACAGATGTATTTCAGTACTTATAAGTAATGCATGGATAATATCTTTTTTATTAATCACCACTCAGGTATTTCTTTTGCTTTAGATAAATTTTATTATAAAAATACAAATGAATGAAAACAACATACACCAAAACCCACAAAGTATATATATATATATATATATATATATATATATATATATATAACTTAATAAGCTAAAAATTGCGTTTCAAATAGTATTAGGTGCAGAATAGTACTCTACTTCTTTAGTCCCTTCGACCACAATTCAGTGTCTTCTACATATGAAGTTGTAAGTAAACATGCACTGAAAAAGTTAATGGACAGATATAAGCTAAATATTTGCATAATGAACCATAGAGGTAACAGAAATTCTTTGCTTACAAGTTTAGATACGAAATAAAATTCACTGAAATTGTCCCCAATGATTCAAAGTTGTCAAGTCAAAGAAGTTATGTGTATTGTGTGCAACGTATCCACCATTGAGTTGTTTATTTTGTAAAACCAAATAACCAAACAAAAATAAGTAGAGAGGTTTATAAATAAGATCTCCTCTGTTGAAGAAATTTTTTGAGACTATTGGCCAGCATATGCATTGGCTTTATGAATTCTTTTTTCAAGTGCCAAAAAAGCAAATTAAATTTTGGAGCAAAAGCAAACACAGAAAAGAGCTACCTGAATGGTCAGCATGATTGTTTTAGTTCTATAATAGTGCATAAGGTATCAACATTTACACATACGTTAAACATGGTGCTCTCTCAACTTCTCTGATAAATATTCCCCATAGCCTAGAGGTCGGCTGTAAATTAACAAAAAATCATAATGAAAGATAATGCTGAAATGTATGTAATTAACCAACTTGCCTTTGAGAAGCTTCTGTCTGTTCAGAAGTTAACAATGAAAAGGTGAAGTCATTAAAAGATACTGAGGGCATTGTTATGCTCTGATTAAAAGTAAATTAAAGGCCCATAACTTTATAAAAAGAGAATCAATGAGGAGCATTGTCCATGAATAAGCAATGGGTTTGGAGTTAGTGATAATTTCCATTGAAAATGCAGTCTCTTCAGAGGAAACCAGCTGTTATTTTAAAATTAAATATTTTTTGAGACCCCATTCTAGATTGAAAAGGGATGAACAGCATTTTATAATTTAGATGGCATTATGAAAAGGACTTCATGAAGAACTTAAAGCAGAAAAATGTTAAATATATCTGAGTTGTTTACTACTCCTTATTTTAAAAAAAAATAAATCAGTGATTTCACAACATTCTGGAAAAGCAGCTTTAGGAATTCAACTGTGTAAAAGCAATATGGTCCATTACAGAGATAAACTCAGTACATCTGTGTGGCTAAAACATTAGAGCTTGTGAATTAGGTTGTTAAATGCAAGAATGAGAGACCAATTTAATATGTTTTGTTGTCATTTTATCATCCCTCATCAACACATCTATGTATCTGTTCTTGTCGTTAGCATATTAAAAACATTGGAGTTTGAATTTCAAAGATCCTCTAACGTGTTCATTGGCAGTGACACTAAGGCCATCAAATCTTAATTGACTTGCTCACAGATGTAGGTCCATGTAATTTGTTTGTTGTTTATAACAAAATATAAAGGGAAATCTTGATTTGTTCTTCTGATTTTATCTGATCTGATTCTAAGGCACATAAGTGCATATAGCCATGCATAATTCTATCAGCCAGCATCCTTTACATAGCAAAAGTGTCCCAGGAGTAGTAGCACCAGAAAGAAGAACAGAGAATATGTTGAATATATTCGTGCCATATCCAACCAAGATATTGGAATATGGTGATAAATAGGAAAAAAACTACTATTTGTTTTTATTTATTTTTAAGAATTTCATATGTATTTATCATATTCTTTCTAATTCTACAACTCCTTCCAGATGCACTACCCAGCATGCACACAACTTCTTTAAAATACACTACAAACCATGGAACACACTTTTTGGTGGCCAATTACTCCTAGCGGGGGGCCTGCCCTGGAGTGTGTCTGTATTCCCATTGTCACTCAAGTGGCAGACACTGAGTTTCCTCCTCTTATCAGCTATAATTTGTAAAGAGGTTTCAGCTAGGATGTAACACTGTGACCACTTCCTGCTCTGTTCTGGAATTCTGCCTCTGTCTGCTGTTGTATGAAGTTTCTGGATGAGACTTACCCCAAGATCCCAGACCAGCAGTCCCAAATGATCACATTAAGTCTTTTATTAATTATACGCTGATCAGCCTATGGCTCTGGCATATAACCCATGATGACTCTTATCCTGTTCAGCCGTATGGCTCGGTATCTTTTCTCAGAGCAGCATAGTTGTCCTCTGCATCTTCTGGCTTCTTTGACATTTCTATGGCATCTCTGCCCTGTTCTTCCTGTTTCCAGAGTTCTCTTAGTCTGGTAGCCCCACCCACTCTTTGTGTCTGCCTTTGTCCTACCAGCATTTTTATTAAACCAGTAGGTGGGACAATTATTTACAGCATAACAACATAATTCCACTACAGTCTGCTTATCAGAGTCTCTGTGAGTTCATATGTGCATCTGCCCTATTGTATCTGGAAAATGCTATTTCTTTAAATTATCCACCGCCTCTGGCTCTTCAAATGTTTCTAAACCCTCTTTCCCGTAGAACCTTGAGCTTTTTCACAGTGGTTTGCAAACCTCTAGGTTGTGACTCCTTTAGGGATTGAACTACCCTTTTATAGAGGTTGTGTTAGAACATCCTTTGTATGAGATTTTTACATTACAGTTCATAAATAACAGTAGTAAAAATTACATTTATGAAGAAGCAATAAAATAACTTTATGGTTCGGGTTCACCACAACATGAGGAACTATATTAAAGGGTTATACCATTAGGAAGGTTGAAAACCAGTCCATTAAGGGAAGGAATCATAGAGACATCCTATTCATGACTGAGAACTCCGAAGTCTCTCTCATTCTCTGCATGTTGAAAGACATAGTATTTATAAGAGTGTTCTATGCCATGTCAATGTTTCTTAATAAATTGATACCCAGAAAAGCACATATAATTATAGAATCACATATAGTTATTGAAAATAGAAAAGAAGGAAAACTCTTTTGTTAGTTTGAGGCTCAAAAAAGTCTAAAAATGTTATCACTAAACAGAAAAAGGGCCTGTAGGAGTGATAGGAAAGCTAAAAATAACTCCCTTCTTCCGCATACGAGTTAACATAAGAGGCAACACACTGGCTTTTAAGTCTCAGGATAATTTTTGAAGGCAATAAAGTTTTTACCCACTGCCAGACAAATTTCACTGCTACAGAGAATCACAGCTAGATCATTTCCACAACAAAACCGATCTTCTCTCCTGATTCCTAAAAACAGGCAGCTTGATGAGTAAAGTTCCATGCCTTTTAAGCCTTCAGACAGAAAAACTCAGAACACTCCTATTTTAATAACATAGGGCTCAAATATGAAATGCCAAAGGGCTGAAATCTTAGAATGCAATAGTTAAGTCATTCCTTTGTGATGGTATCTGATGTTTCAGATTTAATTTGAGCATAAAAAATGTTATTGGCTAGTTCCCTTGTTTACTGACAGTCATAAGCACAGTAAGTAATTCCCAGTGACAGTTCACTGGGCTATAAAGACGGGTTCCTCCACTCATTTTATTCATACAGGGAGTAACTCAAAGTCTCTCTGTAATTTTTACCTATGTTCAAACAACCTCTCTGTTGTTGCTAATTATAATTGACAGTCCTTTACCAAGGGAGCATCAAGCATTGTGAAAGCTGCAATAGCCACTCCAGAATCTCCCCTTGCAGCTTTAGAATATGACTGTGTGCTCACAGTTGTTCTGGTAACAACAGACTTTTCCGCTACTAAGGCAAATTTACAAGTCTTGTAAATTACAATTATTGATCAAAGGTTAATAATTGGGCTCAAGGGACTACAGATCATGATTTAAAAAACATCATCTTAGAATATAAATTTGGAAATTCAATTTTAGATTGACATATATAAACCTGTATCCATGTCCCCCTCTTATCTATGAATATATAGTTAGATATAGTATAATACTTAAGGCTGTGATCCTTAAGTATTAGAAACTGGCCAAGACCTTCAAAAATCCAATCAAATATTTGAAAACCTAAGACTGTACATTTATCATAGCTCATCATTTATCCTTACAATCAAATTATATTGTACCAGATAGTATGGAATGGACTCTCAATGTGAGCTTAAAAAGTGAAAAGGTAATAATGACCTTGAGACATTTTTATCATTTAAGATTTATTTTTATTTTATATATGCTAGTGTTTTGCCTGCATATATGCACATGCACCAGGTGTATGTTTGGTGCTTGTAGAGGCCAGGAGAGGATGTCAAAACCTCTGGAAGTGAAGTTACAGAAAGCTGTGAGCTGCATGTGAGTATTAGGAACTGAACCAAGGTCCTCTAGAAGAGCAGAATGTGTTCTTAACTGCTAAGGCAGTTCTTCAGCTTTGTGAGACATTTTATCTAAAACTCTTGAATGTGATACACACACACATATACACTATAAGGCATAAAATTCCAATGCAGACCGTACAAATTCACATTATATACTTTGTCATTTATCTCACTGTCTGACATTTGTATATCATATGCTTCCCTTCCTTCCTTCCTTCCTTCCTTCCTTCCTTCCTTCCTTCCTTCCTTCCTTCCTTCCTTCCTTCTTATCTCTTTTTTGAGAGCTAAGGATAAAACATGGCCTTATACTTTCTAAACAAGCATTCTACCTTGCTTGTATTCTACCAAGCATTCTATTATTTATAAACTGTATCCTTTAAGACAACTTCTGTGCTTCTTGTATCTGTATCCTCATGTCTGTCAAGATTTAACAGGAGACTTAAGTATGACCCCTGTACTCATGTTCTCTATAGATACATGAAATTGCTCCTTGACCAAATTTATAGGTTTACTTAATGTTTACAAGTCCATTTTTTAGCCTCCAAATTAACAATCGGTTTGGGACTGGCACACAGCCTGTTTTATCTACTTCAGTTTTTTTTTTTTTCCCCCTAACCATTAACACGTTTATTTGTTATCCAAGTTCAACTCCTGCATGTACTAAAAGCATTTCTTCAGCCTTTTAATTTAAATTCTTCTTCCTTCAGGAAGCATCTACTTGAATATTAAACATGAATTACTTATCCAGTCACAACAGTAAATAGAACAACATGATATCTGTCTTCATGGTTCTTAGAATGTACAGCGCAACAAGCTGATAAACACACAGAGCTACCATGGCCCAATAGCCATTATGCTTGGAAGTGTGTGAGGTGCTATTGAAATAATTTGACTTCTTCTTATAATTAAATAATCTGTAAAGCATGAAGAGGTGTTGATGATATTCTATACTGTATCAGCCAGGATTCTCTGTAAGAAGCACGACTCTGTTCTATTATTTTATTGTTCAGAGAGTTAAGGCCTTTTTATTTTTAGACCTCTGTCTTATATCACAACCCGAGGAGTGTTATGTTCCAGAACTGCATTGCCTGGAGTGTGCCTCTGATTAATAAATCACTCCATGTTTTGTCTTTCTCTTGACATATATCCAGCAGCAGAAACCATTACTCATTGCCAATGTTAAGTTCTATTCACATTTGCTCTTAATTGACTATACAATTGCCCAAAAGTTTTATAACAAATTTTCTTTATTTAATCCTGTCTTGCAGAGTGAATATTAAAAAGTTTAATACATGCATTAACATATATAGTTTGAAATAACTGAAGTGCCTTTGCTACTTTTCTAGAAGACTAATTTATTCTAGTGCATGAACATCAAATAATTTATATTTCTACCACCACTATGTATTAGTTAGGCAACTAATGATTTTATCTATCTATCTATCTATATCTATATCTATATCTATATCTATATCTATATCTATATATATATACATATATACAAGCAATGTGCATGCTAAATAGTTACTAAAGATTCAAATGGTTCATAGTGGGAGTACTTGAAATCTTACATTATATGGTTTTCAGTCCTATTGATGCCTTTTTGGAAATCTGATATTGAACAAAATACTGAAGGCTAAGCAGGGAGATACTGAGTAGATACAAAAAGCAATCATAATCATATATAGATACAAAGGTCTCACACAAAGAAGTCAGAACAGTGTGGAGACAGATGAAACCAGGGAGGTCCATGCATGAATGCTGTTGGTCTTAGTGGACTTTGGAGTTCTTAAGGTAAAATACATTGAGTCATAGAAGATTTTTTTAAGACAAAATTCACAATTTTAAAGATGATACTAATAAACAAATGTTTCTATTTCTCCTGCATTCAGATCTTGCAGTAGATGCAGAAATGTAACACTTATTTCAATGTAAACAAGTTATGCTTATATTTTATTAATATATGACTATTGAAGGAAATTTGCATTGGTTATAAAATACACTTATAAATTATACTTTTAAAATACCTATCACAAGATACACAGATACTATTTACCGCTGTAAGGGCCAAGAAACTATTACCTATGTCTAACAACATATGAACAGCCAGCCAGTTGAAAGCTGCCTATTACTTCAACTTTTATTTTTAATGATCCCATGTTAGTAAGATTCATTGTGATAATTCCATCTGTTGACACAACACATATTGATCATGTCCATCTTCTCTCCTTACAATCTTACCCCACAGACATCCTTCCAAGTCCACAGCAGTTACTTTGTTTTTTTTTTTTTAAAGCCCCCGGTTTTATTTTACTTTCGATTTATTTTTGTTCTTTAATTACACTACTTAGAAAAAGCATAGGGAAATTCCTCACCATTACTTCATTAACGTTATGCCCTTAGTTCTATCAGCTTTTATACAAGTGTCATTATTGCAGATTTTTTTGTGTCTAAACAATACTCAATTGATTTCTACTCCATTAATCCATGACTTGATTATTGACAATAGTGCCAGACAAGGCATGAATAAGTGGCTCATTTCCTTTCAATACATTCAGAGAAGGACAGCTGGGGTGTCTGCTTTCAGTCTTTGTCAGAAGCTCTCCTTCTGATTTTAGTCCTGGGTACATTAACATTTCCTTGTTAACAGGAAAGGACTCCTTCCTTTCCATATCCCCAGTAATACTTGCTCCTTTTCTTTGTGTAATATCCATTTTGACTAGAATGAGATGGTATTTTGTTGCAGTTTTGATCTGCATTTCACTGGTGGCTAAAAATATTGGACATTTTCATGTGTATTTATGGCCACGTAATAATTATTTTCTGAGGAATATCTAGTCAGCATTAATGCATTTAAATTGTATTTTTATGTTTGTTTTGTTGAGTTTTCTTATTTTAACTCTGGGCTCTATGAATACCCAACAAATATTTTCTCTCATTCTGTAGGCTCTCATCTATACTGATTGCTTTAGACAAATGGCTTATTTATGGTTCTTTATTCAGTTCTACTGAATATTCAGTTTTACTAGTCTGTGCTTCTATTTAGACAATGCTGTTTTCATGAACATGGTTCTTTATTTTGTCTTGACATTAATACTTATGTTAATATACTAATGTTAGTATTTGTGTTGTTTGACAGAAATATTTTGAGGAAGGGTCACATCTTTTGACTGTAGTTACAGAATCGAAGGTCTGTTATGGTGCAGATAACTTGATATACTAAAATAGCTTTCCCTCTGTGGTATCCAAGATGCAGAAAAAGACAAAAGGATATGATGAGACATCTCCTAAGGACATGTCCTAGTGACATACCTCCTCCAGCCAGGCCCCAATCTACAACTATGACCACCAGCAGTCCTATCAAGGGACTGAAACATTGATCATTAAGCCCTTAGGTTTAATTATTTCTGTAACTAGTTTTTCACAGAGAGAGAGATAAATGATTTACCAGTGTCCTAGACATTTCTCAGTCCAATCAAGTCAACAATCAAAGAGGTCTTTTTTTTTAATCTTTGAAATTTATTCTACTTGGTCTCAAGTTCCCTGGGAGAGTGAACACTTCTAACCACCGAGACATCTTCCTTCTTTCAGGTTTATATTTTTCTTTCCCCTGTTCTTCTGTTCCCCCTTTTATGTTGTATAAGACCACATGTGCATCGTCATCACTCAGATTTGCATCCTTCCCCAGTATTTAGGGGGAAAGCTGATGCAGTAACATGCAATGATTTACCAGTTAACCTACAGTAGAAAACAATTGCTAACTTCATGTATGTCCCCATAAGGTTCGGAGTCAGTAGCGATAGGGAGCAGATGGAGATAAAATTAACACTTGTATCATTTAAGAGCTGAAAGTACTAATAACTAAGTAGTAAAATGAAAAAGCAACAAGAGAAGGAAAAAGAGAGTAAAGTACAAATGAAAGGAAAAGGCAGTTGGTTAGAGGCATGAGAAACACAAAAACACAAAATCTTTCTGATTAAAGTATAAAGTATAATAAAAATGCAAGGGCTGAGGCTTTACTCATAGTAGGATAATTATTTCACATGCATGACATCTTAGCATCAATTCCAGTACCAAAAAAAAAAAAAAAAAAAAAAAAGTTAAAATAGATGGAAACAGTGGCTCACTGGGTAAAATCACTATCTATGTAAGCATGAGGACCTCAGTTCAATCCTGAGAAGCCATATTTAAAAAGCCAGATGCATAGCATCATCTTCTGTAATTGACACATTTCTACTGGGAGATGGGAAGAGACAGGCGATGCTCCAAGAAGCTTATAGGCTAGCCAACTTGGCATATGCAACAGAAAGGCAGCAAAAAGATCCTGTCTTACATACGGTAGATGATGATGATTGACATCTCTATGACTGTCCTCTGACCTCAGTGTGTGCACCTTGGTATACAGAAACCCTCATTCAAAGACACAAATGCACATCTACAGCACACACACACACACACACACACACACACACACACACACACACACACACACAATAATAGAGGGAAAAAAATAAGCTTATCAATGAGTAAATTTGAGCCAAAGTACTTATCATATTAGAATTGGGAGACCTAGTTTTTCTGGCTAACCTCCAACAGTTCAGGCAGTAGTAGTGTATCAGAACACACATGGTGTACCCTGTACAGCTCCTCTGAAAGCGGGAGTCATGGACCCTGTCAAGCAATCAAATTTCCTCAGTAATTATTTTTTAATGTCTTTGTTACCTGAAAGAGTCTATTGCCTTAGCTCACTGCTTTGCTACCAGAGAGAGGCCTGAGTCACATATGACTGAACACTGACAGAGGTCCAGATGCTCCGAGGAGATGTTGAGGCAAGGATCACAGCCTACTCCCTAGTCTTGCCATCAGTACACGTGGTGGTGGTGAACAATTTGAAAGATCTTCACATAACCAGTGGCATCAAAATTTGTATCAGTCTGATGCTACTGTGAGCATACCCACAAGCATTTGGAAACTAGATTCCTACCCAGAAGTGCTCATCTGGACAAGGGTGGCTGTTATGGAAGGGAGTGGGAGCTTTGTCCTCTGGATTCACTGAGCTGTAGTACCCACCTGGAGTTATACAGAATAGGGTATGGCTGGAGGCAGGCAAAATGCTTCTCAGTTAAGAGTGTACAGGACCTGTGGAGAGCTAAGGACAGCTGGCGCCAAGCACAGCTGGAACTTGGAAGCTTTTCTCCAGCTCGTAGGCATGCACTCTGCATGCAGAAGAAAGCCAGAGTCACTCTACTGAGCCCTATTTGGCATATTAGGTACCTAGCTGCTGAGCCAGTATACCAGATGTCTTTAAGGTCTTGGAGATGAAAATCTAACATCTAGAACTGTCCGAATTCATATAGTAGGTCCTTTCTCCATAGAGCTCCTGACTGTAGCAATCAGAAGGTTCAATTTTCTTACTTAAACTACACACCTATCGACGTTTTAAAAGGCACCAAGTCAGGCTATCTGCCCTGACAGAATATACTGGGGTTCTGTGATGATAACTGTAGACAGAAGACCTTCTGTGGGGCTGGGGTAGCAAGTGTTGGGTTGTGGTTTCTCCTGAAATTTTGCTCAATGGGATTTTTATTTAGTCTTACTGCCACTGGGCTCCAATGCTGTACAGAAATCACTTTCATAGATGTGCAGCTGTACAGATGTTGCTTTGATCCTTTTGGAGAGGACGGGTCAGTATCACATGTTTTACATGGGCATCATTTGGAGTGACAGCACCTAAGAAGGATCATTTTCTTCTAAAAACATTTGCCATGACTGATGAAGGAGAGGAAGCAGAGAGAAGTATAAAAGTATAGGCATTTCCCTTTCTTTTCGAACCTTCTAATTTCTTTCAGCAAACAACAATTGGTATTATCTTTAAATTAAAACTATTTAATTGAAATATACATGCTTATTTCTATTAAGGCATGAACTGTATGAATTTCTATGTCAAAGCAATCTGCTAAGAACATCTTTCTTTTAAGGTAGACTCAGGTGAAGTGCTTTCATCCCCAAATCATGGGCATTAAACCTCTTCCAGATAAACTTAGAGTAAAGAACTTATAAAGAGTTTTCTTCCTTTTGCTTATTTGGAATTTATATATCCTCTACTTTATTCACAAAGATTTCTCCATCAGCCAACATCTTAATGGCACCAGAATATTTTGCTCTTCTTGCAGAAAATAAATCAATAACCTCCTACCCCCAATTTTCCTTCCCAAGGCCAGGTCTTTCCATTTAAAATTTTCTTTATTTTAAAATCCATGGTCACTTCGTCACAGAAGGCCATCTGATGGCTACGATTAAACATCTAGAGCTTTGGCTGAAGAAGTAATCTGTGAACTCAGCATTATCCCCCAGCAACCTTCCTTTGAAATGATGAGCACCTCATCCACTAGGGTGCACTTCATCTCAAAGCTAGAAAAAATTAAGGAAGGTCAAGTTGTCTGTTGCCCAGAAAATAGTGTAAGTAGTCTTTCACAATTGATGTAAATAATTGTAGAGATTGATAATATTTCTGAATCACTAAATATTTTTCAAGAAGTCTTTAATAGTCGATCCTTTGAATTCAGAAAAGGGTTTAGGTTAAAAAGTTAAAATTAAAATGCTCACCCTGCTGTTCATTGATTTTTAATTTTTTTTTCCTTGTGAGTTAGTATTGACCCAAATGACATTATACAAATGCTGACTTAAATTGGGTTAAGCAAGTTGGAAATTACACTTGATGACCTGAATAATTCATTAAAAGGGATAAGCTTAAAAGCCTACTTTTGTAGCACAAACACTTTCTTTTATAATAGTATAAGATATTGAAGCTGGTCATATGCAGCATTCAGGGTGGACACTTTTAAGTTGAAATGAATAACTTTCATCCTGCTAAATTATATGCAACACATATCTAACTGATGAACCAAAAGAGAGTAATTTGGCTAAGAAAAAAAATCATTCCATGCACTAAAAGGCAATTTAACGTGCATTTACACCCAGAAAAGCTTAGAAAATGAATAGAAATTGCAGAGGTCAAGCTTGTAAGCTGCCCGTGCTCACTTGCTTCATTTGAAAACTTGACTCCAATACAATTTAAACCCCGCTTGTTCTCTCCTATGTGAGACTATTGAATTGAGGTAGCATGTCAGCCGAGAAAATTATAAGTAATTACATCAGTTTTTATCCAAATTATACATGATATAGATAATTGCATGCAGCATACAAATATGAAGTTTTGTTATAAATGTATAAGATACATTGCAGGTGATTTATATATGTGATATTTTTTTTAATTTCTTTTTGGATGGTTTAGTTTACATACTTTGTAACACTAATTGTCCTGGTTAGAAATTACTGTAGCAGAAAAAAATGAAAACATAATTTTTAAGACTAAAGATCTCCAGGTTCTATTCTTTGGGGTTTCCCCCCTCAATTTTGGCTAGTACCTTTAAAGGCACACCGAATTTTCACTTTCATTTAAAATTACGCTATTGTTTGATGAAAGTTTAGTATTTATCATATTTTTAAAAAAATGTTTATTAGATGTGCATTTTCTGGGATAAACTTATTCTACAAATCACTGGCAGCATAATTAAAAATACCTCAAACAAGTAAGAATGGGAAGCCAGGAACAGAGGTATCATCACCACTAAAGGTAGATTTGTTTTGAATGTGAGCTCTTATGCTGTAAATAAAAGGAAACAAATTTCACGGGAGAGAGGGGTAAATAAACATTATAGAACTTTTTCTTCCTTTGCTTTGCTTCTGTGTTTCAGTGTAGTCTATGTGAGAGGAAACTGCTCCCAGCTTCCTCTGTCTAGGTTGACAGATAGGTTGAGAGGGCATCCATGGCCTCCAATGCTCACTTTCTTCGTGTAAATATGCCACAACGTGCTGTATTATTTACCTCAGTTTCTAGTCCATCTTTCCCTCATACGAACAAATTGTTGACTCGTGTGTGTGTGTGTGTGTGTGTGTGTGTGTGTGTGTGTGTGTGTGTGTGTGTACCTTATTCCTTTGAAACGGAGTCTCTCACAGAACTTAGAGCTTGCTCTTGACCTAGCAGGTCCCGGTGACCTTCCTTTCTCTAGCCTTTCCTCCTCCAGCACGGGGTGTACAGACGCTTGGTTATTCATGCCTGCCCTTTTACATAGATGCTGCGGTCCAAACTCAGTTCCTCATGTTTGGACAGCAACATCTCTTACCTGATGAGCTGTCCCTCCAGCCCTGGTCTGAAGACTTTTAAATCTGCAGTTTCTTTGCAATTTTTTTGTTTTTATTTTTGTTTTTTGTTTTTGTTTTTTTTGAGGAGCATCATCTGTCAAATTCCATTTGAATACTTAAAAAAAAATGTAGGAATTTACTTCAAAGCAAATCTCAATAATTTTTTAAATCATAAAAGCTATTCACTATTCAGCATTTCGTGTGTTGTTTATCCTGTCAATAATATGCCATTTATGCTAATTTGAGGTAGTGTTTAATAGAGAATCAACTGACAAGGTTGATTTGACTTTATACTGATTTCACTCAAAGTGTGAAATGCAAGAGAATACATGTTTCCCTCACTCATCTCAGCAACCATGAGAACATTTCACCTGAAAAGATGGTAATCAGCTTGTTGAAAATGGTCAAGTAATTTAGAAGTAAGCTCACTATGGGAAATCAGAAAGGTTTCCCAGATACTCTGAAATGGAAGCTGTTAAGGAGTCTGAAGATGATAATGACATACATAATAAAGGGATTTCATTATGCAATTTGATTAAATTTGTGTTTCAAAACCACTGTGCTATTGAATCAGACCAATTAAAGGAGCTCTGACCTGAACTATGAGCTGCCACCAGCAGAATCACAGGGATGGGATGGAGTTCAGGAAAGAATGGTTAGATAGACATGGCAGTGTGATGCTTGTTGATGTAAAACTATTCATGGATACATATACAATCATGTTCATGGCACAGGTCATGCTTTTAAATAAGACATCTGAATGTGTTTCTGAGTTATTTTAGCTATCCTTCTGTGGCATTACTGTGTATGAAAGATGGTATTTTACTTATATATGTATATATATGTCAAATTCCCCTATTATTATATATTTATGAAACTATCTAAAAAGTGATTGCATTTTTAGGCATATACATGATTTTTTTTTCTAAGAAATTCTAGATAAGCACTTTCAGAGTTAATGATATGTATGCTTATTAAACTTGGCTCTAATAACCAAACATTTCAGTTTACTCTGTTTATATATTTTAATAACTAAAATTATGTAAATATGAACAGTGTAACTTAACAATAAATAATTGGTATTTATGCTGCCATAATACAATTGCTAGAGGATGTTTAAACATTCAGAGAAACTGGATATGAAGTGTGACAACTCTGTGTTCCTTAAAAATATCTGTGTCATGTGAAAAAAGTTTGATATTTGTTATTAGTAGCTTACAATGTAAACCTTATGTACATAGATGATAGACAAAAAAGAAGCAGACTGATGATTAGCTTAATCACTGAAATTACATTGATGTATTGAAATACATCAGCACTGTAAGATGATACCATCGGTGTACTCATGTGATGTTTTTCTGTCGGTTTCATCTCTGCACCTGAATCTACTGTCATTTCAAATACTATCTGCAACCCGGCCCTCCAGTCAGCACCTTGCTGCTCAAGCAGAGGCTGGGTGTCTAACCTGCACTGGCCCTGTCTCTGCCACCATGTATAGTTTCTAATTAAGTCTCTATCATTCTATTTACTAATAAAGACTTGGGAGTCAGATGTGGAGAGTAAAAAACTGCTATCCCAGAGAGGCCTAGAAGCAACCAGCTGACCTTCCTTTATGGTTGGACCCAGCAAGAGAACATCTCTCTAGCCATTCCCAAACTAAAACACCCGAAATGCAAGTCTCCCTACTCCTTCCTGTGTCTCTCTACCTGTCTTGCTGGCTGCTCTGTACTCTCTATGGCCATTCCTTCTAGTTCCTGGCTCCATCCGCTGATCCAAGGTGGATTTTATTAACACATTCTCAGACTACACAGTGCAATCAAACATCCTGAAACACTCATTAATCTTCTTCTGTTGCTGTCATCGACTCTTGTACAAAGAAAAGCTTTATCATGGCTCCTGCCTTTATATCTAAGTTTGTTGGATCCATGTCTGGGCCGGAGGCAAGGCAGAAAATCATGCTGGCAGGACCTTGTGGTGGAGCTGTTCACCCAGGAAGGCAGGAAAACAGGCAATGAGGTCAAAGATGATGGAGCCTCCAAAAGTTGTTTAGAAAGAAGAGAAGGGTAAACCAAGACTTTCCCAGGATCACTTATCCCATTGCCTGAGCTTTTGTTCGTATTTCATTGGTAAAAGAAAAGATCCGTAATCAAATATTACAAACGATTACTTCTTGAGCAGCCAAAGAGCCTTAGTTGATCTTAGTTATGGAAAGAGAGTTGATAAGAATACATTCCCCCAGATAATATTTACACATGAAAGCTACTTAGCACATCCGTGTCCCAAGGAGCAAACAGTGTTCTAAAATATTACTAGTGTCTCTCATGTATTGTCATATAATGTGTAAAAGAAATTTGCAAGTCTGTAGAGGGTAGAAGAAACAGAAATGCATAGTTTTTCATTAAGCTAATGTAGAATGCCACAATTTTTCAATGTTCCTGAGAGAGGCAAAAAAAAAAAATCATATATTTGTTTGAAAGTATGATTGATACATCGAAAGACTGGCTCACTGGGATCTGATTCATTATGTTTTAGGTTGCATAAAAACTTATTTGTCAATGTAATTGTCAAAGAAATTATGATAGTTTTGTGATTATGGTTTGTGGGACTGAGACATTTTTTGATAGTTAAATTTATAGTATACATGTCCTATATTCCCAGAAACTGGGAGGAGACTGTAGGGTCATGAGTCCAAGGCCAGCCTTGGCTACCAGGCTTCATGAAACCATGAAACACTAGAGGGAGACAAAGACAGAGATACACACACACACACACACACACACACACACACACCACACACACACACACACACACACACACACACACACACATGCACTCACAGAGAGAGAGAGAGAGGGAGAGAAAGAGAGACTATTCACATACTATCCCAAAAAGTATAATGTCAGGTTATAAAGATACCATTAGATTCTTCCAGAAGAATCCTGATGTCAGATTCATATTGCATTAACATTAGAATCTGATTTTTGTGTGTTTGTTTTATTTACATCCCCTTCTATCATCTTGACAGACACATCCTCCCAGATATTCAACAAATTATGTGACCGTACTTTTCATTTACTTCATTGCTTTAAAATATCATCTATGTATCTTGTTTTTAGTATTTTTTTTTTTCCAAATCGAAACACTGAAGATACTATGTTGGTTAATTTTGCCCTCTAGAATCCATTCTAAACTTTCAACCTAGTGGGCACAGATCTACATCTGTTGACTCTTGTTACTGGAAAGAAAAGAAGTGCATTAATAAATAAAATAATACATGGTTTTGGAGGAGGAGACATAAAGCAGCTCCTGAGAGCTTCTGACATTTGATTCTCCTTATCTGGGCTCCACCCTTCTCTGTGTTAAACAAACCCCGTAGAAATTCTTCCGGTCCTCTTGAGCTTGCCCACGCTGTATGTGATAGACAAATGCCACAGATTTTCCTCTACCTCTCTTAGCCTTGCCCCCCTCTTGTCTGTGACAGACAAACCCCAAAGATGCTCCTCTAGCTGTCTTCATTCTGTTCTTGGCTTAGGAAGCCTCAGTGTGTTCTGCTGATATTAATATAAACTGTTGTGATGAGGAACCAAGAAACACATGTTCAATGCAGAGAATTTTAGACAGACTTCTCTGCCCTACCAGCCAGTTTCTAAATAACCACATAAAGACTTATTATTCATTATACATGGTGGATTTATGGCTTAGACATGTTTTTAACTAGATCTTATAACTTTACCCATTTTTATTAGTTTTCTTGCTGCTATTTGACTAATGACTTGTTACTTCCTCTAGTAGACATCCTGCTTCTTCTGTGCCTGACAGGCAACTCCACCCTTCTTCATCCCAGTGAGCTCTCTCCCAGTACACCAGTCCCACTTAACCTCTTCCAGGCTAGCTGTTGGCCATTTAGTTCTTTATTAAACCAACGAGAGCATAACATCTTTGCAGTGTACCAAAATGATTGTTCCACAACAGAGAATATCACAGTTAGTATGATTGCAAATAATAATAGAAACCTTTATATTTTGACTCTTGATTGTTGCTGTATGTTTTTCTCTACTGTTGGCTGGAGTTCAAGACTTGTTATGGATTTTGTAATTTTACCACAATCTACTCATGCTTTCTGCTGGATAGATTCCTGGTGTCAATTGGCCAATCAGTGCAGGACTATGACACTGATTCTTGAGTTTTTAATTGAAAATCAGCTTCAAGTCCCTGACTCCATTACTCCACAGATTCTAAATTTAAAATATCTATAGCACTTTCTAGCAGAATCTAGAAACTGGATCCCAAATACATTTACAAGGAAGAAAAAACAAATATTATTTCAGTAATCTTTATGATGATATGAAATTCCAAAACACATTCAGCTTTACATATTTATTACATATTTTTAATATGTATTTATGTATTGTAATACATATGTATTATAGAACACAAAGCACATTGAGACTTGAGTTGTGTGCTTACATTTGCACATGCAACCAACAGTTCTTGTGGTATTCACTGTTTACCACCAGTTATTTTGCATACTTCAATTATGCTAAAAGGTGTGTTACTCTCCACAATTCACATAGGGAATAACATGCCTACATTTGACCCAATAAAAGTCCTATAGAACTAGCATACAAAAAAAATCTTAGTCTTCTAGACATTTTACAATCTATTATTTGAGGGAAAAAAAAAAGAGCTATGTAAAATTGACACTAGAACGGAATTATTTCTCTCTTCTGTTCTTTAGAACATCCTTTAAAGAACTCTGAAAACACATAACTATGGAAGAAAACTTCTAAGACTGAGCAGGTTTGACACTGTTTTGAAAAGCTGGATTCATGAAGTCAGATGACTTCTTTCTCTCTATCAGATTATAAATCTAATACATGCTCAATAAATGGCTTCTAACTTAAAGCTAATCTTCAGTAGTGGTTAAGGTTTTTTGAAATCAGATTGGAACCTTAAACTTTAAAAATGTTTTAGTCTTACTCCTGGCCCCTTCAGCAGCAGAAATGAGTGGATGAATATTGACATTCTCCGGCCTTGTAGAATTAATGATGCCTTTCTGCATAAGGCCTGGTATAGGAAGTACTCTTAAAAACTCCAAATTAAGAACTTCATTTTGAGTTTCATTCAGCTTTGATGTCTGTTGACATCCTCTGCTTACTCTTTTGAACTTCATGCTACAGGAATTGGCAGAGTGGGTAAAATTTTCTTCCCAACTCCTGATTGATGGAATCTCTGAAAAATGGGGTTACTAATGGCTCCCAGAATTTATATAGTGGTTTTATATAGTGGCTTAGGCCTCACTGTAATTATTTTAAAACATTAAAAGTCAATACATCACTACAGAATGGCAGGCTCTGACTCTATTGCAGTCTAGCTTTGGGCTGTTTGACAAATGGCTAGTCATGCCAACAATATTTCCTCTATCTGCACCTTTTCCAGTCCCATTCAATTGTCATGTCTGTGGCAAAATCAATGCATATCAAGACAGATAGCACAAAAGGAGAAGATAACATTCGAGCTGCTGACACATAGTATCTATATATATATTTAGAGAGGAATGATATGTTTGTTAAAATGTTCCCTCCTTGTCCCTTGTTTTCCTTTTCCATAAAAAAATAGGCAAGTAATATACATAAATTTATTAAGAACAGAAATGAAACACCAGCATTACCAAACAAATAGTTTAATAATTTTTTTAAATAAAAATACATAGGTTCAGATAGAGTTGTGATACTAGCAAAGCAGGGTAATGAATAAATTGACATTGAAAATTACAATGTATCTGTTACAATTAGATTTCTTAGTCTCAGGCGGCCAGAGGCCCAGACCCACCGTTTTACAGCCCCAGACCACTTAGCCACCTGCCACTGCTCAGGGCCCCAAAATTATTCAGACACTTATATTAACTTCATGCTGTTTGGCCTATGGCTCAGGCACTTTCTAGCTTGCTCTTACATCTTAACTCAACCCATTTATATTAATCTTTCCTGCCACATGGCCCGTGGCTTACCTGTGTTCCTTATATGATGCTCCTTTGGGCTTCTGGCTCCTTCTGTCTCTGACTCCGTCCTGCTTCTCCTACCTATGCTGATTTCCCCTCCTACTTTTTCTATGGTGCTTGTCATGGGCCAAAACAGCTCCTTTATTTAAAGATTGAGATTCACAGCATACAGAAAGGCATTCCCACATCACCTCCCTCTTTCTGTTTAATCAAAAAGGAAGGTTTCAATTTTAAGAAAGCAAAATTACATATAACACAACAGCTATCAAGCAAGAATTACAGTTACCACATGTATCCCTGAACCAAACAACATGAAAATGTTCTAAATATTATGACGACTTTGCTTATCTATCATGTCCTCATTTTCAAAACAATTACTAACATCTCAAACATTTTCTTTCTGCAATATCTTATAGGAAAATTCTGTTCAATCTGCATGCACTTAAATCCGTTTCTCAAATCTTGGATCTAGATGTCTACAAATCTACTCATATCTCCTGTGTCTGAGAATGCTCAGTGAAAGAAAGATTGGAGCTAATTTACAGTTTCTTTCTTGATTTTTAACATAAAACTTGTAAAGTAGATATGGACTATACATGAAAACAAGAAATAAGTGTGTAAAGTTTTGACAAATACTAATATAAGGCATTAAGTAATGAGACTTGTTCTACCACTCAATGAGACTGTGGAATTTTATGTTAACTATAGCCTTTGAAATTTCATTGTATTGTCAATTTCCTAAAATCACACTTGTATTATTGTCATTAGCATATACAGATGCACTTTTGCTACATACTGGGAAAGGAAACAGAAAGAGTTAAATATATATATTGTGTTATATATAAAAATTGTAAGAGATTTGTGGAAGGCTGTGCAGCATACTGACAACATACTGTCTTTGGTCTTAAAGTCTCCTTTGTTATCTATCTGTACTGTAAATTCCGGATCTGCGTATAAATGGAAATCTTAATAAAGAGTCTAAGCTTTCCAGGCCACATCTCAGTTTCAGAACGATGGAGTCCTGGAATCTTAGTCAGTGTTCTCTTGATGTAAGAGATGCCATGACTACAGCATTCTTATAAAAGAAATCAATGAAATGGGGCTTTCATTTAAGATGTTTAGTCCATTATCATCGTGATGGGGAGCAAGGGAGCAGGCATGCAGACATGGTAACTGAGACTTCTACATCTGGACCCACAGGCAACAGGAAGAGAGACCTTCGAAACCTCAAAGCCTCCCCAAGTGACACACGTCCTCCAATAAGGACTATCCAGGTGATTATCCAGATTTACAGACCTGCGATCCCAGACTATCTAGCCCCATGGTCTGGACTTGCTACTGCATAGCCCCCCCCCCCAATGCTAAGGTGCTTATTTATATTCATTTTATGCTGTTTGGTCTATGGCTCAGGCTTATTGCTAGCTAGCTCCTGCATCTTAATTCACCCATTTTCATTAACTGACCTCCCACATGGCCCATGGCTTACCTAATTTGTTGCATCTTGTTTTATGGGTAGTTGGATCATGTCTCCTGACTCTGCCTTCTTTCCCCTGTCCATGCTACAATTTCTCTGCCTACTCCTAAGATGCCTGCCATAGGCCAAAACAGTCTTTTGATTTCACAGCATACAGAAAGATATTCCCATATCAACATACCTTAAAATAATATTCCACAACACATATCTGATTGTGTACAGATTTCTTTTTTATCACTTATATGAAGTGTGATCCTAATTAGTCTTATTAATAAAATCCCAGAGTCAGATATGGAGGTAAATGTGAAAGATTAGAGAAGCAAAGGAGCAGACACAGTAACATCTTACCTCTCCAAATCATCAGATTAAATAGAGTGGGATATCCTATCTCTTCCTGCCTTATATTCCTGTTTCCATCTTACAAGTGCTAGGATTAAAGACATGAACCTCCCACCACTTGGCCTTTATGGTTAACTAGTGGCTAGACTTGTCCTCTGATCTCCAGGAAAGCTTCCTTTGTTAGAATACACACACTAAAAAATCATAGAACATTTTCTCCTTTTTATCTAAATTAAAAGTGAAAGTTTTAACTAACATAAAAAGTGTATATACAGTTAGTACAACAACTATATAAAATATATACAGACAAGATTATATTAACAATGACTAGACCATTAGCTTCTGGAAAATTCAGAGAAAATACCCTGTTATCTATCCTATCTTGGTGAGTCCAAAGTGTTATACCTAATTCACCTTCTATCCTAACTTGCATTGCCAACCCCAAACTATCTTTTGATGTCATCTTTCAACCTTATACACTTTCACCTCTTTTGTAATTGTCTTTTCTGAACTTTTTGAAAAGAAAAACTATAACTATCTGGTCTTCAACTCCATCAGAGACCCAAGAAGGATATAATATTTCCTAAGTAAACAGGAAGTATAGAGCAAATAATTTTCAAAAATAAGAAATGACAGAATGAGCTGGTTCTTAGACAGTCATCCAAATTTCCTCTGTAATGTTGGGGCATCTGTCTTCAGCCACAGGCCTAGAGTACCTGACACACTTATCTGTGAAGCAGGATTTTTGAAGGGCTGCCCCACTATGTCTTGGCAAAGTTCTACAATCACTTTCTATTCTGTCCTACTTGTCCAACTTGAGTAGCATAATGTCACCAGGCAAGACAAGAGCAGATTCTTGCTCAGTGCCTAACATTTCCCACCAAGAAACTATTATCTTTATAGAATTTCTTTGATGCCCATCATCTTCTCTGAAGTAATATAATCCTGAAAGGAGCAGACGTCTCATTGTCATAAACAACAACAACAACAATAAAATCCCTTAAGTTATTAGAACATCTTAAATGCCATATTCTGTAAATATTCAAAGTGTTTGAAGAGCACTTTGCCTATCTAAAATATATCTGTTTGACCTTGAAAATATACCTAACATGACCACAAGTTTGATTGTAACAGGTGACTAACTAACTTGCATCTATTTTATTATCCTAAATACTTGATAATGATAACTTTCAAAGAATAGAAATTTAAATTATGTTTTAAATAAAATGTATAGGTATAATACCTTGAAAAAGTATAGAAACTTATGTACAGTATGTTCTAACAAAAAATTACCTTAAATTTATACCAATATACAAAAACAAAATCAATGTAAAATATTTAAAACTAACAATTGCTTTTTAATTCTATCATTTATATGTTTATACAGTATAACAAAAATAACCTAAATTTATATCCAAGCCATTGTAAAATATTTAAAACTAGTAATTTCTTTAAAAAGGAGATTCAATAATTCATCTTTTTATCCTATTTTTATCTCCCCTCCCAAATCAAATCTTTTATGTTCAGCTTTTTTTCCCTGACCATTCATTATCCATACAAACGTGTAAGCCAATCCCTTTAAATGATAATAAATATTCATAATCCATTTTGGGGAAAATGTGGGCATAGTTATCTAGACTATTTTTTGATGACTGTAGGCACTGGTAATCAAATAATCGTCTTGTGCATTGTAAAGATTCGTCACTTGAATTGGTTTAATAAAACACTTATTGACCAGTAGCCAGACAGGAAGTATAGGCAAGGAAACCAAGCTAAAGGTGATTGGAAGGAGAAAGGCAGATAGAGGTGTCATCATTCAGAGGCAGAGGAAGCAAGATGAGAATGCTGCCCATATTGAGCAAAGGTACCAAGCCACATGGCTAAACATAAATAGAAATATGGGTTAATTTAAGTGTAAGAGCTAGTTAGTAATAAGCCTGAGCTACTGAGAAAGCATTTATAATTTTTATTAAGCCTCTGAGTGATTATTTGGAAATCAGATGTTATGTATTTGAGAGCTGCTGACCAGACAGAAACTTCTGCCTACACTTATACATTCTTCAGTGTAACAACTGTTACCAGGCAAAATATGAACACATTACCACATCACATCTCAATTACCAGGCCATTACTACTCACAATAAAACAATTGCCTTATTCAATACTCAACTTTCATCCTGTTCAGTACAAAACTGTTGGAAGTAGGCTTCACACTTCTTTGAATCCAATTGCTTGACTACCTAACTTGTAAGCAGGGGATAAAAAAGACAAATATGAGTAAATCCAGAAGAGAATGAAAAACTCCAATCATGAAAAGCAGTTATGCAGAGGAAGACTGATTCCCACTCCATGGGAAGAATAAGAGGTTTCTTATGCCACAAGACACTTCAGAGGAATTTAGAACTTAAAATTTCTACTCATGCCCTCCCTCAGCATGGAGACCTTAGAGGCAGAAGTCCATGGCTGACTGTGCTGCAGTGAATTTCCACTCTTCTTCTTATTCTCGGCTATATCCACACCGACACTGTGGGCCTAAGAGACTTCAAAGCTGTCATCATCACATACAGATTTTTACCTCACTTTTAAATTAAATTCATTGCCTTACATTTCTCCTTTACCGGTGTTGTTGATTCCGAGGTTTCAGAGCAGTTAGCTAGAGGCACAGATTTCAAAATGACTGTTCTTACACAGCTCTTTAGCACCCACCCAGGTCTTGAACACCATCCCATGCCAGTACTACTGTTATCTGAACAGCTACAAGGCAACATACACTGACTGCCAGTGTTCTCTTTTTTTTACCAGTGTGTAGCGCACAGACACGGGAGCAATCCAGTGGCAGAAACCCATGTCTCTGCATGTGATTATATTGTGTCTTCAGATAGGCATAACACATTCTGTCTGGAAACCAAGGCCTCTTTACTAAAAGAAGTATTTTTAATGATGTAGGGTGTTTCAAACGTAATGAGGGTCTGTGTCATTCTAATTTGCTCTAAAAAAGCAGCTGCTCTCAGGATACACAAAGGGACAGGACCCAGACAGGTACTGACTAAATCCTGAGCCCCAAAGGCTCTGCCCTTCAATATTCAGTCAGCATGTCTAAAATTATGTGATATTCTTTCATCTGGTAGATGATGTCTCTAGTTTCATGTGCCATCGGGTTTACCTGGAACAGTTTGTTTTCAGCTTTCTTTAAAAAAAAAAAAGTTTTCTAAACACAATGTAAAACATTTATATGTTTGACATTCAAACTTAAAACTGGATAATAAAGTACAAGAAGCCTAATTTGGTCTCCTCCTGCTGTCTTGTATTTGTTCTGCTTTCATGTTTCTATTGCTTCTATTTGAACTTGTAAGCATGTGGTCTTTTTTTCTTATTTCAGATGTTCACTGTAACCTGTTCATGTCTTACTTCTCAGGAAGTGTTCTCTGTTTAATTTTTTAAGTGGAAAGATCTATGACTATGAGCTGAGAGGGTAGAGAAGTATAGGTCTGAAAAAAACCCATGTCTAGGAAGGAAGAAGAATGACCAGATACGGAGAGGCATTGTGACTGAGGTTAGAGCCTGATATGAGGTTTGTAGACGTGGATGGAATTGCGTGCTTTCTTCTATGCTATTTCTTCGTTACAATAGGCTACACAGTCACACATCCAATAGGAAAAATGTTGGATTTGGCTGGATTCGAAAGCTCATCATGTGGAGAGAAAGAAGGTTGGGGGAAGGTGCAGTGAATAGCATTCCAGTCTCTGGAAGTGAGCTGACAAGACTGGAAGAGAGAGCAGTCTAGGAGTATGTTGTGTTTTGTAAGGAAAGTGCTGAGGTCAGGGAAGAGAGACCTGTGGAGATGATTCAGGGAGAGCTTCAGATGTTTCTAAACGGCATAGGAGTATAGAAGACATGGAACTGAAATAGTAAAGATGTACCTCATTGTTTATGAGGTTATACTTTTTGTAAGAAGTGGTAATGCAGAACCATTAAGCTAAAAACAGTTGAAATAGAATTTTAGTATCAATAAAATATTAGTAAGTACTGATTGATTTCTATTGCCTGACCAATGGAATATGAGAGTTCCATTATTTTCTTTTTCTAAAAATAAACTCACATTTCTGAGTAGAATTATCACATGATTCTTTGTGCTAAATTAGCAGAGTCTTCTTCTTATCATAATGTACATGCTGAAGAATAAGTATAAACAGAACTAATTTCTTACAGTGGCAATATGTAATTTTCATACTCTCTCTAATACCTAAAGCCATTTTTTTTTTGTTCTGAGGATGAACAGAGAAGATGGGCAGAATACTGTCCTAACCTTAAAATAGGTTTAGTATGGTGAAACTATTCATTTGCAACCAAAAGCAAAATACCTCCTTATCACACTCAGTAGGAGGAGGAGGAGGGGAAAGAGGAGGATAAGGGGGAGGGGAGAGAAAGAGAGCGGGGGGGGGGGGGGGGGGAGAAAAAAAATCACTCTCCCAAGTCTCCAAATGCCAGTAGAAGCAAACTCCAGTAAGGTGTAGTACTGAGCACACATCAAACATCTGGGAAGGATGTGTACTTTCATTCCATTATCTAGAAAGACAAGCATAAGAACACTATTATGATTTCCACAGTATTCTTTTCATTTTATAAAATATGTTGTTTTTAAGTGTAAAACATTCCAACTTCTACTGATTGACTTCAAATGGTCAACCTAACACAACATACTCAACCACAAGGAATACATACAGAATATCCTGTCTTTTTAGTTAACTCTAATTCACTAGTTCTACAGACTAGATTAAGAAATATAAATTCTGTGAGTCTTTAAACCCACCAGAAGCTGGTTTGCCAATTGTATCATTTATATAATTAATTGGTATTCTGTATTTTAGGCAAACAGGAAAATAGTATTTCCACAGGATAAACTTAGAATGACAATTTTGTTCCCGAGTCAGGCAGAATTGTCAATTTTTACAATCTAGCCTGAGAGGGAAAAACCCCACTATTTTAGTTCTTTAGCAAATTTTATGAGTAACACAGCAAGTACAAAGCATGGTTGATATTTTTGATGTGACAATGCTGTCACATCAGAATGATCAGTGTCATATGACTGCTGACAGCGAAGGCTTACTCTGCATGTCCCAATTCTGGATAATTCTGAGAGTGGTGCTGGAGGGCAGCAGACACCCTGAGTTAAGGGTAGGGATGCAGACACCATCTGTCTGATGCCTCATCTTGTAATTTGGACCTGTAGAAAGATATTTTCTTCAGGTTGTAGTTAAAGAGAAGAATATAAAGGGGGGGAAAGTTCTCGATACTTTCCTTATTTATTTATGTCTTAATTGTGAAATATTTATACATGGAAAAGTGCATAGTTGCAATGTGTAGTTCAGTAATTTTGTGGCACTGAGATGTTCAAAGTCTTTACCCAACAAAAGGTAAAATATCACTAAGGATGAAATCCGCCACAGATTTTCGTCAATTTCTATTTGCTATCGTCAATGATAGCAGCAAATGTCCGTCATGTCATCTGTTTCTAAACAACTACCATTACAATAGGAGTCATTCTATTCAATACAAGGTTTGTGCAAACCATATATGGTATAATATATCATGGGACCTACTCATTTTCATTGCTGAATAATATTCAGACGTACGGATGTAGCATTATTTACACACTCTATTATCAAAGAAGATTTTGGCTGTTTCTATTTGGGGAAGAGGGAAAAATACTACTGTCTGGTGATAATTGTTTCTGATCTAAACAAATAAAATTGCCTTAATATCAGAGGGCAGAGCCAGCCACAGAGTTTGCCGTAGAGGTCAGGCAGGGGTGGCACACACCTTTAATTTTATCACTTAGGAGACAGAGACTCATCTGGATCTCTCTGAGTTCAAGGCCTGCCTGGACTACAGGAGATTAATCAAGTCTGGAAGAGAAACAGAGCCAGGCAGTGGTGGCACACACCTTTGATCCTAGCACTTGGGATCCCGTACCTTTAATCCCAGCACTAGGAAGATTGAGACAGGAAGTGATATGGCTGAGTAGAGAAAGAAACATAAGGTGGGGAAAGACAAGTGTTCAGCCCTCTGCTTCCCTTCTTTTCCTTCCCTTTTGTCTGAGGACACTCAGTGTGAGAATTCATGGAGAAAGGATCTACCCCTTTTTGCCTGAAGAATTAGTAATGGTGAGAAGTTGCTCTATTGGCTTGTTCCTCTGTCTCTCTGATCTTTCAGCTTTACCCCAATATTACTCTCTGGGTTTTTATTATAAGAGCAATTAGGATTCGTGCAACACTACTGTATAAATTCTTCTATCTATCTGTTAGGTTGCAGGACCTAGTATCTAGGGAGAATGGAAAATTGTCAAAATTAATAAATTTAAAACCACACTAAAATCTATGAAACTTCTGCTAGCTTCTTATCTATCCAACACTGGATCTAGTCCTCTTCAATTGACTGTTCTAGGGCTCTGAAGCAGTATTTTTACTTTATTTTATATATCTCAAAATAACAATTTTCCACATTTCATACAAGTAACATCAATCTGTCTTTTGTTAAAACTTTCATTTTTCTATGTATTTTCTTATTGCATGTTTTATTGGTTTATAAGTCATAAACATAAGAGACATTATTGTGTGGTAAATATCTTATTACTTTTCATTTTGCCATAGCTTTTCAAATATAAAGGATTGGTATTTACATTCATTTAAATTTTTGTGTTTTAAGAAATCTGTTTCTGCCATGGATCTCTGCCTCTCAAACTTACAAATGCAGCCTATTAATTATTTTGTGGTTGCTTTATGACTATTTATGACAAGCAACTTAGTGTCAGTTTTTGTATATAAGGAGACATGTTTCATATTTCTGTAGGTATATATACTTGACCCAATTCTGTTTAATTAAAGGCCCATGTTTCTGCCCAGCATTGTGAATCAAGTGTATATGTATATGTCTGGATCTACTGAATTCACCCATATACAGATACCAAGCCACCTTATTTAAATATGCAGCTACTAGAGCTAGATATTTTCTCCTTGAGGGGTGAATTATCTATTTGAAGCCTATTCATTGTCTTAAAAATTTTATAAAGAGATAGCAAAAGGGATAGGGAGGGAGAGGAGACAGGTACCTATGATTTTACCTGATACACTCTGCTAACCCAGTTTGAAGAGAGTCTTTGTGATGCTGAGTGTTCTAGTCAGGGAACACACCTATCCATGTATTCTGTCTGTTTTTCTTAAACTTCTCTATAGACTTTTCATATATATTCAGTTGGTTTGGTAGAGATATTTACCACTATTGTAGTTATTCTTATGTTTAATTTTCAGTTTAAGTGCTTGTTGTTAGCATAAATAAGTGTAATTAATCTTTAAAGATATTTAAACAATGTTTAAACATTGTTTCTGTAGGATAGAAAATATAGCTTAATAATTTGTTCCTTATCCTCTTAAATTTTCTATGCATTCTCAACCACAAAACATTTTTATTTTTATTCTTTTTTATGTTGCTTGTTTGTCTCTCCAGCAAAATCAGTATTAAATAGAAAATAGCAACATCATTTAGTCATTAAGGTCATAACGTTTCGATGTTGGTGATAATAAGCACATTTGTCAGAGAGACTCTAAAGCATTTGTCAGGAGAATGAGAAAGAATGTTTTCAGTTTGTTGAATATATCTAGGTTTGCTTTGTATTTTTTAGCAATGAGTGCTGAATTATATTTGTGCTTTTTTGACATCGGTGATGATGATAATTTAATTTCCCCTTTTAGTGGTAATGTAATGAATTATAGTTAATAAATTTTCAGAGTCATATACCTCTTGTATTCACATAATGAGCCTAATGAAGTTTGTTTTTGCTTCTATAGGGTTTTTTAAATTAATATTATTTGTCTTTTTGTCAATTATAATTATGTGACAATTTGGTTTCTTGGAATAATTTTAGTGTGCTTTGTCATCATATCTGTGTTCTCCTTATAAATAAAAGGATATTAAAACTCCTGGTAGATACCATATGGATCATGTTCCTGGTTTTGTAGACATGAATAATGCAAGATAGAGGGTGTCAGTGAGTCTTATTCAGCATTTCAGAGATCAATTGATGCCCAGAAATGTTTGTCAGGGTCAGAAACTCTGCCAGACCATTACATGACACTGAAGTAAAGTTTAGGTTGCAATAGAAACTTCAGGATGTTGAAGATGCTTGGATTATAGAGTGTCCATCAAGGACAGCTGTGCATATAGAATGGAGCTAGCCTGTGAGAAGGGTTTTGTTTGTTGCAGGTGGGCATGCTTCAGGCCTAAAGCTATGTAAGCCCTTTGGAACACAACAAATTTATCATAAGTTCCAGAAGCAAAACATAGAGTGACAGAATTCAATATTATCTCTGGTGTATTTTGGACTTGTTTTTATCTGATTATCCATCGATATTACCCAATTCTTCTTTTATTTGGAATAGAAATGTTTGCTCCATGCCATTGTGCGTTGAGTGTATGTAACTTATTTCTTATTCTGTAGGCACTCACAGTTAAGTAACTTAGAACATTAGAGAAATTGTTATAAGAATAATTAAAAACTGTAGTAACTTGAAGTTGAGCTGAATGAATTTACATTATAACTGATCATAAGCCAACTGAAATAAAATATGGAGAGTTATGACACAAAAGTGACATTTATGGGTGTCAAATTGACAGTGGATAGAGTTGGATTGCTAATGGTGATCGTCAATGTGGCAGAACGACCATGTGGTTGAAAACATGTCTTTTCAAAAGTAAGGCCTTCATGGAAACAACCTAGAATTAGCCTTTTTTGTTTTTCATATATTTTTCTCCTTTTTTTCATACATCTTTGAGACTTTGATTGTCACATTTTACTATCAGTTTTGCTTAAAAATCTTTCATGGTAGTTACAAACTTCTTTCTTTAGCTTTCATCTTTTGTGTGAAAATGTCTTTTGTTTTCAAGAGATGTCTAATATGCATCAAAACTGCTTTTGAAAAAATGTTTCCCCCGTATATACAAATTTAGCCTGAACTGCCAGTTTAGAAAATCATTAAAGGACATGTTCACACTTTATAAAATAAAGAGATACTACGTATGAGAAATAAGAGTCAGAGTAAAGCTTTGCCTGGCATAATTAATTGAATCCTGTTAACTTTATTAACTGTACTTACATATTATAGACCTAGCCGGAAGGAGTATTGTTTATCTAATTTATTTACAATGTAAATATAAGCCCACTTTCTTTTTATAAAGTCCGATAATGCTTAATATTCAGTGTGTATTCATTTGAGAGGGCTCGCATGACAAAATGGTGAGACTTAGAGACGTAAAGAGTAGATCAGGAGCAAAGTGGAAGCAGATTTCGTTTCTCCAGAGGTCTGTCTACTCCACTGCAGCTTCCTTCTGTCCTGTTTGTAAAGTCACACTCTCAGTATTTTGTCATCTCACCACAACAGCAACCATTCTAGCATGACCATTCATGACCTTGTATCACTTTAATTCCTTAAAGATTGCTTATGTAATTTTGTTTAATTACATTAGTGTTTTAACACGTGAATTTTGTAAAGACACAGTTCAGTCACTAACATAGCATAAATTAATTTACCACATATTTAATCACATAATATGAGACCCAGAATATTCTTATACCAGAGACTATTATGAAGAAAGAGAAACAAAGCGTGTAAAACATAGATGGTCAACTTTAAAATCATGTATAGACAAGTAACATTATACAGACTGAACTTGTTTTATTTCTATATTTATGAATATATATATATATATATATATATATATATATATATACAAAATTTAAAAAAAACTAGGGGCTATGAATTTGAGACCAAGCAAGTGGGTCCATAGAGTATTGGAGGAAGTAATGGGAAGAGTAATATATATGACTAGATTTACATTTCAAAAATATTCAAAATATATTTAAAAACTAAAACCAAAAACGCTTATATGTTGCTACAATAAAAACACACTGAAGTATTCTTTTCTAAAAAGTAAATGACTTGGCAGTATGGAATTGTAAGAAATTATTTTAGTAGAACACTAATAAAAATATTTCTTGGGGTTTCATTTTATTTTGTTTTGTTTGGCTTTTTGAGACAGGATTTTTCGTGTATCACTGGCTGTCCTGGAACTACCTCAGTAGATCAGGTTGGCTTCAACCTCACAGAGATCTACCTGCCTTTGCCTCCCTAGATTAAAGGTAGACCATAACCACCCATTGATAAAGGATATTTGTAGAGAAGATTTTAAACGTACTTGAGTAGAAAAACACTTGGAAATTGAAAAAAAAGAGAATTCTAGACATAAATATTGTAAATTCAAACGTTTGGATCAGAAATAGGCATGCCAATTTGCTAAAATTTCAGAAAACCCATTTAGAGAATGATTCAGAATAAGGTCAGATAAGTGAATTAAGATTTTTCCATGTAGCATCTGGTAGGCTTTGGCAACGATTATGGCTTCTTCCCTTCAGAGTAATAAGAAGCTCCTGGGAGATTTGATCAGGGCATGTCATTATCTTACTTTCTTTGTTTAGAGTCCCATGGTGGAGCACTGAGAGAACACTCCAAGAACAGAGGCAGGTTTTATATACACTGTTCAGTGGCTTATATTTGGTTATCAGTGTCAGAAGTGAGAGGAGATAAACTAGTTTGGGAATATAATTTGAAGGTAAAAGTAGCAGGTTTTGTTACATATTGAATATAAAACGTTTAATGTTATATTTTAAGAAATCACAATAGGAATGCTTCAGTTCCTAACATAATGTGAAGTAGGTATGTAGGGGCTAACTTGGATGTTTAAAAAATGTTTTAAATGTGTTAAAAAAATTAAGATCCCCATATTATTTTTTGGAAGGCATATAGGCTTTTGTTAATAATTCTACATAGAGAAGGGCCAGAATATAAGTTTGAATGTTATCCATGTGTAATGTAATTTCTGAGAGATGCAAAGAAATAGTTATTCACCCCAGGCAGCACACCAAGATACCAAGAAAGGATTTCATCCAAGTCTATCTTAGTGAACCAATGAGTTTATTGAATCATCTGATACAAACATGGGTTAGGGATTATTTGTAGAAGCATAGGATGTGGGACTCAAAAGTTGGTGAAAATCTCTATCTCAAAGTAAGTGCTAAAACTCCCAAAAGCTGCAACCCCGAAGATGCTCCGCCCCTAGTCAACACTGAAGATGCTCCGCCCCTAGTCAATGTTCCTCTTCCTATATTCTCCAATAACTGTCAAAGATCTTGTGCAACTAAGATGCGGAAGTATTAACGGTGAAATTTTAGTAGGAAACCTGGTAATCCCAACATTTCTCCCTAGGGCCGATTAGCAGTCTTATTTTTTTTTTTTATTGTCATAGGTTTGCTTATGATTGTATTATTTTTGTATGATTGTACTTCAGTGTTGACTTAGTATTTCTACTGCTATGATGAAAGCCCATGACCAAAAGGAAAGTTGGGGATGAAAGGATTTATTTGAGTTACACTTTCACACGGTAGTTGTGAATCCAGGGCAGGAACTCAAACAGGGCAAGAACTTGGGGGCAGGAGTTGGCTGCCACAGTAATTCATTCTATGCAAGCAGATGGTCATTCCATGACCAGAAGTAATTCTGTTAGTTCACCAAATGTATATGATATTCAGAGTCTTGCTAAGGTTGCACAGGATGAAATGTAGATGGGATGTAGGTATTATGAAGGCCTTACCCGAAGATGAGAAGAGTGGTTTCCAAGAATGCTAAGCCTGTTAAGATAGGGACAGGAAGAAACACATACAGTGATACTGAAATCAATGATAACATGGGTAATACCAAGATTTTGAACAACCCGCACTCCTAGAGGATTTAACAAAAATAATTTAACATTTCATTTAAAATATGGAGAGATATATTAAATATAGGTATATCAACATTAATATCACCTAAATAGTATATGACCAAGCCCTTGAAAGCAAAATATACATTTGTGCTTATAGTAGAAACTTAATTTTAGAATCAAATGAGAAAGAATTATCATTTCAACATATTCTGTGAAATATTTAAAATGCTTCTTTTCAACAACGTCTCACATACTTTCATAGAAATAATGAAAAGACAGAGTAATGAAATATGGTGGTGGAAAGGGAAATGCCTCTTGTTGCCTATTTTGGCCCTGATTGTGTGTGACTTCAGTTTCTCAATAAAAGCTTACTGATGTCATCTCTCCTCTTTCCACAGGTGGGGAAGTCCCATACACAACTCTGGCAACCCGAATGATGATGGGGGCCTGGTGGTTATTTGCTCTGATAGTCATCTCATCATATACCGCCAACCTTGCTGCTTTCCTCACAATCACCCGCATTGAGAGCTCCATCCAGTAAGTAGGCATAGATTCCAGTAGCCATCAAACACCTAAAGCTTCCAGCGTCACAGGAAAAGCCCTCTGAGCATAAATGTGCACTATGTGATAATAATTTGTCACTCTCCTTTTGAGCAAAGGCTTAGTTTTGTGATACCTCAGAATACCAATCCTAAATAATTTATTTTTATAAAATGTTGATTATAACTTAAGTATTGCTTTCCATATTTTCCTAGAAAATTACTACATACATCATCAAAATTGTAACCTTCACGGAGCATAACTAAATCAGGTCAGAAAAATATGGTTCAAAACTATTTATAACTCCAGTTCCAAGGGATCCAATACCCTCAGCATCATTGCACATGCAGAGTATATAGAATACATGCCAGGAATACACATAAAAATAGATTTTTTAAAGTAATAACTATGTCAGAGAAAAATTATAACAACCCAAAATATAAAGAATCTTATGAAATGAAATGTCTTTCCAATAAGTTTGTGAAGTTGTGCCAGCAGAATAAATGGATAAATGAACATATCACTGAGGGTGTGAGTAGAGAGGAAGAAGCTGGGAGAAAAGAAGAGAGAGAGGAAGAGAGAAGAACAGGTAATGGACAGAAACTGCCATGCTAGTGAGCATCCTCTGCCCTTCTGTCTGCATCAATATCCATGTGGTCATCATCGCTGTTCTTTGTCCAGCATCAGTAGCAGTGATGTGAAATGTTATTAACCTTCATACATTCACCTCCTCACTTACAGAAATCTTTGCTTCAGGTCAGAAAGGACTTCCCCATGAGCACTGACTCTGAGACATTTTCTGTGCTCATGGTTTTCCATTACGGGAGCTGCAGCATCCATACAGCTTCTGCTCTAAAAGAATGAAGTATCCTGAGCACTATTTTAAGACACATTCACTGAAATTGTCTTTTTTTTTTTTTAACTCAAATCAAAATGGTTTTATTTAAAGGTCAACATTCATGTTTCAAAACTGACCAATTCAAAATGAAAACTACTAGAAATATAGAACTTCCTGGAGTCAGCTTCCTCCTAAAAAGAAAATACACACACACATACATGCACAAAAAAACCCCACAAAACTGTTTGCCTCTAAAATGTATGCAAATGAACCACATTAATGGCCAGGAAGCCATTATAACATATGCCAAATCAAGAATTAAATATTTATAGTTCTTTGTTTTTCTTCAATCTACAATCTGAAATTGAAACTCCCAAAAGTCAACTAGTAATACTCACATGCAGTCAGTTCCTTTGTTCATTTAAGAAAATGATAGCTTTAAATTCACCCATCAAATCATGCTCCTCACAGTGGTTTATAATTGTTGCTTTAGTATAAACCCTTCATACTCTCCCAATTTATTCTTCTCATAGCCAGCTCTATTGGCTAATACAAATTATAAATTATGCTGAGTAAAATGTAGAAGATTGAGTAATAATGAAAACTATTGTAATAGCTTAGGAAGAAAATTGATGAAATTAGTAACATCATAAAAATAATAACCATCATTTACTGATCAGTTATCAGATGCCAGGATTGGTGCTATTATATAATGATTATCCTATCTAATGCTCATCACAATCCTCTAAACTCTATACTATCTACCAACATTTTACAAATGGAAAAATTGAAGTTTAGATGCTAAGGAATTCTTATGTTCATGCAGCAAGTGTCTAGGTAAAGAGCAGAACTTCAGGGAGCCTGGCACCCGAGTCTGTGTCCCAGAGCACAGCACAGTTCTCAAGTTCTCATTTCCCACTCCCAAACCTTCAGGTGCCATATGTGTTTAAAGATGAAAGTGTCAGCCTTAAGAATAAAACCTTAGCATTCAACAAAAATTCTGAGCAAAGGATTTTCTGTATAAAATATTGCACAAACCCTCAGTTGGTCTGGAGCAGTAGCAAAGACTTTTGTGCTTAGCCAGTGTTGTTAGCGTACATGTCAACATGAATTAATTACACCTGTGATTACTCTGTCTCTGTGCCCCTCTGAGTAAGACATTTTTGTATATCCAGTCAAATAAAGATGGAACTTATTTAAAATACAAAATGTTACAGTCTGATATGTATCAGATATTAATTGCTATAGTCAAATCAGCTAACACATCTAATACTGCCCACAATGTCTATTAAACACTCCAAATGTGTTCATTCGGTAACTGACTTTATGCCTGTGGACAGTCATTTCTCTCTACCCACCACCCCACAAGCCTTTCACCATTGTTTCCATCTTTGCTTCTATGGTTTTAACTTTGTCGACAGTAAACATGTTTGTGCTTGGCTCATTTCACTTAGATTAATGTCTTCTGTAGTGAACAGTGTGGCAACAGATAGCAAGTGGGAAATGGATTTTCAGAGCAAAACCGAGTTGTAGCCTTATTTCACATACTTTTTAACAATAATGTTTTTTATTTTTTGAGATAATAATATATATTTCTCCATTTCTTTTCTTACTTCCAAACCCATCCCTTGCCTGTGTGTGTGTGTGTGTGTTCATAAATATGTAAACATAGCCTACTCAGTCTGTTATTTGTATGTGTGTCTTTGGAACTGACTATTTGCTATTGGATAACCAAGTGGTGTGCTCCTTCTTAGAGAAGACTATTTTTTTCTCCCTCAGCATTTTGAGGCCTGTGAGCCCTCCACCCAACCCATCCATGTTAGCATGTCCATTGGTGTTGTCCTTCTTCAGGTTGGTGGTATTTCATGGGTACACACTTTAAAAAATACACTTATTATTATCAATGCCTAACTGAAGTGGCACATTTAAATGCTGAATGGATTGTTTAATTTTCGTTTGGAAGGATTTTAAATAAGCAAACAGCATCTTATATTACATGCAATAATAATCATAATAGTAAAAATTATATTTGACATGTATTGAAGATTTACTATGGTCAGAACATTAAGTATTTTGTAGTTATTATCACATTTATTCCTCAAAGAACCTGTCACAATGGAAATGCTACCATCACTTCCATTTTGTAAATGAAGAAACTGAATTTGAGAAGCCGAATGAATGCTCAAGATCACCCAGTAGGCATTGAAGCGGGTGGTCTAATGCATGTCAACCCAGAACCAACCCACAGTCTTGACAGTGTAGTTAGTTCGTTATCTAGTATTGCTTCCATAATTTGCCTGACCCAGTGCTTTGCTGAGGGCAGGGTAGTGGTGAATGTGTGCATCTTAGCTACTTCGCTGTTACTAGTTTCCCAGAACCAGTTTCCTTCTAGACTATTGTAACAGTGAAAGCAGTTCCTTCCAAATCGATAGCCCCCCAAGGTTCCTTCAAAAGTAAAATTTAGTAGGGGAAAAAAATATAATTTCTTTCACATGATGTTTCCCTCAAGTATAGTTATACATTCCAAAGTATCCGAACATTCATTCCCTTAAAAATTATTCCTTTCTAGTGCCAACGGACACTGTGAAAAGTTTTCAGTGGGTGGAATAAATTTCTACTTCCTCCTAATACTATCATCAGAGGAACTTGGGAAATAATCGAAGCCAAATATGTGAGAGCAGTCTGATTTGCTTCCAGAACTTATAGATAACTTCACAGTTTATGTCTTACCTTTATACAAATGCCTTCAACACTGCTTGAATACAAAGTTCCACTTTAAGCAATGCCAGTTTCTTGTGAAGTTTTTAAAGTATTGCTGGTTTCAACCCTGGGTAAGGGCTGAGACAATAGCTCAGCAGAAGACCACTTAATTAACTTTACCAGGGTCTTAGGTTCAATCTCAAGTAACAGACATACAACACAGTGTTACAACATCATCATTTTTTTTCCAAAAGCTATTTATCACTTAACATCAAAATAAACAGAACTACAGGAAATCGTAAATGTTTAGCTGTACTCATTAGTAACTACACTGTATGATTAATCTTTGTGACCACACTTGATCGTTTTTATTCCATGAAGCTGTAGATAATCTTGGTATTTACTCAGAGAAATCATAATTTTGCATCTAGAACAATGACTTTCACAATTCTTGATATTTAACCAAACAAAATACTGAATTATCAATCCCTTGGATCAAATTAATTGAGGTAAAACAATTTTTATTCTGAAACATAAAAAGCAACTCATATTTCTACGAGAGATTTTCTCCTATCAATGACAGGATTTTTTCACCCTTATTTATATGAATTAAAGAGGAAACTTACTTTGTAATGGTCTTGGTGTCATCCATCACATTCATAACATTATCTAGCTACAGCTACAATACAGGTCACTAACCCCTGCACACTGAGGCTTTGCTCATCCTCCTGTTGTTTCTGTCAGTCACATTCTCCTCCCTACTATCCATACCCACCCATTGATTTCTTTGCTCTCATGTTACTGTTTCTGTCCCAACTTCCATCTCTGGCAGTGTAGCCTACCTATACTAGATGATGTATCTGGGACTTCTCATTTGTCTCTCTAATCCTCCCAAGGGGGGAAAGTGCTGTGTCAGCCCAGCCTCATGGGAATTTGAGCATAATTATGAATTAGAGGAATGGTCTACTTTAAAGGGTCTCACTTTAGTGTCTGTTCTAAGCCATTTATTTACGTCAAACTGTAAACTCTGTCTGACCTTATACTAATATGCTGCTCTGTCTTATATTTTTAATTAAAATGTATCTCCTCCAGGGCTGTTTTTAATCACTTTCCTATCAACCTAAGACTTTATGTAGTACCTCATTAAATACCTATCACATTGCGGTTATAAATAATATTCAGTCAATAATTCCTGAGGTCGAGGGAACAAAAAAAAAAAAAAGAAACAACAAAAAGTCTTGACTCTGGCTTGACACTGTAGACGTCTGTGATGTGAATATCAACCACAGAAAATACAAAAGAAATATTAAAGTTCATTTCTTTATGCTGTTATTTCATAGGAGAGTGAAAAGCTCAAATGGTACACCATCATGCTTTGTCCAGTGTCCCACCTACTCTCTCTTCAACTGTTCTGTAGTAGCCTATCTTGGAGCTCTTTGTGGGGAATTGCACACTTTATTAGGAACAGCCACTGTCAGGATGGTTGGAAGAAGCTGGGCTTGACTCATTCTGCTTCAGTGTTTCAGCTAAGTGCAGAATTGTGCAGGTTTAGCCCCAGAACACATGGGTACTGCAGACACAGGAAGACATTCATCTCCCAATTCTGCATTGTTCAGAGTTGAGATGCCTTAGTTGTCTTGGCACTACAGTGATGGATATTTTATGAGCATAGAGCTATCTAGATGCCATAGATGGAATTGTATCTAAAAAAAGAAGCAAAATCCTAGGAAGTATATATTGGTCTTTCAAGTGCCCCCTTTATTGAGTACTCAATTAAATACTGTCTCTCACTCACTTTATCACTCCCAAGAGACCCAGTGAGCCCTTGCAGTCCCTAATATGATAAAAATCTCTCTCCTTCCTTCTCCCTCCCCTTTCTTTCCATTCCCTGCCCATCTTTGTTCCTTCCTACTAAAAATAGTTACATACTCAAGAATATGAATTTTTATCCTTCTAAATTTCATGCTAGCTTTCTTTCCTATGAAAACTCTGGTGAAATATCTTCGTTCCACAAGGTTACACAAATCTTCACAGCCATGTGCCAGAAGTCTACCTGATCAAAGTTTGTAAGTAGGTGTTGTCTGAGTACAACATACTTTTGTGAAAAATAATAAGGGAATAACAATGATGGAAACAGTCAAGAGTAGTGGGAATATAATTCAGCAGTCGATCTTTGGCCTAGAGAACAGTTATGGGTCTATTCCAGGTCCTAGGTTTAATGGCTTTACGGAAATGTCAGAACCTAGAGTAACTTATAGAGATTTATACTCTGAGACAAGGCATTGTGGAATTCAAGTCTGAGCCCCTGGCGTAGGCCATAATGAGGTTCTGATCCTCATCCCAGACTAGGTACAGCATGCAGACCCTACACCCTGAACTTTTCCCCTTCCCTTATTTACCATCCAGGTTCTGCATAGAGTCTGTTTGGTCCTACTCTGTCCTCTACCCGTCTTTTGGCTTTACCAAAGTAGACATGTTGAAGTTGGGGATCTCCCTACCGCAGCCACAGTGCTGGGAGGTTTTGAAGATGTCTGTCCTTCCTCTTTCCATTCTATTTGGAACTAAAGTAGCCTTATTGGTTTTCTTTATTGTTGTCCCACTCTATTTAATTTCTTTCATTTTTCAGTCTGTTTCTGTAAAACTAATTACCAGTCTGTTTATGCTTATTTACTCCCAACTCCTGCCTTTACTACCTAATATCTTAATACATGTCAACCTATTTGTGATCCTTTACTTTTGACATTTATTAAAGTTGAAAAATCATTTTTCAGAATTTTACCAATATTTGATTGAAATTTCTTTTAATTAAATTTTATTCCATTTATTTGTCTACTTTACATCCTTACCACAGTTTTCGCTCCCTCCATCCTCCCCACACACCTCCCTTCAGCCCTCCTCCATTCCATTCCTCCTCTGGTTCTGTTCAGAAAGGGACAGGCCTCCCATGGATATCAACAAACATGGCATATTGAGTTGGGGTGGGACTAAGCACCTCCCATTGTATCAAGGCTGGTCAAGGCAACCTAGTATGAGGAATAGGTTCACCAAAGCCAGCCAAAGCATTAGAGTTAGGAGTCCCACAAGCAGACCACAGTATATAACTGTCACATATATGAGCAAGGCCTAGGTCTTACCCATGCTAGCTTCCTGGTTGGTTGTTCTGTGAGCATCTATAAGCCAAGGTTAGTTGTTTCTGTGGCTTTTCTTGTGATGCCCTTGACCATTTCTGCCTCATGTAATACTTCCCCCTCTTTTCAGCAGGGTTCTACAAAGCTCCACCTAATGTTTGTTTGTGGGCCTTTGCATCTGTTTATATCAGTACTAGACGAAGTATCTCTGGTGACAGTTGGGGTGGACACCAATCTATGAGTATAACAGACTATCATTAAACATCCTTATATTGACTTTTTTCTCCAGTCATGTTTGATTATATCTTAGGTCTCTAGGCCATCCAGCCTCTGCATCCTGGGACTCCAGGCAATGCTGGGGTGAGTTCACTCTAGTGGCATGGGTCTCATACTGTACCAGTCACTGGTTGGCACTACCACAATTTCTGTATCACCCTTACACCAACACACTCCACAGGCAAAACAGACTGTAGGTCAAAGGTTATGTAGCAGGTTGCCAATCCGTTCACTGGCAATCTTGCGTGGTCACAGGAGATGGTCACTTCAGGCCACATATCCTCTGTTGGGAATGTTAGCTAGGATCTTCATTTGTAGATTTCTGGGAATTTCCCTTGCAGCACTATCTGATCCCAAATGATACCCCTTCCCTGGCCATCCCTTTTTACTCTCCCCTTCATACACTCTATCCACCCCAGCCCAATTCCTCATGTTCCCATCCTCCTCTTCCCCAATTGACCCACAAAGTCCTGTCCAGTTCCACTTCCCAGGGAGGTCAATGTATCCCATCCTTGAGTTCTCAGTATTACTTAGCCTCAATGGGTCTGTGGTTTGTAGGAGTGGTTTTTATCAGCTAATATCCACTTATGTTAGTACATACCATGTTTGTCTTTCTGTGCTGGGTTACCCCACTCACTGTGATTTATTTCCTACTTCAGTTCATTTGCTTTCAGATTTTTAACATCTGAGTAATACTGCATCGTTTCAATTTACCATATTTTTTTATTCGTTCACTGGTTGAGAAACAGCTAGGTTATGTCCAGATTCTATATATTGCAAACAAACTGCTACCATCCTAGTTGAACTAGTGTCCTGGTGGGATGAGTGAGGGTCCTTTGGTATGACCAAGAGTAGCATAGTTGGATCTGATGGTAGACTGATTTCCAATTTTATGACTGCCATATTGATTTCCAAAGTGCCTATACAAGTTTATGCTCCCACCAGAAATGGAGGAGTGCCCACCTTGCTGATGTCTTCTCCAGCATGAGCTATCTTCCCTGTCTTTGATCTTAGCCATTCTGACAGGAGTAAGACATAATCTCAGAGTCGTTTTAATTTACATTTCTCTAATGTCTAAGGATGTTGAACATTTCTTTCAGTGCATCTCTGCCATTCAGTATTCTTCTGTTGAGAGCTCACTATTTAGTTCTGTACCCCATTTTTAATTGAATGGTTTTTGATATCTAGTTTATTGCGTTTTGGATATCAGTCATCTGTTGGCTGTGGGTTTGGTGAAGATCTTTTCCCATTCTGTAGGCTGCTGTCTTGCCCTTGTAATACTGTCCTTTGTCTTACAGAAGCTTTTGAGTTTCAAGAGGTCTCATTTCCTGCTTATCCATCTTAGTGTCTCTGTGCTACTGGTGTCATATTCAGGAAGTGCTCTCCTGTGCCATCGTGTTCAAGGATACTTCCCACTTTCTCTTCTATCAGACTTATAACTAGATTTATGTTGAGGTCTTTAATTCAGATGGACTTGAGTTTTGAGCAGATATCGATCTATTTGCATTCTTCGGCATGCCAACTTTCAGTTATGTCAGCACCATCTGATAAAGATGCTCTCTCTTTTTTCTATTGAATAATTGTGGTAGCTTCTTTGTAAAATAATAATAATAATAATAATAATAATAATAATAATAATAATAATGTGTCCATAGGTGTGTGGCTACTCACCCTGCCAGTGGCCTTGGTGTGTTTGCTTCCTTCCTTATTAAGGATCTGTTAGACCCCATTAATTTGGATGCTCTTAGATTCCCCTTGTGTCTTGTCTCCTAAACATACTCAATTTGTTTTAATGACTTTGTCCTGCTCTCCCACACACATATGACACTCCTAGTAGAGTCCTTTATCTCAGGCACTGATTGTAAGGGTGAGACTGGAGAAGAGCCAGGAGCCAAGGAAAGAGCAAAGGACAAAGAAGGTGAGGAGAAGGGTTATCAGCAATGTCTTGGGCTCTTTTCCTAGAGGGTTGTGGTGATTTTCATTAGAAAATGTTCCAAGTTCTTTAGATTTGCTGTTGAAGTTGGAGGCACACTTGCAATTTGGACATTTCAGCCCCAGGATTCCAGTAAGGCCTTTCAGCCACATGGATCTGCTACACCAATCTTAGTTGAAGTGGTTTCTTTTTGGACTATAATTTCTCTGAGTCATTGTAGAAAATATGGATGAGTGTTTGGGGAAATCCCCAGGCCTATTTCACTGTGAAAAATGACTACATTTTTTGGGCACTGGGAAATTTTAAGGTACTAGTAGAGACTTAGTATCCTGTTCTATTGTGAAAAGCCACCATCTCTACTATTGCAGACATTCACAAACCCCATATATTACCCTGAGAGAATGTTTCAGTAGATCTTTTTATTGGTGACTAAATAAGCTTGAAGTTATTTCTTATAACTTCTTTCTCTTCAGTCTCCATTAACATCCCTGCTCATAAAGATTTTGATGATATGATTAATGTTTTGATGTCTTTAAGGGATCTATGAAAAAAAAGTAGAAATTACTATTGATTGTTCATTTGAATTAACATTGTATCTTATTGGGGCTGTTGTTTCATGCAGGATTAGTAGGTGTTATTACACCATCGCTTGTTAATGGGCCATATGCAAGGTAATGAGCAATGGTTCAATGTCAGACTGGAAGGGTATATTGAATAAAGCAGTTTCTCACAAGTCAGCATTGGTCTGGATACTAATTAACATTTCAGTGTTGATTTGAAATATGGAATAGGGAGTAAGCTTATTAAATATGCAGATTACTCTTCATTGGGTAGGGGTAATTATTGACTTCAACCACACTTTAAGAATTTATGAGGACCTTGACAAATTAAGCAAGGTGATTATAAGTAAGATGAAGAGATGAAGTTTAATGAGGACAAATAAGTGGTGATTTTCTCTCTCTCTCTCTCTCTCTCTCTCTCTCTCTCTCTCTCTCTCTCTCTCTCTCTCTGTGTGTGTGTGTGTGTGTGTGTGTGTGTGTGTGTGCAATAGCTTAGAATTAGGGGGTGAAGATAGTTTTTAAAATAAACCATCCATCTGATAATCACAAATTTGAATTATGGCATTGTTGTTTATCAAGACATGGAGAGGTTAATTAGTTGCATAAAATTGTCCAAGCCCTTTAAAAATTACTGTGGCCTATTTAATAATTGAAAAAAAAACCAATGGAGAAACTAATAGCTTCAAAAAGGTGATCAATTGATTCTGAGCATAAGAATTAAAGGAGTTTAGTTTTAAACTAAGAGAAAAGCTTAAAGGATGATAAGGAACAAAGTATTTCTTACTTAAAGAAATGTCATGCTGTGGGTATGCAGCTGAGAGCAGAATGGCAGGCTTCTTGGAAACAGAGTTTAAAGCTACACGTGAGCCAGCTTTTCCTAGAGTTCAGTTTCATAAATTAGGTTGGTTTTCTGGCAGGTGTTGTACCATAAGGCACCACCAATCCAATCATACAGAGCCAGTGGTAGCTGTTCACTGAACTCTCATGTAATTCTGGAGGTTTTTTTCTTAACAGGGGTTAGAAATCGTCATCTCTTGAGATTGCATGGGAATTAATGAAGTACTGTGTGTATTTTAAAGATATAGAAGTTCAAAACTCCAGTTCTACTTTTATAATCTGATGGATTTTTTGAAGATTCATTTTTAGTGTAAAGATGAAAATCAGCTTCCTGTCAATGGTGACATAGTGAAATGCTGTCCATATAAATTTAGAATAACTTCATTTTCATTCTTAATGTGTTGAGGTAGACAACTTTTATTTGTTCATGATATGATACATAGGAAATGGGAAAAGTGGGGGATATCTCATTTGAGAGAATCCTAGGGCCTATCTTAGGTAGTTTAATTTGAGCAGGTTTGAAATTCACTGTGTATTCTGGGATGGCATTGAAGTCACAGAGCTGCTCCTGCCTCTGCCTTCTCAGAGAGTTGATATTAAAGGCATGTGCTGCCACACTGGGTCCATTCCTGTGCTCTCTGTTTTTTGATTGCTTATTTTGTTTTAACAGGTTCTTCCTCTGTAGATCAGGCTGGCTTACACACAAGAATATCCCTACTTCCCAAATGCTTAGATTTCAGATATGTGCCACATACACAGCACAAGAATTTTAGTTTTCTATGCTTAAGAGTTTTAAGAAATACAGAACATTTCTATTGTTCTCTGTCTTCTTAACATAACATATCTTACCCGCTTGTGAGATTCAACCTTTCAGTTTGTAAAGGGTAGAACTTTCTATGGACAGGCAATATGCTCTCCTAGGTTATTTAAGACATCCATCTTTCTCAATTTCATCTCCTTCCCTCAGACTTCCGACTTACCTGTGGCCACTCTGGCTAACCCATGTTGAGTAAAGGGTATGCCCACCAGCTTTGCTGAGAAGAGTAGAAGGGAACCTCTGACTACCTTAGGAATGGCCTCACTGCCTCTGTTTGGCAACTATTTCCCGAGGCTGTAGTCCAGAAACCGTAAGGCATTCTAGAAAAAAAAAAAGGTTTTCTCTGTGTGTATTGATGCTGGCTTTTTCTAAAGCAAGAATATTTGAAACTCTGACTCTTATTTTAGCAATTCTTAAAAATAAATATTAAATGCTCAGTTGAGTAACACATATACTAAAATGGAAACAATACAGAGAAGATTACCATGGCCCCTCCACAAGGATGGCATGCAAATTCATAAACTATTTCATATTTTTAAACAGACAGAAAGGGAATGGATGTAGAGGGGAAGGGAGGGAGGGAGAAATAGAGGGCAGGAAAAAATTTCATCAGGATGTATTGTTTGAGAAAATAATTTATTTTCAAAAAACCACACAAACAATAAATAAACAAGTAAGTAAATATATATCAAGCTGTCAGTGGTAGCACGTGACTGTAATTCCAACAGTGGTGAGATGGAGAGAGGCAGGAGAATTAGAGTTTAAAGTCAGCCTCCACTGGATAGCTTCGGCCACGTGAAAATTTGCCTCACAAAATGAAAACAAGAGAAGATCAAAACAAACAAGAATTAGAAGCTACTTTTTCTTGCATCCTCTGTAATAACCTGTAGGGAGGACTTTGGGGATGAGGGGGATTTCAGGGTATAGATATGAAGAAAGATAAGAGGCAGGGAGGGAAGGACTTGAAAGCTGTACCACTTAGAACTTCTCCCAGCTTTACTCACAGAGCTGTACTCGTGGCCCCAGACCATCATTGGTTTCTCTAATTTACACTTCATATTTCTCTTCTAAGGGCTTCTTCTGTCTTTAGATGTAAAGAACTCGATAGCATGGAGAAAAACAAATAAGACTTCAGTGTGTGGAAAATGCTTCCATTAAAGACACTGTGGTGTGCTCTTTATGAGTTTCCCCATAAAGGATATTTCAGACTAGTCCATTTATCTTCAATTAAAATAATTTGCCTAAATCTTTTAAAGCCGGAAATTTAGTATTATCATTAAACTAAAGGAGCACTTGTATGAGCCTTCTATCACTAATAGGCACAATGGTTGCCTGTTCCAAATGTGCCTGTTACTAGTGTCACTACATAGGTTCATGGAGCTGTTGAATATGAGCAAGACTGCTTTGTTTTGTTTTGGTTGTGGCAATGTCAGGCATGGTTCCATCTCATGGGGTGGGTCTTATATCCCAAGAGTGGTTGCTAGCTCTCACAGTGTTGTTACCACTGTTACGCTAGTGTTTCATGTGATCAGGTCTCCATTGTAGATAGCAGGGTTTCTATCTGGGGTGGTGTCTACTTTTATCCTCTGGTAACATGCAGTATACCTACTGACAAATGAACACTTGTCAGTTAGTGGTGAAGACTGTAGTTAGGTACCATCTTAACTTCTCCATATCCTCCGAGTTATGCTGTGTTGTGTTCTGCAATGAGGCCTTTCCATAATGTTTTGGGAGAACAACTAATAGCCTTGGCAATAGCAAGAGATGTGGGCAAGTTTCTATGAGGCCACTTTACCAAACAATCCAATTGGTAATCCTTTCCTCTTACTGGAAATTTCATTTGGTAGTAGAAGGTGTCAATTTGGGACTTAGTTTCCCACATTTGGTTATTCTATTTGGATTTCTTTCACTTATGTATATATTTTAAGAATGTTCTGCAGTTGTATATTTATATATGACCCCTCAAATAAACTTTCACATTAGTTGTTCCCCACATATTCTATTATGTACCCCCTTTGTCTCTACCATTCCCTATTTAATCCCCCTACTCCTGTTTCCTCCCTGTCTCTCCACACTATATAATGTATTTAACCTTGTTTGGGACATTCTTCCCTGTATCCTCAGATGAACCTTAATCTCTATAATTATACTGACTACATAATGCCTTTCAACAGGTTAAACACTAACATCCATATATAAAAGAATACATACAATATTCATCTTTTGCAGTCTGTATTACCTCACTCTGAATGATTGTTTCTGTCTCCGTACATTTACATAGGGATTTTATGACCACCCACCCACACACAAACACCTACTCCAGGAGAATAATATCTCATGGATAAATGTTCTATTTTCATTATCCATTCATCAGCTCATAGACATCTAGGCTATTTCCAATTATTGGATATTATAAGAAAACCAGCAATGAACATAGTTTCTCCTTTAATAGGATGTGAAGTCCTTTGAGAGTATGACCAACTGGTATAGTTGGATCTTGGGGTAGATCCATTCCCAGATTCCTGAGGAAAAGCCACATTGATTTCCATTATGGCTGTTAGAGTTTGCATCCCACCAGCAATGGAAGAGTTGTCATCTTACTCCACATCCTTGCTAGCATGAGCTTTCATTTGTTGTATTGATCTGAGTATCTTAAGACGAAACCTCAAAGTAGTTTTGATTTGAATTTCCCTGACGACTAAAGGTGTTAGACATTTCTTGGTTTTTCAGAGATTTGTAGTTTATCTTTTGAGAAGGTTCTGCATAGTTCTAGACCCCATTTTTAAGTTGGGTTATTTTCTTGATGTCCAGTTTTGTTTCATTAAGTTCTTCGTGTATTTAGATATTGACCCTTTTTTGTGTCCACGTTTGCTTAAGATCTTTTTCTGTTCTGTAGCTGGCTGCTTTTTCAGAGTAAGGATGTTTTTTGCCATGAAGAAAAATTTCATGAGGTTCAGTTTATTAATTGTTCTTAGTGCATATGCTATGGATGTTATTTGGATGTGCTATTGAGAAAGTCTTTTCCTGTACCAATGAGTTCAAGATTATTCCTCATATTCTCTTCTGTCAGATTGAGGATCTGGACTTATGTTTATGTCCTTGGAGCTTTGCTTTATTTAGGTGATAAATGTGGAACTACTTACATTCTTCTATATGTAGTTATCCAATATGATCAGTACCATGTTGTGAAAATGCTGTATTTTTCTTATTTGTTAAAAAAAAAAACCCAGGTGTACATAGATGTGTAAACGTATCCTGATGTTCAGTTTTATTTCGTTAATCAGTCTATTTTCATTCTAATGTCATGCTGCTTTTATTGCTATAGCTCTGTAGTATAATTTGAGATTAGAGATAATGATACCTCGAGCAGTTATTTCATCATTCAGAGTTAATTTAGATATCCTGATATTTTGGGGCTTCCATGTGAAGCTGAACGTTGTCCTTTCAATTTCTGTGAAGAATTGTTTTGGAAGTTTGAAGAAAATTGTGGTGAATATGTAGATTCCTTTTAATAGAATGGTCTTTTTTACTAAATTAATCCAACCAATTCATGAATGTGGAAGATCTTTCCAACTAACATCTTCCTCAGTTTCTTCAATGTCTCAAAGTTATGACTCACAAGTATTTCACTTTCTTAGAATTATCTCAAGATATTTTTGAAGCTCTTCTGAAAGATATTGTTTCCATGATTTCTTTCTCACTCTCTTTGCTCCTTGTACATAAGAAGGATACTGATTTTGTATGCTGATTTTGTACTATCTTTGCTGAAAGTGCTTATCAGCTGCAGGAATTTCTTGGTGTTTTCATGGTCTTCTATGTATAAAGCCGTATCATCTGCATATAGAGATACTTTGACTTGTTCCTTTCTAATTTTTATTCCCTCCATCTCCTTCATTTGTCTTATTGCTCTAGAAAAAAGCCCAAATTACTTTACTGAATAGGTATAGAAAGAGTAGACATTCTTATCTTTTTCCTGATGTTAGCAAAACTGCTTTGAGTTTCTCTCCACTTTGGTTGATTTTCTGTTTGCCTTTATAATATTGAGGTATAGCCCTTGTATCCCTGGCCTTCCTAGGACTTCCATCATGAAGGGCATTAGATTTTCTCAAAGGACTTTACTGCATCTAATGAGACGACCATGTGGCTTTTTGCTTTTCAGTCCATTTATGAGGTGGATTTTGTTTATTGATTTACATATGTCGAACCATTGCTGCATCTCTGGTATCTACTTGATCATGATGGATAATCCTTTTGATGTGTTCTTGGCTTTGGTTAGTTAGCGTTTTATTGAGAACATTTTTATCTGTGTTCATAAGTGGTATTAGTTTCTAATTTTCTTTGGTTGATTTTTGTGTGATTTAGGCATCAGGGTAATAGTGGCCTCATATAAATAACTTAGTTAGCATCCTTTAAGTTTCTAATTTGTGAGATAATTAGAGATATATTGGACTTGATTCTTCTTTAAACATCTGGTAGAATTCGTCCCTGAATCCATCTGGCCTTAAGCTTTATTGTTGTTGGGAGGCTTTTCATTATTGTATCTACCTCGCCAGGAGTTATGGGTCTGTTTAAATTTCTTATCTGATTTTGGTTTAACTCTGGCAGGTCATATATATTGAAGATTTTATCCATTTCTTTTGAGCTTTACATTTTGGTCTAGAACAGGTAAATTCTCTAGAGTTCCTTTTGTCTGTTGAGATGTTTCCTTTTTGTCTCCAATTTTATTAATATGGCTATTTTCTCTTTATCTTTTTATTAATTTGCCTAAGTTTTTTTTTAATGGTATTGATTTCTCCAAAGAACTACCTCTTCATTTCATTGTTTTTTATTATTATTATGTTTTTTTGTTGTTTCTGATTTATTGGTTTCAGCCTCAAGTTTGATTATTTCTTGCCATCTACTCTTTTGAGTGTTATTTGTTGTTGTTCTGGTGATTTCAGGAATGCTATTAAGTTGCTAAGATCTATCTTTTCCTTTTTTATTTTTATTTTGTAGACACTTAGCATTATGACTGTGCCTCTTAAAACTATCATCATTGTGCCTCATAGGCTTGGGTTTGTTATTTTGATTTTCAATCAATATTAAATTATTTTGAGATTCTTTCTTCCATGTCTTATTCTCTGTTGGTGAGGCTTACCTATGAGATTTTTGTTTGCTTTCCTAAGTATTTTATCTTCATTTTTCTCTCAGTTTGAGTTTTCATTGATGATTTTGTTTCTACTTTCATATCTTGAACTTTTTTCATCATTTCATTCCAGTTTATTGGTTTTCATAGACTTCTTTGAATAATATATTTATACCCTCTTTATGGTCTTTGAACATATTCATAATTATTATTCTGAAGTCCTTGTCTTGTGCTTCAGTTACATTGTATTTCTTAGGACCTAAGCAACAGTATTACTGGGTTCTTGTGAAGACATGTTATCCTGTTATCCTGACAGTTCATGATTGTATTTTTACACTGGGATTTATGAATTTTGGGTTAGGATGCTTGAGTTGTTTCTAGGTGTTGCTGTCTGGTTTTATCTTTGTTAAGTGGACATTCTGCTCCATTGTTCTATTGTCCTTTCTGGATATTATGAAAGTGTGATAGAGCTGGTCTGTCTGGTAGAGACTACTTCTGCAGGCTGTTGATGATTTAAAAAAAAAAAAAAAAGACTATGGGTGGGATGGGGAAAAGGCCAAAAGGAGGTTTAGGAAAGAGGTAAGGGGATCCTGCCCATACCAAGATGTAGGTTCCCCAAGCATTCTCCAAAGATGTGGGAAGAAAGGATCCTGTAAGTGGGTTGAGAAAGGAAAATATTAGGCTACAGAGACAGAGTTGAACATGCTTTGGGGTAGTGTGAGCCAAGAGTTAAAGTCTCCAGTGTATGGAGTTGAGGTGGAGGAGATGCTCCTGAAAGAAGATTCTTACAAGACTGAAGGTGAGAATGGAGAAATTATAATAGAGGATTGAAAGGATAGTGTGAGTGACTGTCGGTTATGACCATTTGGACGGTGGTAGGGTCCCAGGTAGAAGGTGTTCCTAGGAATCTGTGGTTGAAACAAGGAATTGGGACAGGATAGAACAGAAGGCTGAGAGGGTTCACAGCGAGGAAAACTAGGTCTGCAGCAAGGTTCTTTGGAGTCCTCAGAAAATGGAGGTAGAATGAGAAAAGAGACACCTGTAAGCAGTCAGCTATGAGGATGAGGATGAGGATGGTGCTGGGAGATGGTGGCAGGGCACAAACCAGACTCTGAAAACCATCATTCCCTTCTGAGATGAAGAAGACCTTTCATTCTGCCATTTACTTCCCCCATCCCTCTACAAACTTGTTTCTGAGAAGATAGAAGCACTTTCCTGAGCAGAAGCTGTTAAAGTGAGCAATAGGTCACCTAGAGACCGTGGCCACGGGCCATCCTACCAACATGAAAGGAGGAAAGCCTTTCTTTAGAGGATGTTCATCCCAAGCTTCTGAAAGAAGTGCACATGAACTCCCTCTCCTCCCTATGATCCAAATATTCACCAGAAAAAGAAAACAAAGTTCCACTATCTGTAGTAATAATCAGTATTAACTGGTAGATGTTCCTTCCATATTTTTGTTATTTTAATCTCTTCTTTACTTGTTAAAACTGCCTGCCCTTTCTATATGGTCCAATCATTTGATGTAACAGAGCCAGTGAAGAGGTTTTCTGTTTCATCTTCTCTCTGACATTTCATCCAGAAATCATGCAGCAGACAAACATTCTCCTCTACATGGCTGCTCTCTTACTGACAGCCACTCTGCGCTGTTCCAGGTTCCAAGACTGCCAGAGTCACAGACCGTGCCCTCTGTTTCTCCAAATGCCTTTCTCGGTGCTGTTTGTTTAGATTTCCTATTTAATTTTCCTGGCATCTGAATTTATTTCACAAAATGTTTTGGCAAGGAACTCACTGGAGGCATTCTGACACTTCACAGCTAATTTTGTTACAGAGAAAATTCCCAAAACCTCTCTCAGAAGTGTAAACTATACCTATTGAGTAGCCCACAATATATAATAAATGTCTGATTCCTTTGAGTAAAATTTTAATAGGAATACTGGCTTTCTACAATGAAAGTAATATTTAGGATGAATAGATTTAAAAAAAAAAAATGAGCCTGGTTCACTACTGGCTGTATTTCCAGACAGAAAACTTCATAAGAACCAGAAATTTGTATCCTTATAAGACAGTCAAAGAGGTGATATTTCATAAAATGTTGTCTGAATGTGAATGTAATTCAGTGTGAGAAACAGTGAGAAGACAGTGTTGTATGGCCTCAAATGCTAAGAGTTCACCTGCTCCAGTGAAGCAGCTTAGTGTATAAATCCCTCCCAGTATATGGAGAGAGGGTACATGGAGGCATGGAGGATTACAGTGGTGGCTTACATTGAGTGTAGATGAGACAAAAGATTGTTTCTGACAGGAAGAAAAGATAATCCAATTTTTGGAAAGCTCTTGGAAGCTAAAATGTCTCAATAGTTTCACAAGGACCACAAGGACACACAGAAAATCCTAATTAAGGATACAGTAGATGTACCTTTAACTTTACACTCAGTGTAAATACTGTTCAGATGAAGAATATACTACCTATGGGTAAAGTGGAGATAAGCAAAAGATTTAGAAGTAATTCCCGAGGTAAAAATGACAAGATGTTGGGAAACAAAAACTCACAGGTGATGAGAGACTGCAAGATTAGGACAGTGTAAGGTACAGAACCGAATAATTATTTAGAGGAAGGAGCAGGACAGATGGACTGGCTACAGAGAGAAAGAGCAGTTACTGGAGAGCATCTAATTGTCGAGGAAATGAGAGGATGGCAGTTACAGAATGCATAAAGGAAGCACCACAATAGGAATGCTAATAATAAAGTTGATAAGTACAACTTCATAATCAGCACTTAGGAGCTAATCACTAAGAACAGTGTCTTATATGCAGTATCTAATTCAAACCTCCAATTGCCTTCATACAAAAGCATCATCTGCTTGTGTGTAATAGGGAAAGAAATTACATTTAGAGAAGTTTAAATAATTTGTGCACAAATTAAAACATTATGCCTTTAAGCCTATGCTTTGCAAGCTAAGAAGCTACCCAATGCAGGGCCCATGACCATGGCTCTTAGTGGAGCCTACCTGGTCTGACCTCCTGAATCTCATTTCCCAGACCTCACCAGAATAGTTCTATTGCACAAGACATTTCATTGCTTCTTGAGTCTGAATAACATGTTTCTACTGGGATGTTTTCACTGTAAAAGCTTGGCCATTTTACATGCTAGAATGTCTACTTCTAAGCTCTGTGCATTACATTTTTTATCTGCTGCAGCCAATGGGCAGTGGTAGGTATTGAGCAGGCTCTTTATGTGTTACTGGTGAACCTTTCCAATTGCTACAGAATCCAGAAAAGGAAACTTGGAGAGTATTGGCATGGAGGCCTGGACTGGACTGGGGAATGAATGCTATAGACCATATTCATCTTTTCCCACTGTCAGTCCTTTGCCTGAAGGATCTAGTGCTAATCCTATTAGGCATGTTTCATTTCTCTTCCCGCTCTGAAGAAATATCTCTTCTGATGTAGTAACTTGAGTTGACGTATTCCATTTCATACAAAATGGGATTCGACTTACAATTCTCCAAAGCCAGGCTGGCAGTTCCTACCTGTCATTTGTTAGTAAGTATTCCACACAAATGGCATCTTTTTCATTCAGATAGAAGATTGAGATGGTCTGAAGGTCTGTGGAAGTTACTGGAAATGTTTATGCAGATAACTTCTGTGCCCCTGGCCCCCAAAAAATCACATGAAAATGAATGTAAAAGTTCACTGAAAAGGAATGGGGCATTAAATTTTAAATAGTTAGCAGTTTTACATGAAATATAAACATTCCATAATGCATCTATTTTAACATGATTTTGTAATGTCAAGTCATAGAACTTTCCCAGAGTTTGCTGTAGAGACATTAAAGAGCATTCACTCTCTAGTGTTTGCACAACAATTAATTTAGGGGAAATTAGACATTATTTCTTTCTACCCAGATGCCTGAATAAAATAAAGCACCAGCTTGTCTCTGATAGGAAACAAATCCATCAAACAAAATTCCTTCCACATTATCAAATGTTGAATTGTACTTCCTACAGGAACGATAGCCAGCTTGGACTCTGGTACTCCTCAGGAGGCAACTGAGCTCCTTTGCTTTATCCATTAGAAAACTCAGACCCAGTGGGTATTGAAATGGGGTTTCTTAGTCCCGAGCAGCCAGAGGCCCAGACCCTGCCATGCAAGACCCCTTAGCAGCCCGCTGCTGCTGCTCAGGCCCCCAGAAATGACTCAGACTCTTATATTAACTTTATGCTGTTTGGCCTATGGCTCAGGCACATTGCCAGCCAGCTCTTACATCTTAAATCAACCCATTTCTATTAATCTGTCTTCCATGTGGCCCGCGGCTCACCTGTGTTCCTTACTTGTTGCTCCTTGGGCAGCTTGCTGGATCTGTCTGACTCTGCCCTGCTTCTCCTACCTATGCTCTGATTTCTCCTCCCACTTCTTCTATGGTGCCTGTCATGGCCCAAAACAGCTCCTTTATTTAAAGATTGAGATTCACAGCATACAGAAAGGCATTCCCACATCAGGTGGGCATCTCTGGAACCATGCAGCTGCAAAAGCTGCATTTCTGCTTAGATGGTACAGCAGTTATTCTCAGTTGTTTCTGATATCAACCTATTGGCTGCATCAGAATTAATTTTAAACGTTTAAAGGGACTTTTAGTATTCATTCTTCTCATGGAAGGAGTTTAATTATCCTAGATGCACTCAAATAATCAAAATTTATTTCCGCAGAACTGCCCTGGATGATGTAGTTTTAGAACATATGTAATATGCTTCTTAGATAACTAAATAAAGCTTACCTATCTTTTATTGATACTTTTGGTAGTTTACAGAAGCCTTGTGGGGAATTTAAAAAGAATGATGGCAAGCTGTTGGGAATAGGCCAATTAGCACCCAAACTATTTTCTTCTTTTCTTTGTTTAATTGTTCTCTAGCTAGAGATGTGTACCACCATTTTAACTCTACCTAAATGAACAGGGCACAAGGGAAAGGGGCATCAAACTTAAATCCACAAAGGAAACACTGAGTTTTGTGTGTGAGTGTGAGTTTTATGGAGGAAAGTAGTAATCACACCTTACTTTGAAACACTGTTTCACTGTTCTCTCTGTGACTTTGAAAACATCGCCTATAGGTGCCAGGGCAGGAGGGAGAGGTTAGGGGTGGTAGAGAGGACCCTTAGTCAAGGTGAACTAATTTATGCTAAGTGATTCTGAAACTGTTTTGTGTTTCGATACAAGGATATAATAGTCAGTACTCCAGCTTATACAATAACCTACTCTGTTTCTTTCAAGGGCTTATCTATGTAGATCTCTGCTGTTCATACTCCAAACTCATGTTGCATTTTTAAAAAGCTATTTGCAATATGCACTCTTGTCTGTGCTGGCTCCTTGGCCAGTCTATGACCCTGTGATAAGCCAGCTGTGTTCTATTCACTCCACTGTAAGCAGTAACTTTTTGTCACTTTTGGCGTTATCTTGATGTGTTATAATGGAGTGACGCTGAATCAGACAAGCTCTAACTTTTATTGCAGTCATTTCTCAAGGAAATTTTTAAGCTGAACTTGATATCAGAAGGAGGAAACATAAACATGCCTTTGTTGTAGCCTACAAAATTCCCTGCTATTCTAACTTGAAGAATGTTGGAAATAAGCTGTCTCTTTTCTGATACTAGGAACTTTACATAGGCAATACATTAAAATATTCCTTTACAAATTTGTGTACAGAGCAGTTTCATCAACTAAATTGCTTATAGTATAACTATATTCATATTGGAAAGTTAATGTTTAAAATAAAGTTATATCACAAAAACTTATTTATATTAAGAATTGAAGATCTCAGCATTTTATTTCAATTCTCTTTTCTTGGAGGACTAAAAAGAAACATTAATTTAACATAGAGTATTGTATTAGTGTGACTGTTTAGGTAACTACTTCTACATTTAGATGTGGTAATCTTAAACCCACCCTAGACTGTGACTGCATATTCTCCAAACAGAAGGTCTCTGATAATTGAATTCAAAAGCGATAGCAACTCTGTTGAGTGGCTGACTGCAAGTGTCCATTCTGTGCTGGTTCTAGAGAACCACAGTGTCTTCTCCATCCTGTGAAGCTGTCAACGACTACCCAGCCTTTATTTATAAAGGCTCAATGAATGAGTTTTCCTGTTTTACCTACACAGATATGTCTTGTTTCTTCTTTCCTTGTACCTTTAAGGGTATTACTTTAGGGGGCCCTCAACTACAAATGATAAGTATATTTTAATACAGCTTTACTCCCTTTAGTGAAATGAGTGAACTGTCTTCTTAAAACAGAAATGCTCTTGCTACCCCAGGAATCCATTACTCTCGGCTGTACCCTGGTACTGGCAATCTTTTTTTCCATCTTCCTTTTGTTCTCAGATATTTATTTGAATTGGATTTTTAGTTTATTGTTTTACAAATAGTATTTTTAGTTTACTGATTATATGAGATCGCAGAATTTTTTTTTCAATAAACAAGTGCTCTGAAATTTATCGTTCATATAATACATGTGTAAAGTAAAAATAAATATTATAAGGCTGAAACTCAAAATTTAATAGTAAATTTAATAAGAAATTTAATAAAAATTTGTATAAAAAGTATTCCTATTATAAATAGTATGCATAATTTGTTTGCATTAATTTTGGGCATTCTGGAGATGAGTGAACTGCAGGAGAATTCCCAGAATTCAATGCTAGCACTAGCTTTAAGGACCTTCAGGAAATCGTTAGTTAACTCCATTTAAAAAGACACCAGAAGGACAAAGGCATGTATTACATGAGATTTGGGGGCCATTGTTGTAGATTTCCTTGGGCATTTATTCTTGTTTACAGTATTGTGTAATGTTTCAAACATTTGTCCCACATTCTAGAGTCTGTACGTTTGATGAATGTCAGCATCAGATGTGAACTGCGTACCATAGACATATATCATTTCTTAAATATCAATCATTAGAGTTGGGGAATCCAAACAAATTCCATAAATTCCAAAGGAGTAAAGAGTGTTTTGTAGGTTGGAAAGTCCACAGGCTCAATGAAACATGAAGGAAGACCTGAAGGAGGAAGATTGGGTAAGGAACTCTAAGAGTGAGGCAGTGATGGTGATGGATGGATACGATCAGACTATAGTATGTAAACAAATACAAGTTTCAAAGAATAAGTAAACAGATAACTAAAAATACTTTATTAATCTTTTGAGAATTTTATGCAATATATTATGATCATTTTCACCTATGAAACCTTATCCTACAACCTCAGATCCACCTTACCCCCCTACCCCTACAATCCAACTCCTCTTAAACACACATTACCTCCCTAGCCACACAAATTTATATACTTTTTCTGAAATAAGCATTTGGCACCAATTTGTGCTGTCTCTGTAAAAAACTCTAGGTGAAGGACCGTGGTCAAACTACCAGAAGCCACATCCTTAAAGAAAACTGACTTTCTCTCACTATCTCTAAGAAGAATCAACTGTCCAAATACCCTCATTTAGAGATAACAACTCATGATCCATTCTCTACTTCATGCTAGAAAGTTTATGGGCCTGATCTTCTGCAAATCTTATGCAAGCAACTACAGCTATTGTATGATCAGTCTTGCCTGGTTGAAAGACACAGTTTCACTCTAATCCTACTCAGTGTTTGTTCTGCCCCTTTTCCTCAATAGTTTCTGAACCTTGGCAAGGGGCTGTGAGATCTAGCTACCACTTGTGACTGAGCACTCCTGTGACATTTATACTTTCTGCTTTTAATAGGTATGAGTTTCTTTAATACACCATTCAGTGCACAATGAAACTTCTCTGCACTAATCTGTTGATAGAAGGATAAAAAATTAGAGAATATTTTGGTACTTTGTTCATTTAGAAGAACAATAATAGGCTTATGAACTCCCTAGACTTGGGTTCTTAGCAAGATTTATAGTACAAGGCACGAGTATATTCTTGTGGAGTAGGCCTTAAGTTCAACCCGAATGCATTTGGTTGCCACCATACATCACTATTGTACCAGTGAACCTATCTTGCCATGCCAGTAATTATTACAGTTCACAGCGTTTACAGCTGGGAATAATGTCAATGACTCTCAAAAATGTGAATGAACTCAACAAGTTTCCTGGTGGAGATTTTTTGTGTGTTTCACATAAGTAAAATCATGTCATCTGCAAATTGGGATAGTTTGACTTGTTTCTTTCCTACTTTATGAACCTTTTAATTAATTTCTTATTTAATTGTTCAAGCTAGGATATCAAACACTGAATAAGAGTACATTAAATAAGAGTTGTGGAAGTAGATGTTCTTACCTTCTTCCTGCTCATAGTTGGAATGCTTTGAGTTTCTATCCATTTAATTTGATGGTAGCCTTAAGTAACCTTTATCATGTTCATGTGTATTACCTCCCCACATTCTCTAGGGTTTTTATTATGAAAAGATGTTAGATTTTCTACATCAATTGAGATGATTGTATGTTTTATGACCTTGAGTTCATTGTAATTCTATTTGTTGATTTATATATTTCAAACCATCCTTGAATCTCTGAAATAAAACCAACTCGTGGTGAATAATCCTTTAGATGTGTTCATGAATACAGTTTGCAACTATTTTACGGAGAATTTGCAAGTCCGCATTTATCAAGGAGGTTGGCTGATAAGTCCCTTCCTTGGTGTTGTTGGATCTTTGATTTTTGTTGGTATCAGGGCGATACCAGCTTTCTAAAAAAAAAAAAAAATGCTTCTAATTTATGAAATAATTTGAGGATTGTGGTCTTCGTTTTTTTTTCTTTGAACAAGAAAAAAAAGAAAAAAGAAAAAAAGAATTCTACACTGAATCTAAGCCCTAGGCTTTTTAAAAAAATTTTTAGCTTGGAGAGTGTTAATTATTGCATCTATCTCATTGACTGTTAAAGACCTAATTTATTTACATTACATTGGCTTAACTAGATAGGTATTATACATCTAGAAATCCACTTACTTTTAAATTTTCCAACTTAATAGAATATACCTTTTTAAAATATGTTCTTGTGAGTCTTTGAATATATTCAGTGTCTTTCGTAATGTTTCCCTTTTCATCTCCAATTTTATTAATTTTGATTTTTTTCTCTATCTTTTTATTAAGCTAAGAGTTTGTTATTCCTTTTCTCCATTTCAAAAAATAAAATCTGTTTCACTGATTCTTTTTTTATTTGTTAAATTGATATTTCTTTAATTCCAACATCAATCTTCACTATTTTTCTTCATGTACTGCCTTTGGAATTAGTTTATTTTTTTTCTAACTTGTTATGACTCATTATCAAGTTATTTATTTGGAATTTCTCTGATTTTTAATGTTAGCACTTACATCTATAAATGTCCTCAAGATAATCTTCACCGTCTCTCACAGATTTGGATATGTTATGTTTACACTGTCACTCAGTTCTAGGAATGTTGAAATTTCATTTTTGACTCCTAAATGATCCACCATCCCTCAGAAGTATGTTGTTTCATCTCATGAAGTTACGTACTTTATATTTCATTTACATATAGTTTTATCATCTCATACAGATGATAGTTTCAGTTTTCCTGTTCATTGAGATTTTCTTTTTATCCTAGTGTGTGGTCTATTTCATAGACAGTTCTATAGGGTACTGAAGAGAATGTTCATTATTTATCATTTGGGTGGAAAGTTCTATAGATGTCTGTTAGACTCATTTGATTTATGATGTTATTTAATTCCAGTGTTTCTTCATTCATCTGTTGGACAGTTGATCTGCCAAATGCTGTGAGTGAGATATTGAAGCCATTTACTTTTACTTTCTTAGAGTTAAACTATAATTTTTAATCTTGTGTTTGCTTTAAGAAATTGGATGAGCCTCTGATTTGTACATACACATGTATATATATACTTATAATTTTTTGATGGATCAATGCCTTTCAAAGAGTATGAACACTCTTTATCTCTTTTTATAAGAACTGTTTTGAAGTCTGTTTTGCCAGATGTTAGGACAGCAGCATTTGGTTGCTTCCTGGTTTCCTTTGCTTGGCATCTTTTCCCCTTCTTTTCTACATAAGGTACATTTTTTGGAGGCACAAAACAGAAGGATTCTGCCCTCCGATTCAAACCATCTTGTCTTTTGATGTAAATTGTTATGGTCAATACTCAGGGTTATTTTGGAAAGGTAAATATTTCCTCCTCACTTTGTTGATTTTGTTGTGTAGTAGAGAATAAGAGATATAAGGAAATTTTAAAAATGAGAGTCTAGGAGCCTGAATGCCTAATTTCTCTCTTTGACTGACCATTGCTGCTCCCTAGACTATGCTTCTGTTGCTTCTAACAGGGCCTCTCATTCTCATGTGAGTTACCAGCTTCACTTGTACGTGGAGTTTTCTTCACTTTGTTCTGTGGGCTGTGGGTAATACGGACAAAGTCTGCCTAGTCTGAGTTGCTGTGTTCCCACAGTGTTGGTTATGTGGTACTGAAGGTTCTATTCAAAGTTTGTGGTAACCTTTAAAAACACAGCTTCATCTTTCCTGTTCTGGTGCTAATAATTTGCATGCAGTAGTCACTGAAAACCCCTTAGGAAAGTCTTTACCAATCTGTCTTTATAGATTTTCTTGTAGGAGTCTTTTACCTCAATTTGTCTGAGGGGAGATACATCTATGGTAGAGGAAGATATTTTCCTTCACTTGTCTAAATGTAGAGAATGCTTTGTTCAATGGTAGAAAGAATATGTTCTGTTAAACCTGAGAACTGCAAAGAGAAAAAACCAAATTCATGATTGTCCAATTAAAGCAAGCTGCGTTTTGAGGTGCTCCTGGGACTGGCCAGCTGGCTGTCTCACCCTAAGTCTTGATTTGAGAAGGAAACCATGACTGGCTTTCTAAAGTCCCTTTGATGGGTAAAATGATGTGTTTACAGAAGCCAGAGAGTTGGCTGTTACACATTGATAGAAAGACACAATTAAAGGGAAGGATCAAGGGTAAGGATAGTTTGAGTGTTGATCAAGTCAAACCTGGGACTTGGAGAAGCAGTAGATGGAGTAATTAAATATTCCCAATCATTGTAGTTCCCGAGCTGTAATCCACCACTGGATTTGCTTGCTGTCTCTCCTACCATCTTGCCTCCAAATCACAAAGAGATTTTTCTTTAAAAATAAAACAAATCAAAAACAAAATAATTAAGGAGCCTAACCAAATAACTAACTTAGACAAAGAAATACGACTTTTAGCTCAAAGATTGTTTTGAAATTTTAGAATATTACCATAAAAACTGAAAATGTATTCAGTATAAAATGTGTCTTGTCTGGATTTAACAAGGGCAGTCTTTTCTCTGTTTTGTCTCTCTGTTCCCTTCCTCTGCGCCCACCCTCTTCCTTTCCTTTCTTTCCCAATTTTCTTCTTTTTCTCCCTCTCTTGTGTGTGTGTGTGTGAGTGTGTGTGTGTGTGTGTGTGTGCATTGTCACTCAATTCTAGGAAGGTTGTTCTGCACACGTCCGCGCGCACACACACATGCACGCATACTCCTTAGATAAAATGTAAACAAGGAAACAGCATCCGCATCTTAAATTGGAAACATTGACCCTCAGGTTCTCCTGCCCTATATTTGAGTCCTTGCTCTTTTCCTCATGGCTATGACACACTGCTCATTTATTCTCTTAACCCATTTTATCTGGAAATGGGGTGAAATAGTTACAAATGTAGAGCATTCCAGTGTGAATAATACATGTCACTTGCTTGTCATTATACATTATCCATGTAGTAATGACTATCATGAATACTGGGTTTTATATATTTACTAGACTTCAAAACATGCTGTTTATATAAAACGCAATTTTGTTATAAAAGCATTAAAGCCTTGTCACAGAGGGAGACAGATGAACAACTAAAGTTGTCACTACTAATTTGCCTACTTTGAAGAAATAGCTCAATTTTCTCCCATGAAGCTTCCACACCCAAAGAAAGCATGAGTACTAAGACCTTCACCTTCAGCTTGTTAATGATGTTGTCTCTTGATAATTTTCCATATGTAAGTTAAAGCAGTTGTCCTTAAACATTACATTTCAATACTTAAAAACCACAAATTAAGAAAAGTTGCTTGGTCTGGCTTTGGATGACAGACCCTTCTGTTCCTTCAGTTTTATTTCTACTTAAGATTGTTCACTGATCTTCCTTATGTCTCTCCTCTCTCCCATAACCAAGGTCTCTTCAGGATCTGTCCAAGCAAACAGATATCCCTTATGGCACAGTCTTGGACTCTGCAGTATATCAGCATGTTCGCATGAAGGGGCTGAATCCTTTTGAGAGGGACAGCATGTACTCCCAGATGTGGAGAATGATCAACCGGAGCAATGGATCGGAGAACAATGTTCTGGAGTCCCAAGCAGGCATTCAAAAGGTACCATGCGCTTCATGAGTAGTCTTCACCAGGTTGCCTTCAACATGGTCATGGCTAAGTTGAGATTTATTTCTATCTCTTTTATTATAATTCTGACATTGAATTTTCAGTTAAATTATATTTTTGTTGTTTGAAGGAGGGTCTAAGGACAACTCAGCATTCTCATAGAGAAAATTCTAGGTCCCCTGTGATGTCTCACCAATAAGATTCTCTTGAATACCTAACTCTAAAAACTGATACTGTTGTTTTGTTTAAAATGGATTAAGGACTTATAAACTCATTGACTAAATACATTTCCTCAAGTTCCATTTCAAATATCATTCATGTTATCCAATTCATTTAAATGACTCAGGGTGCTTTCTATATGGCATTTGATTTTAAGAGTAAAACTTTATCTTTGCTTGTGATTATTTAAAGCTATTTGGAAGACGAATTTAATCTAGTCAATAAATATGGTTCCTGCAAATGACTGTTTCTGTTTTCCAAGGTAAAACTCTTTACCTGATTATTTTTCTATAACCATCATTTAGAAGTAGACATTTAAAAGGCTTAGCATTCTGTTACATTTGAAATAAATAAATAAAAGCAGTGTAGGCGTAACTTACCCACAAGGACACCAATACCAGATAGATATTTATTAGAATATAAACCAACACTCACGGTACAGGCGACAGAGTATAATAGCACCTGAACAGGGACCAGAGTCTGCAGACGGACGGACCACGTGAGCCTCCCTCCAGCAGCCAGGAACCAGGAAGAGAGCCTCTCAGCGTCCCGGCAGCCCCTTATCAAGGGTTTTGCCACACCCCCTCCAGGAGCCCAGGACCCTGGATAAGCTTCCCTGGACCCCACCAGCTGACACCCGAATCCCACAACAAAGCAGTTCTTCATTCTGGATGTAGTTCATTTACAAACATACAACAAACATACATACACAGCAAATTTAGGTCCCTGCAGCCTCCATGAAAGTACAGGAATTTTTTTTTCTTTTCTTTTTTTTTTTTGCTTAAAATTATGACCAATAGCTAGCTGTAGTTGGTATTCATTAGGCGATCAATGACCAAACAAATAAATGAATATCAATACCAGCACAATTAATGGTGACCTTTTTTTCTCTGACCTTCTATATCAGGATAATTCGAACCCCAAGTCTGAACTTCCTGCCCAGAAAGAGAATGCTCTGCTGGAAGGGGGTTTTATTATTCTCGTACCTCTGCTTCAGGTTCCACTATGGCTTTCAGCCTCTGGGATCAACCTGCATCATCTTTGCTGTTGTAACATTGACATCATTGTTTTGAGAACTGATGTTAATTGTGTGATCTTCTTTACAAATATTAACAATGGCTTATAAGGAAATGATGATTCTTAACATGTTAGCAGCAGCCTCTAGAGAAGAAAGTACATGACCTTGTTCTATCCAGAGAATTCTCTGATGCCTTTGCTCTCATTATATAAATCCAGTTTCTAAAGTGTTGATTGGAAATATTACCTTCTTGTCTTTCTCGAAAGGAACATTGGCTCCTGGAAGATTAACATATCATCATCAGAATAGGAGGCTATATATTGGGGAAAAGGAGAAAAGGTGGGTTTGGGGCTTAATCATGTAGGTCCACATAGAATGCAAGTTAATTTGAGCCCCTAATTAAGTTTTTTAAAGGGTTTGAAGAAATAATTTTCATTCATATTATTGACCACAGAAATAAACTTTACAGGCTGGAAGGAGTGCGTTCATGCAAGAGTGTATACTCAGAGAAAATGAGGCCCTCTATTACCTCAGTATTACCTCACACTGCAGAAAAACAGAAATACTATTTTTTGAACATTAATATAAATAGCAATTCTTATTTTGTAATTGTATTACATTTTAGTATGGAAAGCTTCCCAGAGATAGTTCATTTTTCTTCCATCAGACATATATAATCTCAATAAAGTATTTTTAAAACAAGCCTATGTATTCAGCCATGCATCAGTATATCCCTTTTCAAATATTTTCTAAATACGAGTTCTGAACCAGGCCCTAGACATGAAGTGGAGATTTGTTCAGCATTAGAATAAAGGTCATTAGGCTCCTGAGCTGAATTCTGGTAAGGAGGACAAGGGAGATATAAAACATGATTTAAATGGTGATAAAGATCATGAGTTTTTAATAGGTTGTTACTGTGAAGGCTGAAGACACTATCTACAGCTCATATTTTTTCTCAATATCTCTCTTTATTCATTAACAAAAAAATGATCCCACTGGAAAAAGAAGCATTAGCTGAGAAGTCCTCACACCCTGAATTTAAGTCTAGGTTGATTTTTAAAGTAAATTCTGTAAATAAGGAGCAAACATTTTAGAATTTTTATAGGCTTTGAGAGTTTCATCGTGATAAGAATCCCTAGCTCACAGAGGTTCAACTTAAAGAAAGTCTCTCATGTTGATTTTCTTCAGTAATCACAGAACTCTGGAGGCTGAAGCAAGAGAATTGTGAGTTCTAGACTAGCCCGGGTTACAGAGCAAGATCCCATCTCAAAAACATGAAAATACATAAGTAATAAAAATGAAATGATATGATATAGGTAAAGCTTCAATAATAATATGAGCAGAAGCAGAAACCTGTCCTGTCAGATACTTTGGGAGAGTAACAAGGGCATGAGCACATGAAGAAATTTTAGCTACAAAACTGTATGGTTCACTACTTCCTCCTTTAAAGTACAATTGTGGTATGGAAAAAAAAAAGAAAAAGAAAAAGCAGTATGAGAAGTAGAGAGCAATTGCTATTTCCTGAGAGTTGGATGATTAGGTAAGTTAATCAGTTGAAGACAGTGAGGTCAGTCCAGAGATGTGTCTTCCATGTGTCTTCTGCCTTTGACGGAAGAGTAGTGAACACTGACCTGATGAATAACAAGCCTGTGAAAAATGTGCTTGTAGATTTCTTTCACCAAATTGGAGGCAGTTGAAAATTGACTAGTCGCAGGATAGGCAGTAATAATAAAGTGTATGTGGGTTCAGTTTGTAAGGTTTAAGGCAAGTTTTATTAAAAAGCAAAACAAACCACGGAAGAATAACTCCTTCATCTGTTGAAGCTTGACGAAGATTCTGAAATCCTAATCTGTAAGACATGAAGCCAGACTTCGGGTACTTTGTCCAGAAAATGGCCTTACACAGCTCACATAGCTGCTTTCTGTTCTCTGTCGCTGGTTTCTAATTTGTGGAGACAGGAGAAAAAAGTTCTTCAGCTGTATCTTTAACAGAAATCCATATCTGCAGTAACTGCCTCACAGAGAAACCCACACTGCTGTGAAGAACAGTCTTTACAATCTATAACTTTGAACAGATCTCATTAATGTCTTGTTCTTAATTGAGCTACCAGTTTCCCCTCCTGGAAGGCATAACCTGATCCCCTTGGGTATCATTGTCTGTTTTGCCAGAGACATTCGTGTAAAGGAACAGTAAATTGGGAGTTCATATTCTTGCAAGACAGTCACGTGTACTGAGCCATCCTAATTAAACTAAAACTAATATGTTGGCGTGTTCTGCCTGGGTATTTTTGCATAAGTATTCAAAAGGTAGGATTTGGGAAATGTAGCTGAGTTTTGGTTGGTTTTTTCTTTTTTTTTTTTTTTTCTCAGGAGGTTGACAGTTATTTTTGAGCACGGTCTGTGTATCAGGCACTTGTCACCGTGGTGAAGAGAAATGAGAACAATGCTTCCCTGGAGTTAACCTTCCAGCGAGGGGAGCAGACAATAAAGAAGGTTTAAAAAACCTATTGTATGTTCAGGAGGGAGAAAAGTTAAAGGGGAGAAGGAAACTGCAGAGGAAGGCTTGGAGTGGGGGAAAGCTGTAGTTCTTGCTCCTTGGATCTGGTAAACAAGGAAGGTTTCACTGTGAAGGACCCTGGAATAAAAGCTTGAAGCAAGGTGTGGTGTGGTGGCATGGCGGGGTGGGGCTGGGGCACAGAGAAGCTGACAGAGGGAGACAGAGACTGAGAGATAGTGGTGTGTTCCTGGGCACAATATTTTTAGACAGAGTCAGCTAGTGCAAAGGCTCCACGGAGGGCAATGCCTGGATCTTTCTAAACTACGAAGAGGAAAATATGACCTGAGGAAATAAGTCTGTAGGATCTGTAGCAGAAATTCCAAAGAGCAAAGAGTTAGAATCAAGGGGTAAAGTGGGAAAAAAAAAAGCACACAATCATATGGAATCTTGCTCCTTAAAGCATCACCTCCAAACACACTCTTGGCCCACGCCCAAGTCCTCTGAAAGTGGACCTTCGTCTTACGTCTTACAGGATTTGAGAATGACTCTTGTGCCTGATAGAGTTTATGTCACACCAATGCAGTACTATCTGGAACATTCTGATTTGACTTTTATCTGTGAGGGATAGGAAGTTCAAGAGGGTTTTTAACAGATATGTAATCTGACTGAAGTCGCATTTTAGCAAAGCATGTCTTATGGTTAACAAAGAAAAGAAATGAATGTGGTATATGGAAGCTGGATGTAAATAAGGAGCCCATACCTATATTTGGCAATGTTCCAAAAGTATATCATGGTAGGTTCACTCCTGAGGAAACCCAGTTCAGACTACAACACTGAGCAGTCATTGGCACCTCGCAGGCTATTTAGCTGGGTGAGATGAGGGATGGTGAGACAGCTAATTCCCAGGAGTCCATAAAGAAACCATCAGATTGTAGGTGAGGAACTGACAAAGAATGTAGGATCTTTGTGCAACACTAAGAGAAGTCTGTAATTGTTGTGAGAGCAGCATACACTTGTAAATATACACGTGTGATGACCTAGTAAGCCCTTGATGATCAAATCCTTCTAGAACTGCAGCAATGAAGTTCTCTAATGGTAAGGAAAATCGGACCAGGTGAGAACAGGACTCCTGGGGAGTTTATCTGGACTCCAGAGGATCAGGATAGTATGTAAATCATTCTCCCGCTACAGTCAGAATGGTATTTACTGAGATGGCAATCATGAAGGGAGGTGCTACAGGAAGCAGCAGTATTTGACCTAAATGAAAGCATCCGTGGGATTAGAAGTCATTGGTATTGTCTTAGTTTGCTTTTGGTCGTTTTAAATAAACACTGAAAAAAAGCAATTTGGGTAAATTGTATTTAACTCACAATTTCACATCAGAGTACATCTTTGAAGGAAGTTAGGAAAGAAACACAAGCAAGAACCTGAAGGCAGGAACTGGAGCAGAGATTGTGTTAGGCACTGCTTACTTCTTTGGTATGAGTGGCTTGCTCAGCTTGTCACATCAAAGTGGAAATGAAAGCCACGGAAGGTGGTAGGTCCATACAAACCAGTGTCACATGTTGGGAATGACAGGTTGGCAAATAAATTTCAGGCCCTGTGAACTGGTGAGATAGGACATTAGCTCAAATCTCTCTAAAACGTTCTCTGGGAGGCTGGAGAAATGGCTCAGCAATTAAGACAACTTTTGGTTTCTGCAGAGGACCTAGGTCTGATTCCCAAACTCACATGGTAGCTCACAAATACTGGTAACTCCAGTGTCCTCTTCTGACCTCCATGAGTACCAGTCATGCATGTGGCATATGTATATGCAGGTAAAACATTCATCATAAGCACAAAATAAAAATAACTTTAAAAAAATTGGACCTACTGAACCTGCAGTTTTATGAACTCATTCAGCACACACTCATTTGTTATTTACCCAGAATTCTTCTAGGCATTGAAAAGCCCAATAGAGCAAGCAAAGCCTCTGGCCCAACAGAGGCATAATGTGGTAGAGGAAAGCAGAAAAGTATTTAAATGAGAGTTGCAAAGAAGTATCAGAGCTGAATGCACACTCCTATAAATTTAGTACTCTTAAGGATCCAATAAGAACCTGCCTTTTAAAATATATAGTTTATAGAAAAGACTCAATAAACAATAAACTCAATAAACAATAAACAAAAATACTGAGGTAAGAAACACTGGAAAAGTCAGAGTGCATGGGAACAAAAACAAGAATATTACACATATATTGGTGAGCCTGAGACAGCTCTGGGAATATGACTACAGAGACCTGAGGGAGAAAAGGCTGGGAAGCATAGAGCTATGCAACCAGAGAAAGACAGAAACCAGGAAGCTCACTGGCCCAGAACATAAGCCACACAAAAATAAGCACACTTCCTGAGTCAGGGGCCTGCCTCCAATGCTGGGAAGATTGGTAGGAATTCTGGCTGATTACAGGGGATGCTGTGTGATGAGGGGGACAGGGGAAGGGAGTAGGGCCTTGGCAGGAGTAAGTCTGTGGGGACTCCTGATGCTCAGATCTCACTTGGGTTCCAGGTATGAAATAAAATGAGAAATGGAAGACACTTGAAAGTTTAAAAAAAAAAATAAGTGTTCAGATTTAATGCCAACTTTTGAACTATGACATGATTTCCTACAAAGTTGACTTGCTGTGTTTCAAAATGCAGTCAGTATGCCATGATGTACATAGGAGGTCTAGACAAGAAAGTAAGTGAATCATTCTTGTGGGAGCCCGCTCTCCAGACAAGGCCATTAGTCAACACCCACATACCAAATGGATGGAGTCACAGGCCAGCACCAAGGCTATGGCATTGTTGAATTCTTGAGTGAAAAACATGCTGATTATGTCATTAAGAATATGAGCATGATCAATCTCTATGGTAAACCAATATGGGTGAACAAAGGCTACAGCTCACAACAAAAATCTGAATGTAGGAGCAAACAATTTCATTGGGAACCTGAAATCAATGAGAAGCTGCTTTAGGATCCTTTCAGAATCTTTGGGGTTATCTCACAAACCCTCATGATTATGTGGGACCCTGACACAAGCAACTCCAAGGGTTTGCCTTCATTACTTTTGCTTGATTCCATCCTTTGGATGCAGCAATTGAGGCCGTGAATGGGCAGTAACTGTGTAATCACCTTATCACTGTATCTTATGCCTTCAAGAAGGACTGTAAGGGTTAATGTCATGGCTCAGCAGCCAAACGACTTCTAGAAACCCCAAACCCACTGTTTCAAGCCAGCTACTCTCATCATCTATTTGCAGATATACTCCCTTTACCCTCTGCTCCAAATCCTCTGGTTTCATGCCTGGGTTCTGGGCTTTGCCCACCAGGTATGTCTCCTCCTATCTCCTTCTAGAACCCTACCTCCTAGGATACCCCCAGCTATGTCCCCACCACCTATGCCATCTAGGGCTGGAGGGCATAACCTTCTAGCAGTAGCAACTCCAAAAGCTTGGCAAACTGGTCACAGACATTCACATCCTAGTAACCCATTCCTATCAGGTGAGACACCCAATCCAGGGATTTCCCAGATGGAGCAGGCCCACCATGGCCTAAGACATCCCCATGATGGGTCCCTAGGCTCTGGGGGGCAGCCAACACCCAGACCACTTCCGGGAATGCTTTATCCTGGACCTCCTCTAATGGGCATGCCCCCCTCCCCGGACCTCCTTTTGGATCTCCTATGGGTCATGCAGGCCCCATATTTCCACACAGTATGCATGGTCCTCCTCCACTGATGCCCTCTCATGTATACACTGGTCCTTGAGAATCCCACACTATGGCTACCAACAGAGATCCCTCCCTCCAGGCAAACAGACGCCATGGCTACCATTTTCACCTTATGGTCTACATGGGGACTCATTTTTCTCAGTAAATTGCCATATTTTGTCTCCCTCTTTGTTTTGTTTAATAGGTTGTTGTTTGTTTTGTTTTTTTTTTTAACTTCACACAGTTCTCCTTCCATCCTTTCACCCTACTCACCCCTCAGGTACCCCTATGCTCCCATCCACTCCTCAGAAATGCTAAGGCTTTCTTTGGGGAGCCAACAAATTCTGGTATATCAAGTAGAGGCAAGACCAAGCCCACCCCCTGTAGCAAGGTTGAGCAAGATATCTCACTATAGAGAATGGGCTCCAAAAATTTAGTTCGTACTCTAGGGATGAATCCTGGTTCCATTACCAGAGGCCCCACAAACTGCTCAAGCCATACAACTATCCACAGAGAGTCTAGTTTGGTACCATGCAAATTCCACAGCTGTCAGTTCAGAGTCAGTGAGCTCCCCATAGCTCAGGTCAGCTGTCTATGTGGGTTTCCTCACCATGATCTTGGCCTCTTTGACCATAAAAATCCTTCCTTCCACCCTTCAACTGGACTGGGACCTCGGCTCAGTGCTTAGCTGTGCATCTCTGATCTGCTTCCATCAGTTGCTAGATTAAGGTTCTATGACTACAAATAGGGTGGTCATCAATTTGATTACAGGGAAGGCCAATTCAAGCACCTTCTCCACTATTGCTTGGAGTCTTAGGTGGGATCATCCTTGTAGATTTCTGAGAGTTTCCCTGGCATCATGTTTCTCCTTAACCTGAAAATGGCTCCTTCTATCAAGTTCTCCTCACAGTGTCTTCATTTCTTGGACCAGAGTTGCTGCTATAGCTCATGAGGGCTAATGTACTGACCCATCTCCATAACTCTGTCCCTATTTCATGTCATTTGTTTCCATGGAGTGGGTGTTTGTCATTTTTATTTTAAAATGTTGGCCCTAATTGTTTTACACATTTATAGAGAAAATATAACTATACTTCTTGCTTTGAAGAAAGAAAGAGGGGGGGAGGGAGGGAAGTAGAGAGGGAGGGAGGGAAGAGGAAGAGGAGGAGGAGGAAGAAAAAGAAGCTTCTTTTTTTATTCCTCTGGGAGAGGAACTCAGGGTCTCCTCCATGGTAGGGAGTGACGTGCAATCCTACTCGACAAATTCTTTAAAAGTTTGCCTAACAAGAATGCTGAGATATGAAACTTGTTTCTGAGATGGATGTGAGCTTTAGGGACTTTTTGAGAAGTCTCTTAAGAAGATGAGTACCATGTCTACAAAGTGAAGGGATTACAAGTAGGAAAGAAATTCATGTTGCAAGAAAGAGACAAGAGAATTTCTGTAAAACTTGGGTAGGAGGTGCCTTGTAAATCCAAACCAGAGGACTGCGAATTAGTGTCATCCATTCAAACCTAGAGGAAGGAAGAGTCCACACATAGACACATATATGGGTAGGAGGAGGATGTGGCGGCAGGAGCAGAGTTCACCTATAACTATTATCACTTACACAAATGAACAAGAACCTAGGTATTGGTCTTAGTTTAGATATTTAGAAAAGCATAACAATGGGGGTGGTAATTCTGGAAAATGGAAGAAACTTGAGATCAATGGACTTCATAGATAAGACTAAGAGTTCTTTATAATGGTGGGTTTGGCTAGTAATGTGATAAGTCAATATGACTGGATTTTTGTCTGTCCTGTTCAGCTGCTTGAGTGTAAACTCAGAATGGCTATGGTACTTTTCACAGACCCGGTATTGGATAAGTATCAGAGAAAACAATATGGGCAGTGGAGTTGATTATGAACAAACAAGTGATTGCTATTATTACTGCTTTCGTGGATTTTAACCTGCATGTGAATGTCCTAATAAAAGCAAACCGAGGACATCAAAGAATGGGAGGAACAATCAATCATAGTCAGAATGGGACCGAGGAGATAATGGGTTCTGTGAGCTAGAATGATAGAGTTAAAAGTAGTATGGCGTTGGTTCTGTGAAGACACGTTGAAATTTATATTAAGAGTGCTGTTGTTTTTAAAGATGGCAGGATGGGGGAACACCTGCATGAAATAAAAGGAAAAGCACTCTTTGGCAATGAGTCAAGAGGAAGTCAAGAGAATGGGAAATTGGTTGCTGGAAAAGGATGTCTATATCCAAAACTACAGAGAGCTGGCACATAGAAGAGTGGCAGTGATAAGAAGGTGATGAAACCACGTAGCGCTAAGAGGAGGCGCAGATGAGCAGCAGGTAGTAGCAAGGGTACTAGGAGCAGTAGCTAAGGAGATGTGCAGATGAGTAGCAGCAGGAGCAGAGTTCACCTATAGTAGTAGTCTGGTAACAAGCTAGAAGACTAAAGGATATCAGTGATAGACATCCAGGTGTGTTGAAATCATGAAGACTGTCCGCTCTTGATCTAGCCTGATGGTGTAAACATTGTGGCAAAGGAAAATGGCACCAAGTAAGAGAAGGATAAGCAGCATGCTGCCCAGAGGAGAAGCAGCTCCTAAGGAGCAAAAGAAGGCTAAAAAAAAAAAGTTTTCAAGCAGGAAATGGGTGATATAAGTCAAGCAGGCATTCATTTTGGTTTGCCTAAGATGCCCTCATTTTTCTAAGACGTTCAGTGCTATTCACTGTATCACCTTTCTTCTTTGAGGATTCCCATGTGATAATTAATTGTATAGTCTCCCCAAATACAAGAATTATGCTGGTGATGGAACTACGGAAAGCACAGTGGAAGTATGTGCAGAGCTATTTAAAAATCAGCCTATGTGTATATCCATTCCAATGATGAGTAAGTAGTGATCCAGGAACCTTGATCTTGTCATGATGGTGAGCATTTGGTGAACAAAGCCAAATTTAACTGTGGCTCTAGACAATGAATGATGAGGTGTTGAACCATGAGTACCAGAGGCGTGTGCTTGTTCCCAGGGGCATATTGAAATGTGAACACCTCTGATCCCAGAGGCATCAGGGTAATGGCCTGGAAAGTTTTGGTCTATAAGCATCCAAGGTGAGGGTGCATTGCTTCCTCTGATTTTGGGGGTGAAGATGGTAACTAGCTAATACATGCTGGACTTTAAGATGAAGTGAAGACATACAAACCAAGATATATTGGGGGGGAGTAGAGGGGCCATGAATAGAACACAAATATCAACCACAGTAGAGTTGTATTTATATTAATCTTGGTCTTGGGGACCTTTAACCCATTGTAGCCATATTCTCTTCTCTACATGGTCCACTTCCCCTCCTCTTACAGCTCTGTAATCTCATTTGGCATTGAATGAATATGCCAAAGAAGAGTAAATGTAACGAGCCTGAAGCTGAAAGATAGATCAAATAAGTTTCTGTGGACAACTATGTGACAAACTAACTGAGTGTATAACTTTAAAATCTGGGTTAGGTCCTTACTACAAAAAAAAAGGAATCATCAAGCTGTATCCACTTTGAGGAAAACAGAAAACGAGCCAACTCTAGACTGTGAGTTTGGGATTTGGAGCTAGCTGTGAACTAGATACTTTTGCCCTCATGCCAAATGATGGCAATAAACAATATGATTCACTGTAACACCCCCCACTCCAACAGCGGCAGCTAGGATCTTATTGGTGTATTTCCCGTCCCTTCAGAAATCAGAGTTTTTATGTAGACATTTGTTCTCACACAGAAAAAAAGGATAACCTTACACCAGAGGAACAGAGAAGTCTCTGTAGTCATTCTGTAGGTGCGTGGTCCATCCCTTGCATTTGATGGGTGTTTCTAATCACTATTTTTAACACTTATTTTAATTAATAACCCTCATGGATTTTTTGGCCAAATTCAGTGTTGATTCTGTATCTACTCAAAAGAAAGAAAAATATAGAGCTACGAACTTCTTAAATGTTTGCTAGCATTTCAACTGGAGTCTCAGTATGACAGATTCTGGAATACACAAAGCAAGGTACAGTTACATTATTATCTCAATGCTTAGAAAAAAAAATGTGTGTGGAGGGGATCCTGATAGAAATAATGAGGAGTCATATGTCTGTAAATATGACACTACTTTTCAGAGTGTTTAGTCTTAAGATTGATTTTATCGTATTAAAAAATGGATCTTGAGCTAGGACGTAAGCCTTGTCTACTCAAGGTCTTCTCTATAGCCACATTCAGTTCGACGGCATCTACTCACTTCTTGCAACAATAATGACTTCCTCCTGGACGCCTCGTGAGTCCTGATTAGTGCTGCTTTAACTCACACTCTTGAACTCCAGCAGAAAACTTGCCCAGGAAATCTTAATTTAAGAGTTCCCTATGTGTTCATTTTGCTCAGAGCTTCTTAGGAAGTACTTTTAACAATATTCCTTTTTTTTTTGTTCAGTTCTTACTTTAAAATTTTACAAATTGGAAAATTCCATGTATCTCTAAAAATTCTGTTGGGGAATTAATCTCACAATCCTTCTAGAATTCTAAAAATCACTTTTCTCACCTTATTTTACACCTAGGGTCAGCCTCCACTGACAGTGAGGCATATAGCTTTCATTTGCTTGTCTTTTTAATTAGACAGTATATGCAAATAAGTGCACATATGCATCAAGAATTTTAGCTTGAGACATATTTTTTCTTACATTTATGTTTGTGTGTTTGTGGGAAGTGCATGCCACCTGCTACCATTCTTGAATAAAGATCAGTGGACATTTGCAAGAGTTGGTTCTCTCCTCCACTATGTGGGTACTTGTAGTATGAGGTTTCTGTTCCTGACTTTCAGGCCTAACATCAAGGTTTATGCCCACAGACCCACAGACCCACTCAGAGACACACAGAGGCTTGCTATAGTTATAGGCTGATCAGCCTAAGGCTCAGGCATATCACTTGCTTGCTCTCTATTCTTCATCTAACCCATGATTCTTCCTGTTCAGCCATGTGGCTCGGTACCTTTCTTTAGAGCAGCATGGTTGTCCTCTGCTTCTTCTGGCTTCTCTCTGGCATAGTGCTTTGTTCTGCCTGTTCCTAGAGTCTTCTCAGTCTGGTAGCCACACCCACACTTCCTGTCTGCCTTTGGCCAATCAGCGCTTTTTATTAAACCAGTGGTTGGGACAATTATTTACAATGAAGCAACACAATCTTCCTACATATCCCCTTTTCTCTTTAAAACAAAAAGAACTCCAAATATAATATTCTTTTCCCCCTTATGTATAACAACTTATAAACAACACTGTAAATAAACACAAACATCCATAATCTATGTTTTAGGAATGTGGGCATCATTCTCTAGGCTACTTCCTGCTGAATGGGGATGCTGGCAATCCCATAGGAATCCAAAGAAAAATATAGGATTATGCACAAGTCTTTAGTGGAGTAGTCTGTAAGGCTGGGTCATCTCAACCAGACTCTTTGAAATTGTTCCAGATACAAAGCTCAGGAAACTTCACAGAGGTGCTCTGAAATGCTGAATCATCTGGTCCATCCATTTACATTGGAGATTTTTCAGGGGGTCTTCCTCTATCAAGCTTTATGTTCTTTATCCAGAAATAAATCCACAGCCTCTCATTTTCTGTGAAAATAAAAAGAAAAGCTCTTCTCCAAAGTTGTGTATCTTTGGATTTCAGTTTTAAAGTCAAATCATTTACAAAATATATAGGTTGAATTAATCCAACAGCATTTATAATCACTACTGTCTTTTAGTAGCTTTTACTACATCATTTTCAGTCAAGAAGCTTAAAGATAAGACAATAATATACAGTATCCATACACCTTAAGTTGCATGTAGCAAACACACCATTTTATAATTTTATCACATAAAACACTCAGTCTCTTTACCACAAGCCACTTCAGAGATACAACTCGTAAGCTGCTTTGGGCTTCAGTTCCTGTGCTCTAGTCTGTTTTTTAAGCTTTCTATGGCTTTATGTGGTTGTATTTTACCCACTTTGGGCTGCCATTTGTAGTACGAAGTTTCTGGCCTGGACTTTCAGGCCTAGTCTCAAGGTTTAAATCCACAGACCCACAGAGACACACAGATGCATATGATAGTTTTAGGCTGATTGGTCTAAGGCTCAGGCATATAACTTACTAGCTCTCTACCCTTCATCTAACCCATGACTCATCCTGTTCAGCCACGGGGCTCAGTACCTTTTCTCACAGCAGCATGGTTGTCCTCTGTTTCTTCCGGCTTCTCTCTGGTGTTCTCTCCAGGAGTCCGGGACCCTGGATAAGCATCTTCGGACCTTATTGGCTGACACCTGAATCCCACCACAGGTACTGGGGATTGAACACAGATAGTCAGGCCTGGCACTGAGCAGTTATAACTACAGAGGCATCGTTCTGGTCCCTAGTTTATATTTTTGATTATTTTCAGTGAAAAGACAACTTATGCCTTTATATTTTTAATTTCTTATCATAAACATGTTTCAGGTTAAAATATATGACTTGTGCATCGTTGCAGTACTATCTAAACAACGTGGAAGTTTATCCTGAAAACATCAGGAATGAACATGTGTTTTTATATATGTTAGCTTTCTTATAGACATGGTCCAGAAAGTGGTATTGCAAGTTAAAGGGCTCTCACACTTGCATATTTATACCTATGTAACATGGTCTCTAGCGACATGCCAATCCATTCTTTCAATAATTATAAGCACACTTATTCCCCTCACTTCTTTCCAGAAATTTAAAATTAAGTGACATCACAGCTGTTTTGTTTTTCATTTGGTCCAAATGATGAATGAATAGTATTTCACCTCAATATTCTGTTTTCTAACTGTTTTCGTGAACTTGAACATTTTTAAAGGTGTATTTTGCACATCTATAAATTAGCAAATTTTAACTTCATCCATTTATATTATAATTTTATAAATGTAATGTCTCTTTTGTGTTGTTGTGGATTAAACCCAGTGGCCCCCATACTGTGACAAATTCCACTCTGTAACCTAGGCAAGTCATGAACTTGAAATCCTGCCCCAGCTTCCTGGCTAACCAGGGTTCCACCTATGGCACCTGGCCCAGCTCTTTCTTAATATGAGTAATACAAAATCTTCTGTCTTTGATAGTCTTGCCTTCACTCTCAATGCGTGCCTCCTGCTGGTCATTCCCACTTCTGTGCTCCTGCTGCTGGGAGCAGTTTCAGAAAACGGCATTTGGTCACGTTCTGCTATAAACTCACATGCTCCAGTGTGCACTTCAGAACACACTTCTTTTAGCAGACAATAGTTTTACAGTCCAGCATTTACTTTGCAAAGAAGGGGGGGGGTGGTTCTGCAAATACGTCTTTAAGCCATTTATTGTTTGCACTTCTATCCCTGAGACAGGAAAGAAACAAGGATTTTGAAAGGTGGTATCTAGTGAGAAGCCTCAACATTTTGAAATAATTCTCTGTGAGTGTTTTCTAATGAAGATGTCAGGATGCCCTCCTTGTCTGCTTGTTTCCCTCACACAACGTGCCTTTAATATGCACTTTGCATTTATATATCTGATCCCTCAGTGGTAATCAGAATCCTGTATAGACAACATTTGTGCCCTGTAGGCTCCATCTCCTGGATGTCCCTTTAAATACTTAACAAGTTCCTCCCTCCATTTCTTCCCTCTCCCTTCCACTTCATCTAATTTGTGAGTTCTTTGTTGTACTGTAATTTTCTTCTCAACTGTTTAATTCAGTCCTCCAGATGATACACAAAGGCAATGATCACCAGCCTATATTTCTGTTCCTACACTTCCAAATTCATTGTCATTTTGGGCACTAAAGCTTCTGATTTCAAAGCTTCCTCACTCATTAAATATCTGTTGTTATTATTTTCCTTACTTTAAATCAATCTATCTTGCAAAATCCTTTATAGCTCTGTGCTATTGCAGCAGCTCAGTCTGAGAAATAACTAAATAAAGAGTGAATTCCTTGAGAGTACTTCGGTCTACAAATATGTTACAATATAAAATCCTACTTATCCTTCATAGAAAATAAAATCTTTTATTATCCATAGTAATTGATGTCAGGCCTCTAAATGCAAAATAGATTTTTAATAACTCAGCTTCTAAGATAGATATCCACTTTTTAAGTCATAAGGAGTTAGTCAGTATCTTAGTAATATTTTAAAGTAACATTTAGCATAAACTTTTAAACTATGTTGCTTTGTATATTTATGGTGTGGGTGTGTACCATGTTGCTATGGTGAAGGTCAGACATCAAATTTGCAGTTCTCTGTTTCTGCAATGTAGTTTTTCAGACTTGGCAGCAACAACTTTATCCACCAAAACATCATGTTGTTCCCATACATTTCTATCAAAAGATTTAATCTATTTTTTAAACTGGGATAAGGTACAAGTGGCATAAAATGTAGCATTTTTGGTAGTAAAAGTGTACAATTAAAGGATAATGAATAGATTCACATCGTTATACAACAGCCGTATCTCTTTAAAGCTCTGTCTTGTAAAACTAAAATTCTGTATTAAGTAATTTCCCATTATTCCTGTTCCCAGTCCGCTATCATTTGCCAGTTTACTTTTCATCATCTCTATAAATTTGAGTATTCTAAATATCACATATAAATTGGATCTTTGGTGATATATTCAATTCTCATCCAGCTAACTTCTCAGAGTAAAAGCTATCTTCAAGAGTCCTCAGCCTGGCTGGTTACTCCTACAGAATACCTGAATGTCTGTCTACGCCTTCCTTAAATATGCTCTTTGTCCAGCTGTTTCACTTCTGGGTTCAACTCCGCATGATAATACTAGAGTCAGGATTAAAGCTGTTAGCTATTACTATTTTGTTTTTAGGCTTTGAACTCACAGGAATACAGAAAGATCTCTGTCTCCCGAGTAATGTGATTAAAGGTCACTACTGGGTTATTCCTATGCTGGGATTAAAGGTATGTGTTACACTCTCTGACCCTCGTGGATTGACTGTGGGTGATTCCAGGCTAACTTTATTAAATATAAAATATATCACCACAGGATCCTTATAGTATTTGACTGGCTTATATCACTTAGCAAAGTATACTGACAGTTCATTCATATCATTACATGTGTCAACATTCTCTTATATTTTAAGGTTGAGCTGTATTCACTCCATGTTGTCATCTTGGGTCCTGCCCAATTATGGAACAGTCCTCAGGGAGTGAGTATTGAGATAAAAGAATAAATGGATTAGAAAATAGAGTCAGGAAGGCTCTCGTCAATACTTTAATAACCCCAAGTTTATTTCTAAAGGCCTTTTTATACCCAAAGCAGAAGAGGCAAAAGTCCTTTTCCTCTCAAGGATACCATGGTTCAAAGTATAGACAAGCATGAATGCTTTTGTTGATTCACAAAACTTATAATAACCACACCTCATGGCAAAGCATCCTGCTATATAGCCTTGGCAAGCAAGACATCTGACAACCACACATTTGGCCAAACATCCTGCCGATACAGCCCTGAGAAGCAAAACCAGCAACAACTCTCTAACCTCAGTTAAGATGGAATCAGGACACACTGTGGAGTCACTTGTGGGATCCCACATTATTATGTTAGCTTTTCCTGAAAAGACATGAACAAGCATCTATCTATTCATCCCAGATAAGCCAGAAATGGCAAACCAAAGTACAATTCTTCCCAAGTTTAATGTGGCAAAACAATGAGTTTATCAGGTTTACTTATAGAACACATATAAAGGATTACTTAAAAGAGTGTAGGTGACTCACAAGTGACTACATCACTGAAAAATTATAGCATATCAAGATGATGACTTTGTGGAGCCTGTATCATAGAGTTCACCTTCAACTGACTTTCCCTATCTGTGTACAATACCATCTCCTAAGACCAATTAGAGCTATATTAGAACAACAGAAGAGAACAATGCCAGCTCAGGGTTCTGTGGCCCTCCTCATCCTCTTGCCAGGGAATATTACTGCCACCACCAAGGCCATCTCTGTTTTGTTTTATCCAATCTGTTGCCATGGCTATTTGAACAAGTAAAAACTATCATTACTCCATGATGGTGATGGGAAAAAACCGTGCTACAATGCATGTATCATATTTCACTGGTCTTTTCACTGTCAGTGGACACGAGAAACATTTACCTCCTGGGTCTTGTGACTAATGCTTCTATTAACACAGATATACAATTTCTATTAGAATTCTCCCTTTTAATTCTTAGGGATTTATATCCAGAAGTAGAATTGTGTATCATATGATGATTCTGTTTTTAAATTTTTTTTTTATTTTATTTTATTTATTTATTTATTTATTTATTTTTGTGAAGAACCAGAGTGTTTTCCATAGTGTCATCTTTGGTACCAAAGCACCTAATTACAAACTCTTCTTTATACAAACACAGCACTGTAGTGGGACTATGTAATTGTCCCGCCTACTAGTTTTATCAAAATGCTGATTGGCTTAAGGCAGACAGGAAGTGTGGGTGGAGTTACCGGATTGGAAAAACTCTGGGAACAGGAAGAATAGAGCCGAGATGCCACAGAAATGTCAGAGAAATGAGCAGAGACAGAGGAAAGCTATGCTGCTCTAAGAAAAGGTACTGAACCACACAGCTGAACAGGATAAAAATCATGGGTTAGCTTAAGGATCAAGAGTTAGCAAGTTATATGCCTGGGCCCTGGGCCAATCAGCATACAATTTGTGTAAGTGTCTGCATTTCTCTGTGAGTCTGTGGGTCTGTACCTTGAGGCTAGTCCAGAAGCCTCATTTACCACAGCACAGAATTCCAATTTCTTTTTATCCTAGCCATTATCTGCCATTATCACAGATCAGTCTATTACCTACTATATATATATATATATATATATATATATATATATATATATATTTCATCTGTTAGTGTATCAGTTATCATTATCTATCATCTTTATATACAAAAAACCCCCATATATTTATCAGTGATATGCCGATCTACTTATGACCTGTATATTTCTCTTTTATTAAGAATAGACACATTCATTTGTAAAAATGGTAGAAATATTTAAAATTATTTTCAGTTTTAATATACATTTTAGTAAGTACTATGTTATCTAACAAACTTGAAAATTATTGTCTTTCAAATGTATTCCATTAGAAAATTAAGTTATGCTGGCTTATCATATAAACTCCTGAAACATAAGCTTTAATCTCTTCCATAAAATAGCTTTGCCCCATTAATAATTTTCTAAGCCAGAAAAGGCTGGCAATCGATTAAGCCTTTCAAGAGAACCAAAGCAGATTGTAGAGTGAGGTTTGAACAGTTTAACAAATGAAATCAAAACTGATGATACTGTGTGATGGCAATCTTGTCAATTTAATTGGATTGAAGATTGCCTAGGAGATCCATATGGCATCCTTTAGAGTATATCTGTGAGGACATTTCCAGAGAGGATCACCTGAGGAAGGAAGACATGCCCTGAATGTGGGCATAGGCTAGAGGGACAGACTCGCTGAATGGGGGAAAGGAGAGGACAGCTAGTATAAAAGCTCTCTGCCTCCTGGTACCATGATTTGAACATTTCTGCTCCCACATACTTCAGGCTTGATGCACTGCTCATCTCAAGCACAGAAACACAGAACCATACTTTCAGGGATGAACACTCCTGATACTGAGAGCCAGTTGAATCTCCCATCCTTCCTTGAGCACTCTCTATCTATCTGTCTGTCTATCTACCTGTGTGTCTGTCTATTCATTCGTCCATTGAGTGTTGTGTCACATCAGGTGAGAAACTCACACTTTCTGACAACTGACAAGAATTTGTTTTCCTAAGTGTTTTCTCTGTACATTACCCAACTTCTTCAAATTAATTGCAATTATAAAGCTGGAAGGGATTATAGTTCAGTTCTAGATTAATTGATTGTAAAATCTCTAACTTGACATGTAATAAGGTTAAGTGGTTTACCTGAGGCCATATATCTAATTAGCAATCATGCATGCCTTCACTCATAAGCCGTTAACTCTGTCTTTTGTTCTTTTCAGCACAAATAAAGAACTTTTTACTCAGTTTTCCAAAGATAACTAAAATTCTCAGCACTATTTGACTAGCTCCCACAATTCATAAACTTTTGAAGAATCACTTTTCAGACAGACTGTTCCAAGCACTTACCCTCAAGCTATACAATTAAGGATTAAAAGCCACTGAGCTAGGAATAGACCCATAAGAATTAAACTTATAAGTAATCTATGCTGGTCTAAAAACACAATTCACAGGTTACCTTCTGAGAATTATTCTTTGTGGCATTTTTTAAATAATCCCTAGTCCTAAAACAGTGACCTTCATAATGCAGGTTCTAGACCAGTTCTAGTAGTACACTTCCAAACCCATGAGAACAGCAAATCCCTAGATACCTTCCTCCTCCCAATCCTCCCTAACCAGATACCATTAAGTTGAGAATTGGAAGTCATGTACTAACAAATTCTTCAGGATATCAAGGAAGTATGATGTCTGAAACATAGTAGCCAGGATATAGTTAGTTCTCATGAGCCATCACATGATCCAACTGACCTGCAACTCAACCAGGAGGATTCAGAACTTCACAGATATCACCTAGGGAGTCTAAAGGATATTATCACTGAAATGGATGATATATGAAAAATTTCATATGTATGTGTGTACATGTATGTATTTTAGAACTGTATATAGTATACATGTAATATAATATACAATAATGCAGCATGATATGAACACATACAAGCTTGAATTTTTCAGTACCAAAGTATGAATGACTTTGTTCTTTATTTGCAATTCATCAAGTAGTTGAGGTTAAGTGAGGGATACATCAAATGGCAAATGTTGCTGCACCATGGTACTGGCATCTGTTTTGTCAGAAGAAAACATCACTTATCCACTTGCTCTGCTTCTCTACCTGGTGCCCTGCCAGCCCCAGCCAGGCTGATGTCTGACACTGAGCTAATTATCTTTCTCTACAAGTTGATGCTTATCTGTCTATATTTCTTATTTCAGTTCAAAAGCACCAATGCCCTGCCTGCTTCGCACACTGGAAACTGAAGAGTAATTTTTGATTGTCTGCATTTTTCTTACAAAGTGAATTAATTGCTTTAACTCTCAGAGCTGCCTGTATAGCCTCTCTCCTATTAATTTTCACCTTTTCCTTTTTACTCACAGTTCAGCAATTCATGTCCTTATTATTCTCCATGACTGTAGAAACAACTAACATACCTTTCCCCTTCTGCCCATCAATCTTCTCTCACCATAGTATCAACAGTCATCCATCTTAGCCCAAAGGCTTTTCAATGCCCCACTGTGGCGTAAATTGTTTGCTCTGACATTTAGAGGTCTCTATGCCTTGGCATTACTCACTCCTTTACTCTTCCTTTGCTCCTTCATTTTTCTCACTCAGAGAATGCCAATAGCCTGTCCTGTGATATCGATCCGATGCCTTCCTTTTTTCACGTGCTTCTATTTGGCCAAAGTCCACTACTGGCTTTTCTTTACACCTCTACACATTCTTTCCCATTTGGCACTGCTCACTTCTTTTTCAGCCGTCAGTTAATTCCACTACCCCCCGTCCGCCATGTATGGATTGATTGTTTTCCAGTTCTGTTTCAGTAATCATTGGAAAGTTTTACCTAGTTTCTTTCTGGAATACTGAGTTTTTCATGAACTCTTTAAACACGTTCATCCTCAGATATGATCTCATTTTATTGTTGTATTTGTCTATGTTTACCATTCCAGATTGTGTTCTATTTGGGTTGGGATTGATACTCACATACTGCCTATATAATTTTTCCCCATGCCTCTAGTAACTCATTAAAATAAGTCAGTGTCCTGTAGCTTTAGTGAATTGAATTTTTAAAAACTGTTTTAAGCTTATTTCTTAGTGTTTGTTTCAACATAAGTGACGAGAATCATTTTTATTAGAAATAAGTCAAGGACTATTTGTGGATTTAGATCACTCAGTTCTAATTCATGAGCCCTCCTAATATGTACCTCCTGAAGATTTGGAATATTTATGCCTGTTTTTCATAATCATGCAACTGTAATTTGAAGATTCTGGCCCTGCCTTTCTAGCCTAGCCAAGGTTCAGACCCACTCACAGCCCTGCTGCTGATTAACCCCAAATAATCACAAAAATGCTTATATTAATTACATGCTGATAGGCCTATAGTTCTGTCATATAACTAGCTAACTCTTAACTCTTAAACTAATCCATGATTAACCAAGTAGTTTAGTACCTTTTCTCAGAGCAGCATTTTGACTTCTTTCCTCTCATCTGCTGGCATCTCTGCCCTGCTCTTCCTGTTCCTAGGGTTTTTTTAGTCTGGTAGCCCCACCCACACTTCCTGCCTGCCTTTTGGCCAATCAGCATTTTATTACACCAGTAGAAGGGACAAATATTTACAATGAACCAGAACATAATCCCACATCGTGCAACCTAGTCACTATCTTTAAAATGTCATATAGTATGGGTGATATACTATGATCAGGCAAAATTCATTGCTTTCTGCCTAAACTTAGTCTTATGTGTTTACATAGCTAAAATGTGACTTTGTTTAAGAAAGACTGACATGAGAATTCTTTGGTACTTTTGCCTTATAGGTAGACCACTGTGACACATCCCAGTTTAAATAATATATAAATATAGATATTGATAGATATATAGATATATAGAGATAATCATTTTAATTATATATATATGGTTATCAGGATAATTAGTTGTACATTCTATCTTCATGTTTTGTCTAGAAACTGGAGAAAAGTCATGAAGGATAGATATAGGCTAGGACTACAGAAAGGCAAAGTTAGCTCTCCCTTAGGAACGTTAATTAGAAAATACTAAAGCTCAGGATTCATGACACATAGAAGGCTGTCACTGCTGCTATTAGCTTTGAACTTTGGAAACTTTAGTTATTATTCAAAACTTGAGAATTTACTATGGAATTTTGCACAGATTGTGACATTTAAAGAAAACTACAAAAAATCATCATCATCATTTGTTTGTCTTAATTTGAAACATGGTCTCTTTATGTAGCCCTGACTATCCTGGAACTCCCTTTATAGATCAGGCTGGCCTAGAACTCACAGAGATCCACCTGGCTGTGCACTCACAGTGCTGGGATTAAATGGTATGGTTCACTACACCTATTAGTTATCTTCATGACAGAGTTGAGTGTCTCCTTCAATATTTTATCTGATTGAAAGCTGAAGAGAACTGTGAGGAGGCAGACTAAAAACACAAAAAATTAATTAAACTAAGGAATAATTAAATATGTATAGAAAGATTTACAAAGCAGCTTCATTTCATCAAAAACTAAGTGTGATGAACAATGCTGCCTGCCACTGGTGTAACTTAGTGGCTTATGCTTGTGTGTAGTGTGTTTATACACAGATGTACATTTTCCCATAGTCTGAAATTAATTACATTGAATTATCTGAAGAATTCTGGGTCTATATTTTCTACATCCAATTATTTTTCTAATTTAGTTACAAATATAGTGTCACACTAAGGAGAATTTGCCAATTACTATCAAAAATTTCCAAATTGTGCTTTTAAAAAGTTTTTTAAGAGCCTACAACAATATATTTAATTTAGTGTGCAATGTTTTTGTTTTTTGAGATAGGTGAATGGGAATTAGATCCAAAGTTCCCTACCAACTAGTCAGTCTTTCTAGTAATAATCCTGAGAAAGTGCCAGATTCGAATCCCTAAATGTAGCAGAAGATTTGTCACTAATCAAAACAGAGGAACCATAAACTAAAATGTGAAAAAATAAAAAGAATGTAAAATCACTAATTGGGGAGGAGGGTCAATTACTACTCAGTTTCTATTTTCTTAATCTTTGAAGTGGAAGATTATTGCTATGAATATGTAAATTTTATTTTTAAAGGGAATGAAAAAGTGTCATGGAAAGAGTAGATTATCACTAATTGCTCTATCTAATTTCTTCCTTTTCCCAGAACACAGAACCAATGACACACCCTGGTTGACTTAAAACTTGTGCCTTTATCATGAACATACTATTTGCTCAGTGATACATAAATGGGTGGGTTGTTTTGGTATTGGTCATACCAGAAATATATTGCTTTTGATATTTCATATACTTGATTTTGAATACAGGATACTTAGTCTATAGACAAGTTGTGAATTATACCCAATTGAAATACTATATTTAAGCTGTGGGGAATGAGATACCTTTATCAGCTTTTTAACTCAAAATATGAATGTTCTTCACACTGCTCACACATCAAGGATACATAGCTATGAAGCTCTGCAACAGAGCTTTGTGTATAAAAATTATGCACACACAATATAAGTACCAAAACTCCCAAGAGCTCAGCACAAAATTTGCGTATCATCTAGAAATCTGTCTGGAAATCAGAAATCAGGAGTCTTTTCCAGTGCTCAGACACCAGCTTCCATTCTGCATCTTTTCTCTCCCATTTGGTAGTTAACTCATTCTTCAAATCTCTAGGTCTCAGTGCCTTAAATTCATTCTGTATATATTTTTCCTATTTCTATACACTTAACTCCCAAGGCCACAGAAGGAGAGGTTAAACTTATTCTATACCCTTTCTTCTTCTTATACTACATGTCTTGTCCTGATGGTTCTTTATAACAGTCCCAAGTCCTCAGACCTCCTAAGTGTCCAGGACCAGCCAGAGAGCATATGTTTCTTGGGTTTAGTGGGATCTTCTCCTTTTCTACAGCTACATTCCTTTCCATGCTGTTTTTAATGTGGAAATTCCATGAAACATATTTTTCCATTTGACACCACACTGTGACTTCCCACTTTATTCAGGGTGTGCATTACAGTCTTTTCAACCTCACCTTGTCTACCAGTTCATTTTCTTTCTGATTTGCCTCATTTGACTTTGATGTGTCTTTTATATTCCTCCTTATACCCAGAATTTTCATGGAATTTCTTTGCTTAGGTCTTTTTTCATATTTAGCTCTCTGGCTTACTCATCACCACCTTTGAGGCCTGTGTCAATGTAAACTCCACAGTAGGTCCTTTGATAAACATCCTTTTTGTAACCTGCTAAGACTAATTTTATTGTGCATATTATACATGGAAATGTGCTACTTAATGCCATTTCCATACAAATATATGCTATATAATGACCATATTCGAATATTAGCCCCCAACCCTTTTCAATAATTCCCCCTTGGTACCCTTTGTTCCCCTAGACCATTTCATGTCACTACTCTTTTTAAATGCAATACTTTTCATACTCTATTTAACATTTCATATTTTTCTTGCCTCATTTTATTTTCTTTCTTAGCAAATGCCACTTTCTAAGGTATCTTTGCTTATTTTGTTTGGCTTATTTCTTATACTAGACTATAAGTTCTATAGGGCTTGAGCTTTATCTTTTTACCTAACTGATATGTCTCAAACACCTAACATAATGCCTAAAACAGAAGATTCTAGAAATTTATGGGTCTATAATAAGAATTGTTTCTTGGGCAATGAATTCTTATGTGTTTCTCACACATTTATAAAACTAGAAAGAAATAGCACCCCAGAAAGTTTTAAGGTAGTATTTACAATTTTCCTTCAAATTCCTACCTTTTTCATTTCCATTTCTTTACCTAATTTAGAATCCATTATTCTGACTTGCATGGTTATAGATTATGCCTACATATTCTATAAACTTCAAAATCATTCCATTATAGAACTTGTATGTTTTTCAGTTCAGCTCTGTTTTTGTCTTTGTCAAAGTTTATTTACTTCTATAAGCAGATAGTATTTTGCTAAATAATAGAGCATTTAGTATCTGTTTATTATTTTGCTGCCAGTCACCTAGGTACCAGTTTGGAGATACCATGAATATGTATTGTAAACACTGATATGCAAAGAGATTTTTGGAGTTTGTTTTGTTTGTTGTAAGCAGACATCCATGATGCACAATCATAATTTTTGCAGTAACTGTTTAACACAGCATTAGTCCTTTCAAATATATAATTCATAAATGTGACTTATTTTACCATCCTTAGAGGAAAACCATCATTAATTGGTTAAGTCCATCTGCTCAGCACCGCAACACACCCCTAACAACCATTTACCTAATGCCTGTCTTTGTAGATTTGAATATTGCATACATTTCATAAACTTTAAATTATATACTGTGCAGTACTCTAAAACTGTTATGTTTTATTTGGTGTTATGTTTTACTGGCTCATCCATATTGGATGTTTTTAAATACTTGTTTCTAGTTGTCAAATAGAATGTCATTATGTAAAATATATTGTTCAAGAGAGGTACAGAGGTACAGGCTGCATTCCATATCAGCTACAAAGGGAAAGCTAGGTCTCAGTTTAATAATATCATCAACATTAAATTTAGACTAACTGTTTCTCCCATACTCCCTTTGGTTCCAATGAGATAAAAGTTAGCGATAAGGTAAATCCAAATGTCATTAGAAAATTACATTTGATTAATAAGAAGTAGAAAAATATAAGTTTGAAGAATTAAAACTACCATTAATAAATCACTTTGTTCATATAATTTACATGTGGAATTGAGAATGGCTAAAAGCTTCTGTTAACCAAGCATGATGCATAATCTTTTCATCGTAAGTATATCCACTTTCTTCCCTTCATGTCAGAATGGTTATTCTTTAGTACGCATATTTACCTTATCTTATTTTTATCTTGATTATGCAGTTAATAAACACATTTTCATAAATTGTTAGTTTATAAACTTATGGGCTTTTTGTTAAATATTTATGCAAAGGGAAACTATAAAAACAGTTATTTTGCTTCACAAAAATGGAGAATTGCCTACTTTTTAAAATTCTTTATCTAAGTATGAATATATTGAAATATATATTTATTTAATCATATATATATCTCTAAATACTTACTGTACTGGTCTCCAGAAACCTGGAACCAAATATCCTTGAAGAAATAGCTAATTTTCAGATTGGAGCATAAGAAGTAGAACATCCATCATCTCAAAAGCTGAAGATGTTGTAAAGTAACAAAGAATTCTGATGTTATGTGTAAAACAAACAAACAACCCAACAAACTGAATTGTATGGCCATAATAAAAACTCATGAGATTTGATAAATGTGAGTATGTGTGAGACGAATGAGCCCATCTTTATGTATGAACAACCAAGAGATCCTGATAGTAGAGAAATACACCTTCTAGATAGGGCAACCCTCAGTGGTACATGTATATACTATCTCTTTTCCAGGTTTAGCCAGCTTCACTGTATGCTAGCAGTAAGGTCACATGGATGTCATAACATCATGACAGGATGTGATGGGGAGTGCATTCTTCCCCCATACCAATCTTTCTACTTCCCTGAATCTCTGGGGCTTTTTGTTTGTTTGTTTGTTTTGTTTTTCAGGCTAAAAATCTTTTTTTTAAATTTTCATTTAAAAAAGTCATCTCCATCAATGTATCCCCCTGCTCCCCCTCCCTTCCCCCTCCCAATTCTTTCCAGCCACAATCTCTGTTTTATAATAAATGAAAACATCTAACAAGCCAAAACTGATAGATATTCTTCAAAATACTTGACAATTATCTCTCAAAATTGCCAAGTTATGAAAAACAATCAAATAAAGACTGTCACACTCCAGAGCAAGCTAATGACAAACAATAAATAACCATGTGTGTTATTATATACTGGAGATGATCTTGGAACTGAAAAATAAAGACAACCATGCAAAAATTAGAAAAAAAATCTATTTATAATCAATGGAACTATAACAATGTTGACACCTTGCCTTGATAAATGTGCTCAAGGACACAGGATCATCGGAACCATGGAGGAAATAGCAACAGAAAACTATGTGACCATCACAGCTTTTTAAAACTAGAATTACTTCAAAGTAAACACTTTTTGCAAAAGAACCAAAGATTAGTGTTTGTATTCTTTTGTTTTTAGCATTATCTGTTATTTCTGACCATGGAAAGCCAACATTTACTTCCTTTATCTCCCCTGCCTCACCATCTAAATATAACTTTATTATTGCACTATATCAATATATTTGCATATACGGGTTATTCATTAATAAGCCATAAATGATTATCTTTAAGTTCTGCGCATGGTTCTTTTTCCATGTTAATTCTTATATAGCTGATATCATTTCAATATTTAATTTTTCTCAGTGGCCTAAGGGCCCTTTGAGGATGCCCCAATGTGTCCAGTGTTCTATTTATTTCTACCTATATGGTATACAAGCATCTGCCTAACATCTTCCTTCATCATTTTTCTCCATATTGTTAGTCTGTTCATCATTTCTTGTATTTTTTGCTATTTCTTCACAACTTTGAGAGAACACAAGATCTAACACATTATGCAATAGCAGTTGGAGATAGAAATTTGTGACCTATATATCTGAGTGTGCCTTTAAATAAACTTTTGTGTGGTATCTAATATATCTATGTAGAAATGTAAAATATATTTTAAGCCCTTCTGCATGGCCTCTGCTGCCTTAGAATCCCTTCCATTTCTCTAGAATCCTTTCATGAACCCCTGTTTTCTATAGTGCGGTGACACTTTGGTTCCATCATTTTGCTGTTCCTAGTGGACTGTCAACCTATAATTTTATGTTCTCAGGTCACAATTTTTAATAATCATTTTTCTGTTTTACTTTTAGAATTCTAGTTTTATTTTATTCCTAGAATTTTAGAAATTTATAGGGGGTCTTTCTACATGAATATGCATTTATATGTTTCTATACTTGTATATTTCATTCTTAGGACATTTCTATGCTTATTTTCCAAGATCTCATATTCCCATTTATATCTTACGTTTTAACTCATGGGCATTTTTGTTTCTGATAAATTTGTCACCGTTTGTCTTATCCTTTGCTAGCTAATTCTCTGTGCAGTCTATTTGCTACATGATCTTTGTTCTTTGCCAGTTACTTTGACATTTTAACACTGAAGATTTTGGCTTTGGAAAAAAATTGAGTGGTGCCTCATATTTAAAATTTTAAAATTAAAACATGGATAACAAATTTTATTTAAAATTTCAAAACTAAAACATGGATAACCAATTTTAAGGAATAGGAGGGCGTCTGAAGAAATAAAATTGTTACTCTCGCTAGAAGAGAAAGCCGATGTAAAAAGACAGCAGCAGGATCAAGCTTGCTGCATTGTAAAACAAGATTAAAATAAAATATGACTTTATGGACGCAGCTTCTAACATTCCTAGGAGACATCTCATAGGAGACTCTGTTTCTCTGACTCTTGAAATCATTCAGTTCCCTCTTTTGCAATGATCACTGAGCCTTAGATGCAATGGTTATGTTGTAGATATATCTATTGGAACAGGGCTCTGCATTTTAATCAGTGGTAGCTTTCTAGAAGGTTGCAAATAGAAGTTTCCTTTATGAGAAATAAGGAATATTCATCACCATGCAAGATCATTCCATTTGGTTATCCAATACCAAATAATCAGCCCCCAGAAGGTAGACATTCAATTAACATTAAATAGACAGAGCAGGTTGGATTTCTATACTTAAAAATATACATATGTGTATATCAACTTTTAAATAAAATAGCAAGAAACTTGCAAGGAACAAAGGGTACACGAAAAGGTTTGTAGGGAGAAAAGGAAATTATGTAATTATATTATGTTCTAAAACCTTTAAAAAATAGAATGAAGAGGCTAGAATATGAGAAAAAAAGAAAGAGATGGAAAACCACTCACATTCCAGAAGCAAGTTTAGCCTTAGATAGGAAGCTCAGAAAGAGCTAAACTATGTGATTTAAAGAGTTATGCTTGAAAATGAGAGTCAAACCCTGCCAGCCAGCTGTCTGGCTTCAGCTCTCTGTGGTCTCTGAAAGAAGGAGACAGTTACCCACCCCCAATCCCTCAGAATTCTACTCTTTATAGTCATACTGTTTTCACCAAACTGCAGAATTAAATATTACCCTCCAACACTTCAATGGTGAATGACGTTAAGCGCTCAGCCTACACACTTACTAATACCCTTAACACTACAGCTTCCGAACAGAGATTACCACTGATGTCAAAAGGGTTGAAACACACACTTACTAACATTCTTTTAAGTCCCCAAAACCTGAATAAAAAGGAACACGACAGCTCTTTGGAGAAAGATGTGTGTCTACCAACTCTGAAATGTTACTGAAACACACCGTGAAGGAAGCTGCCTAACTCAGTGAAACTGAACTGTATTAAATTGTCCATGGCCAAAGGATGACAGTGAGCACTTAGAGACATCCCCTCAAAAGATATTTAGTACCTGAGGCAGAAAATTCCTTAGTGTCAGTGTGCTTTTTATTCAAAGTACTTAGAAACTTTCTTCAGTGCTCTAGAATTTAAAAGTTTAGTAGTATGACCATAATGGTTCCTCAAAAAACACAGCACAAGACTGTTCTCAATTTGTAATAATTCAGAACTGAGGATGCAAATGTCTTCTTCTCCTGCCATGGAAACCCTTGAGAGTTCAGAGACTCTTATGGACTTTTATTTTTTAATTTTTTTTTCTCTTAAAAATCAGCAAGCTATTACTTTCACTTCTCAGAAAAAGGGGAAAAAGATCTAACTCAATGATGAAAATGAGGATTTCTTCCTATCTTGATTCACTTTAATACAAAAATGACAAAAATGATGTATTCCATGTTTCAATGTCATTAGACCAGAGTTATTGAGAGACTATCATGTGCTTATCACCAGTCTTGCTCAGACAGACTTGTTTTTCTAGACTAAAACTTTTATGAAGTGCAGTTTAGAAGTTGTTCTAAAGTGTGACACTTGGTCAAAAAAATCAAATAATATTTTAAGTTTAAGATGCTAAAAACTAAACATGTGTTTCAAGAACCAGGATTGAACAATCGGAAAATAATGCTTAGTGATTGAACACTGCATATAACCAGAAGTTTCAATCACTTTGATTCTCTTTGCAAATGTGTACAGTTGGTTATGGAATCTACTCTTCCATTTGAAGGACTATTTCATGTAATTTTTTTCTGGGAATATAACATTCCCCTAAGCTGAGCCAATATGATAATTCCCGTTGTCCTTCAGTGTAGGTTCAGATGCCTCACCAGAGCTTTGTCAATATATTTCTTCTCTTCCATTAACAGAAGATAATGTTGCTATGCTACTTTCAGCTGTATGTGGAAAGTGGAAAAGATCACTAAAAAATCGTCTTATCTTCTCCAGCATTCATTCCTATGTTTCTGGTATCTAGAATAAAGACTGATGTGTACAGTAAACATTTACTGAATGAGATGTACTTCCTACATTGAGACTTTGGACTCAACAGAGCTAAGCACCTGCAAAGAAAGCCTTCTTTCCACTTTACAGAAATTTTTCTCTTGCATTCTACTGAAAAAATGAACAAAAGGGACAGAGGTACTAGACTATTAACAAGTCTAACGTGTTATCACCGATTCTGATGGTGCTAACAAACTGTATAGTCTGAATGCTCAGAACTAAACTACAAAATTACAATGTTATACCATAAGACAGGAAAGTTGATCCTATTGTTACTACCTTTTCTCACTAAACATAAATAGACAAGAAATAAAATGGAGAATGTACAGAATGGTAAAGTCATTGAGAAGGGAGGGAAACATGGTATACTTAACACTTCACTCTCCTTGGAGGAGCATGAGGAGGGATGGAAGCAGCTCCTTCCCAGGAAGTGAGGCCTGGGAAGTCTCCTCAGAAGTAGAACGGGGCCCTGGTATCTTCATCATCACCTCTTTATTAAAGCACTGGTACAGTAGGTAGAGTCACTTTCTCCCCGTATTATGGCTGCTCTGTGCATCCTCCTGCCTCTAGCATTCCTGAAGCTCTGAGAATGGCTCTTGTTCCTAGAGCCTTGGTACCAGCTTTATTGCCTCCAGACCTTGTGTTTAAAAGAACCCTGGCTGTCATTAGACCTATGGACATCTGTCAAAAGTAAGTGATTCCCTAATAACAGTTGAGTCCTTCCTAGAGAATCTTCTGAAAATTGAATAGAAGAGATAAAATTTTAATGAAACAAAAATATAGTACCAATGCCCCCATCATTTCCTAATGCTAAAATTAAATCTGAATAGCCCATAAGGCAATTGCTAGCATTCCATTCTAAGACAGTTTGGGGACAAGGTGACAGCCATAGCTTTATTGCAAGGGGAGAGAAAAGAAACATCAAAACTAGATGTTTTCTTACCATGCTGAATAAACACATTTTAAAAAATCTATCAGACTTTAAGCATATTTTTCAGGTGACAGCAGAGTCGAGAAGCCTTAGATCATTAGGAAACAGGGGAGTTTTCAGTTTCTCCTTATTGACTGTTCTATATTAATGCATTATACAAAAAGTCATGAAGAAACAGAAAAATACTTTATAGTAGGTGCTCATACAAACTAGCTTTCCAGAATGAGTGAAAATAAAGTTGCTGAAAACATTTGTTTATTCAGTTTCAGGCAAATGATAGTAAAATAGAATATAATAATGTCTTGAGAGACAAGAACTTCAGATCATGGTAGTAATTTGTAGGCTAGGAAAAGAGAAAGACAGAGAGACCCAGACAGAAACATTAGATCATAGGGACCCACCAATTTAGAACAGCAGAGTGCCTTCAATCAGCAGCTGCCTGACAATTCTCTTAATGACTTGTACTCTATTGTCAAGAGAATAAGCCACACACATGACATCATAAGAACTAAATGACAGATACATGTGCAGTGTAAAGATGGCAGTGTTGCCATTAACGCTCTTCATGAGATGCCATCAGTACGTTGTCCATTGTCTTCACCATGTATACACAAACTTCTTATTTTTAAGTACTTTCCATGGTGCATCAAATGCTGTGATAGCATTATTCTGCTATGCATGCTCCAGAGAATGTGTCAAACTGTGGGGAGCAAATGAAGTCTTGAATAAATGTGAATTATTGCCATGAGCATGGTCAGGTCATAGACCCCAGTACCTCAGACCCATCAGAATGGTGAAGCCATCTTCAGGTCAAGCTCAGAAGAATTTTAAAACCTTCTTGTCTGAGTAAGGAAGTCATAAAAAATTAACTTTTAGCTACTAAAGACCACAGCTTCCTCCTACTGGATGACTGCAACCAGAAATTGCTCCCTTACAGAAACTCCCTTGCAAGATCAGCCAACTCACATCATACAGCTGTATATAAGCCCTCATCCTCATTAGCTGTACATAGTAAAAACTCATTGAGTTTCTAGGTTGCTGTGCACAGCCCTGTAGTAAGAGGATTCTGGCTTGAACTTTTGGGCCTAGCCTCAAGGTTTAGGCCTGCAGACCCACAGACCTGCAGCAGATGCTTATAATACTTTTAGGCTGATCGGCCTAAGGACCAGGCATATAACTTGCTAACTCTTTACTCTTATCCTGTTCAACCATGTAGCTTGGTACCTTTTCTCAGAGTAGCATAGTTGTCCTCTGTTTCTTCTGGCTTCTCTCTGGCATTCTGCTCTGTTCTTCCTGTTCCTAGAGTTTTCCTAGTCTGGTAGCCCTGTCTATACTTCCTGTCTGCCTTTGGCCAATAAGTGCTTTTTAGTAAACTCATAGGTGGAGACAATTATTTACAATGGAACAACATAATCCTCCTGCACAGCCCACCCAATACAAAATTTTCTGCATGTGTGCCTCTCATTTTTAAACCCCTGACACCCTAATCAGAGCAGTTACAAAGCCATGCAAGGTTGTGGCACCAAATTAGATACAGGATGCCTGTGTTCCAAGAACAGCATCTCAGTGATGTTCTTTGGAACCACTAGGTACCCACTGTTTTTCTGTTTCCTTTTACTTAGTAAAAGCAAAGTGAAAGATGCCTGCTCTCAAATACTATGTGATACATAAATAGTATGGAATTCTGAGCTCCTTGAGAGACAACTTGTCAAAATTTAAGATATGGCTAACATTTAAGGAAGTATGGAACAAAATATGAGAAATTCTCTATATTTAAGTTGTAATCTAGTCTAGGTTATTTGTTGTTCATAATTACCAGCTATGTAACAAGGGAACTGCATATGTCATACACACTCAGGTTTAGTTTTGAGTGTTGTTTTCTGTGCAGAAATTGAGATTTAGGACGAGAGACATGTGTTAAAAGGCAGGTTTGACATTTAAACTCATGACTACTTATCTTCAAAACAGCTATTTTAATGTCATTTCATGGAAGGAGACTGGTTGTTAAAATGTGCTATCTGGGGGATAGAAAAATGACTCGATGATTGAGAACACTTACTGTTTTTGCAGGATGTTTGGCTTTGGTTCCCAACACCCACACTCTGGCTAATAACCACCTGTAACTTCAATTCTACGAGATCTGATGCCCATTTTAGGCTCTTCAGGCACACACTTGGTGTATGTGTATACATATTTGCTAGTAAACACATACACACAAAATAAGTATAGTTAAATCTTTTTTAAAAAATTAGTAAAATTCTGTCTGCTTTAGTTGCTTGAGATGCTAATTCCAAGTGTAGGAGGCTGGCAAAATATATGTAAATTTAGCACTAGTCAGTAGAAAGATTACCTTATCCAAGTTTGTGTATGAGTTCCCCCAGTTGAGGACATGGAGACTAAAGGAATGCTGAGAAGCCACATAATTCCCAAAGTCCCACTAAAGATAAATGAGGAAGCTCAGCCTCCAAAGGAGAGTAAGGGGCCTATATATTGTATGCATCATAACCACCTGTGCTGTGTACTCAAAGGGGCTGGAATAGTAGCTACACGTCATGAAGATCTTGATGCTGATGTGTTACACAGCACTCTGTACACATTTTTCCACATATGTGAAGTAGCACAATTACCTTCCAGTCCAGATAACAGCAAACAGACAAGGATCACCAGAGTTGTCCTGTGGTTTGTGTAATAATAATAAAATAGAGTTAAGTCCTGCCCTCACTGCCAGCCTATCATTAGAATGGTATATTAAAGACACCTTGTCTACTTTTCTAATTTGTTTTGTTATGTTCTGGAAAGAATAATAGTAAGAGGCTCAGTTAACTGCATTGCTCTAGATAGCCACAGGAACTCTTACTTTCAGTTTATCATAGAAAAACTGGAGAGAGACTATTCCCAATATGAAAAACTTCATTCAAAATCTAGCAGTATCAAATCTTATAATCAAAAATATTTCTAACATGACATTACACTTGATACACTAAAATTTTTTGTTTGTTTATATGTTTTGCCTGTGTGTGTGTTGTTTAATTTAGACTTTTTAGACAGGGTCTCACTATGTAAACCTTGTTGACCTCGGCTGCAGAAATCTACCTGTCTCTGATACTTCCATGAGAGTGATATAATGAAAGTTATATGCCACCGTGGATAGGCAGTCCAGGACATTTTGATCATTTAAGGAAATTTTGAAAGGCAATTCAATTTCTTAAACCAGTCCCTTTCATCGTGTGGTCAGATGTAGAATACACAGTTTGTAGGAGTCTTGGGAATGAAACAGTCCATGCGACCTAGCTCATAAGCACAACAGAATTATAATGGCACATGCCCTTCTCTTTTTACACCCCTTGAGGCCACATGCTAACTATGGTCCCTGTATTATCTTCATGCACTAATAACACTAGTCACCTAGTTAAGGAAGTGGAGTTAGGAGCTTGTTCTGATTTGCAGGGCAAGAAAGTGGTGTACCTGGAGTTCAAGCCCAGATGTGATGCTGAGTTCCAAATGATTTTTCTTATCTATGTCCTTCAGGAAGCAATATTAGAGACAGGAAACTTGTCCTACAAGCAGCAGTATCAGGAACAGAAAATTGCCAAGTAATGTTCACTTCAAATTTAATAAGACTAAATTTATTTTGAGTCAAGAAGCGTTCTTCACTTTCAAAATTGGCGGCAATTTTACAAATTGAAAATACAAATGAAAGAATGAATTATCTGAAGAATATTCAAGTTGGGCCACAAGAAATATGTACTACAAAATCTATTAGAGCTGGAACACATAAATAGCAGTGGTACTAGACAAGGAACCATACCATGTGATGTTGATTCTGATTATCATGATAAACAATCTTTTTATTTCCAATAAAGTATTTTATAGCTTTCAGACCACTGTTTCTCATGCATGAAACAGAGTAGGATGTCAGTTCCATGGTGACTATGGTATAGATAGATATTAGAGATGAAGTATATAGCCATATACCAGGCTTCTAAAGAACATTCTTCAATAAAGCTAAGAGTGTAATAATAGGAAAGCCACAATCAGAATAGTGTGTATAGAAGGGTTCTCAGGAAAACTGGACATCTTGTAATTACCATAGTTGTAATAAAACAAAACTATCATGCACGGAATCCCAGTTCTAAACCCACAATATGTTTGTTTAGTAGGAAATATTTCATTTCCTTGCTAATATTCCTGTGTACCATTACAAAAACATCACTAGCATTAAATATACAACCATTATTTATTTATCTTTACTGTGCTCAACAATGCATCACATCGTGAAAGAAAATAGCCTATCTAAAGGATGACCTTGATTTCTTGATGAAACAGATTTCTTTTTTATAAAATTTTGGTAGAAGTATGTTAAAAATATGAAATGCTAAATCCCTGGAAATTTATTTGAACTTTACATTTTTTATAATATAAAATCAACTAAAAATCAATAAATTAAAACAACTCCGTATTAAAAGTCTGTTTTTTTCCCTTGATCAAATATATTTGATTACCTTGGAGAATAGCTGATGTATCATCTCACCAAAATCTGTAATATCAACATTATAATGTTTTGTTTAGGAAGAAAAGTAAGCGTAGAGATCTCTTGCATGGGTAAAAAAAAGTTGTAATTGCTTTTATCTGCACAAAAAAACATGGCAAGGGCCTGTGAAATCTGCTGTTCCTGACAGCCCGAGTTCCATCCAATGATGAACATGTTTGAGGTAAGAATCAACCCCTGAAGGTCAACCACTGACCTCCATTCACATGTTGTAGCTTTCATAAAATGGACATACATGCATATATATATATATATATATATGTATATATATATATATATATATATATAAAACGTAGTGTTCAAAATTCAAGTGTAACAGTAGAAATATATTATAGTAGGTATTAATCAGTAGCAACTGATTATGTAAAAAGATTAATATCTATTAAGGGGTTTATATAAACCACTCACTGATCCACGAGATTGAACCATAGGACAATTCCTAGAAAGTTGGACTGGTCCACACAGATTGTCTCTCCAAGAGTGCGAGCAAACAAACAGGAAGGAGAGACAGGATGCACCTTGTCTTAGACTGACCTGGCCAACCCCATACATCAGCCCTCAAGGCCTTAATGCCACATCTCTCAATCGAGGTGACTAATGCCTGATTCCTACTACATCTCCCCCTTTTACCTAAATAAGAAAGTTATAAATCTAAATATAAAACTATACACAATAGAAACAAGTATAAGGTAATGTCCAGGAGAGGCAAAAGACAAATAATATAAACAAAGTCAAACCACAACTAACAAACAGCAAACATGAAATTTATATTAAATGTTCAGAATGTTGGTAAGTGGTGATATACATAAATTACATCAAAGCTGTTTATCCTGGATAACATAAATCTAGTACCTAAATAGTCTTAGCTAAGATATGAGATAGTCATAACCTTAACTATCTAGTCTTCAACCTGATCAAAGACCTGAGAAGGATAATATATTACCTGAGTAAGCAGGAAACATAAACGAGTAACTTCCAAAATATAGTAGAACAAGACAGCAGAAGTCAGCTATGGGATAGTGACCCATAGCTTTTCTGAAAAATTGGAGCATCCATCCTATAGGCCTAGGATATCTGACAGATCTTTTCAGAAGCAGGATTTTGAGAAACTGTCTTATCCTGTCTTGGCAGGTTTCAGTAGTCCCTTATCTTTCATCCTGCTCTTCCGAATTGGATAGTGTGCTTACTGTCAGCAGTCAGTCAAAGCAAGGGCATTTCTTTGCCCAACAGGCCATTATCCATCAAGGAAGACAAACTCCATGTGGAGTGTCTTTGATGCCATCTTGGTAAAGAAACGGTGCTGCCAGGAACAATCATGTCTCTAATAGCTGAATTTTGAATAACAAAACATTTAAATGCCATATTCTCTAGGTCTATGAAGTATTTGAAGACTCCTCTCCATCTGACATATTCCACTATATATCTGAGAAACCTAGCCAACATAACTAGTACATGGTAAACCTAGGGAACTGTGATGTGTAATTCTAATCATACTAAAGACTGAAGCTTACATTGTTATATTAGGCAATCTATAAATGAGTGTATGTTTTTGGATAATGACTTCAAGTGTGACAGTCTGACCAACATTAAACAAAGGTAAATGTATAATACAAAATTGCAACAGCAACCTAAATATATATTGATGTGGAAATGCCTTTTTGTGTGCTGTGAATATCAAACTTTAAATAAAGGAGCTGTTTTGGGCCATGGCAGGCACCATAGAAGAAGTAGGAGGAGAAATCAGAGCATAGGTAGGAGAAGCAGGGCAGAGTTGGACAGATCGAACAAGCCACCCAAGGAGCAACATATAAGGAGCACAGGTGAGCCACTGGCCACGTGGCAGACAGATTAATAGAAATGGGTTGAGTTAAGATGTAAGAGCAAGCTAGCAATGTGCCAAAGCCATAGGCCAAACAGCATGAAGTTAATATAAGCGTCTGAGTCATTTCTGGGGGCCTGAGCAGCAGCAGCGGGTGGCTAAGGGGTCTGGCGGGGCAGAGTCTGGGCCTCTGGCCACTTGGGACCAAGAAACCCCACTACAACAATATATCTTGTGCAAGATATCTTAAACAGAGGTGTACAAAATATATAAGAGGATAGATAGGTAGGTAGGTAGGTAGGTAGGCAGGCAGGCAGGCAGACAGACAGACAGACAGACAGACAGACAGACAGACAGACAGACAGACAGATAGATAGATAGATAGATAGATAGATAGATAGAGACTAGTATAATTAAAAAAGATAGGAATTTCATAGTAGAAATGAAAACAATATGCTTAATATGCAATAATGTGTAAAATATTTTAAACAGAAGTAGAATCATATGCAAAATATGACAATTACAAATTCAACTCTGTCTCAATATACAAATTACCTTTGATAGACATATAAAATAATTTCAGATTCCAATTTGTACCAACAAACAAATTGTCTTAGACGTATCAAATGATTTCACATTTATATCAATATATGAGAATCTATACTAAATAGCAAATTGTCTATGGCTTGTATTTGGCTAATAACTGTTTACAGGTAGATACAGGAATCTACCTATATCTGTCTTATCTCTGCCCTTTTCTCTTCTTTAAAAGGAATCACTGATTATCTGTTGTTGTTCCACTCTCAACCCGAATGTAACTTATAACCACTGTAACAGAATAATAATTATTCACAATCCTTAGAGGAGAAAACTTATCAAGAGAGGAATATAGTTTTTTTACAGAGTTGCTTCCTGCTGACTTGTGGGTAATGGAATCTCTGTGGGTCCTGTAAAAACTAAGACGGTGGTTAAGTTCCAAAAGATTGACTATGAAGATCTGTAACCAATCTCAGAGTACTAGGTAAGGTCGTATGGAATTCTTGTTGGAAATGTGATATGATGGCTAATCATAGTAAGCTATCTTGAAAGTGTCCTGAATGGTCTATATTTCAAAATTCATCATTGAGTTGTGTACACCAGTTTTTAAAAATATCACAGACCGGGTATAATTGTTGTAGTGGGGTCCCATCTTCTTTCTGGATGCTTTGGAGATTGCTGGTAGGAGACTTGTTGTTTACAGGAGAAAACTTAAACATTATTAACATCAAATGAAGAATTTACATTTAAGAGAAAACTGTATGCAGAGAATATTTTAAAAGATCAAGAAAGAATAAGTCCAGAGAGAAATAGGATTAGAAATAAAATAATAGCAATAGTCTATATATCTTGGCTGTCTTCTGTTCCACATTAGATGTCTTTTATGATATGAGACGGGATATCTTAAATTTTTTCTTGACCAGTGTTCTTAAGAGTAGAGAAGAAGAAAGCCACTTGCTTTATCTCCAAAGTCAGCTTGTTTGTAATTCAATCAGGACCACATTTTTAAAAAAGAAATATAGATGTTACACAGTGAGACTTGAGAATTTACCCTGTATTGCATATTGGTATCAATGGGCCTTATCTTCCTTGTTTGGAATGCTTTAGGAATTGATCTCCTTTCAGCCTTAGACGTCTAGGTGTCCAATCTTTTTAGCTTCATGAAGATGTTTATGTTTATCTTTCTGTAAAGACAAAAACGAAATCCTGCCCCAAACTTGTTAAGTGAGATTTTTTTTTTACCATGTATCAAGTTGTCATATTGGTGAGTGAGCCATTACTTCTCCTCAGGAGGTGCCTCATTTTTGAATCAGATCTTTATTAATTTCATTGGTACCCATAGGTTTTCTTCTCCTGTGGAAACAAAAGTAAAACCCCTTCCCCAGTGAAGCACATATCCCAGCTTCCATTCTGAAGTTGGCACAGCCTTGAAGTAAACAGGTTGGTTTATCCCAGAAGTTTTTTTTTTCCATTATCCAACAGAATATGTCTCTCTGCAGCTGTTTCTTTCTCATCAGCATCAAGAAAATTCAAGGTTAGTAAGGTACTATGCAACCTCTCTTTCTGGTTCCTCCTTTCTCTTGACAAAGCATATCTTTTAAGGTATGATTACATCTTTTTCACAACTGATTATGTGGTATACCTGTAATGTGCTTTATATTATAATATCCAAAAATCTTCTTCATACTTTGGAAAGCATATGCTGGAGCATTGTTAATCTTAATTTGTACAGGTATTCCCATAATGGCCATGATTTCCAAAAGGTGTGTAATTACAGAATTAGCCCTTTCAGAGCTTAGGGCAGTTGTTCATTTAAATCCTGAATAAGTGTCAATCATATGGTGCACATATTTTATCTTTCTAAATTCTGCAAAATAAAACACAGCCATCTGCCAAATCTCATTTCTTTGTATAACTTTAGGATTATTTCCTGCAGATAATGGTACTTGATTACAGAAGTAGGACATATCTTTACAATTTTCTTGGCCTGGTGCCAAGTAATGGGAAAACTCTTTTTTAATCTTTTGTTTTTAACATGGTATTTCTTATGTAAGTCTGAGAACTCCAATATGTTTCTTATTAATAACCGATCAATGTCATCATCATTTTGTGCTAGAGGACCAGAAGACCTATGTGGGATATGATATGTAATATGTGTGTGTGTATGTGTGTATGTGTGTGTGTGATGAATTCTATTTCTAATAATATCCTGTAGTTGTGTAAATAGTGAGGTTAATTTTGTATTATCAGAAGTTTCAATATATAAAACAATCCTTTCTGCATAATGAGAGTCAGTTACTATGTTAAGAGATTCTGTAAAGTCCATTAATACCATAATAGTAACATATAATTCTGACTTCTGCACAGAATTATAAGTGCTTTGAGCCACTTTACTTAAATTTTACGATTTGTAACCTGCTTTTCTTGATTTTTTTGTATCAGTATAAAATATAGAGGCTCCATAAATTGGTTTTATCACATATAACTTGAGGAAGAATCCACTTAGTTTCTTTAAAAGTCGAATTATCTTGCTTTGGGGATATCTGTTATTAATCTCTCCAAAAATATTACTGTAGGCTCTTTGCCAAGGTTCACTATCTGCTCATAATGCATCAATTTCTTCAGTAGTTAAAGATACAACCATTTCTGCTGGGTCCTTTCCTGTCGAATGACAAAGTCTTAATTTTCCTTCAAAATTCAAATCAGAAATCTTTTCCACAAATGTTTTTAATTTTTTTACACAGCCTATTATGGCAGAAATATCCATTCTAATATAATACTTTTCCTTTTGCATTATAACTTCTGTAGGAGAATGCTTAGAGGATAAAACAACCAAAGGCATTCAAGGTCTGGATTAACATTAGTCACATGAACATCTTGAAATTCCTTTTCCGTGAAAGCTAATTCTCTCAACTTCATCAGAAAATTTTCTTGGACTATTTAATTTCTTATCACCATCTAAGGTTTTGAACAAACTATTTAGTTTATGAATTTTTACCCTAATAGTGGGCTATATTGGAAGTGTCTCCTAGCAATCCTTCTTAATTATTAAGAGTTCACAATCTTTCTCTCCTAATTTGCACCTTTTGGGATCTAAATATTTGTAGAGATATTTTGCATCCTAAATAACTAATGGAATCTCTTCTTTGTGTTTTTTCAGGAGCAATTTGTAATCTTTAATCAAGCAAAAATTTATTTACCTCTTCAAACATTCTTTCTTGTATCCATATTTGAGTCTGCCAGCAAGATATTATCAATGTAATGTTAAATTATAGCTAGTGGGAATTGTTTGTGCATCACTTCTAATGGCTATTATACAAAATATTGGTACAAGGTGGGACTATTTCACATTTCTTGTGGGAGAACTCTCCATTGATATCTCTTTACAGGCCAAGAATTATTATAAGTGGGAACTATAAAGGCAATTTTTTCCTTGTCCTGTTCTTACTTATAAAAGTTTTTAAGTTAATAAGTACAACAGAACATCTCCCTAGGTAACCTAATGCAAAGGAATTCCAAACTGTAAAGAGTCCACTGGCTGAATCACCTTTTTTATTGCTTTTAGATCTGTCACTATTCTTTTTTTTCCAGATTTCTTTTTGATGACAAATACAGCAGAGTTTCAAGGGCTGGCAGTCGAGTTTCAAGGGATGGTTGATTCTTTAATATGCTGAACACTTAACTGCTCTTGTACTAGCTGTTCTAAGGCCTGCAGTTTCTCTATTATTAGACGTCATTGCTGAACCTATATAGGCTTATCTGTCAACTATTTTAAAGGTAGTACTGTGAGAATTTTTACAGAGTCAGCAGCTCTCACGCTTTGTTTATGTACAACTTGAATGGCTGGTGACTTTATATACACTGTATATACACATATATATATATCATATATACATATATGTACATACACACATATATATTATTGTCAGAAACACAATTGTGTTTATGGCTCATAAACCTAAAGTGATTTTTATCTGGGTATTTTATTGTTGTAGAAGATTATGACCCCATAGATTCACTGCTATATTAGCCATAGATGGCTTCAGCCTTCCTCTCTGTTCTTCTGGTCCTATGCATTCAAGCCATTTTACATTTTTTTTTACCTGAGATAAGGTTCCATTTCCTAGAAATTAACTTTATACCTCCTTTAGAGGCCATTTCAAATGCCATGATTGTGGGGTTATGATCAAACATCTGCTCCTGTGTTCACTAAGCCTTGGATAAAAATATTATCCTTTCACATTTTTAATTATGGCCTTTTTTAATTTATGAAAGTCTTCCAAAATTGTTGTTTTTCTTGAAAATTTTGATTCCTCTTTTAAAATGTTCTGGTCTCTGATCTGTATGGTTTTGTATGTTAGGCACTGGATTTTCTAAGCATTCCGAGAAAGCTGTTCTTCCACTATGACTGGATATAACTGAACCATCTTTGATTTTGAGACCTGTGCTTTGGGAGCCTCCTATGAGAGGCCTCAAGAGGTGTATCCCAGTGATAAAGGGTTGTCTTGTTTGTCCCTTGTAGATTTACATTTATTGGTTCAATCTTAGCCTTTGCCACATCTTTTGCATAATCCAGAAGGTAAGAATCTTCTGACTGGGATATTCCTAGGAGAGTCATTAGTTCTAAGAGTGTCCTACATACAGTTCCTTCTTATATGGCCTGACTTACCACAATTAAAGCATCTGATACCTTGCTGCCTTATTCTAATATTAGAAATGGCATGACCTTCCCAAGTCTCTTCATCAATATTGAAAGACTCTGCATTGAATCCTTCATCTAGGGGCACTTATCTGATCTACAGTGGCATAAGCATCCTTTTACATTCCAAATTAGCATGGTCAAAAGCCAAAGAGAGAATTAGTTGCTTTCTAACTTCTGAATATGATACTGCTCTATGTATTGCCATGGTTAATCTCTGCAAAAAGTCAGTATAAGGGGTTATTTTAAGCCTTTCCTGACGTTAGTGTGTGACACATTTTTCTGTCCTAGATCTAGAATCTTTTCTCAAGCATTCAAGGCAACAGTAAAACACAGCAGTAATGTATGTTCATCAAAAGTAATTTGCAAATTGACTTTTGCCAAGAATTTGATCTTGAGTAATATTAAAGCCTCTAATCTGTCCTTGTTGTTCAATGACCTTAGCCTCTTCTCTCAGCCAATTTCTCCATTGTAAATGGTGGCTGTAGTCTAATACAGTCACTGTTAGCTGCATCCAATCCCTTTAGATGGGAATCTATATTTTGTAGATCATTAACTTAATATTTGTCTTATATATGTGAAATGAATTACATGCAACAAAATAGCTTCCTTGATATCTCTATAGCTCTCATACGCATAAGTTTCCAATTATATTCTACAAACCCTGGAGATTCATCATATGTATGCTTTTTCTCAATCGTAACTGGATATATTATAGGAAGAATACCCTTTACATTTACAACTTTAGGCAATTCATACCTATCTCCATCAGATAGCAGAATGGTTGTCCTCAACTATTCTGTTTATCATGGTTTAGCATTACAGCAAAATGATCCTCCCTGTTGAAATTTAGGAACTAATGATTTCTCTAGGGTCTGAACCTCTTGAATAGTCAAAATTTCTAATGAATCCAGAATAAATAATTTTCCTATTCTCATCATTAATGTAGAGTTCTACAGATCTATACTTCTCATATACAAATCAATATTTATGTCCAAGGAGGAAGATCTATCTAAAAGTTTGTCTTAACCAATTTCCACCAAATTAACTTTGCATGCCAATTTGTCATTGGCAGATTCCATGTTGCACATTTCAAAAAGCAATTTATCATTCTTAGACTGCAAGTCTTCCATCATCTAATTAATGTTTTATACTTAGTATAGGTATCAGACTATGGTGGGTTTTTATAGATACAAAAGTAGAATCAAGCTGGGAAGTAACAGGATTGTCAGCAAGAAGCTCTTAAAAATATAATTACCCACCTAATCAATTGTAGCAGAAAAAAATTTTTAAATTCTTAGGAAGTTGTGTTGTCTGCCATTTTTATTGAAGAACTTGCCTTAAAGGGGAGAAATATTATTACATCAAACTGGATATAATGGTGATGTTTGGCCAGCAGATGTTACAACTGTTGCTTCAATTATTCAGAATGTGCTGACTAAGACTTTCAGGATTGGTCTGCTATGAACATATTCTAACAAAAGGCAAACTCTCACAAAATCAGAACATATTACTGCAAACACATACTGGAGCAACACACTGAGAGAAGCTGCTCGCCCTTGATGCACATGAAGGCTTTTCAAACACGGTCAGCCATATGTGAAGGACTGCTGCTGATTTTAGTGGTTGTGTGCACACAAGGAGTTCCTGGTCCTCTGTTCTGATGGACAGAAAACATACCCTTTAAAAGCAGCTGTGGATTATGCTTTAATTTGCTGTGAAACCTATAGATTTTGAGACCAAAGCCATTCAAGATCATGTGGCAGCCCTTGGCTTTTGACAGGGGTGCCAGCAAGGCTTCTAGGCAGGGAGCTGAAGCCAGAGTCTCAGAACTGGATAAACAGCCTGCTAGTGGCTGGCTTCACTGCTATCTTATTTCCAAGCCTCATTGGTCACTAGGTATAGTGGGTATTATTCACTAGTAACTGGTTATATAAAAAGATCAATATTTATTGAGAGGTTTAATATGAAACACTCACTGATACAAGAAATTAAACCATAAGGCAATTCATGAAAAGTTGGACTGGTCCAAATGGCAGCCTCAGTGGACCAGATCTTCTCTCCAAAAGCCCAAGGGAACAAACAGGAAGGAAAGACAGGGTGTACTGACCTGGCTATGCCCCATTACATGGGTTCTTAAAGGACTAAAGGTCACACCTCTAGGTAAAGGTAAATTATGTCTGATTCCCAGTACAATATATTATAATAAAATTAGCCATAAAAAATCTAGGTAGGTAAACAAGAATATGCAAATATAAGATGATATAAACCAAGTTTATTGTTATCTTTGACCACATTTTCAAAAAAACAATATTTCAAATATCTACTGCAATTGTATGCTTGTAATGGATGGTGTTTGATCTGTCTGGCCTGTGATCTGAACTTGCAGATTTTCAGTCTCATAGAAACATATAGAAGTTTATATTATTTATGTTGATTGGCCTATGGCTCAGGCATATTGCTAGCTAACTTTTGCATCTTATCTCGATCCATTTTCATTTATCTGTCTTGCCACATGGCCTGTAAGTTACATATTTCTTTATATCTTCTTTCTTGGTGGTTAGATTGTGTCTCTCCCTGACTCTACTCTCCTCCAGTTTTTTAAATACATGTTTGAATTATTTGTTTGTTTTTAATATGTTTTGTCATAGGTTCAAACAGTTTTTTTAATTAAAAATGATATTCACAGCATACAGAAAAACATGCTTGATGCAAGGTCATTGTATTCCATGAGGTACGATTCACAGGTTGAGATAATGAAGGAAACATCAATCAAAATTCAAATGGTGAGACTCTTGAAACTCAACAGGCAGTTCATTGGTTAGATCTATACAATTGGTTAAGGATAAATGTATCTAACAATACACAATATTTGCTCTTTCATAGTACATGTTAATCAAATTTGATGGCTTAGGTTCTTGTTAATAAGAGGCAGCAAAAAATTTTACAAGGTGAATTAATTTAATTAGGAAAATATAAATGTTTCAGTTTATTATTGAATCTACAATGATGTTAAGTGAAAATTACAGAACAATTCCATTGTCATGGGGGAAAAACACTGTAGAAAAGTGAGATCAGAATTAAACTAACCTTAGTTAAGCTACATTTCTGCCTGTTCTCTATAACCTATCTGAATAAATTATTCAGTTTATCTGAATCTTATGAATAAAATCAGAATGCAGAATGATGCCTAACCTCAAGCATACGAGGAAAGATGGCTCACCTGTGAGTTCTTTTTATTCATTCATTTTTACTTCCCTGGCTGTGAGGTTTGTTAACAAAAAATATTTCTATGCATTGGAAAAAATGCAAACACATCTCCATTAGGGAAATAATCTGAACAGGCTTATAGAGATGAAGTAGATTATACATATAGACATTTGTAAAGCAGAATTGCAATAGTTTCTCCCTGCTATGAAGCTCAGGCTTGGGTGTTGACAAAGACTCTAGTTTAAAAAAACTGCTCATGATTCGCTGACCACTAGTATTTATGAAAAGCCATCTTCATATGATATGAAAAATGCATTCCTTATAATATATTTCGACATAGCTTTATTCTTTTTGAGGTATGCAGGCATTTGAAGAATAGTGAGAACCTAAGTAAAGATATTTTACTGTCCTAATGTCCCACGCTTTGCAAACCTTATCTCCTCTGTAGCAGTCTTTAAGAGTCACATTCCAGCATGCCAAATCATTCTTCCATAGTGATATACAACATATTCCTGCTGTGATCTTGCTGGTATAAAATAATAATATATGATGTGGTCATTTAAAATACATATTGAATTCTTGTTTCTTGCCATGTATGTCACCAAATATGTCAGATGCATATACTTTTTAGCATGTTATTTTATTCAATTTTTATATGTAATCATCAGCTAACAAATCCAGTGTGACAGCATAGTTTCAAAAGGACATAGTTTCCAGAACGAGACATGACAAACTTGAATGCAGACTCTGCTATTCATTAGTTTTGTGACCTAGAATAACAATCTAACCTTAAATTTCTTCAGTGGCAAATTTGACTTAAAGGTTTATCTTAAATAGCAACCAAGCTAGGAAGCTAGGCAGATAAAAAATAAAATAAACAACTCAGAACAATGCCCACTGTGTAGTAATTATCACATGAATGTTAGTTGATACATTTCATAATGCTATCAGTATCAAATGCCCTTGAAAGTAGCTGGATGACTGAATAGAAACAACATTAACACTGAGATAAATGTTGTTGGTATCACTTTTCCTGGGGAAACAGATATCTATTTATCCTGATAAGACACTGATAACAAAATAAGAAATGAATTTTACCACAATCTAGCCTGTGAAAAAATAAATTTGTTGGAGTTATTTACAGAGCTTGGTACTCAAACCTAGGTAAGGATACCTAAAAGATGTATTCTTGAAGATATGTAGGCAGCACATTGGAGATTCTCTTCCCTCAGCATTTGTGTGGTGCTTATATAACCTGGAGAAGATGCTTTATGAGAATTGTAGCTATCTGAATTTTCTGAACCTTGTAAGTTTCATTCATTTACTGAGTCCTATGGCCATTACTCTTCCTTGCTTTCAATTCAGAGGAAATAGCCACATGGCATATGCTATTAAAGAGCAACAACAAAGCATCCTTAGCTCTCTGTGCTCATGTGTGTCCATTCACTTCTGTAATCTCAGTCTCTAGGGCACAGGAACAGGAGAACTCTTAGCTCGAAAATAGCCTGGGCTGCATGGTTATATTGTGGTAACCCAACTTAAAAGAAATATTTTTGAAAAGCCAATAAATTAAATAACAAACTGAAGAGGAAAGGGGTGTGGAGCCAGAAGATGTGAGTGAGGAGGTTCTATACTGGGGTCCAAGATAAGTCCTATGGTAATGAGTCATGAGGACAAACCTGAATGAAGTAAGGAAATGATGGAGGAGAATCTGGTGAGAAAGTTTGTCAGCAAGAGAAGTCTAGAGGAAAGGCCCTGGACCATCACTATGTTGGTATTCAGGCACACTTGGAGAAGACAAACTGTTCAGTGTTCTGATGAAGACCAAGAATGCACCAAAAAAAGTCAAAAGAGGAAGGTAAAAGAAGCTAAGGAAGGTTTTACAGGGAATGTAAAGAGAGTCCCAGACACTATACTGCTGTTCACTCAGAACCAAAGCCTGACATGTCAGCATGAGTATCTCCTAATTATACAACTGCCCCTGTGACCATCATAATTCACTCATATTAAAATTACAGTCATTTTTGTTTTGTTACATTTTGTGTTGATTTACAACACACTGATGGATTACACAGAACATAATTTCAAACTGAATTTGAAGATGTATTTCTTTTGGGGACTCTTGCTCATTTAGAGTAGCCTGTGTATATACATGACTAGGCTTTAGAGGCTTACATTTATCCTAGCAATGTTTCATCTTGTTCTTTTGAATCTTTTTATTGATAATATATATCTCTCTCCATTCATATGATAGATTAGAAGACAGACAGTTCATCCCAACCAATACAAATGACTGAATGTTAGCATGAGTCCACTAAATTACTGGCAAGGAAAACTTCACCAACAACTTTGCATTGGCTTTTAACTTTAAATTGACATAACAAGTTTCAAAGACTTGTCTTCAGGTCCTAGAGTAATTCTCAGGATTTCCAACCTGGTGAATTTATTAAAGAGAAAATGGGAGATAATCTACTAGTGTGATATACATTTCTAGGAACTTACATTAAGATTTCTGGTCATCTTCCATATCAATCCCATACTGAAGATCTCTATCTTATTATTATTAATAGCAACTACACTAGGGTTCATTCCAGAGCTCACTGGAATGTTTTCCTCTTTGTGATATCAAAATGACACCTGGTGCTTCCTTTTTACTTTTTCTGTTTCTTTGTCTTATGGTTTTTGTTTCCTCGGGACAGGATTTCCCCTCTGTAGCTCTGGCTGTCCTGGAACTTGTTCTCTAGAACAGATTGACATCAAACTCAGAGATCTGCCTGCTCTGCCTCCTGGGTGCCAGGAATAAATGTGTGCTCCACCAGGCCTGGCTGACCTGGTGCTTCTTCATTATCTTCACTGTACATCGAAGTAGAGAAGTCTTTCTTTTCCACTAGAATTTATCATAATTTTTATTGGCTCTTAACTTATTTTATACATATCTTAGAAATTAGAGTCCTTTTATTTCTGACCTTTATAGACATCTGCCTTTTTCACTTTAATTACAGATGTACTTTGTTGTTATTGTGTTTGTTTGTTTTGTTTTCGTTTTCAAGACAAGGTTTCTCTGTGTCCCACTTGCTGTATTGGATCTCACTCTGTAGACAAGACTATCCTGGAGAGATCCACCTGCCTCTGCCTCAGTATTGGTACTAAAGGATCCTTCATGTATTTTGGAAAAACCTTAGTATAGATCAGTATACACAGTTATAGGGTTTGTCTACTTTTAATTCTATTTTTTCAGTTATGAGTCACATGTATTTTAAAAACTTACTGTAGATCATTTTACATTGTAGATCATTTTACACTGTTATATTGTTTGTCTACCTATGATTATATTTCTTCAGTTATAAATCTTTTGTGTTTATGTTATGGGAATAAATACATTTTAGAACTTCTGTGCATGTACTACCATAGTCATGCCTCCTGGTGCACAGATTTAAACCAGTTTGGCTTCTAGAAACCATAAGGATGAGTCAGAACATTTTGCATTGTATTTATTATAATTTTAGGACATTATTCTTTAAGCAGTTTTAGGTTTACAGCAACACTGGAAATTACAAAGTTTCTCTTGCTATCCTGCTCAGCCCATGCAGCCTCCCCTTTATTTGTATCTACATCAAAATAGCATGTTTCTTAAAGCTGGTGAAGCTACAGTGATACCTCATCTCCCAGAGAAGGCACTTCACACTAAGATTCACTGCTGTCCCACGTGATGAGTAGGGAAAGTAAGTAAAGCAAGGGCATTGCCTTGAATTTGAGGAAAGACTGAGCTACACAATGCATTCAAAGCTCACCTGCACTACACAACAAGACCCTGTCTTAAAAACATATATACACTGAGAGAGAGAGAGAGAGAGAGAGAGAGAGAGAGAGAGAGAGAGAGAGAGAGAGAGAGAGAGAGAGAAGGAAGGAAGGGTGGAGGGGGGAGGAAAAAAGAAAAGGAAGCAAAGAAAGGGGGTGATAGAGGAAGTGGAGGAGGAGAGGAAAAAGGAGGGGAGGGGAGAAAAGGAGGATTAAAAGGATTCAGTCTTGGTTTTGAGTTTGCTTACATGCATAATTCTATTTATTCTCCATCATAGAATCATACATAATGCTTCCAGCCTCCTACAGACCTCTGTGTTCCAGTTGTTTGCTCCTTAATCTTTTTGCCCTAATATCCAGTGGCTCCTTTAATGCACCAATAATTCTGTCTTCTCCCAAATGCTATATTGTTGGAACTATATAGAAAATAGCCTTTTCAGGTTGTCATATTTCTCCTATTTATGTGTTTTTTTTAATTTTCTCAATGACTTGTCATTGCTTGCTAGAGCATTTTTTTTTCACATTAAATGATGTTTTGTTTTGTGATTATAGCACAAGTGTGCTACAGTTTGTGCTCCTACTGTTGTCACCTGCTGGTGAACATATTGGTTATTTCCAGGTTTAGGAAATTATGAGTAGTAAAGTCACAATAAATATCTACAAGCAGACCTTAGGTGGACACACATTATTAAGTCCTTTGATAAATGTCTGCATTACATGGTGATCATACACTTATTTCGGGGGTAAACTCTGACCGCTTCTTCAAACTGAATTGCTGTTTTGCTTTCCCACTAGAAATGCATGAGCATTCTAACTGCATCCCCACCACACATTGTCCTCAGCACTTGCTGGGGCATCTGTCTATTTGCAAAGCTGTGAGAAGCTTTCTCACTGAACTTCTCTGATGTTGTCTAAGTAGCAATCTAAAGTAAGTAAATCCCATTTGCACTTTTGCTATCTCTATATATCCTTTGTTGGTTTTTTGTTTAAAAAATGCCTTCGGTCCATTTTCTTCAACAGATTGTGTTTTTTCCCTTCGTTTTATTATTTTTTAATTAAAAAAGTCTTTTATATCCATATATTCCCTTCCTTCCCCCCTACTTCCTCCCAATTCCTCCCAGTCTGCCTTCAGCCTCCCCTCTCTCCATTCCCTCATCCCCTCCCCCAAAAGGGCAAGAAGTCCCAAGGTAAGTCAGCCCAGCGTGGCACATCCACTCCAGGCAAGACTGATTTCCTCATCCCAATATCAAGACTGGGTTAGGTGTTCCTCTGCGGGGAGTGGGTTCCAAGGTGCCAGCCACACACAGGAACAGTCTGACCCCACCGCTTGAGGCTCTACATACTGCCCATGGCAGTTGGGAACACAGACAGAGATGGTTGAGTGAGAGGAGCAACAACGAGGGAAAAGAAGAGATGGATGTCTTGATAGAGGAAGCCAACGTGGGGTTGGAAACAGATTGTTTTTTATTGATAATTGTTGGATTCCTTTGTGTACTCAGTAGCTGTTTTTTCAACAATGTCTTTATCCACATTTTCCCTACCGGTCTGTGGAATATTTGTTTTCTTAACAGACATTCACAGGACAGAAACACCTTCTCACTAGCTTACACCCCCAACCACTTGTAGTTTTTCGTTTTAAGTTTAGGTTATTACATCATTCTGAGTTAATGTCTGATCTGTGTCAATATGCGAAGATAAATGTTCAATAGTTCTAGAAATCTTTTCTCCACTGTATTGCTCAATGACTTTGTCAGGAATCACGACTGGTTGTCTGAATTTATATCTGGACTCTTCTGTCAGTTCCAGGGATCTGTTTGTCTTTTTTTTTTTTTTTTTTTTTTAACGCAATGCTAAACTTTCACGATTGCTCTAACTTTCTATAGTCTTTGAAGTCAATGTCAGTCTCCAAATTTGTTTTCCTTTCTTAATTTTATGCTATATATTTTTTATAGCAATAGAATGTGGAGGAAATATTAATGTCCAAATGTAATTTGGGCTTATCAAATATAATTTGGAAGTATGTCATGCTACTAAAAATAAACTGTTAGGCTTAAGTAAATATGAGTGCATTTTATAATCTACATTTGAACCAAGCATCACCTCGAGCTCCAGTGCATCCTGGTTGCTGGGTGGGTCTTTATAAAACAATGTACTGTCTGTTTCTAAATCTGTTTATTTCCCTATATATTCCATACTAGAGACCCATTTCTTCATTAGTTTTCTATGTGATATATTTTATTGACATAGGCAGTTGGTTTTTTCCTTTAAGCATTTCTTTGTTCTGAAAATGCTGTACCAGGCTATTTTCTCATTTCAGTCCTCTGTTATGACTAATCTATTTTAGGAAAGTCAGTATTTATCATAAAGACCAGGCAAACATTTGTCTTTTCTGAATTTATGAAACAAAGTGGACCCATAACACACCAGGAACAGCATGTCCTAGTATTGATTATATAACTTTGATTTTAAAAATTATACTTGAAATTCAACAAAAAGTCTGAAAGTATGATGAATTAATTTTAACATTAGTGTGTAAAAAATATCTTATTTTTCAACAATAAACCTTTTCTGAAGCACTCTATCCATACGTTGTACAACTTTATATTCCAGAGGTTCTGATGGAAGGTAGGGTGGAATCTAAAGGAAACATGAAATAAAGGAGGGTATTTGGGGGTTATTTTGGAGGGGGGGGTGATTATATTGACTTACTTTTATTCATCAGATTTTTATCAAATATATTATAGACTTTACATATTTATTAACAAATATAACTATGGAAAACTATATTTTAATCTGACACATTTTTAAAAGAATATTAGTTTAAAACATCTTTGAAGGCTGATCTCAACAGAAAATAAATCACTCATAAATAACTCATCAAATGTATAATGGTGAATAAACTCTCAGAAACCTGATCTAGCCTCATTTGCTCTGTGCTTTATAAAAATAGAAAATGCCACTATTTCAGGTATCTAGCCTTGAAGAGAGTTACTTGGTTGATTTTTTGCTCTATAGATTTGAAGCCCTTCCATAAAAAGTTGTAAAAACTAAATTAATCTGACTTTCTTTTGGAAGATTGACATTCTTCAAGGTTGGAAAGAAAAGTCACTGTAGTGAAATCTGCCTAACGGATGCCATTGTATTTGGTTCCATTGTTTTATTTTTTAGTTCTATTACTCAAAGGGCCTCAGCCACAGGTGGATCAGTCCTCTTTACACAAGAAAGAACTTGGGAAAGAAATAAAATTAAGTCTGAACTGAGTAAACCCTCTAGCTACCAACTTAGATATTTGTCAAAAGTAGTGTAACATTAGGCAATTTGATTGACAGGAGCACTGACTTGATTGACTTACTGTGTCAACAGCACAGAAAAGTTTCAAATCTGCCTTTTAGTAAGTTGGTGATACCTGCAGGCTAAAGAATAATGAATACTCTCTTTTTGAGCATCGTTTTTCTACTTAACCTGCCATTCTCCACCTTATGTACTAGAAGCAGACACTACCTTTGTCTGGTGTGAACACAGCTCTTGGAGTCAATGTCACTTTACATAACAGAGATGAAGTGTCTTTTGCAATATGTGGATGAGAGAGGAGGTGCTTCAGAAGTTAAGACAGTTCAATTTTAGAAAAAAAAAGTAGCAAATCTCTTTCCTCAGTTTATATCTATGCCAATTGGTGACTATTCATAACTCAAATAACTAGTCTTCTCTCAATATCTGAATGATAAAGCATGCAACTAAATATATTTTACCAACCAAAATATTATATGACATTTGCAATAATGTAAATTAGCTGAGGAAAAATATTAATGAATAGAAAATATATCTAATTCTTAACTGCATCGTTCATTGGTCTTCCTACTACACATCTAATCTAAAGTTCCCCTTATAGGCAAAATCACAAATTACTTATGCATTTTGTATTAATTAACCTGTAGAATATTTTACTTCAGTGATCTTTAAAGTAAGAAAATTAAATGTGTGAAAATGAAGAAGTTGTTAAAGTACACATACATATTTTCTTTCTAGGAGATGTTGACTCATCGGAGACAAACAAAAGATATAAAATTATGAGTGTCTCCAAGAAAGGAGTCTCCATGCTCCCTAAAGTGTCCAACACAACTAATAAAATGGTAATATCTGCACACATGAGCAAGTAAAACTGGGTAGTGCACCTGATGTTTGATACTGCCTTAGAGCATGCCAGAGCATCATCTCTGAGGTAGAAGATGTGTGCAGATGCTCCCTCTATACTTCCCTAGTTTATTACCTTAATTTATTATACATTAAAAGCTCTATATAAGGAAATTTACACTGACAGAAGTTTATATTCTTAAGTAGTAAAATACTGGAAACCTGTCCTCTCTTTGGATATTAAAAACAGTCCTATTTGGGTAAGAGACAACAAATTACAAGGTGCAATCATAACCTGATGCAGCTCGATCTTTAACCAGATTAATAAGGAAGTGCTAATGGAAACATATCATCCTCTGAATGTTAAACTGCGTACAGAGAAGGAGAGAAACCCATTTAAACAAATAGCTGTTCCTCCTATTAACTCTGTTTCTTTTCCTTCTTGTTCACTAAGTTTTTACGTTTAAATCCATGCTTTCCTTGCATTTAAGGCCTTTAAAATATCTAAGGGGAAAACTTACCTGTGAATAGTCGCGACATCAAGTTAAATATCGCTTCATACAGGTCCACTACATCTATGTTCTTGCCCTGCTAGGACTGATAACATAACTCATGGCCCTGCAGGGACTAGGAAAGATTTTGTACCTTGGTTCAGTAAACAAAAATTCCTCTTAGAGCACCGTGTGATTTTGCTGAAGTCAGTCAATTTCGGGGGGCCTCTATTGTCTTCCAGAACTGGTAGGGGCAGCAAAGAGGAGAGCCTGGGGAGCTGTAGGAAAGAAGTCAGGATGATTTGAAATTTCCAGCAGGGTTAGAAACTGGCCTCCTCACTAACATGGAATGCTCGAAGATATGTGAGCTGTGTCTCAAAGCAAGGAGGAGGACACAGTTCAGGGAAAAAGACTTCTCTCTGTATTTCATATTGATGAGTGCCCATCAGTGTTTGTCAAGTTGGCAGAAACCTAGAGTTATCTGGGAAGAGGAATCTCAACTGATAAAATGCCTCCATCAGACTGGAGGTTAATGATTGATGTGGGAGGGCACAGCCCACTGGAGGCCATGCCACCTGAGAAGGTGGTCCTCGGTGTTGTAAAAAGGTAGACTGAGCAAGCCATGGGGAGCAAACCAGTAAGCAGCTTTTCTCCATAGCCTCTGCATCAGTGTTCCTACCTCCAGATTTTCCTCTGGATTCCCTAAGTGATGGAGCGGACCTGAGAGTTGTAAGATAAAAAAGACCCTTTCTCCCTCAAGTTGCTAGTCACGGTGTCTATCATAGCAATAGAAACCCAAAAATTAAACATGCTTTTAATTTGCCTAAAGGGAATGGTTCATAGAAGCAAGGTAAACAGTTTCTCTAGTTCAGCTCACAGGTTTTCATCAGCAAATTATGTTGTTAAAATGACAACTTTTAAAGACAGAGCTTCATGAATTCCAGGTTGGCCTCAAACATGCTATGTAGTTGAGGACGATATTCAATTCATAACCCTCCTGCTTCTACCTTTATAGTCCTAGGATAATAGATGTGTACCACCATACCTGGCTTATTAAAATGGCACTACTTTATGATTTGTAAAGAGATCTCACCAACACAGAATTGCTTTAATAGATATTCAAGTGCCTTTTGTCGTTTAAACAAGTTTTATTTTGACAGAACCATGATGGCAATCTTCTTGTTCATTCATGTAACCAAACAATCTTTTTATATCTAACAGGAAAAAGGTAAGAGCTCAATATTTTTCTGTGTATCTTATTCTAAATTTGGTGAATTATTACAAATTTCTGATTCACTAGTGTGAGTTCACTGAACTAGGCAGCCTACTCACAGCATATTAAAAAAAATTATAATAAACTTGTCTATGAAGTGAGCTTTCCAAAAGATATAATACAGTATTTCCCAGTGCCTAGGTCCCACCTCTGCCCTGACACCTGGCAATCTGTCTGGCCCAAGCATGTTACTTCTCAGTATGAGGGTGTCTAAATGTGACTTCTCAAGGGACATAAATAATTTTGATTTATTCCAGAAATTTAAAAACAAATGATTTTAAGAATTGGTGGAATGGATTAAAAGCATATGTAAGAGGCATGTTCTACAGACAGAATTCTTAAAACTACACTCTATTTTTGTGTAAATCCACCTGCCTCTACAAATTATGTAAATAAATGATGCCAACACATCTAGCACCCTCTTTTTTTAAAAAAAAAAATATGTATTAACTGAGTGTTTTATATAATGCATCGGGATCATAGTCCCCCACTGTCTCGAACCCTTTCTAGATCCACCTTCATTTCCTATTCACTCAAACTTGTAACCTTTTAATTAACCAATCAACACCAATTTATGAAACACAAATAATCTTGGGTATGTATCTTGTGCTGCAGCTGTTGACAATTGTTGTGTGTGGAGAGGCAAGGATAGATTTCCTTTGGTAAGTCCTTCAAAACACTCCTCTTAATTTTGATGCTCAGACATTTCTCTTTATTTTCAACTTTCAAAGCAGAGCTAGTTTCTTTACAGAGCATCCTTTACTATATCCTACAGCAACTTGGTCCCAAATAAACACACAAATGCCTATATTAATTACACAACTGTTTGGTCTATGGCTAGAGATTCTTGCTAGCAAGGTCTTGCATCTTAACCCATTTCTATTAATATATGTTTTGGCATGTGTCTTGTGGCTTACATGTGTTCCATTACAACTTGCTCCTCAGGCAGCTGGCAGCATCTGTCCTGACTTCACCTTTCTTCTCCCTCTCTCTCTGTTTGGATTTCTTGCCTGGCTATACCATAGGCCAAACAAAGCATGGTCTTTCTAAGTTGTCTGACTATTAGCCAAAACAACTTCTTTAGTAGCTGGAAGGAACACATACTGACATCTTACAAAAGGCATCCCACATAAACCCTTTTGGATGTTTAGGATTTCCCTAGCACTAGGTCATTCTCTAACTGCAAAATGGCTCCCTCTATCAGGATCTCTCTCTTTGCTCATCATCTCTGTCCCTTCCCAAAAACAACCATCCCATTTTCTCATGTTTGCTTCCCATCTTCCCTTAACCTCACCCTCCTTGCTCCCAATTTATTAATTATTGCTGTCAGGGTCTCTGCTGCTGGTGTTATATTTAGGAAGTGTTCTCCTGTGCCAATGCATTCAAGGCTGTCTCCCACTTTCTTTTCTATCATGTTATTTGTAACTGGGTTTATGTTAAAGGTCTTTGATTCACTTGGACTCAAAGTTTTGTGCAGGGTGATCGATATAGATCTATTTTTCTACATCCAGTTGTGCTAGCACCATTTGTTGAAGATGCTTTCTTTTTTCCACTGTATATTTCTTGTTTCTTTGTTGAAAATAAGGTGTTTATGGGTGTGTGGATTAATGTCAGAGTCTTCAATTTGAGTCCATTGATCTTTGGGTCTCTTTTTTATGTCAATACCTAGCTGGGTTTTTTTTGTTGTTGTTGTTGCTATGGCTCTGTAATAGAGCCTTAAGTCAAGGATGATGATGCCTCCTGAAGTTGCTTTATTGTACAGGATTATTTTGGCTATCTTGGGTCTTTTTGTTTATCCATATGTAGCTGAGTTGTTCTTTCAAGGTCTTTGCAGAATTGTGTTGGGATTTTGATGGGATTGCATTAAATCTATAGATTGCTTTTGGTAAGATTGCCATTTTTACTATGTTGATATTTCCTCTTCAAAAATCATAGGAGGTCTTTCCATTTTTTGATATCTTCTTCAATATCTCTCTTCAATGACTTAAAGTTCCTGGCATACAGGCCTTTTACTTCTTTGGTTAGAGTTTCCTCAAGATATTTTATTCTACTTGTACCTATTGTAAAGGATGGTTGTTTAAGTCCATTTATGATTCGTACACAGGAAGACTATTGGCTTTTTTTAGTTAGTCTTGTATTCTGATGCATTTCTGAAAGTGTTTGTCAGCTGTAGCAGTTCCCTGATAGCATTTTTGAGGTCATTTATGTCTACAATCATATCATCTGCACATAGCAAAAGCTTGACTTCTTCCTATAGAATTTGTACCCTTTGATCCCTAATGTTCTCTTATTGTTCAAGCTAGAACTCCAATTACTATATTGAATAGATATGAAACCTTGTCTTGGACCTAATTTTAGTGGGACCTTTTGAGTTTCTCTCCTCTTAGTTTGATGTTGGCTGTCAGCTTGCTGCGTATTGCCTTTATTATGTTTAGATATGTTCCTTGTATCCCTGACCTCTCCAAGGCCTTTAGCATGAAGAGCTATTGAAATTTTCAAAATCTTTTTTAGCATCTAATGAAATTATCATTTTTTTCTTTTAGTTTGTTTATATGCTGAATTACACTGACAGAGTTTCATATGTTGAACTATCCCTGCATCCCTGGGATGAAGCCTACTTAATAATGGTTGATTAGTTTTTGATGTGTTCTTAGATTCCTTTTGCCGCTATTTTATTGTGTATTTTTGCATCAATGTTCATGAGGGAGATTGTTCTATAATTCTCTTTCTTATTTGCATCTTTGTGTGGTCTAGGTATCAGGGTGACTGTAGCCTCCTAAAAAGAATCTTGCAATGTTCCTTCTGTTTCTATTGTGTGGAACAGTTAAGGAGTAATCACATTAGCTCTTCTTCAGAATTATGGTAGAATTCTGTGCTCAAACCATCTGACCCTGGACTTTATTATTATTGAGAGACTTTTAATAACCACTTCTATTTACATAGGGGTTATAGGCCTATTTAAATTGTTTATTAGGTCTTTACTTAATTCTGGTAAGTGGTACCTATGCAGAAAATTGCGCGTTTCTTAGAGTTTTTCAAATTTTTGTGGAGTACAGGTTTTTGAAGTATGACCTAAAGAAACACTGGATTCCCTCTGTGTCTGTTGTTATGTCCCCTTATTTTTAATTTTCTTAATTAATTTGGATACTTTCTCTCTACCTTTTGGTTAGTTTAGATAAGGGTTTGTCTATCTTGTTTAGTTTTTCAAAGAGCAAAGTATTTGTTTCATTGATTTGTTATACTGTTCTCTTTATTTTATTAATTTTGGCCCTGGGTTTGATTATTTTCTGCTATCTGCTTCTTCTGGGTGAGTCTCCTCCTCCTCTTCCTCCTCTTCCTCCTCCTCTTCCTCCTCTTCCTCCTCCTCCTTCTCCTCTGAGTTTCTCAAACTATTTTTTTATTTATTTAAAAAAGTTTTATCCCATGTCTACCACTGCCCCCCCCTTCCCTACTCCTAGTCCCTCCCAGCCTTCCCTCAGCCTACCCTCACACTATCCCAAGACAGACAAGGAGTCCCAAGGTGAATCAGTTCTGTCTGGCATATTCAGTGGAGGTAGGTTCGAGTCCCTCCCCCCAGTATTAAGGCTGGGTCAGGTGTTCCTATTTAGGGAATGGGCTCCAAGTTGTCAGTTCATGCACCAGGAACATAGTCTGATCCTACTCCAAGAGACTCCACAAACTTCCCACACCATTTGACAGTCATCTACCTTGGGAGAGATTAGTTCATTTTCATGAAGGTTCCTCAGTGGTTGTTTCTGATTCAGTGAGCTCCCAATAGCTCTGGTCAGCCATCTCTGTAGGTCTCCTCCTCATGATCCTGATTTCTTTGCTCATATTCTCTCTCTCTCTCTCTCTCTCTCTCTCTCTCTCTCTCTCTCTCTCTCTCTCTCTCTCTGTCTCTCTCTTGTCTTTCTCTCTCTCCCTTCAGATAACCAGGACATCAACCTGATGCTTTGCTATGTATCTCTGCTTCAGCCTCTATTCATTGCTGGATGAAAGTTCTATAATAACAATTAGGGTGATCATTCATTTGATTATAGAGATGTCCTGTTTAAGTACCTTTTCTATTATTGCTTAGAGTCCTAACCAGAGACATCTTGTGGGTTCTTGGAAGTTTCCTTAGCACCAAGTTTCTTTCCAACCCCAAAGTGGCTCCCTTTCTGTGCTCTAATGTATTTCCTAGTCTCTTTTGTTTGATTTTAGTTTGAAGTCTATTTTGTTAGACATTAGGATGCTACACCAACTTGTTTCTTAGGTCCATTTGATTGGAAAGTCTTTTCCCAACCCTCTACTCTGATCCAGTATATGTCTTTGTAGTTGAGGTGTGTCTTTTGTATGCAGCAGAAGAATGGATTCTGTTTTTGTATCCATTATATTGACCTGTGTCTTTTTAGAGGTGAAGTTAGTACATTGATATTAAGGTATATTAATGACCAGTGATTATTTCCTGTTATTTTTGATGGTATTATATTTATGTTTCCCTTCTTTGGGTTTTTCTTCTGTGGAATTAACTATTGCTTGTGGTATCACGGATGTATCTAGTTTCCTTAGGTTGGAATTTTCCCTCTAGTACTTTCTTTAGGGCTGGATTTATGGATAGGTATTGTTTAATCATGAAATATTTATCATGAAATATCTTGTTTTCTCTATCTATGGTGACTGATGGTTTTGCTGGGTATTGTAGTCTGGTCTGGCAGCCTGCTTTTTTGGTGTCCGTAAAACATCTGATCGGGACCTTCTGGTGTTATTCTGATGGATCTACCGTTATAAGTAAGTTGGCCTTTTTCCTTTTCAGCTCTTAGTATTCTTTTTTTTATTTTGTAGGTTTAGGGGTTTGATTGTTAAGTGGCAAGCAGACAGACTTTTTTTGGTGGAAGGTCTAGTCTATTTGGTGTTCTGTAAGTTTCTTGTATCATTATAGGCATTTCCTCCTTTAGGTTGGGAAAGTTATCTTCTATGATTTTGTTGAATATATTTTCTAAGCCTTTGAGATGGTATTCTTCACCTTCTTCTATTCCTACTATTCTTGGTTTGGTCTTTCCATGGTGTCCTAGATATCCTGGATGTTTTGTGTCATGATTTTTTTGGCTTTAGTGTTTTCATTGACTTAGAAGACCATTTCTACCATTGTATCTTGCATGAGATTCTCTTTTCCATCTCTTGTATTCTGTTGGTCATGCTTTCACCTGTAGTTCCTGTTTGCTTACCAATATTTTTCATCTTCAGTATTTCTTTGGTTTGTGTCTTTATTGCTTTTATTTCAATTTTCATAACTTGAACTGTTTTCTTCAACTGTTTGATTTTTCTTTTTTTTTTTTTTTTTTGGCTTTCTCTAAGAGATTTATTTATTCCTTCCAATTTTTCATTTGTCTTTTTCTTGATTTATTTAAGAAAAATTTTCAATTCCTCTTTAAAGGCCTCTACCATCTTTATAAAATTATTTGTAAGATCATTTTCTCCTTCAGCTTTTCTTTATTGTGATGTTCACGTCTTGTTCTTGTTGATCCACTATGTTCTAGTAGTGCCATATTGCTCTTTATGTTGTTGTGTGCTTGCACTGATGTGTACCCATTTCTTCCTCCAGTTGGTGATAGCAGTGTATGTGTCTCAGGAAGATGTTCTTAGTCTAATCTGCTGCTTCAGGGAGACTCTCTTGATCCAGTCTAAGCTGACAGATTCTTTGTCTCAGGGAGCTGCTGAGGTCAAAGGGTAATGGCTGGGTATGGAAGAGAAGTTGGGACTTATAGATGGCAGGGTTCCATGGGGTTATTGGTGGGAAGACGTACCTTCAGGAGACTTCCCTGCTGGCATGCAACTGGGAAGCAATGGGAGAGGACATGGATTGTGTCCCTATGTTTAAGTCTTAGAGAGTGGACTCTCCAGCCTGGCTGGGAGAAAAATCACTTACCGCTTGGTCCAATAGGAGTTGGCAAATTGTGTGACTCATGGAGCTGCTGAGGATGTAGGGTGATCAGTTGGTGTGGGGGAGCTGTGGGACTTGTAGATTACAGGGTCTGATGGGTGTTAGTGGGGATGCCAGCAAGCAGAAGTCTTCCCTGCTGGCCTGCAACTGGGGCAGCAATGGGTGGGAGTGGGGTGACATAGGTTGTGTCCCCATGCCTAGGTCCTAGAGACTCTAGTTTATTTTTTTTAGGAACAAGATGAATTTTACTTGCATCAGTCTTCCTGAAAATGACCTATTGTCACCCTTCTTCATTTTGACTTTCAATTAAAACAAATTACAGCTCTTTGTGTACACATATAATATCTTCTTAATACATTCCTCTATTGGCTGCCATCTAGCCTCATTCTATAGCTTGTTTGTTATAACAACAGGTACACTGACAAACAAAGATACAAAGTAGGCCGACCCTAAGTAGGCTTCTGTACTTTTAAGTATATACTCAGAAACAATATTTCGGGGTTACCTGGCAACTCTATTTTTACACTCTTCACACTGATTCCTCTCTCCACTAGACTAATTTACCTTCCTACCAACAGTACATAAAATCAATGCTTTCTCTGCATCCTCACCAACATTTCTTGTTTTGTTTCATGATGACAGCCATTCTGAAGTCAAGACTATTTTTAATTTAAAAGGGAGAGTCTCCAAACAAAAGATGATATTAGAGAGATAAGGTAATATACATGGGTCACATGGAGAAGTGGAAAATCAAACCCACTGGATACTGTTTACTCATTTGGAGCTGCAGTTCCTCATCCTGAAGCAACTTCCTGCTCTGCTCTCTCCCTCATCAGTGAAGAATGGAGTTGCAGTCCCTGTCCAGGGTCACTGAGTTGTGCACAGCACTGTTGGCAGTCTAAACTAACTCCACGAGCAGTCAAAGTATATTGAATTTTTAATGTTTTATAGGCTATGACTTGCCTTCTGGAAATTTGCTTTTAGTCTATTTCATTATGACAACTTGTAGCCCTAACGTACTAGAATTATGAATTAACTACTCACTTATTAAATCAGTTATTGAAAGAGCGTTGTGATCTATGAAAAACAAAGCATAAGAGTCAGAGAGCTGTAGGTTTCATGTCACCATTGTCCTAGCTGTGCACGTAGGACAGTTTAACCCACGAACTGCCAGCTTCCCACCATGGTATCCCCAATGGCATCACAGGAATTATAGCAACCCCCTAGCTGAGACAAGGGAATCTCTAATATGGTGTTCAAAGTCGTTCTTTATCATGCAATAATGGCATTGAGTCCCACCTTACAACACTGTATTCCCTACAAGGAAACACAAAATTAAAATAGTTTCCAAACTGATGGTACAGCTCCTCTAGGAAATTTTGGCTTTGTTTTTGTTTAGTTTTGTTTATCTGTATAAGGACGTTATTGGCTGATACAAAGACTGGAGATGCATTGATGCTTTGTGCTTAGGGATTCTAAAGATTGTAAAATGCATGAGACAGCCTAAGGGGAAAAGTTGCCTTACTCAAATGCAAATAGCATCCTAATTGAAAAACAGTTTAATAGAGGAGGCTGGCAAATAAATCAATGACTGTAGTACAGGAAAAATAAACTAGATGTTATAACAGATGCAGTGAGGACATTGCTAAATCATCACTGTTATCACAAGATAGAGCCTTTATAGGGAATTTGCAATTGTTCCATTTAGTCCTTTGCAGCAAACCTTTGGGGAGAGTAGCGTATATCAGTGCCTGCAAAATTGAATGTATGTACAAATCAAGAAGACAACTTATTAAGATGACCATTAAGACCCAAGTTCACTTTCAATAACTCACCTCCAGAAGATACTAGTGGTGTGTTATAAAGAGCATAAATATCACCAATGGTGCTTGGCCCAGTATGCCCTAAACAGGTGTGACCATATTGGAGGTTATCCCCATACCTCTACCTTTCTTAAAATTTGCTCTTAGTGTAAGAAATCTCTTCAGGAGACTCCAAAGCTACCCCAGCTGTGCTGCCAGAATCCTCCCAAATAGGAAATGCCAGTTAGTTCAGATTCCACAAGAGGCAACTTGAGCTCATGGATCAGGAAGAGGAAAAGCCAATGCCTTTGCCAAATGAGATAAACTCATTAGAACACACTCTCGATTTTGCCCAGAATCACACCCACTTTGCTTTTCTTTCCCCTAAGCTTCTTTCATGGCATCCTTCCTGGGCTCTCCTAGAAAAGCTTCCCAATATTTCACTTTCATGTGAAACATTACAGCATCTTGTTACTTCAAAGAACTCAACTGAAAATATCCTCTGTAACATGAGGTTTCTGGTCTGACTAGCCCCACGGTCCAGATCTGCCTGTGGCCACTTTTCCTCAAAAAGAAAAAAAAAAGATTCAGATACTTATATTAATTTCATGCTATTTGGCCTATGTCTCAGGCACATTGCTAGCTACCTCTTTCATCTTAACTCAACCCATTTCCATTAATCTGCTGCATCGCCAATGGCTCACCTGTTTTCCTTATATGCTGAATCTTGGGCAGCTGGCTCAATCTCTGTTTGACTCCACCCTCCTCCTACCTATGCTCCGATTCCTGCTGACTGCTATGGTGCTTGTCATGGGCCAAAATAGTTCAGTTTATTTCACAGCATATAGGAAGACACTCCCACATCAATCCTCAACTCTGCTTTTTCTCTCAGCTCACCTGGCTTCTGTCATGTGAAATAGTCCCAGCACAGGTCTACTCCACTAGCCCCCTATCCATGTTGTCTTGCCTCAACACTGTCACTTCTTCCTCTACACTCCGGCAATTTTATTTTCACTACACCAAGAGACCTTTGAAAATTTCAAGCTGGTGCTCCTCTCCAGCATAAAAATGATACAACGACTACCTTTCGTTCTTACAGTAACCTCCAAAATCTTTCTGAAATACCACCAAGAAGAGAAAGTCTCTGCTTCTTCGTCAGCAACCTGACTTTGCATACCCTATCCTTCTGATTTAACCTTTGCTACCATCCCCTTATTTATTTATGTATTTGTTTGTTTGTTTGTTTGTTTATTGTTATCTTGTGTGTTTTACCTCAAAGGCAGTATATTCTGCTGTTCTCTCTGATTCCCCCTCATTCATTTTAGATCAAATATCATTTCTCCCCAAACCCACTCTGACTACCCGGTTAGTCAGGTGGATTCCCATAGCTTCCAGTACTTTCCATCACACATTACTTCATTTGTTGACTTTTTAACTTTTACAATGTTAATTCATTTCTTGATTCTATTTATTATTTACTGAAGTCTTTGATGTAACTGGAACATAAATTATTTCTAAAAGTCAAATATTTTAATTAATTATTTTGGAATCATATATTTATATGATGTATTTCAATTCGTATTCAAATTGTGTTAGCAGTTTTTCTGTACTTGGCTCATAATAAATGTTCTTAGTATTCATTGGATAAGTAAAATATAAGTTGTTTGTCCTTTATGATATAACAAAAATGAGGCTCGAAATATAAAGTGACTTGCTCAAGGTCAAAAAAGGCCACATAGGAGTTAGTAGAAGTAAAATTCTATGAAGCTCTGAGCTTTCCCCACATTTCTAAGGTTTGTTCTGTTCATGACAGCTGTTGGCTTTAGCCTTCCAGAGCATCACCACAGCTGAGCAGGCCTCTCCTAGAGCTGATGCTGGAGAAGATAGTAAAGCACTTAGAGTAAGGTAAAGGACAAGTGATATGACAGACATCGACAGAAAGGTGATTAAAATGTCTACTTTCACATTTATTTCTCATTTAGTTAGGAGCTTTTATTCAGTGGTGTAAAAGGTCATATTAAAGTTAAGTGAAATATACAATAAACTTAAATCAAATATTTCAATGCAATAAAATAATGTATGTTCAAACCTACGTGCAGTAAATGAAGAAGTAAAACTATTCAGGGATTAAAAAGAAACTGGAGAGCATGGGGGAAAAGGAAGAGTGGGGTGGGAGCCTCTGCTCAAATTACATTATATTTTTGTATGGAAATGTCCTTGTAAAACCTAGCCACTATATCTAAATCTCAGAGAAGAACTCAGAAGAGGCACAGAAAATTCGAAGAGCCAGAGGACCAGGACAGAATGTCTACTGCAAGACCGTATCTTCTACATATGACAAGGAAGCTGCAGCCAGAAATCTCTCCAATATGGTTCCCTAAACATGACCTCAAAGATGATAATACCGCTAGATATGTTAACATAGATGGGGAAGTCTTACAAGATTTCATCTCTAGATGAGCTATAGGCAAATGATGATGGTTGCTGAGAGGAGGAGAATGAGAACTCTCCAGGAATGAGCCCCCTGATGGGCTATGCAGTTGCACAGACCAGTCCTGAACACATGAGCAATGTAAGTGATGTCATCAGATTGTGTTTATAAATATTCACGTGTGTATGTATAACAGCTATAATTAAAGAATGAAAAACTATGATTCTAAGAGGGTTGGAAGAGTGGGAGATTAAAGGGAGAATGGAGAGGGAAAGAATGATGTAATAATTCATGTATGAAATTCTTTAAAAAAATCATAAAATGACAAAAAAACTGTACCATTTGAAATTAGTATATAACAGTAAAAATAAATCCACAACTGTGATAAGAGTTTTAAAATGTACAAGTGATTTATCTGGGGAGTTTAAAGAAAAAAAGACTAAAGCAATCATAGGACTGTGGCAGAGTATTTATTGAATCAATTTGAAATTAATTAGAAAGCATTGGAAATCAGTACTACAAGATGGGATGAGAACCATCTATTGAGTGACATCTGGGAGTTCTGGTTTTCAGTCTGAAAACTGTCCAGCTGGGTAGCTGGGTGCCACAAATAGTCCGTCATGGCTGGAGACTTCCAAAGAGACCACATAATGCATAGACTTCTCTACTTCTCTCTAGAACTTTCTTATTTCTCTTCTCTTCCTATCTGTTTACTTTGGGCTATCTTTTCCTTTGGGGGGAGTTGATTTTGTTTCGGCTTGGTATGGTATGGTATCATTTTGGTTTGGAATGGCATGGTTTGGTTTGGTTTGGTTTTATGAGACAGAGTTTCTCTGGGTTGTCCTGGCTGTCCCAGAACTCATTCTGTAGACCAGGCTGGCCTCACATTTAAAGAGCTGCCTACCTCTTCCTCACAACGGCTGCTATTAAGGGCAAGAGCCACTTTTCTGAGGTGGGAGGGAATACTGGGTATTGAATACACCACCTAGCACAGGGTGGGCAAGTACACCACCTCTGAGCTACATCCCTGGTCTATATCTTTTTCATCTTTTTAATTGACCACAATACGGCAAACATTCAACAAAGAAAAGATTCATCTTGTCTATGTCATCAAAATAAACCTCTCTAAGGAAGTTTAAGTTAGAATCCGAAGAGGAAGTAATATTTAACTAGTAATACTGTTTAGGGTCCCTCTTGACTGCCACACAGCGTGGAACAATCAAATGAATTAAGAATGTTTTGGAGGATGGCTGAGTCAAGGCCACAAATCATAAAGAAGGATGGAATGTTCTTTCCCACTTGGCCTTGAACTTTCACCCCTAAAGTGTATGTAACGCCCAGTCATCTATGCTGGAGAGTATGGAAAGCCTCATGTTGTTTGTAAAATGTATAGAGTTGTGCAAATTTTTATATAAACTATAATTAGTCATTCAAATATAAACTGTACTTAAATTTCTCTTAATGATAGCGGTGAATTTTCTGCAGAAACGGCCCTTCCTTTAGGCAGTCTGGCTTAATGTTACATTGAAGTTGCCATGTGCTTCAGGATAGCATAGGAAGAGTTCAGTTCATTTATCACCAAGTTGAAATTTAATCTTAGTTGAAAAGTCATGAAAATTTCAGATTACTCTTATTACTCTTTTGGATTAGTGAAGTTTAACACTATTCATATTTCAACTTTGCTTAGAACAAACTTGCTACGGATGAGAAAGTCTAAATCAAGTCGAAAGAAACTTGCTTTAGAAATAATATTTATCTGAAAATGTAATTATACATAGTAACTAAACTTATTATGAATGGGTGTAAAATGACAATAATAGGAAAACCTTACAAAAACCTAAGAAGAAGGATGAGTCCGTTGTAGAAGAGAAATAGGTAAACTTTGGAAAAAAGCATCAGCAGGTAAATATTTAGAAACATAAGAATTGGACTAGCTAGATGACTAGCTACAGAACAAAGAGTTACTATATGGATGAGCATGTGTGGGAGCAAAGAGCTCTATGAAATTTGTCCTTAGAAAAAATGTCTGAAGGTGACTGTAAATGAATAAAGCATCAGAAGCAAGTAAGGTTACTGACTGGTCTGCCTCTCTGATAAGCAGAGGGGTGGGTCTGGAAGCTCAGTCACAGTATGTCATGTCAGGGTACTCTAAATAATATATAAATAAATAATAAATAAATAAGTAAATAAGTAAACAAGTAAACAAATAAATGTGAGTAGTTTGCATGTGTGCATGTGTTGGATAGATTTTCATGCTGTTCTCTGAATTTCACCATGGACTTTTCAAATAGGAGTTCACCTTTTCAATCATTTTCTTCACAAATGCATAATTTAATATAATTTTAAAATCTCATTGTATTATCATTCTGTTCTCTATTTTCTGCCTTAAATGTTACAATTTTATTTAGATATAGAGACTTCAAATAATAATGAACATGCCACCTTTCCTATTGGCATATGCATATAGTCTTATTTTAGTTTATTCCAGAAAGGAATAATTCTAATAAAATATGATTCTAATAAAAGTAGATTTTTTTATAGATAGTGCTTGAGAATACAATTCACCTGCTCGGTGCCAGAGTCCCATAGTTTCATCTCAGGTGCTTCTGGCCTTCATCATACCTCTGCAGAGTTTCTCACCTCTGACACAGCCCCTGTTCAGTGAAGTGTTAAAAGATATGCTGCCAAGCAAGGTCTTAAGACACATTATCTCATAGCACATACGTTATTAAATTAGAACCATTTATGTATTTCCTTGAGATTATATCCCTATACAAATTATAGACACCTGAGTCCTAATAATTAAACTCCAAGGTAGGGACGCGGGTGTTAAGACATTTATTCTAGAATATGTTCTCTGGAAGAACCTGGAAGTATATTAATTTTATTTATTAATATATATCTAACAATGTTTCCGACTCACTGAGGCTATCATACATATTGGGCGTACATATGGTGTGAGTATTGCAGCCCAGATGGAAAGGGATCCTGGCAGGCCAGAACCTTGGAACACCAACTGCAGTCACAGTAGGCATAGCAGCTTAAAGCCCTGCTCTCGAAATGCTTCCCTGATGTAACAACTGTTCCAAAAGAGGAGAGTTTCTACAACAAAGTAGTAAGAGTTCTGCTTAGATCCTGGAGAGAGTAACGACTCTGATCCTCTTAGGGAAGATTTCCCCGGAGGATCTGTTATAGTCCTGTTCTACTCTGCTAGACTCAGGCTCTGCCAAAAGTTGTTACTTCTCTGCTCTGTCGATTTGCCCAAACCTCATTCAAGAGATTTATTGGAGAAGAGTCTAGGAAGGTGAGCGCCCAAATGAACAGGTACAGACAGGGCTTATGTAGGACTTATTAGGGGAAGAGTTTTTCAATGGGAATTAGTTAGGTTTCAATTCCTGAGTTTGGACAAGTTCGGAGATTGGCTGGATTTTATGCCCAATGATTGGTTGGTTTCATGCTCAGAGATTGATTGGTTTTATGCTGAGTTGGTCACGGGGAAAGTGTGTTTGTTTGGCTCTGGTTTCAGGGTCAAGGCATGTTTCTTTGACTCCTCCTTTTCAGCTACATTATGGGTAGAGGAAGGAAAGAGAGAGTGAGAGAGGGAAAGATGGAGAGAGGAAGAGAGAGGAGGAATCCCTGAGACTGCATCCTTGCTACATTCCAAGGCAGTCCTGTATTTGTATTGTTCTTGGTGACAGGTCTCATTCTGTGTGCTGTACCAAGCTTCCTGACTCATCTGTACCTCATCCAGGCCTCCTTTCGGGTTCTTCAGGAACAGGGGCCAGTTTTGAAGTTTGCCTTAGTATCCGAGCTGAGAAGTGTGACTTCTCGGTGGTAAATGGTCCATCACTGTGACACATACTTAACAGAAACAATTTAAAAGGACAGATTGATTTGTGATCTCTCAGAGAGTCTGCGTACACTAAGATGGCTACTTTTTTCTGGGCCATGGTGAAGTCAAGCTGTGTGGCAGAGGGTGTGGTGGGTCAGAAATGGAAAGATAGAATACAGTCCAAAGCAAAAAAAAAAAAAAATACATTTTCAGAACACACCGTAGTAAGCTTCAACCTCCAACCAGGCCTGCTGGCTTACTTCTCACTGCCTCACAAGGATACCATTGTATTGTGAGATAATGAATCAAGGGCCTAATCTATGGACAGCGTTGGACCTTGTGGTCCACCCACCTTTCAGGACCAGTACCTGTTGAGTCCAAGCCTTCAGCACAGGAATCATTGGTGAATATCTCCTGTTCAAAATATAATACCCATGAGAAAAAGCATATTCATTTGCAACTTTCATGTATCCAATGTGACTACAGATTTGAGTTCCACGTTAGAAAACACTTGGCAGGAAAAAAAAAACAAAGAATTCAAGATTTGTAGTAAAAACACATAAATTTGAATTGAAAACTCTACAATGGACTAACTAGATTTAGGTTGCTTGGCATTAGTTTCTTTACAGAATTGGAAACTTGTTTGCACTATTTGAAAAGAAAAGTACATGAAATGTAACAGACAAGCAGTGAGGGGAAGGGGGTTGGAATGGAGGGGGTTATCAGGGTGATTGGTAGAAGACAGGAAATGGGAAGGAGTATCAGGAACATCTCCCAGCCACGCCCATGTCTGCATGGACAAAGGGTTCCACACCCTCCTTCAGTTTCCATGTCCTATGTACTGCTTCTCTTTTTTCTAAAACCAAATCAAATTTCCTCCAATTCTGCCATTTCCCACCCATCTCTGGACTATGTGTCCTTTGGGGGGTAGAGGGGAGGGAGAAATTGCATGCAAACACATTCCTTGACACTCCTGTTAAGTATCAATTTTCTCCAAGTTCCTGTATGAATTTGAGTAAGTCAGTTTGTGTTTCTGAGCTCGCATTTTCTTATTAAAAAAAAAAAAAATGGTTGAGTATGACATTAACGATAAATCACAGAACAAAGAAACAATGTCACGAGTTTTAAAGTGCTTTAGCAGTGGTATCAATTATTTGGAAATATTTTATAAATAATAAAAAATGTTACTTAGCCAAATTAATGGGTTTTTTTTCTCCCTGAAGTTCAGGTGAGGTCAGCGAGGTAGTGTCTGACGCCACCACGTGATAATTTAGCAGCAATGGCCAACAACTCCGTAGACAGCTTCATCTGTTTTCTGTGTTTCTCCATAGGGAAACTAGACCCTTTTACTTGGCATCCAAAAGAGGCATGCCTCTATCTTCTGCTCACAGCATGCTTGCTACTATTGGTTGCTGTGCCAAAGCCAGCTACAAAGCTAATCCCACAGTAACTGCAGCAGAGGCTGTCCACTGGTGCCACCAAACAAGCCAGATGTTGCTTTGCTTCTGTTACTTTGCTCTGCCAAATATCTCAACAGTCACTTTGCATATGTGTGTGTTTGTGGTTTGTGTGTGTGTGTGTGTGTATTCATTTGAGCTATTGATTTCCTAGTTATGCTCTAGAGTTATGTTTTTGATATATTAGAAGACACAGAACTTTGAGGCTTTACAAACTATGTTAAAATATTTCCAAGTCTTCCATTTGCCATTTTATGGCCTTGAGAACATTATTAATCATCTTCCTATTTTTTTTTGAGTTTCAGAGTCTTTTTAAGTAGTTTGAAATTTATGTTAATTTGTTAGACTTGAAATACTAGTGATAATTATTGAAACTTTGTAAATTTCAGCTGACTGTAAAGCTGTCCATGATGCAAAGTGAAAAAGACTATTTGGACATGGATTACATGCGAAAGTTATAATATATATATATATGTTGGAACCTAAAGGCAGTCTCTGAGTTACAGCTAACTTGTCCTTGCCACTGTGCTATGCTCTAGAATTTCATAGCATTTCTTTTGCACAAGGGGCGAAACTGGCAGTATCAAAGCAATTGATTTTCTATTCACAGTCCCTCTTTTCCACCCAATGAATTTTACTGCCTTATGGCCAGCAACAGTTGTACCCTATAATTCACTCCACTACCCTCTCGTTCGCACTGAAAAACAAAGTCTGCCTATAAAAGAAAATAGTTTCTCTTGGGGAAAACTTGGGCAGGTTACTAAACCACACACACACACACACACACACACACACACACACACACACACACACGCACACACACACACACACACACACACACACACACACACACATACAACATGACTTTAGTGAAGGTCAGGCAATTACAGACTTGAAAGATATCTATTTATTTTGCAGACATTGTCTTAGTGAACTTTGGTATTTTAAAGTATTATTTTGTAGTCAGTTGTGGTAAAAAATGCCTGTACTCCTAGGATTTGGGAGACAGAAGTAAGTCAATCTCTGTAAGCTTGAGACTAGCCTGGACTACATAACTTCATGACTTTGCTTTATTCCATTAAAAACTGTTAAGTCTTCATAAATTTATCAAGTACAGAGCACACTGCCCATGTGAGGGGCCTATTGTTCCCATGCTATTTGAGAAGACATCTACCCTTTTGACTTTAAACAAATTATTCTGCCAGTTTAGGATACTGGTACATTTCTAACTGTATTTTTTGCTCAATGTTAGCCCTTCCTTTAAAACATGCTTCTAGTAGAAAAAAGTTCAAAATGTGCACTTTAGAGTTTGGAAACAATTCAGGTGATTTATATGTTGGTTGAGGCCCAAGTGAGAGATAAGAAAGGATAAAGAAAAGGAAACATGAAGAAGATTCCCAGAAATGGAGGCTTGAAAGAGGAAAAAATGCTGAAATAGAGCCATTTCTGCTGTCTCACTCATTACAAAATGGAGAGGTGTATTAAAAAATGCCTAAGTCTAGTACTTTTCTAGATGGCTTGGCAGTTATGAGCCTGTTCTTCTCTTGCAATGGACCTGGGTTCAGTTCCCATGATGTACCTGGTGACTCACAACTGCCTCTTTCAACTTTCATAGGAAGCAAGAACCCATACGGTGCACAAACACACATGCAGGCAAACACTCAAACACATAAAATAAAAACCAATAAGTCTGTTTTTTAAATATATATATATATATATACATGTCAAAAATGCCTAGGTTTATGTGTTTTTAACAGAGGGAGAAAGAATCGGGAATTGTCCCACAAAACACATTACTGTATTCACTGTTTGGTTTCTTCTGAGAAGGGGCATATACTACTTTGTCCTTCGTCAACCATTATGGAGTGCAAATACTCAGTGGTTACCCAAAGAGCATCAACCATCTTGAAGGCTATTAAGTCAGACAAAACCACAAACAAGCTTAAATCGGGTGTGAGTTTTTGTGTGTGTCTGTACTATGATATGATATACTATTTGTTGAAGGAGAGACTGGGGGGGAGCGGAGAGGGAGGGAGGGAGGGAGGGAGGGAGGGAGGGAGGGAGGGAGGGAGGGAGGGAGGGAGGGAGGGAGGGAGGTACCGGACCTCAGAGAACCTCAGGACAGCAGGATGCACTCTACCTGCTTCCAGAGGCATGGCACAATGATGAGGCACAGGCAGTGCAATGTGAGCCTGCTATTTTGTTGGCTTTCTGGAAAAGATAACAGTATTAGGAAGCACATTTGCATTTAATATCTGCTTAAGTCAGCCTCAAATTGTATTGTGCTTTGACATAAAGAAAAGAAATGATTGATAATAACACAAAGATGGGCACAGTCATTTAGAAGGGTGTGTTTAGACCAAAGAAATTACAGAGGCAGATTAGAATTTATAGGACCTGGCATGCTCTGAGCAGTTATTTTGTGAGCTGGCTGCAAGCATTTGAGGGAGGCTTCTCTCAAGCTTCTCTCATGACAGGGCAGTCAGCTGTTCCACCTAAGGATGCTTTATCTGCTGTTCATAGTTTTATCTCAGCTACCATAGCAACGCCACCACCATCCAGGACAGAGCTGTGCTGCTTTCGATGCTGCTTTTAGCTGTTCAGAGCACTTCCCTATTCATCACATGTATTTTTCTTTGTTAATTGTTTTCTAAAGAAGGAAAAACTCAGTATTTTAGGAGATGCTTATGGTTTTGTTTTGTTTTGTTCTTCTCACAAGGTAATGGTATTGTAGAAGCAAATACAGAGTTCCTGGGGCCTAAAGTTTGTGATCAGAGAGAGAAAATACTTTACAAAAACAAATAGAAAACTGCAAATTCAGAATTGGATACAAAAGTCAATATGAAGTAAGAATGAGAAAGGAGACAGTATAAGATTGTAAAGTGAAGACCACTTATAAATATTGGGTCATAATGTCTATAAAAATAGCCGTTTATTGCTTTAATTAACTGTCACACATGCTTCTCTGAGGTTTTGCCTTAAAGTCTGTTCTCATTCATTTCTTTTTTATACAGGATGTTTGTAAGTTCCTTTCTGGAAGGAAGTTATAAATATAATTCAGTCTTTCCATTACTCGAGTATCAAAATCAATTATGTTCTTCTTAATAGCCTAAAATAGCTACTTTCAGCTTCAAATCCCACTGTGAGCATAACATTTAAATTGTTAGAACTGCTGTCAAATGTGGGAAAACCTCTATGCAGTTTATTGTATATATGAGCTGCCAGACAGAGAATTTGGAGGGCACAACTTTCACCCTCAACATACCCAGTCCTTTTGTCCTCTAGACGCGGTAACAACTCTGTGCACTAGAGGACAGATTGCCTTGTTACAGCATCTACTCCAACCTCCCAAGCAAATGCAATGATTAGCCCAGTAGGTGTTTAGAATATTCTATGATTATAACTTAACCATGTGGAAAAATAGCGTCAGATCACCAAGTCTTCCTGACGATACTGTTTAGAGTACACTCTTCAGCTGCTCTTATTCGCTTCGAAAAAAAATGGCAAATGCTACTTCACTGCTGTCAGACCAAAGGGAAGCATGGCAGAGGGAGAGAGGGCTGTCGCAGGGGGCAATGTTCTCAACCCAACCGGCAACTAAAGTGTTTGCCAGGCAACTGAGATTGCCTCAAGCTCATGCTGTTACGTTTTGATAAGTCTGCTGTGGTTGAGATGATTCAAGTAACCTTGCCATATGCCCATTTTCCCCTGCTACATCAGTCCAAAGGAGCCTTGGTATCTTGTCACCTTTGCTTAGAATTTTTCTCAATCAGCCCACAGCTCATTTGTTTACATTTCTTTTAGCTTTGTCAGATCATTCTCAGGCCAAAGATGAACTGATCATGAGAAATACAAGAATGGGTAGCCAAAAAGATGCACAGGCATCTTCAAGTTCCTTTCAAGTCCACTCAGTTACTCAGATCTTTGTTTTAGAACATCGAGGCTCTCCTAAAATTATTTTAGAGTACTCAGCCAATCTTATATTTTGGTGTTTTATCCCCCCCCCTTTTTTTTGCTTTTTTTTTTTTTCTGAAGGCAGATTAAAAAATTGAAAGGCATTCTGAAAATAAAATAAAATAACATGCCAGTGATTTCCCTGATAGTTAATAAAAACCCTGCAGTCACAGGTGTATGGTAGACAGATTTCCCAGTGAGCACTGTCAATATGTATATCACACGTACCACACAGTCTCTAGAACATTTAGCACAAAATAATGCTTCCTTAACACCAGACATGGATATGCGGAGGGCAAAAATAAAATAACCTTTCATAGTCTGAAAATGGACTAGAACTGTTTTATTTTCTCTCTCAGTATCCAATAATATAATCAAATAGAGCAAAGGTGTGGGGCGATGGTACATCCATTCATAGCACAAAGCCACATGCCTCCGAGCACTTAGGGAAACAGCCTTTGTGTTTTTCCAGTTTGTATTTAAGCCGTAGCCATGTGTAACTATGCCCAAAAGAAAGCTTGCTGATAAATAGGATGCGGTTTACTGTTTTGTTTTGGAGTCAAGATCCTTAGTAACTGTTTTGTTGTTCCAGGCAGGGATGTCTGCAGCGCTATTGGGGGGGGGGGGGTATGTTGTTTTTGGTTTTGTTTCCATGTGTCATGATGCTGTGTTTTAAATGATCATTTCTGACTTCTCTAACATACTTTTAAACCACTCTGCGATGCAAATAACAGTTAATTCTCAGATAATAGTGTTGAGGACAGTAAAATTTGAGTTCTTGTTCCCCGATCCTGGCACCAAGATTTGAAGACCTTAGAATCCCCTGAGTGAAGAGGGTAAGAGCAGCCACTGTTATTATTCTGAATCTATCCCACTGAAGGAGGCTTACAATGGCTAATTATCACAAGGCACAGTGAAAGGGAAGAAATAAAGCAGTTATGTGCAGAATAAAGCAGACATAGGATCACACTGAAGCCTCCATCTTCAGGCTTCCTGCCTGTCTTTACACAGAGTTTATCTGAAGTAAATTTAAAACTACAAAGTACCTTAAATTGTAAAAATCATGAGCTACAGAGCCAGTGGATTTCTCTCTTTCTTTTGAAATTTACTTGTTTTTATTTCATGCATATGGGTGTTTTGTCTGCATGTACATCTGTGCATCCTAAGTGTGCAGGGCCCATGGAGGAGGACATTGGATCTTCTTGGGCTAGAGTTATAGATGGTTATTAGCTGTAATACAGGTACTGGGAACCAAACTTGAGAGAACAAGAGCTTTGTAAGAACAAATGCTCTTGGTGGCTGAGCTGTCTCCTCCGCCCAAGAAAGTTTCTCTTAACTCTGCTTTTGTTTGCCATATTGTTTGTTTAAACTGAAAAGGACCAACTTCAGCACAGTGAGTTAGCCAGCGCCTAGCAATAACCAGTGAGCCTTGTCAGTAGGGTGTCTTTCTGTATAAATCTTCCATTGATGAGTAATGTCACATGACATGATGGCTCATTAATCGGGTGTAGATATTTTATGAAGGCCTCAGGAATTGCTGTTGTAAAATAGCACTAATGTTCTCTTTTGTTCATAATCAATGAAGAAGAAAATGTTTATTTACGTAATCAAGAGTCTGTGGCTCAAATTTTTCAGTGTCTTACATGAATGAGCTGCATGTTTTTGAGCTCTCTATCGTTTCCTACTACTGCTTTAACAAATTACCACAATGGCTAAAAACATCAAAATGTATTATTTTAAATTCTATAGGTAAACAGTTCGAAACGGTTTTCAGTAAAATTGTGGTTTTAGTGGGGGCGACTCTCCTCCTCTCCCCAGGGCCAGCTTCTCTGAGCCAAAATCTGTCACATAAACTTCAGACTTACCTCACTCACTTTGAAACAGGACCCTGCTGGTTGGTTTTTGTCAGCTTGACTCAGGCTAGAGTCGCTTTGGAAGAAGGGACCTCAACTGAGAAAAACCGCCCTTCCTGCTTGGCCTATGGGCAAGCCTGGGGTGCATTTTCTTCACTGATGGTTGATGTCCGGAGGGTCCAGCTCACTGTGGGCAGTGCTATCCCCGGGCTGGTGGTCCTGCATGCTAAGCAAAGTAGACTGAGCAAGCCATGTCGTTAGGTACCACTCCTCCACGGGCTCTGCTTAAGTTTCTGCTTTTAGTTCCTGCCTAACTTCCTTCAGTGAAGGGCTGTAACCGGAAGTGAAAGATGAAATACACCCTTTTCCCTCCCCACGCTGCTTTTGGTCATGGTGTTTTAGAATAGCAGTAGGAGCCCTTAGTAAGAGAAGAGCCATGATGACTGCATCGGGTCCAACTAGAAAATACCAGATAGTCACTCCATCTGTCAATAGTTAGATTCCTTTTTTAAGGTAAAATAACTTATTTAAAGATTCCTGAGATGAGGACTCTGATATGAAGGGATAGGCAGCATTATTCTGATTGGGCACTTACCTGAAAATAATTCTTTTAACTGGCTCATCATTAAGTTTGCTTTAGTTTTAGCCTTACTTGTGTTTGTCATCAGTACAGTTACAAGTAATTGTATTTTCAGACATGAACTTACATAAGTAATAATAATACCTTATGAAATGGACTCGCCTCTCTTATACTACACCTCTACAATACAATAACTTTGGTTGTCGTGAATTTGAGTTTGTCTAGGAACAAGAATAAAATTCTCAGTAAAAATATGAGGCAATATTTAGATTGTGTGAACAAAGAGTTATCTAGCCCTTTCAAGAATAAGAATAATTCTAGTGCCCAAAGAGGTTTGATACGGCCCTGTACTATTTTTCCTAGAGTTTCCACAGCATACTTCATAATCTTGGTGGCTTAAACTAATAGGACTTTGTTATTCTTCAGATTTGGAGATTAGAGTTTCAAAATCAAGGTTTGGCAAGGTCATGCTCTCTGGAGGTTCTATGGAAGGACAGCCATGGCTCTTCCAGCTCTGAGATGCTCACATCTTCCTTAGCTCACAGTAACACAGCTTGTCGCCAGCCCTGTCTTCACACCATCCTTATGTGCCCTTTTCTGTCTCTAAGCATATTGACATGAGATTTGAAAGTCAAAATAATCCTCCCATCTATTCTTAATTTAATTACATCTTCACGTATTCTATTTCCAAATATAGTCCTTTCTCAGGCTCTAGATGAATGTGAATATCAGTGAATGGAAAGTACATAAAAGAATTATTCTTTATAATTAACTTCCTCATTATTGTGGACTTTTTGTTATTAATAAAACTGACCCAATTCTTAGGATCCCTCCTGATGCTGAATAACAATAAAAGGAAGAAAGGCAATGACTACTATTCTCCTGACAGCATTTTACTGTGCTTTGGCCACAGTACTCCGGCCTCTACTCTCCACAGTATCCTATCTGGTTTATGACTCTGAGTGTGCTCTCATAAACACCAGGACAGAAAGTCTCAGAAACCAGCCTCCTAAGAGGCAGTTGTCTGAGATGGAAGCCAGCACCAGACATATCTTATTCCTCTCTGGCTTCTCAGTGGTCACATCACAATGGCTCTTCTTTCCACAAACACACAGTCTCTTTCCTTTCCCACTTTTTAATTCATCTCCAGTCCTATGCACTAGTAAACAATAACTATATATGACATTCAGAATTCTGGAAAACAAACTGCCCTATCAGCAACAACTAGAACTTCAAACTTTTGAAGAATGATGAGGAAAAAAAGAAAAACAAACTCAACCACCAAAAAAGGTGTCTTTGGGCAGCGATAACAGATTTGGGAGCCACAGGGGCAGGTGGAAAATGTTAGCAAATTTCTAGAGGCACCAAACATAGGGCCCTGGCTAAATTAAAAAGGGTATTGGGATCCAGGTTTATATCACACACCAACCAACACACCTAAGGAAAAAAAAACACACCTGTTTCCTAAAATATACTCAGAAATTCCTCGCTACACTAAATGAACTTACCTTGCTCTAGTAAGCATCTCTTACTTAATAAGCATCTTATTATATAAGACTTTATTTGATATTTTAAGTTATTAATTTTAGTTTCTGACATTATAATTACTATGTCATTTCCTCATTCTCTTTCCTCCCTCCAAGCTCTCCCATGTATCTTTTTTTCAAATGCTCTCTTTCAAATTCACAGCTTCTTTCTTAACACATACTGCACACACACACACGTGCGTGTGTGCATGTGTGTGTGAATACAATATCTATATTAATAAATGTAACCTACTTAGCCTGTATAATGTTACTTGTATGTATGTTTTCAGAGCTGACAATTTGGTATTGGATACTTAATTGGTATGCTCTTCCCTGAGAAAGACTATTTCTCTAACTGTCAATATTTCTTGTCTCTAATCTTTGTGTAGGGTGGAGGCTTCCTGAGCTTTCTCCGGTCCATGTTAGCATGTTTATTGTTGATGAGCTTGTTCAGCTTAGGATTAGGCAGTCAGACGTTATGTGTATAGCTTCTAACATACTAACCTAAGTATGAGGCACAATCTTGTAGCAAACTCCTTGATGCTCTGGCTCTTACACTATCTCTGTTTCCTCTTCCATAATGTTCCCTGAACCTTAGGTACAGGAGTTTTTGGTTTATTTGGTTTGTTGGTTTTGTTTTGTTTTTTTGTTTTTTTGTTTTTTTGTTTTTTTTTTTTTAGATGTATGCATTAGGACTGAACTCTACACCTTTGTATTTTGATGTAATAGACTAATCAATAAGCAAGAATAAAAGATGACTTGTTAATATGTCAGTTGGCTGGCTGGAAGGGTTTGGGAGGGGGGAGGAAGAGCAGGGGGATACACTGATGAAGATGACATTGTTTTAATGAAAATTTTTAAAAAAGAATTCAAAAACAAAACCTAAGTTGAAGAAAAATAAAAATAATAGCAATAACAACTACAAAAAAGTCAGTTGATAAACAACATTAATAAAATAATAAGATAAACGTTGTTAGTCAGATTGACACCAGTGAATCAGCTCATAGTTTCAGTTAGTTACTTGGTCCTATGGTTTTGGTTTTGTGACAACACACTACATCTTACAAGGATCATGAGATAGAAGAAATCAATTCACTTAATAGCACCAACTGGAATATTAAAGGTTTGTAGAGTAGTCTCTTTCAGTAACACTCAATGACCTAACTTCCTCTTACAAGGCTTTTCCTTCTGAGAACTCTAAGACCTTCCAGTGGTAGCATCAGTCATGAACTAAGCCTTCAAAGCATGGGGATTATGTTGTTCCATTGTAAATAATTATCTCACCCACTGGTTTAGTAAAAAATGCTGATTGCTTCCAGTGGTGGCATCAGTCATGAACTAAGCCTTCAATGTATGGGGATTATGTTGTTCCATTGTAAATAATTGTCCCACCCACTGGTTTAGTAAAAAATGCTGATTGGCCAAAAGCAGACAGGATGTATGGGTGGGGCTACCAGACCAAGAAAACTCTGGGAACAGGAAGAACAGGGCAGAAATGTTACAGAGACTCCAGAGTTGCCAGACAAGCCAGAAGATACAGAGGACAACTATTGCTGCTCTGAGTAAAGTTACTGAGCCCCATGGCTGAACAGGATAAGAAACATGGTTTGGTTTAAGGGTAAAGAGTTAGCAAGTTATATGCCACAGGCTGATCAGCCTAAAATTAATGTAAGCATCTGTATGTCTCTGTGGGACTGTATGTCTGCGTGTCCAAACCTTGAGGCTAGGCCAGAAAATCCAGACCAGAAACCTCATAGTACACTTCAACACAATGGCAGCATGAAAGTTCTAAACCATAAGAAACATATGGAGTATTAGTCTCTGAAAATGATGGCTACTGAGGATATTATGAGCTGAGGTATATACATGAAAAATCTACACTTGGTTTCTAAGCGAGTGTATAATCATAACAGGATGCAACCAAGAAGAGGTAGGAACAAATCATTTGAGAAGGAGATGGTTGAGTGAGAGGAACAACAAAGATGGAGAATAAAAGAGATGGATATCTCCATAGAGGAAGCCAATGCAGGGTTGGAAAGAAACTGGGTGCTAGGAAAACCTCCAAGAACTCACAGTATGATAGCCCTGGCTAGGTCTCCAACCAAGTTTGAAAGGGCGCCTAAACAGGACTTCCCCTATAATCAAATGAATAATCACCCTAAATCTCATCACAGAACCTACATAAAACAATGAATAGAGGTGGAGGCAGAGATCCATGGCTGAGCACTGGGCAGAGCTCCTGGTCCAGCTGAGAGCAGGGGAGGAGAGTCTGTATGAGAAAGGAGATAGGGATTATGATGAAGCTTCCCACAGTGGTGGCTGGCTGGAGCTCTGGGGAGCTCACTGAATCAAGAACAGCCACTGGGGGAACGAACCATCAGAAAAAAGAGCTAGGTCCTTCAAGGGTAGGCAATTGTAAGTTGGCATGGGCAGTATGTGGAGCCTCAAAGGGTGAGGTCAGACTGTGTTCCTGTGCATGGGCTAGCAACTTGGAGCCCATTACCTGCAGAGAAACACCTAACCCAGTCTTGATATTGGGATGAGGAAATCGGATGTGCCTGGAGTGGATGTGGAAAGCTGAGCTGACCGACCTTGGGACTTCTTGCACTTTGTGGGGAGGGGATCAGGGAGAGAGGAAGGGGTGGCTGAAGGGAGGGTTTGGGAGGCGGGAATGGACAGGAACAGGGGGATACATGGATAAAACAGATTTCTTTATAAAAAATTAAAATAACATGAACATACAAAAAAAGAAAAAAAAATGAAATTGTCTAGCCTAAATTGTTGAAGTATGCTAAGATAATTTTCTGAAATCCCTACTTTCACTTTTGAACTTGTTCCATGACGGTTTAGTGCACCCATAAGGTGCTAGCAGCTACAGAGTTGTTGAAATCAGAGCCAGGCCTCCAGCTGAGGATCTGCTACTAACCAGCTGACCATCATAGCTACACAGTATGCTTCTCTTATGGATGCCCCTAGACATCTTCATTTCTACATACAAAGCCTAATCTTGTGCATAAGCTTAACCTGATCTGTCAGTCAATAACCAAAGAAGCTTTTCATCCAGTGAGCTCAAGTTTCTGGACTGGATCATGTTCTTAACTTCAGGATTTTACTCATCATCAGTAAAATGGTGAGTGTTCCCCTTGCCCTACATCTGTGCCACTGGTGACCAGTAAAATGGCAGGTGTTCCCCTTACCCTACATCTGTACCAGCATGAGTTGTCATTGTTTTATTGACCTTGGCCATTCTGACTGGTATAAAATGAAATGTCAAAGTCATTTTGATTTGTATTTTTCTGATGAATAAGGATGTTGAACATATCTTAAATTTATCCGAGGCATTTGTGTGTCATCTTTGGAGTACTCTGATTTTATACTCCATTTTAAAATCAATTATTTGTTTTCTTGATGTCCAGGTTTTTGTGATTTATGCATTTTATATAATAGTCTACTGGATATGTACTTACTTAAAAATCCTTCCTATTCTGCTACTTGCTTCAAATGATGGTGTGCTCTTTGCCATGTAGAAGCTTTTCTGTTAAGTAAGTTCCATTTCTTAATTATTGACCTTAATGCCTGTTTTTGATGTCTTGTTCAGAGAGTCTTTTCCTGTGTCAATGAGTTCAAGACTAGCCTCCCCTTCTCCTTTTATTGGTTTTGGGATATCTGGCATTATGTTGAGGTGCTTGATCCATTTGGAGTTGGTTCTTGTGCAATGTGATAAGCAAGGGTCTCTTTGCATTCATCTACATCCAGAAAATAATTCAATAAGCACCATCTGCGTCTGCTTCATTCCCATTGGCCGACCGTTACATGGTATGTGGTGGTATCATGCCATGCTGGCTTCTTAGCTCCTTTACATTGCTATATCATTAATAATTCTGCAAAGATGACACGACACTCATTTTACAGGCAAGAAAACTGAAGCTGCATGTAGTTGAATGAACCCCTGATGCTCATTCTACGTGTATGCAACAAAACTGAGATTTTGCACGTGTGCTGTTGTTGTAATCATTGGCTTTTGTGGAGCTGAGGATTGAACATGAATGTCTCACAAATGCTAACACATGCTTTACCACTGAGCTGTATTCTCAGTCCCAGAACTGAGTTGTGAAGGAGGACTTTGTCCAGAGTTATACCCTCTTTAGTCATCTTTTTTCTCTATGTTCTCAGTCTGATTCAGTGTTGACATAACTATTCAGGGGTACATGGGCCCTAATAAATCTATGATTCCGGGCTGGCACCGTGGAGTCCATTCTCTGCAGAGGAACACCTAACCCAGCCTTGACTTTTGGATGAGTAAATCGGACTTGCCTGGAGTTGATGTGCTATGCTTAGTGGACCCACCTCGGGACTGCTTGCCCTTTGGGGGAGGGGATGAGTGAATGGAAAGGGGCGAGATGGAGGGCTGGCTAGGAAGGATTGAGAGGAGGGAAGGGAGGGGGAGCAGGGGGTACATACATAAAGAATGGCATTTTTAATAAAAAAATAACAAGAAATAAAAATATCTACGATTTCCAGCAATATTCTAAAGGAATATGTTTAAAATAAAATTCTTCTCTTCACCTACTTATAATAACCTCCTTTTTTAGATTTCTTGACTGTGTAAGGCTACCATATTGACTTTTTCCAAATTCAAGAAAAACTGTGCAACGTTATTTTATTTTTTTTAGTATTCAGTGGTACTCAGGGTTTTGTTCAGCCAGTGTCTGATTTGAAAGATCAGCTATATATTACTAGCCAAAAGTGGTATGCCTCATTCTCAGATATTAGTTTCAAATAAATCAGATTTAATATATCTTATGGCCATTTATAAGGCTCTTCTACATACAACATCATTGATTTAATATTGATCTGGCTATGACTTACGTGCTTAATTTAAAAATACTGTGTCAGACTTAGTATTTAATGTGTTTGGCTTGATAGTATTTTGGCTCAGTGTTCAACTGTCTGGCTTGATAAGAAATATATTGCTTTGGGATATGAGGAAAAATCTAAAAGAATTTATCAGTAAACAGTAAGCAGTTGTAAAATTTTGCAGAAATAATTATTCTTTTAGCACAGAAATATAAAGTTGAAATATGATCCAAAAAGATATGTTAGCTTTATTTAGGTAAACAGCGTCTTCTCAAACTGCATTTAATTAAATAAACAGCAATGAATAGACATGTAAGTCTTTTCAAAGGTAAATACCTTTCAGCAAATTAAACATCTGCTTTCTCGGGGCTTTCTTTGTATAAGACCTAGTTTGTGTGCTTTGGCGGGCTTCTACTTAATAAGTAAACAACATACTCTTGTTTACGGTGTTAATGTATTTGCATTCTGAAAATCTCTAGCTTCAAAATGTCACAATGAACACTTGAAGATCTAATTGACAGGGAGACGGAATGCAAGGCCTTCTGCAGTGTCTCCAAGCATGCGTTTCAAGTCAATGCATTTTAAACTCTGTGCAATATCTCTCTGCCTGGCTTGCCAAGAGAATGAATTTTAATGTCCACTTGTGATTACTCTTTCCTGCCAGGAAACCCCCTGTGCTACGCTCACTCTCATCCTTCTCCTTGTTCATCATCCTTATCACAGCAGTCACTCCAGTGAATCTTGCTATCATGCAGCCCAGAACTTCCAAGACATTCTTCACTGACTATCCTCTTTTGCCTCACAAATTTGTTAGCGTGGGTTCATTCAGCTCTTTCTACTTCTTTGGCTTTCTAATAATTCTCTCTGACTTGGTGAAAAATCCTTGCTAGGTACTTATTTTAGAGCCATATTTTAGTTCTTTGGTTCTTAGTACATTTTGTATCCACAGATGTATTTCATACTTAAATTTCCTTCCTTGGAATATGGCATTTTTGCTGTTTCAGCTCCAGGGTCACCTCTCTTGCATGGGGAGCTTTCTGCTAACTGTCCCTGACTCAATGGGATCCGTGCCGATTCCTTAACAATACCCACAGGAAAAACTAAAACATACTGAGTTGACTTAACAGACAGTGAGCTCTCACTTGCTCTGTGTATTCTCACTAAAACCCTGCAGAACAATTGTCTGAAGAAGGAATTCTCATCGGGTGTGGAAAAAAGCTTATTGAGACTAAAACCATCCAATAAGAGGGCTGTTAGATTTCACATTTCCAGCCCACACAGCGCGACTCCAGACTAGCGGTGTCTGTAGACCCCATGTAGTGCTGCCTGATGTTACTGGTTCCTTTCCCATGAGATATTCTGCTCTGTATGGAACAAGTTCATCTTCCTCCAGCTTCTAAGCCTCTCCCCAATGTTCACTGTCTCTCTCTGTTCTTCCACTCACCCACTCCTCCCCTCTCCCCACTCCTTTTGATATTTATTTTACGCCGCTAAGCATAGATGAATCTTTTTAGAACGCAGTCTCTGGAGGTTTATAATTAGTGTCTTGTTGGGGAAAAAAAGCGATAATTTTCCCTCTTAAGTTGCTGGTTTTGTTTTTTTTTTTTAAAAAAATCAAACTCCTCCTGATTAATCTTCCTTGTTTTCTAAGCTCTAACCTAACACTAAGCAATTTTTCCTTAAGAGATCAATTATAATTATTGTTTCTGTTTGCATTTTAATATGCTTGATATGTAGCCATTTTTGTTGAACCAAAATACTTTCACCTTGAAGGAAGAGTAATAATGTAAATGTCTAGACAAAACCTAAGTCTATCCTCACCTCTGCCCTCATCCTTTTACTTATAATATTTTGTATCTGTTTATAACAAAATCATCTCTGTCTGTCTGTGTGTAAGAAATATGGTAAGTACAATATAAAATACAGCTTCACAATGACTATACATTATATTTATTATAGCTGTTCATCTCAGGGCATACAAAACCCACTCTAATTTGTTACTAAATAATTCCAACCCTTTATAATGCTTTTTTGTTTTAATTTCTTAATAATAATATATACATTCTAAGAAAAAATATGTATAAACAAATGAATACATATGGCTGCAATATTTTACTTCCATCTCACCCCTGCATTTTTGAGACCAGGGAATAATGCCATCTTTGTCCATTGCTGAAATACAGCCCTCTGCTGTGTTAGAAGGTACTCTAGACATAGCCAGTGTGCTCAGACAGAACTGTAGCAGTTTGTAGCTTCAACATCTGATCTACTACTAGAGTATTCAGCAAAGCTTATTTGGAATACGAAAATTTTGAATCACTATCATTAACCCACACTTTTGAGCATAAGGAAAGTTAAAAGCATTTCACCCAAAACGTAGAGTTAAACCAGCCACTTCAGGTGTACTTCAGGTAAATAGATTACAAGTAAATTGCAGGCATTTATTGATGTTAAAAGGGCTTTTAGATGATTGAATAAAGTCTCATGGAAACATTATCATTGAGACTCCATGTAGTTTTATCTTAAGTAAATTCACTTTCAAATGTATCGTGTAAGTTTGAGATAAAATTAGCCTCACACACTATCTCCCATCTGCTTCTATCAATCCACTGGAAAACAACATGCTTATCCTTATACCAAAGCAAAAGCATCTTTGGGTACAGTTGCTAGCCAAAGAAGGCAGCAAATGGATATGACTGTTAGAAGTGTGCAAGAAGAACTCACCCAAAATGTCTTCTCCACTGAGCTCCTAGCTAAGTCTGTAGCTAGCTCAAGACAGCATCCTTCAAGAACAGAGTTGAGGTATGTCAGCTTGTTGTACAGTGGTATGAAATTCTGGCTGCCAGAGCACCTAAAACTAAGGAAATATCCAAAACTGAGGAAACAATAGTGGAAAGAAATCCAGTGATGCTTTCAAGCTGTCTTCAGATGCTTAGATGATTCTGAATTCTGTGTGCACCTTACAAAGCCAGGAAATAACTGGAGAGCCACAACTGATCATAAATGATTGCTGCCTAAAAGATCTTTGAATTTGAATTCTGCGAAACGAGATGGGTGGAAAATGTAAGATTACAATAAAGTACCAAAAGAATTTGTGGAACTAAAACCCTATTCACAAAGATGTTGACATCTTTAATCAAGGATAAATGTGGCATATTGGAGTCTACACAACTAAACAGTATTCTACTTCTAAAAAAAAACCTATTACAGTTTACAAAGCAGTAGAAGACTATTTCTAAATGGGCTCTATTTTTCAGGATGGAGCAGTAGTCAAATACAGAGTTCTCCTTTAACGCATCCTGCTAAAGATTCCATCCTATAGCAACCCATTCACCCAAGTTGCAGATCAATCAAGATAATCCCCGACATCCAAATTTAGAGGTCTATCTCCCAGGTTCTAGATTCTGCCAAGTCGACAATTAATACTAACCATCATGAATACTATTGATATTTTGGCTCATCAGTCACATCATTCAACTGTCAAAAGCCGAGTAACCTTGTGACTCTAGTGATTCTATATTGGATAGCATAAATATCACTGTCAACATTTCAAAATGTTCTACTGAGCTGTGCTGTCTAGGGTACATCTATATCACTGAGTTAAGACATACCTGAATCTTCTGAATAAATGCTGCTTCATAGAATAATGCATGTTTCTTCAATGATCTATCACACCATTCTGTTATTAGTTATCTGTACTTAGTTATTTCCTGTGTTTGAGATTTGATGGATAGAAATTATTGAATTAGCCGAGTTCAAGGAAATGAAGTAATTCAGAAGTCAGCTTTCATTTTGTACTAGGGCTAAGCACAGGGAAAGTTATGGGATGGGGTGAAAAGGAGGCAATCCAAACACAGCAGTGCTGTGCAGTTACATGATGCTCAGCAAAGAAAACAGGTGATATGATATAGTGCCTAAGTGCCATGAAGCTGAAGCAAAGTGGTGCCACAGGATCACACAGGAGGGACATAAACATAGCCTCGGGCCGTGAAGAAGCTTTCAGAGATAAGTCACAGGAGCTGAGAAGAGCTTAGGTATACTTCATAAAGAAGATAAACGGGTTGGGGGAGGGCGAATCAAAAAAAAAAAAAAAACTGTGAGCAAGAAAACATTCTCACCAAGGAGGAAAACAGATATTCAATAGAAAAAAAAAAAAATGAACCACTTAGGAAATTAAATGAAAAATGAGCTAAATGAAATGAATGTGTAAAATGAATCCAATTAAAAGCAAAAGCAAATTACACTAATGAAAGTTAAGGTTTGCAATTTATTATACAGTGTAATTCCAAAGTGAAATTTCTGGGCAGAAGTGGCTCGTGTGAGCAACCCTAGCACTCTAGAGGCTGAAACAGGAGGGTCTTAGCAAGTGAGATCCTAGCAGAACAGCAACAAACTCAGAGCAGAATTCTAAGCATGTAACAAGAGGTAATTAGAGTATTTTTATTAGTAAGAGCATCCCCAAAATTGTGATTTTGACTAACATAAATTATAATACAACAAATCAAATTCTACCCTAAAATTGTGTATAGTCATGCATTTGCGTGCATATATAATGCTTGTCTTCCTGCTTAGCCTTCTCCCATTTCCTCTTCCTTACCTCAGGACTCATTTATCCACACTAAAAGGCTGTCAGTAGGACACATTGTCATATTGCATATTTTTCTGTAAGTATCTCTAATAACAAAATAGCATGTAGCATATACTCACATATAATTTTGAGTGACTGTTGCTTTCAAAACTAAGATATTATGAATAATTTCTGTGCCTTGCTCCTTCTCATTCTGTAAATAAATAATAGGGATCATTCTGAGTCTGGCATTGCATGCACAAATTCTTTTAAAGGTCCCATCATGTTTCAGTGCCACATCATCATCCCTTGAGCAAAGATCGTTACCACAGTATCCAATTTAGTGTCACGGTAAACACCGACACACTGAGTACCCTCTGCATTCATCTGATTTTCCCTCCTCTAGAATATAAAGCTTGGAATAGAGTCACTGGGCCAAAAAGTCATTGATATACATTTTTAAATTTGAATAGGTGTAGGTTTTAAGAAAAAATAAACAAATATAACAATTTTCCCCCAGCAATGTGAGAGAATGCAACTTTTTCATGCCTCCCGCTGGTAAGAAACACTAAATGTCAGACCAATAGACCTGAAACAGTGGCCTACTGTCATTTTATTTGGTATTGACACAACCACCGTTATGTTTACGTGGTTTCAAATACTTACAGGGCATGCGGATCTATTCCATTTTGAGTCACCTCCTCGGATGCTTTGACTATCTCCCGTTTACATCTGCTATTCTTTCCTACTTAAAAATATTCATTTTTTGTCCACTGCATTCTAAAATTTATGTCATTTATTAACTTAAATGTATTATCAAAGAAATTTGTTTTAAACTATTCTATGTAAAAAGTATAACTTTATGTGTATAATTTCTGGATGTAAGAGAGTATATAAAATTTGTTCCATACATATACTTTTTACACTCTCCTGGTTTTTCTTTTAATAAGAATTTTATATGTATTAATCTGAACTGTTTAATCTCATTATAAAGTACTGTTCTAAGATTTTTTAAAAATGGCTGTTTCAATCACAGAAAGTTCCACTGTCATATGGTCCACCTATACCACTTCAAGAATGTTCTAAAGAGAACATATCAAAAAAAACACTTGCTTAAAAATATTCATCAAAAATATTTGTAATATACAAAATATGAAGTTAGGTTATATTCCTCTAATTCAATGAATAAATAAAAAATATCAGCAAAAAATGAGTTTAGGAGTCAGGGGTATAGCTCAAACTCAATAATAATGTGCTTGCCTAACATACATGAGGATCTGAACCAGCAGTATAGATCAGGAATGGTGTGCTTGGCTAAAATGTATGAGCCTCTGGGCATAATCCCCATCACTAAAAAAAAAGAAAAGAAAATGAAAGAAAGATACTTTATTTCTTAATACCTGCCAATTGTGCAAATAACCATTATCAAACACATTGACTTACCTTTTAGGGAAGTAATTCTGAGCAAAGCTGTTTCAGACCAAAACCTATCCCAAAACATGTAATTGTATGTGTATGCACATAAATCATGAAAATACACACTTGAAATGATATAGTATTCTATATTATTTATTTTGTTTATAATGTTTTTAGACAAAACAAGAATGAGATTACAAACATTCTTAATTCATATTAATTAAAATAGACAATAGTGTGTAACTAAAACAGATTTATACTTTCTCTTTAAATAACTTATATTTGTGTAAATAATGTATATCAGAAACTTTTGTGATCACATGACTATATATCATTGTATCATTAAAACCATATTTAAATATTTTTATATCTGCTGATAAAACAGCTATTTAATCTTTTATAGCTCTGTATTTGATGTTGACATTGGTAAGCATTTTGTTTGTTTGTTTCTAGACAGGGTCTCTCACTATGTAGCTCTGGCTGTCCTGGAATTCACCATGTATTCCACGATAGACTTGAAATTTCAGAGATCTGCCTGCCTCAGCCTTTCAAGTATTTCAGTTAATAGTATGTGGCACCTCCATCCTGACTTATAAACATTTTAAGACTCATAAATGTAAACTTTTGAAAAGAGGAATAAAGTAAATATTAAACACATTCAATTACAAACAGTGCATCTTCTTTCTATCTCACAGTACAGCCATATTTTTTTACAGCTTTATTTCAGTAACTTTTCTCTTGCTTGCGCTCCACTTATGTGACTTCCTTCTTCTCTTTTCTAAATTAGACACAGTTTTGTTCATAATTCATATGGATATTGGTTACAGAAAGGAATGGACCTCGAAGGGCAACATTCCAAACATAGTGAGCCAGGATATTTTTGTTTTATTCTAACCACCTAGCCATAATATTAAATAGAAATAATAGCTAGCATTTTAAATAATCCATTAGCCTGAGATTTAATTAGAAAAACTGTTTGTAAGATTATACAAACCACATTTCATGGAATTTTATAATGGCATGCTTATATTTAAAAGTTGGAATGAAACATATTCTGGGGATGATGTGATACGTGTTTTCTCTTTTAACTAAAGTTCCAAATCGAATAAAAAGGACATCTCTATTTGTCATTCCACATTCTTTAATATCAGCATATACAGCAATGTTAGAAATCGTATCTTTAAAAATACTTTTCTAGAAACCAATCCTGGTTCCACAAATTCAAGCATGTCACTGAACAAAACTTCAACGTTGTTTCCAATACTGATGGAGATTTAGATTCCTAGTAGAGAATAATAATCATAAGCATTTATAGTAAAATATTTTTATCTCAATTCCAGCGCGTTGAAATTTTACAAACAAGAATATCTGTCATTTTTTAAAAATTATTTTTCTACAACATTTCTGGTTATGTTTTCCTCCCCCAAGTCCACCAAGATCTTCACTACCTCCCTACCCATCCAAATCTACAACCTCTCTTGTTCTTTCTCATTAGAAAACAAACAGGAATCTAGCTTTCCTGGAACTCATTCTGTAGACCAAGCTGGTCTCAAAATCAGAAATCAGCCTGCCTCTGCCTCTCAAATGCTGGGATTAAAACCTGTACCACCACCACCTGGCTATGGGGCCTGCTCTTAAGAGTGGTTAGTATACCCAGTGATATTCCATTGTACAAAACTAATTTTTATTATATCTAAAGGAGCCCTGGATATATATTTTGATTAAACATAGTTCTTTTCTGGGGGCTGAGAGGTGTTTTGTGAGCATTTGCTATGTAGCACTCAAACAAGTTGGCACCCCACAAATGACTGTAACTCCAGCTCCCAGGAATAAGACACCATTTACTTTTTTCCATCTCTGTGTGGAGTCATACACACCTGCATATGCATGCACACATAAAAATCACATAAATACACACATGCATAAGTTAATAAAATAAATCTTTAAACAATCAAAAGAAAACTTAAAAATTCATAAAATACCCTTCTCATCAAAATACTAAAGTATCAGTAAGAGATTTACATGCAAAAATGAAAGTTTAAGGAAACTGCCACAAAAAATGAAGATGTTTCAAAATAGTTAAATAACCATGCAAATCCCTTCTCAGATCATTCAGAGTAAGGTTTAGCTGTCTACATGACTGATCAATTGCTTTTATTCCTTCTGTCTTGACTACTTCAGTGAAGATAACAAGCCAGTGCTAACATACTCATGTGATCAGATGATTACTATTTACCAATGTCTCCACCACAATTTATTGACCTGTGGTCACTGTCCTATGGGAAGATGGATTGGGTGAAGTGGATATAAAGCAGGCATTGGGTGCTGAAGGTTCGGCCTTAATGAATACATTAATACACTGTAAGAATAGTGAGTTAGTGGGTTATTTCCAGAGTGTATCTACTTAGTTATCTCTGGCTCTTTTATATGTTCGCTTGGTGCTTGGTGTCTTCAACTTCCCCTGGCTCTTATACTCTTTCTGTATCCTCTCCCTGAGAAGATGAATTTAATGAAGACATCCCTTTAGTATTGAATTTCTGTTTTTCTCTCTCTCTCTCTCTCTCTCTCTCTCTCTCTCTCTCTCTCTCTCTCTCTCTCTCTCTCTCTCTCCCTCCCTCCCTCCCTCCCTCCCTCCCTCCCTCCCTCCCTTCCTCCCTCCCTCCCTCATGTCTGTCTGTATTCGTTCCCATCTTCTGTAAGAAGAAGGTCAGGTGATAGTGAGTAAGACACTGATTTATAAATATAGCAAAAAGTCATCTATTGCTAATTTTTTTGTTGGGTTTGGTTTTGTTTGAGGTTGGGCTCATATTTGCTTTCTTAGAACAGTATTTGGTTTTCCACTAGGTCCCTGGGCTCTCTAGTCTCAAGGTCCTAGTCACTCAATAACTGTCTGATATGGGTTCTATCCTATGGAGTGGGCCTTAAATCAAATCAGCTATTTGTTGGTTACTTCCACAAGCTTTGTGCCACCATTGCCTGAGAATATCTTGCAGGCAGGACAGCACTGAAGATCAAAGGCTTCTTCTCACGGTCAAACATGAAATCCCCTGTGAATCATGGCTTTTCTAAGCCCGGTGTCCTTGAGTCTAACATCACTGCTATATGATGAAATTCAACTAAACATGATCTTTGTGAAAATGCTTGCATGTTAAAGCAGTGCCTGGTTCACTTGTTGGAAAAGCAGGGTTTAAGTTTGAAGAGACTTCCTCCCAGCTCTTCACAATAAAGCCACAGGCTCTCTCCTGAAGACCAGTGACAGCCTTAGCACCCCTAAATTCATCATGTGGAGCAAACATGTCCAAGATGTCTGTCTCTATAAATATTCTAAATCATGTTAATGACAATGTAAGTCCAAACTCTCTTTCTCGGGGGGAAAAAAATAAACACTTATAAAACAGAAAAGTTATTTGAATTTGGGGAAGTCAGTGATAGGTTCCAAAGCAGCTGCAGTATTAGTAATGAAACTGAGATGTGCCTAACTTTCCAAAATAATATTATTTATTTTTAAAAGTTTACTTTTCACTGAGATTTTGTTCCAATCTACATACAATATTGAAAAAGGGTATCAGCTTGCCCTTTGCCAGGTTCCCCAAGGTTTCTTCAAATGTAATTAACCAAGTATAAAAAAGGAATATTTTTGTTAGGGTTATTCCTCTATGCACTGTCATTTCCAATGTTTTCCATCATAGAGAAGGACATTCTTTTGTCCTTCACTTTAGAATGTGAGTTATAAACATTTAAAAGCAGCCATTCATTAATTTAGTACATTTATTTATTTAGTACATGTTTATGCATGTTTAAAAGCATTCTTAAAAAGTTGATGTTGAGTTATTTTAGACATTTTCATATCTTGTTTAGAAAAGTCTGTGCCTATGATGACTATTTAGAAACATAATCAAAATTGCAAAGCACACAGAACTACTGTTGATGGACAGTTGAAGCAGCATAAACATACCATACCTATGTCTAAATAAATGTGTGTGTGTGTGTGTGTGTGTGTGTGTGTGTGTGTGTGTGTATCCTAAACAGTTGAATGTGGACTTGACCATGATTTACTGTGCTGCATAAGTTCAAAAGTGATGAATGTTTTAAATTATCAGTTTGCCTGCAGTGAAAGAGGCCAATACTTAGGTCCACACATAATAAATTTAAGGCCATCTCATCTTGAGGACTTATATGGGCAGTGAATTACAAAGACTGCTATAGATCGATTCTGGGTTAAACATAACTCTCTGTGCCTGTAATTCAAGCCTACTTTATCACTTCATCCACCACTGACCATTAGTTAAAATTATAATTTGGTGTACAAGATTAGAGTTTTGATGACTTATTCTTCAATCTTTTAATTTTAAAGATTTCCATTTTTAGGCTTAGTTAAATTGCTAAACATTTTTTTCTTCAATTCAATCTTCAGAATCAGAAAAGCTTAGATAGTAATGGTCAGAGAATCAGCATGCCTTGCGGTTTTGCAATCACAGAAAGCAAACAGTCATCCATTCCCATGATTTCAATAAACACCAACTTTTTCTTTTAAACTCTAAGTTCTTCTGTCTTAAAATAGTGATTCTAGAGCATCAACGCAGCTGCATTGTTTTGTATGGGTCTTGTCACAACTTAGGTCACAATATATTTATTTACATAAATGTTATTTCTCAAATTTGATGTTCTATGCCTTAAAGGCAGAAATTTCTGTATATCACTTCCACTTGCTTTCTTTTGGACAATGTCTCCATGAAATTACCTCTTTAATAATGTGAAAGGAGTGTAGCAGATGGTCCTGAATCCCAATCCGGTCACTGATCACTAGCACAGCTTGGAAAAAGCTGAACCATTGTATCTGTGACTTAGGTGCCATTGAATCAGCTGTCTCAAATAGTTGAAAAGAGCAAAGAAATTCACAAGAAAGGGCATTTTATAAATCTAAAGACATCTCTTTCATATTATCTATTCTTGTAAAAAAAAAAGAGAGAGAGAAATACTGAATGCTGTCAATAAGGAAAAGATCTTATCTGATTGTTTTGGTTTAAAGGTTATCTTTCTAAAACTGTTTCCAGTGATTTTTCTTAATAGGAGAAAAGATTACAATTGCTATTTTTGTAACTTTAGGTTTTGAAGTGAGCTTATGAAATTTACTAAATTAGAGCTTCATGGAAGAATGAATATTGGGTCTCTCAACTCATATAAGATTAGTGGCATAGTAGATGGTAAGTATATTCACCTGTAGTGTGGGCGTCCATGATTAAAATGGAGGGTACCACTTAATAAACTACTGAGTGCCTGCTCTGTAATCTTATGATGGGAATGTTGGAATAGGAGCAGAGCACAGAGGTCAGTCAACAGAGGGAAAGAAATATGTCATCATCTACTGCACAGGGAGGAACATAAGTTCTGAAACACGCTTTTCCATTTTTCTCTTCGCTGAGGCAGAAGTATAAATATTTGAGAAAATAACATTGAAAGTTTATATTTCCTCATCTGACAGAAAGAAACATGCAAGAACAATGATTCGCTTAGTCAAGTGTGCATGAATAAAAAAGTGATCTCCATGGAGCATCTGTGTTTAATCAGTTAGGTACATAGATATGGAATTTAAATATTTGAATTTTCATAAAACTATTTCAGTTATCAGAATATTTGAGCAAACTATCAAAATTCCTCCCTATGAAAATGAATTTCCTCTTTGTTTAAGCCACTTTAAAGAGAATCTGTGCTCGTGTCTACATAGTGTGCTGCAGCATGTGTGTGCCTTGTGTCAATGACTCAGCTGCAAACAGATTAAGAGGCTCAAGACTTACAGCTTTAAGGGTCCCAGAGGACACATGAAAGCTGTCAACACACATGGGAAGGTAAAGTCTTTAAGCTGAGCCTAAGGCAATTCTGTGCTTATACTGTATGAATCTACCAAGATCTCTCTGAGTGCCACCCTATTCTAGTTGTACTTTAGAAACCTATATGAGGCCCTCAGTTTTGAGCATCAGTAGATTCAGTGTCCAGCCATCACAATGGTACCTGTCTTAGATTGTGTTCTTTTCTATTTTTATTTTATTGAAAGTCATTTTTATGTGCAATTTATTCTGATATGGTTCCCCCTCCCACAACTCATCTGGGCTCCTCTCCACATCTCTATTAAGGAATTTAATATAGTATATTTGTCATATAAATGACCTCATGATTCCTCCTATATCCTCTCTACCCACCAAACTTGAAATTTTCTTTGTTTTTTCCCCATCAATTCTATTTTATGTGCCAATTACTCTTAGAGGTAGGGTTTTCTTTGGACTATCATCACCTACCGGGGGTCATGTCATTGAAGAAAGATGACTTTTCTTCTTGCAGCAGATATAAAATGCCAAAAGCTTCTTAGCTAGGGGTGGTGTTGTATATCCACCCATCTGCATCCATGCTAGGACTTTTTCTGGCTTAAGCATGTGTAAGCCTTGTGCATATCATCGCAATTGTGGATTTATATGTTCAACCTTTCTGTGTGTAGAGGGAAACTGTTTTCTGAAGGCATCCTTTTCTCTGGCTTTGAGGTTGTTTCACTCCTTCTTCCACCAAGTTTCCTTAGTCTTGGAAAAATGGCTTCATCCAGTACAGCATAGTCTCTTTTTCTCTCTGCATTGACCAGTTGTTGGGTGGAATGACTCTATATCAATTGCCATCCACTTTAAGAAGAAGTCTCTTAAAAAGTATGAGAGATGTATTGTTCTATGGGTATAGTAATAAGTCATTAAAAGTTTTTTTTTTAAAACTATGTTCAGTTAACAAAATAATAGTATTACACTCTTTCCTATGGCCAAAGACCACAGGTTCTTGGTCCTATTGGCAGTTCTGGAACTGGTTTCCATCTCATAGAAATAGGCTTTAAATCCAATCGGAAAGTGATTGGTTACTCCCGATACATTTATGTCGCTATGCACAAATGGGAATATGCTATCAGGACAGTCATTATCACAGCTTACATGGTTTACAGTTGGGAGAGCTGGATAGTTACTCTTCTCTAATAGTGTATCATCCATCTTAATATCTCTACTTTGGAATCCATAAATGGAGAGCAGTGTCAATAGATATCATTTTGTGATTGTCCTCACAATTATCACAATTGTGGTATCACAAAACCATGACAATGTGGTCAGGAAAACATGAAAAGGAAGCACTTAGATACACTTTTGCCCTTTGCTTAACCGAGAATGAAGCACACACTGGTAAATAAATAAATGATTTTTTTTTCAGCTGCTAATCCAAAATGATCTCAAGAACAAAAGCTATCTGAAAATTTCTAAAACATCTACTACCTAGTCAGATGGATTGGACACTTTCTAGACCAGCCTCTAAATTATTTCTCTCTCTAAGGATAACTGTAGCCTTTTCTGATGAGTATTTATAAATAGCTTAAATTCAATGGTTTAAAAGCCATCCAAAGGGCAGTGGCTGCATGCTTTAGGCAATTAAAAAATGCTAAGAACATTTTAAAAGTGCTTTGTTGGTGTTGCTATAGGCTGTCATTGTACCATCTTAATGCATGCCTTTTAAAATTCACCCATAAAGCTTCATAACATTAAGTTGTTAGAAATAGCCTATGTAACCACAATCATAATGTTGTCCTACATTGAGGTGCTATGCCACAGTTCACAAAATAGCACCAATAACACTAGAAAATTTTTCTAACTAGCAAAGGATGGTGGAGGGCCATTCTAAAGAAGATGGAAGAGTTCCTAGAAGGCATAGTGACTGTTGCCATAAAAAAGGACAGGTCAAATGGGTTCCTAGGGGTAGTCTCAATGTCAGTGATATATTTCAAAAACTACAGAGTTAGACAGAGGAATCTGGAAATAGACCAGACATTTGATGTCTGGTACAAAGGATCAGAAAACGAAAAAAAAAAAAAAACTATAAAATAATTCTGCAGACATGAGAGTCAATGCAGGAGAAACTTAGCCAAGCATTTTCAGTTTCTTCTACATCAGTACTCTGAGATTCTCCCCCTGTTAACTTTCCTTATACTTTATCTGTAGAAAATGGTTTCTTACACTAATGTTTCATCAGTAGCAACAAGAACATTCAGAGAATGCTATGCATACTCTGTCAGGAACGCGGAAATGCAGGTATTGGGTTTCTAATATGCAATGTAGTAAATCTGTGATTTGATCTTATCTTTATTTCTAATACAGGAATCTCTTGATGATTATGATGGTTGTAGTCTGAGAAACTGCCCTGTAGTATGAGGTTTCTGGCCCAGACTTTTGGGCCTAGCCTCAAGGTTTAGGACCCACAGACCCTCAGACACACAGAGACACACAGATGCTTACAATAGTTTTTAGGCTGATCAGCCTAAGGCCGGGGCATATAACTTGATAACTCTTCACCCTTAATCTAACCTATGACTCTTATCCTGTTTAGCCATGGGGCTTGGGACCTTTTCTCACTGCAGCATGGTTGTCCTCTGCGTCTTCTGGCTTCTCTCTGACATTCTGATCTGTTCTTCCAGTTCCCAGAGTTCTCCTAGTCTGGTAGCCCAGCCCACACTTCCTGCCTGCCTTTGGCCAATCAGCGCTTTTTATTAAACCAGTGGGTGGGACAATTATTTACAATGTAACAACATGATCTCCCACATTGCCCTGGGAGTTTTAGTTCTTTCATTATTTCATGAGAAACTTCTTATTGAAAAAGCAAAGATTTTTAAAGCCACAGCTGGTGACTAACAGACCCTATACTGTACCTTTTTAAATCTAGAATTGTACCACATACAGTGGCACATGCCTTTAATCTCCAGCACTCAGGAGGCAGAGACAGGTCGATCTTTATTCGATTAAGGCCAGCCTGATTTATAAAGTAAATTCCAGGAGAGCCAAAGTTGAATACTGAGACCCTGTCTCAAAAAGAAAGAAAAAAATCTTGAATTGCATTTGGTTCTCATATAACTTGAGAAAACTGATATATTTATAAATATGTATGTACTTATATATGCATATATATATATATATAAATATTTCAGTGGCGCATTCAGACTTTGGGACTTTGGATAGAAACAAGTTCTTCTACACTCTTTAAGACTACTTTTAGTAGGACCAAATGATAGACCATTAAATTTCATACTAAATAGTTGTATTAACTGTGAATATTTTTCTCAAATAATTTATCTTTCATTAGTCAGTTATAGACAGTAAATGATATGTATCTGTCTACTTATAGTTAGTTTATATGTTAAAATATTTTCAAATACTTGTTCAGCTAATTGTAGCAGGAATTTTCATGTCATAATATAATTTTATCTCTATCTCATAGGAAATTTTTCCTGAAAAAAAATGAAATCATATTTTGGTTTCCTCTCTTATTTCACAGATTAAAATACCACCATACTATCAATTTTAAGTAATAGCACACACACACACACACATCATTCTCTCATCCTATTGACACCGCCATTAGAGCTACTAAGGTTTGCTTATTATAGAACTCTGTATTTATTTTTTTCTGGGGTAGGGTCTCATTGTATAGTTCTGGCTGTCCTACAACTCACTATATTGGCAATGCTGACCTCAAACTCACAGTGATATAGCTGTCTTTGCCTCCCAAATTCTGGTATTAAAAGCATATACCACTATGTCTATATGAGGACTCTGTAATTCACTTTTTAAAAAAAATATGTTTACTTTCAGGTTTAAAAATAGATGAATGATCTATGCGATTGTGGTTCACTGCTTTAATCCCAGCACTTTGGAAGCAGAGGCAGGTGGATTTCTGAGTCTGGAGGCCCACCTGGTCTATAGAATGAGTTCTTGATAAGGCTACACAGATAAACTATGCCATGAGAAACAAAAAAATGATAATATATAAAAATAACTGCTTTAAAGATTGACAGATGTATTTGAAAGAATCTTTTAGAAAGAATGGGGGTTTCATTGTGTAGCCCTCATTGGCCTGGAACTCAGTAACAGATCAAGCTAGTCCCATGCTCAAAAACTATGCCTGCTTCTGTCTCCTGAATTCTAGGATTAAAATCATGTATCACCATACCTGGCAAAGAACCAAGAGACACAACATTATTTAAGATTGATTTTTATTTTTTCTAATTATATGTGAGTATTTGTGTGCATGTGGATATGTGCATGTAACTAGATCCTCAGAAGACAGAGGCACCCGGAGCTGGAGTTGCATGGCTGTGAGCTGTCTCATATGGGTTCTATGAATAAAACATGGCTCCTCTGGAAGAGCAGAAAGTGCTCTGAACTGCTGAACTACCTCTTTAGCCCTATTTCAATTTTTATGAAGTCTCTATCCTTTGCAAGATAATAGTTTCTTTGTACTTGGCTGACAATGAACCAGCATCTCTTTTCCTTCTATTTTTTTCTTCTTCTTCATGTGTATATACATGCTCACAGATATAGGGATGTACATGTGGACACATGTGCATGGCTGTGACATTTTGAGGCCTGAAGGTGATATTAGGACTCTTCCTTATCATTCTCCTACCTTATTTGTAGTGACAGGATCTCTCACTGTGGCAAGAGCTCTCAGTCAGAACTCACTTACATGGCTAGTCTCTCTAGCCAGCTTGCTCTGAGGATCCCTATCCCTGTTCCTGTCCCTGTCTTATTCCAAGTATAGCAATATAGGTGAGCCGCCATGCCCACTCAGCATTTATCTGAGATTAAGAGATCTGATTCTTCGGTCCCTTTGCTTGCATAGTAAGCAGTTTAGCCATTGAGCCATCTCCGATGCACCCTTCAATTTTGATAATGCTACAATCTTATTTTAATATAAATCAGCTAACTTTTGAGTTTAATTATTTGTTCTATGAATTCATGAAATTTTATCTTTATGCTTAATATTTTCCAGATAAAGTTTATTGAGATTGTAGGGGAATTATGTTGTTCCATTGTAAATAATTGTCCCCACCTATGAGTTTAATAAAAAGCGCTGATTGGCCAAAGGCAGACAGGAAGCATGGGTGGGGCTACCTAGAGAAGACTCTAGGAACAGGAAGAACAGAGAGAGAGAAGCCAGATGATGCAGAGGACAACTATGCTGCTCTGAGAAAAGGTACCCAGCCACATGGCTGAACAGGATAAGAGTCATGGGTTAGTTTAAGGGTAATGAGTTAGCAAGTTATATGCCTGGGCCTTAGACCGATCAGCCTAAAACTATTGTAAGCGTCTATGTGTCTCTGCGGGTCTGTGGGTCTGTGGGCCTAAACCTTGAGGCTAGGCCTGAAAGTCTGGGCCAGAAATCTCATATTACATGAGATGTTTATCACAATTTCTTATTCCATTCCTTTAAAAAAAAATAAAATTTTATTTTGTGTGTATGAGTATTTTACCTGCATGATGTCTGTGCACCATGTACATGTCAGGTGCCCAGGAATGCCAGAAATATGTCAGATCCCCTAGGATTAGAGATACAGAAGAGTGTAAGCTAACATATGGGTGCTGGGAATCAAACTCAGGTCCTCTAGAAGAGTTGCTCTCAACCTGTTGGTTGTGACCTCTTTGAGAGTTTCAATGACCCTTTCACAGGAATTGCCTAAAATCATCAGAAAACACAGATATTTATATTGTGATCCATAATAGTAGCAAAATTATAGTTATAAAGCAGCAACAACAATAATTTTATGATTGGGGCTCATCACAATATACGGAACTGTTTTAAAAGCTCACAATTTTAGAACAGTTAAGAAACAATGTTTTTGAGAACAGCCCCTTTCTCCAGCCCCATAATTGCTTTCATGGTGACTTAGTACATTAGTTTATTTTTTTAATCACTGTGACCTAATATCTGAAAAAGCAACCTAAGAGGAGAAGGATCATAGTTTCAAACATTTTAGAGCATGGTTCTATGGCATTGTTACTTCTGTCGCATGTAGGGTATGACACAGAGCATCATGTTGAAAGGACATGCAGAAAGGAGGGGAGCATTTCATCTTAGGTGTGGCAAGAAGCAGGGACAAAAAGTAAGGGCCCAAGGACAAGAAATATTCCCAAAGCTCCCAATCTGTTTCCAAGAATTAAGCTCAACTCTTTAAGAGTCTATTCAGCTATGAGCCTGTCCATGATGCACCAATGAAGTCCATGATGCTCCAGTGAAGTCCATGATGCTCCAGTGAAGTCCATGATGCACCAGTGAAGTCCATGATGCACCAGTGAAGACCATGATGCACCAGTGAAGTCCATGATGCACCAATGAAGACCATGATGCACCAGTGAAGTCCATGATGCACCAGTGAAGACCATGATGCACCAGTGAAGACCATGATGCACCAGTGAAGTCCATGATGCACCAGTAAAGACCATGATGCACCAGTGAAGACCATGATGCACCAGTGAAGTCCATGATGCACCAGTGAAGACCATGATGCACCAGTGAAGACCATGATGCACCAGTGAAGACCATGATGCACCAATGAAGACCATGCCCTCATTGCCCATCCACTTCTAAACCATACCACCAGCTGCAGCCTAAACTTTCTACACATGACCTTTTGGGGAAGATATGTCAAATCCAAACCATAACAATGGGCTCTCATATGACTTACTGTTGACTGAAAATAGCCACTAAAATATATTGTTGATGATCTAATATTAATTTATGTTTCCAAATATTTATTAAGAAGATTGCAAAATCATTCTCCTTGTTCTAATGATCATAAAGAGTGAAGGCTTTTTTGAAAGCAAAGACATGTGAATAATGGATAAGATAAAATTTTCTAACACACATTAACAAAACATCCAAGAGAGATATATGTTAGCTCCAATTGTAAGAGCTCCATAACCTGTATTTGGAAAGAGAAGGACACAGAAGTTAAAATGAAGTTTGTTGGTAGAGTGATATTAGTATTTCTTGTTAATTGTGAGATTTTATGTAAAGCATAGATCATGAGGAAGCCATATTGACTGTAAAGAAGTACTCCCAGTGTAGAGGCCTAGAAACCCAACAGAATCACCATCTCTTAACAAGTCTAGAAACCTAGATTTTTTTAAGAGTGTCTTAAATAAAAATCTGTATTGCAAGACTCAATGAAAACTCAAAGACATTCCTTTAACCTTCTTCCAATCCACATGACAGCTATAACTCAAGGATCCTCTTACTATAAGCCATATTTTCTAGAAGCATGGATACTGTTCCCTTGCATTACATTTCCAGGAGTAAAGAACTATGGACTAACAGAGACACAAATATGAGTTAAATTAAACACACATACCCTAAAAATTTTGCATATACTATTGTAACATCATTCTATGTAATTTTTAATCTTAAATCCTATGTTGTCCTCTCATATTTTCACAGGTAAAATATGGAAACTATGCTTTTGTGTGGGATGCGGCTGTATTGGAATATGTGGCTATCAATGACCCAGACTGCTCCTTCTACACTGTTGGGAATACTGTTGCTGACCGGGGGTATGGCATAGCACTGCAGCATGGCAGCCCCTACCGAGATGTCTTTTCACAAAGGTAAGACTATTAAATGATCTCAATAAAAAAGGAGAGAATTCAGACTTTGTAAATGTACTTCATTACACTGTCTGATACATCACATTTTCATTTATGTTATAAAAATAGTTTCTAGAAGTGTCTGTCCAACAAGAAATGGCTTGTCTAAAATATGTACTATTTCTCCATAAATAAGAGGAAAGTATTGTTGTATATAATACTTAACTCCTCAAAATTTTATGTGCCAAGTAGATTAGAGGTGCTACCAATTATGATGAAGACTAAGCAGTCTAGCCTGAATTTAAGGAAGGGAACAGCATAGAGTCATGGAAATTAACTTATTTCTAAGAAAATTAAATCACAAAAATGTACTTCAGGAAGAAATTAGAATACTATTTTGCATATATATACAAGGTATTTTCATCAGAATTTTATGAAGGAAATGATAAAAAAAAACTTTAAAATCATCCATCTGGTATTAAAATGTGTGTGTGTGTGTGTGTGTGTGTGTGTGTGTGTGTGTGTGTGTGTGTGTATATATATATATATATATATATATATATATATATATATGAGATGTGTGTTATGGAACACAAAGAAAAGCGTATAAAGATAATACATTCAGCTTCAAATTAGAATGTTCTATGACAGGAAATTGTTTAATAAAGAAAGTTTGATGATATTTTTAGATTAATAATTTCTATCAGAGAGAATAATAGGATCTCAGTCTATTTGCAAGACAAACTTCAGAGGGGTTGCAGTTTTCTTGGTAGAGATATTGTTTATGTGATACTAATTGTACCCTTTATTACTTGTATGGTAGAAGACAATGCCATATCAGAAAGGCATTTATGTCCAGACAGCAAGCAGTAGGCATAAATCTTAGATGTGGTTCTTCAAATTGTAAAATAGAAATGGGCAGTAAATTCAAAGGGCAGGGCTTTACAAAGCTCCCATTCATAACCTATATCATAGCTCTTCCACTAAGTAATCATAAAAAGGCTAGACCTTTCTCCTCTGAAAAATGAGGAAGACGTACTCTAAAGATCTGTATTATTCAGTTGTTTTATAAACAAACAAAAAAAACTCTAAAGTACTGATGGCTTACAGGAGTAAATCATTTCTACTTGTGAACCCTAAGTTCTGAGTTCTGCTCTAAGCTGGAAGTCACCTGGAGGGCTACTTTCTCTTCAGCTCCCAGGAGTATGGCCCAGGTTGACAAAGCATCCTAGTCTAGGTTAGCCTGTTTTCTTTGCAAAAGAGAGTGCAAAGCACTTGCTTTCCTGCCTCACTTCTTTCGTAGGTGCAGCACAAACCCCTCTACTCATACCCCACTAACCAGGTTCAAAGTCAATGGAGCAGGGCAGTGTACTCTTCCTAAAGGGAAGGGGCATTCAGTTACAAACAATTATCTAATAGTCCATCAATACCTTCTTGTTCTACATAAATAAGACAAAACAAAACACATTTTGCTGGGAAGCAAAAAAAAAAAGCTAAAATAATGATTAATCAATCAAAACACATTTATTGATGAGTAGATTCTAAAAGGAACAAGCTGAAAAAAAAAATCAGTAATACCACAGGGAAACTGAATACAATATACTTGTAGCTCAGTGGGAAATCCAAAACTCATTCACATGAAATAATGACAACATAGACATTTCTGTAATGTGCATCTACATATAGAATACCAATTCTACTTGGGTATTTAGTGTTAAATTGTGCAACTGAGATGTGAAAAGAACCGAACAGAATACTAAACAGAATTAAGCAATAGAAAATGATTAATAGTGCTCCAGAGAAGGTGAGCCTTGAACTTGATATGCAAAAGATTTGCTGAGAATAATTAGATGTAAAGGAAATATATAATTCATAATAAGATAATAGAAACCACAGGAAAGAATAGACAACAGCAAAATGGATTAAGAAAGAATAAAGAAGTTCATGTCTAAAAGAACACTTGAAATCAGTATAATAGGCCATAAGCAGTTCAAAGCCTATTATTGGTTCTGGAGCCCATGACTAAGATGGCAAAGTTATCCCCAATTTCTTTGAAGGATAGGAGCGAATTGGCAAATACCAGAGCATGCATGGTATCCTGAGGCAGTGAAGACCTGATTTAAAACTGTCCAAAAGAGTTAGAAAAGAGTAAAAGCTGCTGCTGAGAAAGGAGGGCATTGTTCATTTTCATGTGAGGCTGGCAAGAATGGTCAAATAAAACGCAATGTGCTTCCCTGCCAAAGGACCAGCAGAGACGTCCAGTGAGTCCATAGTGTCAGCTGAGAAAGGGTTGTTGATTAATCATTAAGGTTAAATGGCTTTCTTGCCACTCAAGATGCTCTCATTCAAGATCTTATTTTTAGTCTTTTATACAAAAAAAAATACAGTAAAAATTAAAGCAATCAGAGTCCTATCAAGTTAATCACCCCAAGCACTTGTTTCTCAGCATCTCTGGTGCCCTTCCTTTATCAGATTTTAATTCTGAAGAAACATAACTCCAGTGAACTCCTAACATGCAATATTAAGCATTGGGCACTGTTTCTTTCTGTGTGATCTGCATTGTCCGTATGAGAAGCTGGAATTGTTCTTTTCTATGTAGTTCCCTAATATCAACTCTACCTGCATTCCTTCTACATCTGGAGGAAGGCGGAACCAGGATTGAAATACGACTGGACGCCAAGTGTATGTCAGCTCATTTCTTTAACTATATGTGCAACATTAATTTGTTTGCCAGAACCTATTCCTGGAAACAGTATCTATTTGCATTCATTCCCTTTTGATATTAAGGAAATGGAATCATTTTATTGATTGTTTTTAAAAGTTAAAGGAACATCAAAGGTAACCACTGTCAACACTGGCAATTCTTACCTGCAGCATGGATGTATCAGCTCATCCCAGTGATCAGACCACTGAAAGCCACTGCCACTGTTTTTAAGGAAAATGAAAATACTATGAATGATAATTTAAAAGTTAATTTTTATTAATTTTCAGATGATTTTTATGTCTGATTGAAAGTAATATGATATATTTAATATCACCTCTAAAATAAAAATGTGTTGATACAGTAACTACTTGTATTATCTCTCATTTCTTTGGTGTTTCAAATGCTTGCATATGTTATGGAGTTGTCATAAAATGATAGCAAATGTTGCACGATTTATTGTCCAGATTTGCACATAAATACAGGATTATTAGGTTACAAGTGCTTATGCTGAGTTGCTACCAAGGCTGGAGTCAGCTCACAGACATGGGCTGTACTTATATACTCATTTTGTAATAATATGTGAATAAATGAGTTTTAAGCCAACAAATGTTAAAATATATGCTTTCACCACAGAATTTTATACAGGTTTTGTTTTCTTAGTCTGAACAAAAACTAGGTAAAGCAGCCAGAAGAAGTTTAAAAATCTTTATAAGGCTCTTAGCTGACGTATGGAATTCACTTAAAGCATTGACCATCATACTAATAGTAAGGCTTATCTTTTGAGATACACGAGAATTTTAGTTTCTGCTACCAACTTATCTACTTTGTGCATACCAAAGAAATAAGAATCTTCTTGTAACTTTCATGTGGGTCTGTCTGTCTGTCTGTCAGCACTTATTGGTTCTTAGCTATTTGTTTATCTAACGTTTTATGTAGCCTTTTAAATAGTAATTATTACTAAATTAATTTTTAAAAGAAAATTATAGTTAATCAAGTATTTTGTTAACATGTTTAAGAAAATGTGATTTTTAGATTGATCTCTTTGCATTGTTAAGTTAACTTTAGAGTTGAATTCAGAATCTTAACTGTTCAAAAGTCATGAGTGATATCCCTCCATATATGTGGGTATGCAGGTGTGCGTATATACACATTTATTTGTATATTTAGGAATTTCATATGCATACTAATCTTTCTTCTCAAGCTATCAAGCTATCAAGAAAACTTAACTCCTGAGTCTAATGTTTTTGTTAATGAAGAAGAACTATGGCTTACATATTGACTTCTATGTCTGAAACCCTGAATATGGATGACTGTGTTATTCCTGACTTATATAGAAACAATGCTGTCTTTTAAGATGAGAGTTAATATTCATGATACTCCGTTAAAGGAATTATGTATGATAAAGTCCATGTCTATATTAAAAAGCAATTCCAACATAAGCTTCTAAACACCTACATTTGAGAAAATTTATGCAAAGATTTACAGTTTTCCAAAGTCACAAAGCTGAGTGGCAGAGATGTCTTTTAAACACACTCTAATGCATTGACAGCTTATCACATGTAGCTTTGCTGATAAATAGTAAATATCTAGTAAAATATCTGGAAAGTTACTCAAGACTAGCCAAAATCAGAACTGTAGCATAAATTATGGGTGTATCAATGAAACTTGGAGTCAGATATTGGAGAAAAGCTGGAATATCAGAGAGAGGAAACAGACCACAGTCAAATCTCACCCAGCTGTCTTCCAGCTTCCTCAGCCTGCTCCTAGTGGCTTCTACAGAATGAATCTGTCTCTCTGTGCCTGCCTTAAATACCTTCTTCACCCAATTGTTTCACATCCAGGTTGGGATTAAAAGTGTGAGCTACTACTATTTAATACTTAGCCTTGAACTCACAGAAACACAGAAATATCTCTGTCTCTGGAGTCATGGGATTAAAGTCATAGATCACCACTCCCCCCATCTTTCCCATGCTGAGATTAAAGGTCTGAATTACCACTGTCTGTTCCTCCTGGATGACTGTGGGTGGATCTGTTTTCTGACATTCCAGACTGACTTTATTAAATATATAACATGTCACCACACACAAATGTGCTTTTATTACTAGCAAATTTAACATGTTGATATGTTTTGTGGTTTACATTGGCTATGCATTCATATATACATGTGTAGACATAAATCTGCACTTCCATATGAAGGCCATCAGTGTCCTGGTCTGTCGCTCTGAGATGTTAGTTCTATTTCTAGTCTCTTGAGAAACCTCCATACTGATTTCCATGAGGATTATTTTGATTTCTATTTCTACCAGCAGCGAAAACATTGCTTTTCCCCATGTCCTCACCAGCACTTTCTATTCTTTGTCTCAGTATTAAATGTTCTTACTGCACCTTATATTTTCATGATGTTGATTCTTTATCATATTTATCTCTTGCCACCTTTGAAAAATGTTTATTTCGACTTATTGTACATTTTAACATTTTAGGACTGAATTTGGGGTGTGCTTTATATATTCAAACATACAAGCTTATTCTCCAAGCATTATTTATGAACTATAGTTTCTGGCTGTTTTTCTTTTCTGGGATAAAACAGGAAGTGATATTGACTAAGTACCTATCTTCATGGAGTTTATATTTTAGAAGAAAGGCAGAAAAATAGAATCTTACATTGAGTAATGAGGCAATGTTGTAGTAAGAAATTTCTGGCCTGGTTAGCCCCAAGGTCTGAACCCACGGTCCTTGGGGCAGCTTAGTCCCAAAGAATCAATCAAAGGTTTATATTAATTGCATGCTATTTGTTCTATGGCTCAGGCATACTACTTGCTAAGTCTTACTCTTAAACTAACCCATGATCAGCTACATGGCTTAGCATCTTTTCTCAGAGCATCACTGTCACCCTGTTTCCTCTGCATCTCCCTGGCATCTCTGCTTTGTTCTTCCTCTTCCCAGAGTTTTCTTCGTCTCATAGCCCTGCCCACGCTTCATTTCTGCCTTCTGCCAACTAGCATTTTATTAAACCAATAGGCGGGACAAATATTTTCAGTGTACAAGAGCATAATCCCACAACACAACGAAATATTGGAAACGTACTGGGAACAAATAGTCTGAGAATAGAGAATAGTGATAGCTCTGTGTACAGGTGGACCAAAGACTGCTTCAAGGAGGCAGCATCTGGTCAGAACTTGAAATATAAAAAAGGGAAGAGTGTTTAATGCATAAGAAATGGATGCAAAACTTCTGAGGAGCAAGTCTAGAGAGTTCAAGAAATGTGGGGAATGAACAGACAGGACAGGAACTGGAGGGAGAGTAAAGCATTAGATGGGCCATATCAGCAAGTGCTGCCAGAAAACTGGAGTGAAGAGTTCAGAGCTTCGCTCTCTAGTGAAAGTCAGCTGCAGACATTACAGAAGCAAAGGACGGCTGAAAAGGAAACGCTGTGGAAGGAGGAGTGACAGAGGAGGGTGTGAGGAGGGTGAGCATAGGGAGGTCAGCAGGAGCCAGTGCCATGGTCCAGGGATCCTGAATCGTGGGGAAGAACAATAGGATCTGGTTGGACAGCATGAGCCCAGAGGGGCTGGAAAAGAGCTGGCCTGTGAAAGGTAAACCAGAAGGCACATAAGAGTGACCCAAAGCCAAGAAATGTGCAGGCTAGATCTCAGCCCCGAGTTTCACAAACTTAAGATTTTTATTAGGGAAACTAGTTGATGTTATGATTTTTTATTGTATCAATGTGAGACATTGAAGATAAAATGACAATTATGGGAATAAAATGCAGATAACGAAACGTCTGTGATCCAGGTGAAGGGCTTTGGCCTGGGGAATCTACAGACTATTTTAGTCACAAGAACAGAATGCTTAAATGAGATGAATGGGGTGAATGGGTAGAAAAGACGCCACCTTGGGAAGTTCTAAACTCTAGAGATGAAAATGACAAAATATTTAGTCACAGGCTTTTGACCATGAAAAGGAAACTCCAGATGAAATATTTCTATGGAAATGACCGTTTCACAAAACAGGAATCTGGACATAACATGCTGTGTTGACACACATCTGTTAAATCTGGACTTTAGAGACTGAGAAAGGAGGATTGTGAGTTTAACACCAGCTTGGGTTTCACAATGAAATCCTGCTTTCAACCAAACTGAAATCTGGGGTTTTAATTGTTCGACAGAGTGATGCTAAGCAGTATACTCTGTTCCACCTCTCTAAACATCCCTCCTTGCGCAGAGGCAGGGCTAGCCTGCTCTGTGATCAAAGGATGCTAACAGAAGCAACAACCTTCCTATGCTTCTCATTCAGTAAAGAAAGGTATCAGTCCTTTCAACATAGCTGAGTTTCTTTCTCTTCTGCCTAGGAAGTCACCTGAGGCCATATTTATCCCAGCCTGGGTTATCGGTGGTAGAATCCACACTAGTATCTTAGATGACTTATTGAATGAAAAAGGCAATTGTACTGTCCCCTACCATAAATATGAAGGAAAACAGACAGATAAGAATACAGGAACATGGTGGAAAGAGTCGTGATCCACTCCAGAGCAACTATCACTCACCACACACTTGTACCAGCATTCATTCAGAGTTCTCTAACCACTAACTAACCACCCCCCTCTCCTCAGAACACCCCTATGTAGGTGTTATTGGCGTACCATTCTATAGTCAATGAATCTGACAAAGTAGCAGCTCTGATGATAGTTAAATTACAGTTAATAAGTAGCTGGGCTGGGATTTGAACCTAGAGGAATCTAACTCCAGAGGTCATGTCCTTCTCCAGTTTTGTCTGCAGTGTGAAGGGAGGAGGAAGAAAGACTCCCTGTGCCCACTTCCAAGACTGTAAATTGGGACATAGAAGGAGACAGCATGAGGAGAAAGTGAAAAGTTGGCTTTGCATGCATTGAATTTGTAGTGACATCTATATGTCTGTCTGAAAACCAATAAAGTATGAAATGGGAGGTTGGGTGAGATGAATAGTGGAGATACAGATTTGGTTGCGGTTGTACAAAGAAAGCCATCAGGAGACAGTAAGTTGAAAGAACCAAGCCCTGAATCTGACATTAAGCAGGAAAGAGGAAGAGGCTAAAACACTGCCTTTAGAATAAATAAAGACAGAAACTGAGAAATCTTTCATCTGTGAGCTGTGTCAATATTTTATGACTATTTGTTTAAATGAAGCTGTGGCCATCTCTGCTACGCTTGGTCCTTCACCCTGAGAGACAGCACTTGTCAACCTTTAAGCAAGTGTCAGAGCTCCTGGAGGACCTGACAAAACAATCATTTATGCCCTCCAGCCCTGGCATTTCTGATTCTGGAGTGCGCATAGTTTTTATTTCTACCGAGTGCTAGTTACTACTGCTAGCATAGTCACACTGAGAACCACTACTTCAGAACACAGTTGTTGACTTTCTTGCTCTTTTCTATCATTCTTTCCCATTTATATCTTTTATTGCTTCATCTCTTCTACACTGAGATATTTCAATAGTTTTGGAAATATTTTTATTTGTAAATTTAATCATATGTCAGTGACTCCAATCTTCGATTACCTCATCTAAATGTGTGATATCATTATTATGTGTAGGTAATTAGAAGAACTAGTATAGTGGTTATTGTCAATGTACATGGGAAATGAGCCACAATACCAGTAACACATGCTAGAGTTTATTTAGAACGTTTGTGGGAAGAGCATAAAGATGGAAGAGAAAGAGAGAGAGCAATGTGGGGTCTTTGGCTTATAAGGATGCAGGTGGTATACAGGGTTTACAGGGCCACACCTGGTGGTCATGCATATGGATGAAAGGGGTGCGCACCCCTCCAGGCATGTTCTGGCAGCACCATGTTGGAATAGTCCATTTACCAGGTAGCTATGATGGGCCAGAAATGCTAACAGTGGTGCCTGCAGGAATCCTAGCATTTAGGAGGCTGAGATAAAAGAATTATGATATAAGGCCATCATGGGGTGTATAACAAAACCCTGCCCCAAAAGAAAATAAAGACAAAAAATGCAGAACAAAAGCATGGCTAAAGAATCGAGGATTGATCACATGAAATCAATAAACAAGTTACACACCAATTTAATTTCTTCTACTTTATCAACCACAAAGTCATCTTCACCAACCAAAAGTCACCTTTCATGTGGGCTATTTTACCATCTGATCTTGTCTTTTGAATTTTTCCAGGTTGCTGTTGTTGCTCCCAGGAATCTCCCTTGACCAGCTAGAGTCTCTGTAACTCGGGGTAGACACCAAAACATACTTTTCATTCAAAGACTTGACTGTTGACATTAATTGGTCTAGAGTCTTTGTAGCTCATCACATGCTTGTCCATTGTTTTTGTCACAGTTACTTGTCCTGTCTACTGTTATTAATATGACCCCTTGAAAGTAAAAATACTTCTGACTATAGTCACTAAAATCTCACCTGGTTTTCATACAGGGAGAAGAAAACCTCACAATAATAGTTTGGTTGTTGTTATTTTTGTTCAAAGAAGGAAATTAAGTACCATACATCCCAACACTCAACCCTAATGTTTCTCATTGGCATTGCATCAAAATACCAGCAAGTCCCTATGAACTTAATTGAAGTAGTGATACATAACCATGTCTTTTAAGGCCATCTTTATTAGACCACTGCAAAGAAACAAAGCCCAAAAAGGAAAGGCTAGCATTGGACAGTTGGCTCTGGGAGAGGGCAGATGATACATAGTCTATATTTCCTTAGTATTATTTTTTAATATTTCTTTATAGCCACAGACTTGTGGCCACTAGACTTAAATGTAAGTAGGTAAGAAGTATTCAATCAGGCATCATGAAAAGAAGGACAGAAAGATGTACAAAGGATCTACAAGGTGCTCACCTTCTCTCCAGCAATCTTTGTTAGCCTTTCTATTGCTGGGATAAAATAGCATGGTCAAAAGTAAAGGGCTTATTTTCATCCAACAGGTCAACATCACAGGTCATCACTGAAGTCAGGGTAGGATCTCAAACAAGATAGGTACTCGATGCAGGAGCTAATGCAGAAGCCATGGAGGAGTTCTGTTTACTGGCTTGTTGACCATGGCTTTTTCTGCCTTGTTTCTTATCGCACTCAGGAGTAGCTCACCCACAGTGAGCTGCCCTTCTACCACTCATCAATCATCAACCAAAAATATGCACCAGAGCCTTGGCAACAGGCTTGCTTACAGGCCAACATAGTGGGAGACATTTTCCCAAATGAAATTTCCACTACCCAAATGACCTGGCTTATGTCGAGCTGATATAAAGTTAGCCTGCTAACTGTTTTCTGAGGCACTGTGAGATTCTCAGTGCTGATTTGTATCTCACAGCCTTTATTTCACACCTCACAGTGCCTCTGGCTAACTCTTGCCCTACTACCTGCCTCAGCTTAGCTAGCCTGTCTAACATGGCAAAAATCTGCTCAGATATTACTAACTTCTAACGCCTTCCACGTGCAGATATCAGCCCTGAGGGAACAGTCACCAGTCCATCATGAAGTGAGGGAGAAATCAGGACAAGTAAGTCTCATGTCATCTCAATGAACTCAATTTAAAGAGCTGCCATTTGTTCTGAGATTATATATTTTTATACTAGGGGAATGCAATTTAGGATAGAAGCATTTTTGTTTTGTTCTTAATCCTGACAAAAATTTAAATTGAGCAACCTCTGTCAATATTTCCACTTTCCTCCCTGTAAATTAAAGGTCCTAAAAACTACATATCACTTATGTATACTGTGGAGAGGCACAAGCGTGGGGAGGGCTAATGAACACTTAAGCCCCACAGGCAGGAGCCTTCCCTTGGCTTCCTTTCCTAGGCAGTTCGGTGCCTGGAACAGTGAGTGGCAAACACTCCAGATCCTAAGCCAATGCTGCTGACTCTGCTTCTCAGATTCCTTACATTTAAAAAAACAAAAAAAAAAAAAAAAAAAAAAAAACAAAGCCCTTTGGGATGGTTTATGCAGAATTCTATGTCCTACTTTTAAATCTAAGAACTTTTTTGACCTTCAGTGCATGTATAAAATTGTAAAAAATAAATGAGAAAAGTGGCTTGTTCAAAGAAAAGCTTTAAAAAAAAAACTTCAAGCAAAGCTTTTCTGTGTTATCATTGATTAAAATAAAAGGAGAACGAACTGGAGGTTTAAACAGAGTCATCCCCTGAAACCTTTCTTTCAAACATGTGCTACAGAGTATTTTCCATTATGAAACAAAGGTTTGTAGAGCTAGTAAGCTGAATACAAAATGATGAGATCCAGTTTTATTCAGACGTGAAGGTGACCATTTTAGGTCTAAAATAGCCATTGTGGCCATCTTCTGTAAAATCATTCACTGAAAACTGGCTGCCTTTAGGGTACAAATTCTGCATAATCTTCTAAAAGATGGTAAAGAAATCCCTTCTGGAAATTTTTGAACAATGAGCCATTGCATCCCACCTTCAGAGCCTCTCACATCTTCTGCCAGCAGTAAAAATTTCCATCTTGACCCTGACAGTAGACAGCCAGTTGATGCTTTCCCACAACTTCCAATGTTCCCTTTCTTTGCTTCCAGAGTAGCCTTTGTGTACACAACCAGTTTAGCAGGCAGCACAGAGGAGTCTTTAGAGAACACTGAACGTAAGCCTCAGGGCTGCCAGATTGCACGGGGAAAGTTCTAAAAGGATGTCATTCTCCATGGAGCTCACTCTACAGGAAAGATGGATCCCATGATGCACCAGTGAAGAACACTTTTGGGATCCCAAGTTCTCCCTGCCCCTATCCCTACAATTTAAAATCCATGCAGCTCTGTTACTGGAGAGTTTACTGTAGAATTTCATGGTACCTCAGAGTTGCCATCTGTAGAAGTATGTTGACGCTGCCCGTTAGAGGACTAATGTGGAAAATAACCTTAAGGAACATAAATGTAGTGGGATTCCCGTGTTAGCTGGCAAAGACTGGAGGCGTGTCTCTGGAGTACCCAGAGCCTGAATGGGGTGTGGCCAGACCTCTTTGGACACCGGGACATTGACTTTCCTTCCATTTGTTCCTGCCTTCTGGGGGAGCAGATCCACCATCTAACATGGGACAGTTCCACTCTCCAAGAATTGTCTTAAGGTTCAATTGTATCAGTAAGTGTTTATATACGCTTTTAATAAATATTAATCCTTTATATGATATATTGCGAGTAAATTTTCCATGATACATAAAAGTGTTGAAGACAGCCTAAAGAGAAAACACAGACGAGCCAAAACTCAGGCTTAAGGACTTCATAAAGAAGTTAATGTCACATTGAGCCCAAAACAATTTAGATTTATTAAAAACAAAAAGGGGCTGCAGGGAAAAAAAGAGAGTAAAGCAGTCTTATATGACAAGTGCGATCTCCTGTGAGGGAGTGACAGGTTTCTTTGCAATGGGTATGTATAAAATCTTGGTGGCTCTCAAGCGTGTGCTGACCACATACTAACTGCCTGGTATTCATAGTGACCAGTGGGTTTACAATATAATTTAGCCTCCAAGTCATTTCCTATCTGATGAATAGGTGAATAAATCACTTTCTTTTTCTCGTCTAGTGCGTGGCAGGAACACAGGGGTATCTGGGTTTATACAAGTGTTGGCAAGGTTTCCTAGGTACCTAGTTGAAGAACAGTGAGTCAGAATGTGGAAGCCTTAGCCTTAGTACCTCAGAATGTGACTATATATTAAAGAGGTAATTGAAGTTAACAAAGTTGGTGGATGCCTTATACATGACTGATGCCCCTTAAAAACAGAAGATCAGAGCACAGACTTGCAGAGGACCAAAAGAGTTGAAGCCCGAAACCTTGCAAGCAGCCTGAATAAGTGTTCAATCTCTAGAATCAAGAGGGTTGGAAAGATGGCTTGGAAGTTGAGAACACTGGATGCTTTTCCAATGGTCCTGAGTTCAATTCCCAGCAACCACTTGGTGGCTCACAGCCTTCTATTGTGGAATCCGATACACTTTTCCAGTATAAAGTTGTATATGCAGATCTTTCTAAATGAGAGAAATAAAGAAGGTCTTTGTCAAGCCATCATTCTGGTGGTTTGACTATAGCAAACCTGCCAATGAACAAAGTTGGTGAAGTAAATATTCAGTAGAACGGGCAAAGAGAAAGAAATTCCACAAATAATCAAGATGATGTGCATATGCAGCCAATAGGCCCTGGGCAAGATGGAAGGACACAGGGGACCTCTCAGCCCTATTCACTAAGGCTAGTGACTCCTGGCCATAGTCCAGACCGATCCTCAGTGTGATCAGAAGTACCAAAGGGTCCAAGGGGCATCAGATATAAAAGACTTAATTTCCATAAAGATTCATCCAGTTTGCTGTGTTGGTTAGCGTTTATCTAGATAGACTCTAGCTCTAGGAGAGTTATCATAAATGTATTGCACTGATCCAGATGACACAGCGAGTTAAAAGAGGGCTGTGAATTAAACTTTAGCGATAAGAAACAATGTGTAATAACAGTTTTCAAAACCTTGTGTAAATTACAGGAGAAGGAATGAAGACACCGTGAGCAGCCACCCCACCCTCTGCTCACAGCGGAGTGTCTAGTCTTCTTGAGATACCCATCCTGATAGCAGCAGAGAAGACAAGTTCCATTTTTATTACTTAATATATTTGGCAACAGCACCTAGGGCATCTGCCAGTTCCAGTGAATCTCCGGCTTGGACTCTTGAACTCTGAGATTTGAAAATACTAAATTCATTCACACTTCTGAAGAGAACATGGTTTGAGGCATATTCCATAATACCAATATTTATAACACTGCCCCGAAGTGTTCTGTTTTGTATGTGTGAAAACTGCCAGAAGAATACGCACAGACCCTTTCAACTTCCGTCTCCAGCTTTGACATCCTGAGGAGGAATAAACTGTCTTCCAAATATAGTCAGCCAGAAAGACACCCAGGGAAGGAAGAAAAGAAAGAGGAAGGAAATGTGGGGAGAAGACTTTTCCCGAGTAGCTTAATTACTTAATTAATTCTTAATTCTTAATTACTTAAAATTTCCGCTTTGGGGAAATACCTTACTTTTAGAGCACAACCATTTCTTTCCTAGGTGAAAGTCTAGTCCCTGCTGGACTCTAGGCATCAGGGGAAGATTTTATCAGGAGTTCTATGACAGGAGAAGAAGTCAGGAAGACATATGTCAGCAAGTTTCATACCTTATTGCCAGGTATGCAATGTTCAAATATTAGACGGATTTAGTTTTATTAGCTCTTTCTTCAAATATGCCATTTTAAATGTCAGTATGCTTTGCAAAAATGAGAACAGACTTTAGCAATTTACCAGTCAATATATTCTGTAAGTTTCTGGGTATATCTTAATGCAACAGTTTCTTCTGAACCAGGGGGGATGTGATCCAAGACACCTGGTGGATTAACTGTAATTGCTAGTTATACTAAGCCTCATATTTACAAGTTATTTTTCTATAGGCATTGTAACATTAGCATATAAGTATCAGAACTAACTAAGCTATCTTTCTGTATTTAATGCTCTAATTTTTTTTTTTTGCTTTAGTAGTCTTTGGACCATTATTAAGTAAAAAATAAGGGTTATTTCTACACAAGCAAGTTGATTTTGCATCAGTCTGAACAGCATAATGATAGTGATAAAAGGATGGGTAGAGTATACAGTGTGAATACACAGGACAAAGAAATGGTGTACATCCTAAATAAATAGTACAAGTCACCACTAGGCTATAGCATGATGTCATGTAATTGGAAACTTAACATTTCTTATTTGTATAATTTTTCACTTAATATTTTGGGCTACAGTTTGACAGTGTCAATAATTGAGACTGTAGACATAGTAATATTACTACTGGAGTGGGTTCGATGTAACCCTGGATATTCACTAGTCAACTTTGTCACAGTATACATTTAATGCTCATGGCTTCTTTATAATCATATTTTCCAATTGCCCTTTACTACTTTTATCTTCTTTAATAATGTCTGACTTTCTACACCAGAAAGTTTTTAAAGGAACATCACTTCATTGTGTTTTTTATGGAAGCCAAGGCACCAAAAAAGGATAATAACTCTCTGGCCTCTACTTTATTCATAAAACATTTTTGCAAAGTGCATTTAGTAATTTGCCATTGTAACCACTGGCACTGGGAACTTTCAGGGCCGAGTTCTGACACCGTATTTAGTTCATACTTTGACTGCTCAGCTAAAACTCCCATTTGTATGCATTTATTCTGCTCTACACATTATGTTATCAGTCACTTTCAATATTTCAAAGCCACAGCAGGCTCTTTCTGACACACATTTGTCAGAATGAACTGCCTTGATTGCTATTATTACAGACTCCAGTGCCTGAGTAAGGGAGAAAGCTTATGTAGTACCAGAATATTGAAACTGCCCAATAAAACAATAGACACACAGGATAAAAATAGAACAAGTGCATTTAAATGGATGACTTAAATGGCTGGGAAAGTCTGGGATTATGAAATAAACATATAGAACTCAAAAACTTACCCAGAAAATGTTATGCATTTTTCTAAAGACAATAAGGAATTGATTAAAAAATATCAGTGCACCAGTGAATAAAGGAAAGTCACACCACCCTTCTCCTAAAGAAGGGTTTAGATAGACTTTGTTAATGGGAACCCCACTGAACAACAAAGGCTCTAATATACCAAGTACGCTAGCTAAAAGTCAACTTAATGAAAAACCTATAAGGAGCCAACCAGAGCTCCAGACTCACTCCTCCTTGACCATGTTTGATAACTTATAGTCATGACTATGTCAGGAAACTCTGCAGGCCGCCACTTAGTCTTTACACCATCGTTTGACCTCATCTGTCCATCAGAACAGCACAGCAGAGAAGTAACTCAGAAGTGCACTTTAGCATCAGCAAATCTGGTATCTGAAATGGTAGACCTTCTTGAAAATTTCTCAAATTTAAAACTGAGGTTAGAAAATTTCATAAACAGTGGTGATTGCTGTTCAATTCTCTGCTGAAAAGTAGCTTAATAGGATATAGTAGGTGGAAGGTTCACTATTCATGTTGTAGAAAACAAAGGCTTAATCATGCTGTTGTCCTGTTTTGACAAGTTGCATAACCTTATGAATTTATATCACATCATGTGCTCTTCAATATAATTTTTCGAAAGAAATATTCAATAAATCATAGAAGGCAAGATAGACTCATAGTTTGAAAAGTCTAGTTTCCTCTTAAAATGTAAGAGTTAGCAAGGAAACCCATATATTCAAAAGACTGAGGCAGAAAGATTGCAGGTTCAAACCCAGCCTAGACAACATAGAGAGAGCCTGTCTCAACAAGAATGCAATGAAGAAAAATTACATATATTCAAAATTGAATTGTATAATTAAAATTGCAAGAGTTATAAAGTAAAAAGCCAAATATCATGTTCATAAATTTCTAACTTCCCAAAATGTTATCTTTCTAAAGACACAGTATTAATATCAATAGTATTTAAAGCTTCAAGATCCAATTTTCTTTTCTTAGTTCAAATTGAGTCATATATTGAAATAGTAAAATCATATTTTAAAACTACTCTATGTGTCTCATTTATGTAGCCATTATCACAAATTTCTTACAAACTAAACATTTGGGGGGATAATTTCTGAAATTCTAGCCTCCTTCCCTCCAATATGTTTTATTTATCTTATTCTTGTTTGCACAAAAAAGAACATGGTTATATTTCACTGAACAATTTCTATGCAACTGGATATTTAAAAAATAATAGAAAATGTATAGTATTTAATCCCAGTACATGATGACCCCTTATAGGCTCATTCACAAAAAGAGTTTTGAGTAAGTAACAAAAAGACCTATTCCATGGAAGGTAAAAAAAAAAAAAGAAAAAAAAAACCAAATTAAAAAAAAAAATAATGGTGTGATCTACCAGTATTAACATAAAAAGCACATTTCTGTAATATGACATCATCAATAACTAAGAATATAAATATGATTAAGTAATATTTTATACTTTTAGAAAACACCCAAATCTAATTCAAACACTGCATGCAGTTATTCCTAGTAGGGCATTTAATATGTAGATCTTATGGGCCTTGCCATAATACTTCTAAGCCATAGAAATTTTTCTAGGCTGCCTGTAAAATTTATATTTACCTGTAAACATACTTACAACATTGAAAATGTTGTGATATTATCTGAACCCATGAAAAAACATATTTTTATCAAATTGTTTATGAAGAAATTGTTGTACGAAACACGAGAAAAACTCCACAAATGCCGAATAACATTCTATATTAAAATCAGAGAAGACCTTTTACAAGTAAAAATACAGTTTTAAAAAATTCTGTCCTAGCTAGTCATAAACACATATCTACAATCCCAACACTCAGGAGGCTGAAGCAGGATGAGTTAGCCATGCTATTCAATTATACCCTTTAAGCGGTAAAAACAAATTAAAATTACCTTCTTTAAATCCTTTAAAAATAATTTTAGAATTAGCTTTCAAATTATCTTTAAATAAGCAGTAGTTATAATGATATGTATTTTACACCTGTGGAAATACTGAGGTAATGCCACTGTTAATCTCACCATGTTATTAGAATGAGATACACTTCATACTTCTAAAACCGCTGACACAGAGACAGCTAAGCCACCATATATGTTTTACTGTTTTAGCCACGTGGTTATGTCTCTGTCACACCAGCTCCTGAGATTTAGTACATCAGCAATAATGATAATGAGGATTATTGATTCAAGATATTATCTTTAAAGACTTCGTCTCTTTGCAAAAATTGACTGATGCCAACTTCTATGATCAGCAAGACTTTGTGACCTTCCTGACCATGATGAAGGTCACGTGTAACTTTTTGAGAAATGCGTTAAAAACCAGTGGTAATCCGTAGCTCTATGACAATCACCTATAGTTTATAAGTTTCATAATTCTACATCCCACTAATTTTTTGTTAGTGTAACAAATAAGAGGAATGATTTTTAAAGTGTCTGTTAATTATTTAATAATAATGGATTGCTTCAAAATTATATTATCTTGTATAATTTTAAAATATTGTACGTGTTTTCGAACAGTGAGTAAATCCTGATACTCCAGGGTGGCTCAGCTCAATACCCTTGAACTTCTGGCATAGGTGGAGAGCTCCCTAAACTCTGGGCTTGTTCTCTCTTAGAACTTTCCCATCGTGACAGTGTTGGATCTGGTGGGAGGACATGGATGCCTTTCACCACGGTGCTGTTCATGAATGTGGAAAATGCACAAGGAAAGAATACCATAGACTTGTTACCAAAACCTCAGAAAAGGAAAGGGGGGAGGAGAGAGGGAGGGAGGGATGGAGGGATGGAGGGAGGGAGGGAGGGAGGGAGGGAGGGAGGGAGGGAGGGAGGGAGGGAGGGAGAGAGAGAGTCCTCCTAATGTGGTCATCCCTGGCCCAACTTTAAAGAACTCAGACTCAAGGCTCTGGTTTCCATTTGCCTGTTTTCTGTGGCTGAGTCCTTACTCAAAATGCTCTACTTAAGTTTCTCCTTAGGGGGCTATCTGGAAGCTACATTGAGGACAGAAATCTATAGTTGGATTGCCTGAGGTACAAATTCCTTGTATCACCTACTAGAGTTGCCAATTTACTTTTGAGGGCAATCAGGATGTTCATTAGTAATTGAGTTGAAGCAGAGAGGAACTTCATTTGTGCCAAGTCAGTGACCTGGATCGGTTTCAGAACGAATGTTTCACAGAAATGGACCGTTCCTTTTTAAACCACTGGGATCTAGGACAGGGTTGTGGTTCCCACCTTCTTTCATTAATATGGATAGGAATTCTCAGGAGCAGAAAACAAAGCTTTGTGCTTGCCACTTGCATGTTAGAGGATCATTTATACATGATTTGTCATCAATCTTTGAACACAACTCAGCTTGATCATTTGGGACAGACAAGTTGTGCAGTTTCCAGCTACATTAGTAAACAGGTACTTGATGAAGTATAACAGTACACTCAGGTAAATCAAAGCTTCCAAAAATGCATAGAAGAAATGATTTAAAAGACATGTGTGGAGCATGGTTAGTAAACATCAATATAAAACTGTAGAAATTGTAGTAATCAACAAAGTAGTATTATTTAATATTGACAAAATAATATTAATGTTTAATAATATTTAATTATTTTCATTATAATATTTATACATTATTATGAGACTTGTGTATTACCCCTTTTATATATTTGTAATGACCCCAAGAACTGGAGATTATGAATAGGTCAAATGATCATAGATGTAGTAAATAGTGATACTGTTTTTCAATCCCTACTAATCTGGCTCCAGGATCTACGATCATAACTACCATGTCAGATTACCAGTAGTGAAGAATAACAAAACTGGCCATTAGAATCAGATAACCTTCAAATTCTGAAATTGTCCCAGAAAGGACTAGTCATAAATAAATGATAAAGAGGCTAATAGCAAAATCCTCATCATCAAGAAATGGGAACAAATTCATCTTTTCTTTTTTTTTTTTTTTTTTTTTTTTTTTTTGGTGCTTATCTCCTGTGAATTTATTACGTAGCCAAACTGAAGAAATAAAACTATGTAACTATTTTTACTTAAAGTCTCTAAGAAGTTGAGCACACATGTAGCATGACTGCCATGAGAATGGTATTCTGAATAAAGCCATTTCCACCTTGTGTGGGATCTCCAGGGCGCTGAGGTCTCCAGGGCTCTGAAGCAAGCATAGAAGTGTGGGCATGATACAGAACATTCACTTGAGGCATCCCGGCAGCGAGAAGGAAGTCTGGCACAGAAATCTTGCAACAAAAGCAGCAATAGCCAAACTGATGGAGGAGGCGTATTTATCAAGCTTCCATGGTCCGGTAAAAATGTTAAAGACTGAACAAAAGGACCACATCATCTCCAAGTTCAGAGAAAGTTAAAAGGAAATTCTCCAGGTAGGAAAGGAGCCGGATAAGTGACACTAAAGTTGACTCATTTCCTCATAAATAGATAAAGAGTAAAAAACCTATTACAGTCCCACCCATGAATCACTAATAATCTTTTGAACATTGTCACTAAAACATAATCAACAAAAAGTAAACCCACTGAATTTGACAAATGAAAACATTTGAAATTAAGAGAAAGTTGAAAGATGTCATATCTGAAAAGGGCGGGAAAACTAGACAGTGATCATGTCATTTCTTAAACTTCAGATTTTGCCCTTTGCGGTAAGTTTCTCTGCATAGTGTGGTTGACAGCCTAGAATAAGGCATCAAGGAAAAGTATTCAAGGATAATGAAGATTTAGGGGCTGCAAGTAGACCCAACCTTAGCTGAGTCATCAGTGGGGATTTACGTTAACCCTTCAGCTTCCTTTAAGTTTTACATTAGACTTCATTCTTAAGAGGTCCCAGTAATGGGAAGAGCTGCAAACCCTGTCAGGACATGAGGTCTGGCCCTACTGTAGTGTTTCAGTTTAAACTAAGTTTCTAATAGCCTCTTTTGTAATACAATCGCTCACATACTTTGTGACTGGCTATTGTTTGGGAATACCAACATTGTTGTGATGAGAGTGCCACAAATAAAACACTATCCTGATTTTTCTCTGATCCAGATTTGTAAGTCTTTCTGAAAAAAAAAAAAAAGATTTAAAAGAGAAGAAGCAAGTAATTATAGTTGAATTTATGAGCACCATCCATATGAATTATTTCATGTGGAAAGCAGGGAATCCTGTGTTTCTAACTACATTTACTCCATGTTTTAGTGTCACTTAAAATGCTATCACAGTCAAAATAGCGTTTTATATATGTAAAATTATGGTTATTTCTCAAATTATGCTTTCTTTTCTTCTTTTTTCTTAACTGAGACCAACTTAAATGGTGTTATTTTGAGTTGCCAGTAGATGTCTGAAGTTTCTAAAAGAAATTTTATACACAAGATAATTCTTAAAGTCAAGGGGGGAAGAACATTATTTTAATTTTATTGTGAGAAGAAAACATGTTAAGAGAAGCTATTTAATTCAAGGAGAAATTTTGAGTTAGAAATATTTGCGTTGTCTTTCAACTAAAAAGGTTTCCACTCATCTGACTCTTATCTTGCAAGCAAAAAACTTTAAAAATAATTTTAGAATGAATGCTTTAAATTATAAACATGCCAAGAATTGTAAATGGTCAGAAATTTGTACTTGCACATTTGTAATGTAGCCTGCTATAGTTTCACAGATTCTGGCTGAAGATATAAGAGTAAGATTAATAATAATAATAAAAGGCCTTTATTACCCACAGCACAGCAGACAGGAATAGCCATTTTCAACCCTAAATTGGAGAGTGGTAATTTGGAGATAGAGCTAGTAAAACATTGTCAAGTCAGAAAGCCTCCAATCTACACAGACACTGCTTTAAAAAAAAAAAAAAAAAAAAAAAAAAAAAAAAAAAACTGTGCAAACATTGGTTCTAGGACACATGTGATCTTTCTTATCTAGTAGTATGAGAGCAATCTGTTCCTCACCAGAAGAAAAACAAGACTTTTATGTGAAGCTATGTAACTACACAAATACTCCTTAAGAGAATCAGACAAAAGCTGTCATAGACACAGGAACAAAATGGAGAGTTGCTCCCCGGTAAGAAATTCTCATTAGTTACAATTTTGTATCTGAAAATTAGTTTACTTGATAACATTAGTTGAACACCCAAATAAGTTCTTACATAATTTCCATGAACATCTGCAGAGACGCACAGAACTGGGAAGCTGTGAGCTGCTCAATGCTCAAATTCTCAGCTTGGAAATCAACTCATAGACATAATGGGTTTGTTTTGAATCTCCACTTTAGAGATGTCAGTCCATTAGTGTTTAGTCCTGTTGCTGTGGGTGTACAGCAACAGATCATTATACCAACACAAAATGGGCAAAACCACTAATATAATCACTAGAAAGCAATGGAAACAGTGGAGAGACCAAGCTCTCACAATCCCATTTAAGGGGCTTTTCCCTAAACAGCACACCTTTTGATTTCACCATTCTCAATATTTGAATGTTGAAGACACAGAAACTTTAGTAATCAAAACTGCCAATGAAAAGTATGGGATATGTTAAATATAAGTTCAGAGTCACAAAGAGAACACCACTGTAGTTGATCAAGGCAAACCATGACTCCGGATGAAGAGGGTACTCTCAGAAGAGGAAATACACAGAGACAGGAAGAGCAATTAGGCTTTATTCTAACTCAAGAGCTGACCCCCATGTCTTTTCCCCTTTGACTGGGATCCAACTCATAGTCTTATTCAATTGGTTATTCTCAAAAGAATTGGTAGGCAGGAAATAAATAGGGAAGAGGCAAGACATGTTAATTAAGCAAAGGATTTATTGGGTTTAGTAGGAAGTTTAAAACCTTTGTGTAAAGGTCTTAAAAGATGAGAGTGATACAAAGATTTGAGTTCCTTGCCCTTTGCACAAGTTCTACAATATTCAATAGAAAACATTCATCTTTAATGTTTCTTGTAAATTTCTCCCTATAAGGTGTTGGTGATAGGTGTCTTAGAGGCCCCCAAAACAATACAGACTATTGTCGTTGCTCTTGGTGGTTCACAGATGCTGATGGTAAGACAATATTTCTGAAGACATCACACACAGTCATAGGACATGGAGAAATCAAACAAAACTGTCCCAGTGCTAGAACATACTATGCCAGCTGCTAGCGGGGAGAAAAGTCACCCGTAGTTTTATCTATCTGTGAGCCCTCTGAGTCATTGACTTACTTTGGAAAATATCTTCACTGGTGCAATAAAGGCATGAATACTATGCCTAGTTACTTTTCTGTTACTGTGATAAGACACTAAGACATCTTATAGAAGAAATTGTTTGGGCCTTAGAGCTACAGAGGGTAGTCCAGTATCATCAAGGTCAAGAACATAGAAACAGACAGGTGGGCAGCATGCTAGAGCTGGAACTGAGAATTTACATCTTCATCCAGTAGTATGAGGCAGAGAGAGAATGGTGTGGGCTTTTGCTACCTTAAATTCCATCCTGAGTGACACACCTCCTCCAAGAAGTCCATATTTTCTAATCCTTCCCAAATAGTTCTACCAACTGGGGCCCAAACATTCAAATATATGCACCCACTGGTTCATTCTTATACAAACTACCACAGGGGATAGCTCTTTTTAAAAATTGTATTTAAGACCCACTCTACAGAAGGGAGTCGGGCAAAGGGAGCTCATGGGAAGCATGAGTTACCCATGTTGAGAGACCTCCCAAAGACCACCAGAGAGCTGGATTCCATGTAAACACATGAAGGTTAGTTTATTGCTTTGGACAGGTTCAAACGAACCTGGGTCAAAACCTTTTGTTCCAGCACAGCGAAGAGTTTTGGCCACAAGCCCAGAGGTGAGGGTTTTTAAAAAACAAAGCATATGTAGGTCAGGTGCTACACTTCTTGGCATTCCAGGATTGGGTAAAGGGGTTTGTGGTACTATGACTATTGGCTACACTTCTGGCACAAACCCAAGCCCTGGATCTGCTAGCTTGAACCTAATTTTTGAATCTATTGGCTATCAGGCTCATTCCTGAGATTCTTTCCAGACTCAGACCTGGGTCTGCCCTGTCCTCAGGCATTAAATGCTCTTTTCCTGAAATAGTTTTGTAATAATAAATCCATGCATTCACACTTGACCAAGAACCCATGGCTTGGGAAGAAAGAGCCCTAGGTGAGACACTGTTGTTTTGATGAATGAACATGATATCAAACTACCTTCTAAATACTTTACAGCCATAGGTTAGTTAGTATAGCTCTCAACCTTTATTGGAAAAGCTTCTATTTAGAGTAGATAGCCACTAAGACAAATATTCACAACTGGTAAAATTTCAGAAATGTATGATTGTGGAGTACTCTATGCAGGCAACCCTATCTAAACGCGTTGTGTCTCTTTCATATACAAACAAGGCATGAAGTAGAAGGGGCATATACTACGGAGAAGATGGTTTGAGCAGGAGAAGGAAAAGGAGTAACAGAGAGAAATACACATTGGAAAAAAAATAAATTTCATCATATATATATTAAACTGTCAAAAAAAAAAAAAAAACAAATTGAAAAGGTACCGGTTATGTTCACACATGTGAGAGAATCCAAACTATACCAGTGAAAATAAACCAGTGTCCTTTTTGAGGTATGTTTAATGCACACTTTTGCATTTTGTGGCTCTATGTTTCATTGATGACAGCTATATGTGATAACATTAAAATATGCTACAGTGCAAGGAGGCTAGGGAGTATCTTAGAGAGAAAGTTCAGGCATAAGATAATTGCATTCAGACTTTAGTGGTAGCACTGCTGGCTGTGAGTTCAGTGTTGATAAATCCAAAATATATAAAAAGTGTCTTTAAGCAGAAACATATATGAACAAGGTTTTATATAAATCTATTGATAAAAATGTATCCAAAAACTCATGAATATCCAGTCCTCTGTTTCTCCTTGGAGCTATGGTTAAACGATTGAGGTCAGTGTATGTGTGTGTGTGTGTGTGTGTGTGTGTGTGTGTGTGTGTGTGTGTGTGTGTGTGTGTGTGTGTGTAACAGCACTACTGTGAACGAGGAGCCACTATAGATCTGGCCAGTGTTCTGCCTCCACTGTCATCCCTTATAGTTTATCCTTAACAAAACAGCAAGAATGATCCTGATCAACCTAAGTGACTCTGTGGCTTTGTTCCCAAAGGCCTCCAGTGACTTTCCCTCTTAGAATCCGAGACAGAGTCCATAGCCCTCCAGCTTCCAGCCTCCTATTGTTCCAGACACTGGTGTGTGACTTCTGATCTCAACTGACTCCTTTCCCTGGCCCTGCCCCATTCTCACCAGCCATCCTGGCTTTCTTACATGTTAGAACCAACTGTGTGAAGCAGGTTCCTTCTTCAAGATCTCATCTTTAAAGCTCTTTTGTGTATGCTACTTGTTATTCTTTGTAAATTTTTGTATCTTCATTGTATGCAGTGGGGGGTTTTAATGACAGTTTAAAAGTTCTTGCTCTTTTTCTGAAGACCCAAATCACATACTCCTTCATCTCTTAGATGTCATCTTCCAGTGTAGCTGTTACTACTTAAACTTACAGACACTCCCTTCAGTCTCAGTTACTTTCCTATTGCTGTGCAAAGACACCATGGCCAAGGCAACTTAAAAGGAACCATTTAAGTGAGGCTTTGCTTATAGTTTCAGAGGGCGAATCCATGACCATCTTTGCAGTAGTTAGAAAGGTATGGCACTGGAGCAGGAGTTGGGAACTAGTTTGTGCCCAGATACATAGGCAAGAGGTAAAAAAAAAAAAAAAAAAAAAAAAAAATGGGGGAAGGAGACTGGGCCTGGTATGAGCTTTTGAAACCATAAAGCCCACCTCCAGTGACATGACACAGCTCCTCCAACAAGGCCACACCTCCTCATCCTTCCAAAAACAGTTCCACCAGCTAGGACCCTTACATTCAGACATACGAATCTTTGAGAGACATTCTCATTTAAACTGCTACCAACCATCCCCATGGCATTATCCAACTACCTTCCATGCTTTATGGCTCTCAGTAGCATTGTGCCCAACTGATATTCCATAAACGTTTGTGGTGGTCTACCTGTGTCATTCCACAGTATGCGAGGATCATTACATGTTTCACTCAGGACAATACAACCAGTGTCTGAGGACCACCTGCCTCATAAATGACTCTTAAAGTTTGCTTGATAAATAGAATTGTTTGTAATCTCTTGAAATCTTTCGTAACATTCTCTCTTGCAGTAAACTAAGCTTTTCCTTGAACTGTTCCTAAGCAAGTACCCAAGAACATCTCTTCAAAACACATAAATACAGAGTGAGTCAGAGCTCGGGCTCAACAAATCTAGGAAAGTAATTGAAAAAAGGAAACTGGGTATTTTCAAGCTGTCTTAAAAAAGAAAGAATTGGGACTCTTCCTTTTTACATTGACAGCAACGTTATTAGTAGCATGAGAGTTGGTGTTAGACTATCAAAATAAAACTAATTGCAAAAGCAACAACCCACTCACACACAAAAACATGTGTTATCTCCTTAACTTCTTTATCCAATAGTACCAAATCCAGCTACTCCCTCCTAGAGGAAAAAGAATGCTTTCCCTTAGAAAACAAAACAATTAGATTCTGGCTAAACTGCCCACAAAACATAAAACGTTTCATTTAACTAACTGAGAAGACACAGCTTGTTTAAATCCTAAGTAAAAAAGTAGACTCCAGTAATAGAACACCAGCCTCTTACAAGCATGCCTCTCCTTGCACCTAAAGAGATGCCCATGAACTCAGCTGCATCATGTGGCCACTACAGCTGAATGAAACAAATGCCAGGCAACTTAGAAACAGATGGTAGGTTGTGTGTTCGTGTGAATTCCGAGTTTTTCCATCAAGAGTCTTCGCTGCGATATTGTAACCCAGCTTTCCTGCGGCCAAAGCATCCAGGAAATACAGGCAAGACTATGATCAGTACAGACTTGAAATTTAAAAGTTCAAACCCATGGCAAGGCAAAGGCCTTCTGAATCCCTTTAGTGATGTATAAAAGGATGGGTTTTTCAGGGGGAAATAATCACCTTGGATAAGATCTTGCTGTATACAAGATGGTCGGAAATTCATCCTATTGATGATGAAGTCCTGTTAAAGAGTTCAGGTTTTTATGTTCATGGCAATGAATTGGACATGAGATACATGGTTTGTAATGAAAATAGAGATGGGTTATTGAGATAAACAAGAGAACTTCTGAGAACAGGTGTGAGCTATGGAAAAGACACACACACACACACACACACACACAGAGAGAGAGAGAGAGAGAGGAGAGAGAGAGAGAGAGAGAGAGAGAGAGAGAGAGAGAGAGAGAGAGAGAGAGAGAGAGAGAGAGAGAGAGAGAGAGAGAATGGCCATTTATCAGCCTTTACGAAGCAGCTTCCTCTTCTACATTTGTGCACTAAGCACTGCTCTTGGTCGGGCTTCATTTGTTTTATTAATCCCAGGTCAGAAATGGTTTCCTTTCCCTATTTTCCTTCCATAGTTCAATAATAAATATTCTCCTCAACATCAGCTACACTTTGAGGCTTTATATGAATAGCACTTGTCTGCATCTACCAGCAACTTTTCTGTGTGAAAATTCCAAAAGCTCCTAGATTCATGTGTGTGTGTGTTCATTCGTATATTATTTCTATGTATATGCAGATATGATATGACCTTGGAGTGAGAGTCATACCATATAGACAAAGTACAACTGTGATATGGAGGAGCTAAAGGACATTACATGCTGTGCAGACTTGATGAAAGAGGCTTTCTGTAGAATTTAGTCCGCAGGGGGAATAATTATACTTATTGCTTATTATTTACTTCATGGGTAGAAACTATCTTTTTAGTTTTATGATTTTTGTATTGTAAGAAAGAAATCTAATGCATTAATGGGCTCACTTGAAATTTTTCTCATAGGAAAAGTGGTTATATCTGATATTTCACTGGGAAAACATGAGAGACTATTTTAGTCTATACTATACAGGGTGATTTGCTTCATATTTCCTAGCTACAAAAGATATCCCTGTTTAAATGCATCTTGATTCTATAAAAGTTACATTTTAATTATACAGAGGACAACAATTGAAAGTAGATGGAAAGTGAGTGGGAATGGGTCATAAGTTCACAATATGTGAGGTATGCAGTGGACAAGAATAAACTCCAATTAAGAGTTATGTGAGCAAAATCCTAAAGTAACAATAAAAGAAACTGTACTGACATCTGGAGGAAAGAGTTACACACATGGATAACTGCACTGCAAAGGCCCTGGAGAGAAGCCTTGATTATGTACAAGAAACAGCAGAAAGGCTAAACACAGTGTGCAAGAACAGGAGTTGGAACTGAACTTGGGAAATTGCCCATATGTCAATGTCAGTCTTTCTCCTTTTTCACATAGGTCCATGAGCCTTCCGGGGAGAAAACTGATCTGGGTGCTCCAATGTGTCTCACTCTCTTCATATTTCCAGTAGTGGGTCTCTGCTTTAATTACCACCTACTATAAGTAAAAGCGTCTCTGATAAATGTGGAACAATTCACTGATCTGTGGGAATAATGACATTTAATCAGTTCTTTTATTGCTAGTTTATTGAGTAGCTTTCTCCCTAGGCCCATGACCTATCTAGTCCCAGGTTGTTTGTCTCATTGACAGAGTTGGAGATGGGTTCTATCTCAATTTCTTTTTAAAATTTGGTTGATTACTCCCATAGCATGTGTGCTACCATTGCACTAGTGGGTATATCTTACAGGCAAGTTGCTATTGTAGCTCACGGGCCTAATAGATGGATGAAACTGATTACTTTTCTCTTCTGGAAACATATATATTATCTTGCAGCATTCTGAACACCAATAGGCTTAAGCTTTGAGTGGAGTACCAGCTTGATTTTTCTCATGTTTGGTGTCATAGTACGTGGTGAATTGAAACTAAAAAATCATAGTGGGCACTGTTGTCGGCAAGTGATTTTGTCAAAGTAAAAGAAGGGAAGCTCCTCGGGTATTTGATTTGACTTGACTATAGCAACAGCAATAAAGGGCAGAGGAAACACCAGTGTGATTCTAAATAGGTAAGAGAATTTGCTGACAGATTGATATTGGGTTGAATTGTGTATGTCCATGAAGTCAGAAGATGAAGAATAGTAGAATAAGATGGAAATTCTATAGAAAGAACATTGCAGGGTAAGATGGACTTAAAAACCAGGAGTTGACTTTGGACACAGGACTTCTGTGACTGTGGAGTTCCCCCTGATTTTATTAGGCCTCCCTCTATTGTGCAGGGCAGTAATTCTATTATATGGATGTTAACTTCACTTTATCTGAAGCTCATTCTTTATCTGGCGGACAACAAAACCCAATACATGGGTGATAGTTTTGCTAAGGTTAAACAAGAAAAGAGACATAAAATACTAGAAAGAGATTTATTCTATGATAAAGTGAAGCAAAATGAAGTATGCATAATTGAAACATTTGAACAAATGTTTCTTCTCTTAAGCTAGGGTGTAGTTGACAGATCAAAGTTAGGATTCCACCAAAGTCCAACCTAGCAAGCCAAGGAGTTTATATAGGCTGCTTCCCAGGAGAGTGGATGACCCAGAGCAGCTGTATCAATACCAAATTTTATCTCATCATGGTTGATATCGCCAGGGAAGCTGCATCATGAAGTCCACTTAATTCAATCTTCTATTTTTTGTATTCTATAGCTTTCCCAATATCACTTGCATCCCGGGAGGAAAAAAAAAGACTCCAAAGTAAAGGTCGTGTGACCTTGCCCTTTTATTTCTACTAAGAAGTGCTAGCTCTGTTCCCATTACTATCACCATGGATGCTCTGCTCAATTAGTTGGCATGGCTACCAGACCAAAGGAGTCATTACTGTAAGATGACAATGGAGGATTATGTTATGTCTAGAGTACAAGGCCAGACATTAACAATTATTTATAAAGTATTAATAAATAGCATTTATTATACTTATCATTAAAGTGGGTATGGAGTTTTGTTTAACGCTATAAAAATTAGTTCTAAATGAAAATATTGTGGTATTGATATGAAAAATGACCAATAGATCAATGGAACAAAATAAACCCACACAATTATAGCTACCTAATGTTAACAAAAGTGACAATACATTGGAAGAACTTTTGACAATGAGGTTGGGAAAACTAGATACTCACATGCAAAAAGAATTTAAACTATCCATATTTCTCACCCTATAAAAAAAATAAACATCTTAATTTAAGAGCAGAAACTCTGAAACTGTGAGAGGAAACCAAAGAAAACACTTCAAGACAGAGGCAACAAAAATTACTTTCATCAAAGAACTCCAGTCGCACAAAAAAATAAGTCCAAGAACTGATACATGGAATTATTTGGAATCCAAAAGCTCCCAACAGCATGGGAAGTAATTATTCAAGCAAAGAGACAGCCTACAAAATGGAAGAGAAACCTTTGCTTGTTACATATCTGACAAAAGATTAATTTCTAGACTATGAAAAAAATTAAGACAACACCAAGAAGCCAAACAATCTGCTCAATAAATGGTGAAGTACAGATGGCCAATAAATCTACTTAAAAAAATACCCAAAACCCTTGGTTAGAAGGGAACTAGAAGCTAAAACTACACTGAGATTCCATATCACCCTAATAAGAATGACTGCCATTAAGAAAACAGCCGACACTCATATGAAGATGAGCAGACAAGAGCCATTCTTCATTCACTGCTGGTGGGAAAGCAGTTTACCCTAACCACTAGGGGAACCAATAGAAAGTTGCCTCACAAACCTACAGTGGATATGAGCCTGCTGGACCGCTCCTGGGTGTACACTCAAATGACGCTAAGTCAGCAAATCATAAACACATCTGTGCATTGATGTTTATCATCAGGTTACATAGGCAGCTAGGTATCCAGCCACAGGTGAACGGATAAAGAAAATACATGCATACAAATGGAGTTTTATTCATCCAGAAAGAGGAACGAAATTATATCATTTGTTGAAAAATAGGGTGCCGTGGAGAAAATAAATAAGGCTCAAGAAGACAGACATTGCATGTTGTATTTATTGGCCCTGGAATTAGCATCAGTTCATGCTGAAAGACAGCGCTTCGGCTACTGTGGTAATGGCAATTAAATTTCAATGTGTGTGTGTGTGTGTGTGTGTGTGTGTGTGTGTGTGTGTATGTATGTGTGTGGTGTGTGTGTGTGTGTGTATGTGTGTGTGTGTATGTGTGTGTGTATGTATGTGTGTGTGTGTGTCTGTGTGTGTGTGTGTCTGTATGTGTGTGTGTGTGTGTGTGTGTGTGTGTGTGTGTGTGTTGAGGAGAAGGTCAGACCATCACACAGTGCTCTTGAAAGGCAGGCCCAAAATCTAGCCTACATTTCTTTTCTCAAAATTTTTTGAATACAGTAGAATATTAGCAGTGTCTATATGACATGAGATCCTTATTATCTTGCTATTGTCTTTTTCTGTGACATTTCATCATTATAAACATTGTCATGTTATAATAGATGCCAGTTTGATGTTGCTGAACAGTTTCATTAATTCGATAAATTGAAGTTATTTCCATTTTTAAGATTTTATGAATGCGTGTTTGAGGTATGATGAACTAATGCTCAGTTCCTTCCCTAGAGAAGGTCAAAAATGGAAAGGAAAAGCCAACACTGAAAAGATTACTGCACTGTGTGACATCTGTTGGGGTAGTCAGATTCTTCATTGAGATAAACAAAATGATTGGACTTCATAGAAAGAGTTTGAGGCATCCTGATTCTGAGTCTGGATAGACCGAGGAAAACAAAATGTTACATGCATCTAGACCACTGTGTAGTGCAGGCTAGCCACTCACTAAATGCTAGTTGTTGGATTCATTATGTGTCAGCAATTACATGAGCTTTTATCCAGAAGACAATATCTGCATTGTAACAGGGAAGTAGCTTCTGGGTGTACTGTGAGGCGTTGATTCCTAACCCCATGTTTCTGTCATTTACATCCTAATTTGAGAACTCCAGGATATCACAAGATTAAAATAATAAAAAGAGGAAAACCACACAGCTTCTGGTTAGGATGACTTCCTGAGAGCATTGTTTATAATTTAAGAAAGTAAAAAGAAATAAAGAAAAAGAAAAGAAAGAAAAAAATGGAAAGAGAAGGGTTCATCAGTTAAAGCCACTTGTTGCCTGGAGTTAAATTCCTAGGACTCACCTAAGTATGGAAAATGAGAGATGACTTCTGCTCTGACTTCCTCGTGTTTACTGAGGCACATGTGCCCTCAGTGTCACAGACACACAACACTCACACAAATAATAATAGTAAATGATACTTTAGAAAATTAACCTGCAGCATTAATGTAAGAAATGACAAAGTATCAAATTAGTGTAAGAAAGACAGTATGAAAATGTTATGAAATTATTTTGAAACTTAACATTTCTTTAAATAATTTGAAATTTCAGGTTTGAACAAAACCCTACTTTGACTCATAATAAAAACAGAAACTTGTTACTTGTCAGTCAATAATATATTTATTAATTTAAGTAAATTAACTGTTGACCCATATACTCTATTTCAACTGAATAAAAATAATAAAAATCCAGCATGTATTGATAAGAGATAAGGCTAGTGTATGTGTGTGTGTGTGTGTGTGTGTGTGTGAGAGAGAGAGAGAGAGAGAGAGAGAGAGAGAGAGAGAGAGAGAGAGAGAGAGAAGGGGGACAGGAGCCTGGGATGTAACAGCCTCAGCTGATTGTGAAGGGCTGCCATCTCAGCTAAGAGGAGATTCATTTGGCCAAGTACATCTAGGTACCCGATAGCACTGTGATTTTTCCTTTCCCAGGCCTGGATGTAGTGGTGAAGAGGAAGAGCCTCCTGTGGAGAGAACTTAGCTCCACTGCCTTTGAAGAAGCATAATTTGAACATGAAGTACCTTTTATGGGCTTAAACTATCGAAAGAGAAGTCTGCAGATGGGTTTCCTAGGGAGCAGTGGCCTTAGGAGTCAAGAGTCAGAATAAACCTCTATGCCTATCACCATGTGGCCACAAAAATAAATCACTGCTCCCTCCATTCTCTGACAAGGAGTGTAGCGGTGATGGAGTTTGGCTAATATTCAGCCCTAAAGCTTACAAGTAACATTCTATATAAATATCACAATATCTTTGATTGTGTAACAAAGACGAGATCAAGAAACTGAATTTATTAAGCCACACAACCATTCACTTTTTTATTTAAATTCACCCCATGAAACATGATTTCATGCAATATGCTTTGGGACTGGCATGGCGCTTTCAAATGAACTCCAAATGTCTCTTGCTGAGTTGTGTACAAGGAGCTGATACAGGACTATTGCTTTTCAAGATGATCAAATATGGCAATGGGCTACACCACTGGTAAGATGTTGCTGTAAACTCAGAACTAAAATATAAGAGGAATTTCTTCTTCTTCATTTTCATGAAAACCTGAGACATGATTATTTTTATGCACCGACTATGATTAGTAATATCTTAATGATGTTTTTGTCATCCCTATCAGTAGTTAATTACAGTCAGGTCTCCTAAACTGTTGTTGTTAGCACTGTAGTCTGCTGGTAATGTTGAGTCTTCCTGGGGTTTGATCATGTGAAGTGGCCCCAAACAAGACTGACATGCTAGACTCAGTGAAGTACAGAAGAATTCAGACTTCAGGGTGAGACATGGTCTCTCTATGTAGCCCAGGCTGACCTCAGATTACGTCTTTTCCTGCTTTATCCTCTAGCGTAGGATTCAGGTGTGTGCCACAACACCCAGAAATCAAAGCAGAGCTTCTTGTTTTTGTTGTTTTGAAATAGGATCTCCTTATTTAGCTCTAGCTGACTTCAAACTCAGTATTGTAAATCACACTAGCCCGGACCTCAGAGATACACTTGACTTTGTGTCCTGAGTGCTGACGTTAAAGATATGTGCTGCTATCCCAGGCCAAAGGAGAGGATCTTGAGACTGATCTTGATGCATGGGATTGTATCTGCCATGAAGAAAACTAGATACTATAAATATAACACATTTTTGTAAGAACTGTTTTTAGAGGTTGGAGTGATTGTTTAGTAGTTAAGAAGACCTGGATTTAATTCCCAGCACATATATGAAGGTTCATGTGATCCAAAATCCTCTACTGGCCTTCAAGTGTGCCATACACAAATGTGATGTCCTTACATAAATGAGGTAAAACACTCAAAACAAAAATGCATACTTTTTAAAAAGAAGTTTGTCTACACTAAGCACAAATTATTTCATGTAGTAGCTGAGATATTTCTATTGTATGAGCTTTGGATACTGGACTCCTCCATCCACTGTGATTATCTGGGATACTGGACTCTGCCACCCACTGTCATTATCTGGGATACTGGACTCTGCCACCCACTGTCATTATCTGGGATACTGGACTTTGCCATCCACTGTCATTATCTGGGATCTTGTTTTGCTAGCTTTTTTCCCCCATGGCAAAAATTATTTGACATATCCAACATGTGATGCCACAGTAAACACTTAGTCACACTGAAGGTCTGCATAGCACCACACTGAGATGTGATGTTTAACCTCTTTATACTTTTAGAATTTTAGAAACTACTAGAGTGAGAAGAGTCTAGGCTGAGTTTGCTTTCTCTACACTCTTTGGGACCAGAATTGTATGAGGTGATATAGTTCTTTGCTTGTTTGTTTTTGCTTTGTTTTGTAGGGCAGAACCCTAATCCCTTGGGGTATTTTGAACTTCAAAATTTCTGGATGCTCAGTCTGTACTAGAATGGAACATATAAACTAGTGAAGTATCTCTAAAATGATGTTTCTTCCTCTTACAGCAGTTACCTCTAGCCATCCTTCTCCCCCACCCCACTAGTTTTAGCTCTAAAGCAGTTTCTTGTAGCCAGAGATGCCTTTTGCTTTCAACAGTAGCCTCTCATTTTGTAAGAAATCATCCCCATGACCCCTGGAACTCAGAGTGGTCCTACGTTATATTTAATAAAAAAAAAATCCAGGGCTCAAAATTTCTTAGATAATAGCAATAATTCATGACAAAAGACAAAAGTCTGTTTTCTCTAACTTAACTGTAAAAGCAATAACACCTATCAACATCAGAGAACCCACACCCAACGCCTATTTGTATTGCATAAGAAATCTTGGGTTATTAGAATAGATTTATAAATCTATATCTATTTTTCTATGCTTCTGAGTTATTAAAAACAAATTGGTATTACCTGGAAATGGAATAACCTACTCATTTAATAAGTGGATGCATTAACTTCCCGTCTATGTGATAAAGTAACTGAGATAAAGAACTTAAAAGGAGGAAAAGTTTGTTTCTGCTCACATGCAGAGGTTTTAGCCCATAATCACTTAGCACTATTATAGGTGGAGTTTTCCTGCCTGACCACCTATGACCAAATAACTGGCAGCCATTTTTCAAATAACTGATTCTGAGATTTAATATGAATTATAAATGCTTGGCCAATAGCTCAGGCCTGTTACTACCCAACTCTTACATTTATATTAATCCATATTTCATATCTATGCTTTGCCACATGGCTCATGGCTTATTACCTCATTTTCTACATGTCCTGCTTTCTTGGTGGCTGACTGGCTTTTCTCTTGACTCTGCCCTTTTCATCCCATCATTCTCAGTTTGGCTTCCCCACCTAACTTCATCCTGTTCAGCTATTGGCCAGTCAACTTGTTTATTAAACCAATCATAGCAACATATATTCACATAGTATACAAAAGGATTATTCCACAGCAACAGAGCATCCTGATAGAAGCACATGGTAGAGGGAAATCCTCAAGCCCCTGAGATACACTGAGACTGGTAGGGGGCCTATATCCCCTTCAGGGGCACAACCTGATAATCTAACTTCCTTTAACTTTGCCCGACCTTTAAGAGGGTCCAGTGCTTTGCAATAATGCCACAGGCTGTCCACCAAACCTGTGGTCTCTTGGAGAACATTTAAGATTGCATCAGAACAGTAAGCTATCCTGATCTTTCCACAAGGGAGTTGAGTTCTGGCACACACTGTTGTCCGTTTCTGTAGGGACTGGAAAGTTGAATATTTTGAATACTTAAGCATACCATCTAACCCAGTCGCCTTTATATATGTATGTATACACACACACACATAAGAATTACTATAGACATTACTATTTTAAATACACATCATGTTCCATCTATACTTTATTCTTTAAAGAATTCACCACAAGCATCCCTAGGAAACTACTGTGAGCCCATCCTAAGAGACCAGGATATTAAAAAAAAAAAAAAAAAATTTCCAGGCAGAGTAGACTTGTATACTTGGCATAGAGGCAGCAGACAATGAGCTTTTGCTCTGCAGTCAGCCTGCTTTTGGGATGGCCCAGTCAGGTAAGACTGGACACCAGCTACTTGGTTCCTTTCACGGTTTGCCAAAGACACTTTACAGGAAGGACCATAGCATTGTAACAGAGTGTCTCTCATTCCAAAGTATCTTCTGAGGATTTTGGTAGAGAATTAAGTAAAAGAGCCCGATGATTTAAAAAAAAAAAAAAAAAAAAAAAAAAAAAAGCCATGCTGTTTGATAAGAAAGAAACTCTCACATGCACAGAAAGGCTCAAAACCTGAGGTACTGATTAGATTCAAATTCAGGCTTTAGCCCCAGACATTTTGGTGTTCGTGGATTTTTCTTCTATTTGCCAGTCTTGGAGAATTTAACAATTCTCACGGACAGGTTTTCTTTATATTCAACATCAGAAACTCGTCGGATAAGCACTCTATATAGATCGCCTAGTACAAAAAGCCAGCCACAAATTAATCAGGCACGTCCTGCCCTGGGGTGGTCCCTGCATCTTAACTCTCAATCTGCGAGTCCTGAGTCCTTTACATATTACTCAGTTTCCCCACCTATCCGTTCAGGGGATAATTTCTATATGCTTTCCAGGGCTGCCTGTCAATGTTCAGTAAAATTCTGAAGACAAACCTTAAATATAAAAAGAAAATTTGACTGTTTCATCTCCCTTAAGGCATATCTGAACATTCTTAACCCCAGGCAAAGATCTCACTTCCCCGGATTGAAATGCTCTCCTCCCACTTCTGCCTCTGACCCTGTTCTCACCAAAAGGACTTTGCATTCAAAGGATTACAGTCATCAGAAGCCCATAAGTCACTTCCAGACCACGCTTCAGCGTCCAGGACCACATAAGCCCCAATTCAGACTTCATCTATCCCAGTTCCTGGGCTAGTGGGCCACATCTTCTCTTCTCGGGGCACTTTACAAGAGGTAACCACACCACAGATATGTTTTCTTGGGGTGACCCTGGGTGAGGTGAGCTGTTGGTAAGGCGAGTGGAATGGGGAAGTATATATACATCCTGTCTACTTGCATGAGGGCAGAGAACCCCATGGAACAGGATCAAGCTAAAATAAAAACATATTTGATTTAAATTTTTTGATAGCTTAATCTGCAGATTTTTAAATATGTAGAGACGTGATGAACAGTTTCTGCTGTGATTTGCCGTCTCCACAAATACTTGCTCACAAATGGCATCGTTCATCATTTTGTGCATTTGGAACTTATTCCCATGTTTTTTCAAGAATTTAGTACTAATTATTGCTGCTAAATATTTTAAGTTGGGAAGGAAAATATACTACTATGCGGTGCAATAATTTTTGAATTGTTTCAGCTGGGCAAAGCCCCAGCCATTTCTCCATTCTTGCGCCACCTGCTGGGAGCTTGCTCACACTTCACGTTTAGGTGCGGAGATGGTGGCCTCTTCCCACATCGTTTTTTGAAAATAAAATACATATAAGTTTCCTTTCTCTTTTGGTAGGCAAAGATAAGCCCCTTAAAAAGATGAATGTGGAAAGGAGATAAGAAGATTACACAGTCAACTCTTTAAACTAGGAATCATCTTGGAACCGAATCTCTGAACAGCATAGAATACTGTTTATGAGAACAGTCACAGCCGCTTTAAATTACTTTCAGTATTGAGAAGTGGGGAGGGATGGAAGGGCTCTCCTCACAGGCATACTGTACAGGCATTTTGGCAGATTGTAGCAATGTCCACCTACTTCTATCAGTCATCTAGTTATTGGCAGTACATGTTAAACAGAGCAGAAAATGTCAGCTAATTGGCAGCTTTCATTAAACTCAATATTCTTATTTTTATCCTATTAGTTACAAACACTAGGAATAACTGCAGATGCCATGGGGATCCAACCAAAGTGGGAAAGGCAATAAATATTCTCCTTGTGAGGAAAGAATTTCAGTTGTTCATCTTTGATTTAAAAGATGGTATCATATTCGTAAACTTCCATCTTGATGCAAAACAATGTTAAAAGTGACAGGTGATGCCATGCCCTGCATGTGTACATGTGTTTCAGTTATAAGACTCTAGCTTTCCACATTTTCTCTAATTTTTGCAGCCTATACCACCTCACAGACGAGCAGCACACACAGATGTCTCGAAGCCAACTTAATGTTTTTTCTGAACATTCCACTGTTTATAGTCATCGAATCTTGATGATTTAAACATTATAAACAACTCTAACAAATATGCATTCCTTGTCCAAATAACTGTACCAATAGAGCCAAACCACATATGCAACCAGCCACAAATTAAAGATAAACTCGAATATTCTAATCTGGCATAAGCTCTCATTCTGGGATGCACAAACTCAAATGTCTTCAGGTGTGGCCACTAACAGAACTTGGAAGCCACCAGCTTATGTTTCTGTGGCCACCCTTCCTACTTACCCATTGATGTCACTTTTAAAATGCCAGCAGCCAGTACTAGCACCCATGACCTTGCAGCCACCCTAGCTCACTATTCTGCACTCCAGCTCTCTCTTCAACCTTGCAATGCATTGTCCCTGTTCTGGCTTTTGTTTTGGATTTCTGATGTTTTTGATTTGTTTTGTTTTTCTTGACCCCATACTTGCTTCTTTGGTGCCTGGCACTTGTGGCTTCTCCAGTTTTGACACAGTGACTCTGTCTTTCAGTTTCTGAATGCCTTCTGGCTATGTTCCTATTTGGGGGGCTATATTCTATCCTCTAAAGTATACAGTCAAAAGTATAGTGTTGATCTTAGCATAGGCACTTCTAGTTGGTCTGTCCTCTGCTCCACTGTCATGCCCCACATTCAGTTTGAGGATGAGGTAAGACTGCCACAGTCCCTGCTGAAATCCATGGCTATGAGTATTCAAGTTCCTTTTTCACTTAAGTATGTTCAGGCCCATGTTTAAGTATGTATTTTAGTGTGTAGTAGTCAGTTACTATAGCAACAGCTCCAGGATTGATCACTTTTTTAAAAAATAATGAACACAGAATTTGCTGCTCTAGGCTTCAGCCCCCCTTGCACAATCAATTGTCAGTGTGTATGTTTAAACATTGACCAACGTATCAAACCCTGCTTTAATTTAAACTGTTAATTTTCTCATTATGGGTTGGAAGGAGAGGGCCTGAGTAGTTGACTTTGGGGACAAACGGGTATATTTGTGAACTCTCTAAAACTTCTAAGATATGGCAGACTTCTGTGCTGCTCACTCTCCTTACACACAGTTGGCCACTTTAGAGAAGTTACAAACAGGATCTCAGTAACTTTGGAAGAAACTGGCCTTTTTCCTCTATGAAAGTATGCATTAAATTTATTTCCTATACAATTGGAGCTTTAAAAAAAAATTCCACAAAGTTGTCAACAATTGTGTTGGATTGCTAGATGCATGGAGGGAACAGAGGAGATGGGGAAGGGTAGATTTACATGAATGTATCAGTGTATTTACTATGTCAAGTAAGGCTATTATAAACCTAATATACAAAGAAAAATGAGTCCTATATATAAAATACAAATAATATAAAATCAAAGATATTTTGACAAAATTATAAACTCTTTAAAGCATCTCACAAATGTGTGTGTGTCTGTGTGTTGTGTGTTGTGTGTGTGTGTGTGTGTGTGTGTGTGTGTGTGTGTGTGTGTGTGTGTGTACCATTGCATTTCCCTTTGTATAAGAAACAAGGGGATAGGAGAGAGAGACAGTGAGAATTTAAGTCCTGAGTAACTTGGACAGGTATGTGATTTAATAACCAAATTACATTACATTTCCTATAGATTTTCTTTTGGGTCGCCCAGTATCTGAAAAAGATGCAGTCAGTGTCATTTGATGCTAGGTTTTAATATGCTGATAATACCTTTTTTCTAGGTACATATTAAGAAAAAGTATCTGGTTCTTATCATTTATTGAACACCTACAATGTACTGGCCTCTCTCTGTCATGTAGGAATGTACTCTCCACAGTCGTTCTCAAGCAGGCTCCACTGCTTCCCTGTCTTGCAGATAAGGAACCAAAGCTTGGCAAGGTTAAGTGTCTTGCCTGAAGCTTGTCATCAAGCAGCAGGTCAGAGCCTCCACTTAGGCTCTGGGCTCGAATCTTCTCCAGAGCATGGAAGCTGTAAAGAGGGAAAGACCTCTTCCTCCAAATGCTTTTAAGTATTTTATTTTTGTTCATGGAATATATGTCATTTTTTTCAAGGTTAAGTTGCAAAGTAAAAACAGTATTGTACAAGTAACAAGAAGGATGCAGACTTTCCACTCCACAGCACCTCCTAAGCAGAGGTTGAAAACACTTTTCATGCATCACTGTAAGATAGCACCCTTCAACTGAGTAATGATGATGTTTATTAGCACTTAATAGCCTTAGACAGGACAGTATTTTGAAACTCAAGAGTAATTTGAAGAAAGCATAATGTGAGTTCACCAGAGCCGAGTTACCATATTTCAAAATAAAGTGTCCCTGCTTCAAGAAGCTGCTTATCACTGCTGAAGGCTGCTAAGGCTGGAGAGGTGGGCGGGCCAATGGCCATGCCATTGCAGTGACTTGCAGATGGATCCTGAAGACCAGCTGCTTTTGACCCATCTATCAACCCTCTGTACATGCTGCTTATTAAACACCAACAAGTATGCCCAGTAAATGGTGTAATATTCTTAACTGTGCTAAAATATAAGCATGAGGCATTAGCTTTGACAACCAGATGGAGTCCCAAATCCAGGATGAATTCTGCAGGGATTCTGGACACTATTATATAAGACTATAGAGTAGCTTGGCTTTGGAAACTTCCATATGTAGAGAAGGAAGTCCTGTGACCTTATTCATACCCTTGGAATTTGAAGGGAAGCTACAAATTTGGCTGAAACATCAGTCTGAGACCACACACTGTGCAAGGCTTTTTGTTCAATTGTAACTGACAGATATAATCCCTTTTATAAACAGTATGAATTGTAAGATTTTTATAACACAGTAAAGTAATATGTTAAACTTAGGCATAGGCTTAAATATAACCATCAATATATGTTCGTGGATGGGGGAAAAAAACCTGTATTACAAATAAGAGAATAAGATCCAATATATGTTCCCACTGCCAGTGAAAGCATACAATGTGAATCTATTTAAGAATATAAATTTCTAATTTATGGTGGCACCCAAGAAAAACAAAAAATAAAACTCATCTCTAGTCACTGTTCTTATAGCCCTGTGTGGCTCCTTTGGCTTCTCTTTGGAGCTGGGATTATCCAACACAACCTCAGACAGACTTTGACCTGCCCTCTAACCCAGGACTGACCTCTGGCTTCAATCAGATATTTCATATTCTTGAAGTACCACGGTGATTTTTATTTTGGCACCTGAGACTTGAGGCCAAAGCAATAGCTTTACTCTATAACTGGAGTAGTGACCTCCAGACAAGAGAGGCAGGCTCACATGCTAACCTCAATGCAGGCAGATGAACTGGCCCTGGCTTTGCCAACTACAGGGGAAGCTGGTGTTTATCCCTTCTTGAAATGAGAAATTAACATTATTTTTTAATAACTACCAAAGTCTTGACAGTTGTCTCAAGACATTCAAATTTTTCCAGAGCTATCTTAGACAAACAAAATCTTGATTTTTCTGTAGCTAAGCGGCTTAGAACCTGCCCTTTCTGTAATCAGAGGGACAAGACAGCCAGAATGCCAGTGTTTTCATTACTCATAAATAAGTTTTGTTCCAAATCTCTTTATGGAATATGCCAAGATATTTTCTTTTGGGCTTATGAATTTTTATATTGGGAAAATCATTTTATTTTATTTGGCCTAGGAATAATTTATTTACTATTTCAGAAGATAGCAATATTTAGGATTGTTTCGATTTATTATAAAACTGATACAGTTGTATATTAACTGTTAACATTAAAGTCACTTAAATATACTCTGTGCCCTGAATCACTTCACAGAAAATAGTGGCTAAGGCACAGGGTGGTCAGGTAGGATCTTTCAACACAGAGGCAGAATGGGGTCTACAGGTGGAAAGTTATTAAGAGGAAACACCATAGCAAATTCTGGCTAAACCAATGTAGTCATGTCAGGATGCTGATATGTCATGATCAGACATGGTTGTGGGAACAGTAAGGTACCCAGCCAGGCATTAAGTGATGGGATAAAAGGTAAATGTCTAGATCAAACCAGATTGTACTGGAGTGTACACAGAAGGCCCTTGAGAAGGTCATCTAGGCTGAGTGCAAAAAGGAATCTTACACACTGGGGGAAAAAATTAAAGTTCAGGAAACAGGGAAAGCTTGGTGAACATGGCTGGAAAAATATTTTGTTATATGAGAACAGTGGTTGCCAACTCTGAGACAGCATACCTCTCATCAGTCTAAGCCATTTGCATTGTGATTGCATAGTGGAGACAAAAGGTCTCCACCCAGAAAATGAACTCTACTAAGAAAATGAATTTTCCTCTCACACTCTGTGTCATGCACAGAGGGAAAATGATCTATAATTTGTCAAGAGCTTGTGTGTGTGAAAGCATCCTTCAGACCACACGCCCAAGGCCTTACTGAGTTCACATCTTCATTTCCATAATTTCCCTCTTGAATATCAGACTCCTATTAAATCCATCTGCTGACTCTGACATATCCTACGTTTAGGTCAGGTGTTGCTTGCTCAGAGAGATTTCCCTGACCCTTAGGGCTAAGCCAGGTCCTTCTATGGTGTCCTCCTTCGCTGCCCTCACCATAAATCTCTTCTTGTTGGAGTATAAAGTGAGAAAGGGGAAGGAGTGAGGTTCAGAGGTCTGCTTGTGAGATTGCTGTCTCAGAAAGAGGAAGCTATAGACAAACAGTGGAGTTTGTCCTCTGGCAAGTGCAGCATTGATCCTACAACCTAATGGGAGGTGGGGGTAGCAATTCCCTTCTCCTACTGTGCATGTGCTATCCACATTCTCTCTACCTTTCTTGCTACAGCCTGATGCTAACTACTGATAATTAGGGTCAATTGAAAATTCTGTCTTCTTTCTGATTGTCTTAGTTAGGGTTTCTACTGCTGTGAAGAGACACCATGACCATGACAACTCTTATAAAGAAAAAACATTTAATTGGTATGGCTTACATTTTCAGAGCTTTGGTCCATTATCATCATGGTACGACATGGTGGCATGCAGGCAGACATGGTGCTGGAATAGTAACTGAGAGCCCTACATTTTGACTCACAGGCAGCTGAAAGTGGTCTGTCTCAATGTGCATGGCTTGAACAGATAGGAGACCTCAAGCCTGCCTCCACGGTGACACACATCCTCCAACAAGGTCACATCTCCACATGGTGCCACTCCCTTTGGGGACCACTTTCTTTCAAGCCACCACACCTATCCGAAATGAACCTTTTAAAATAAGCCTGAAGTGTAGATAAATGTTTTCTTATTTTTCTTTCCTTAATTTATTATTATAGTTTTACATTTTTATTTAAAAAGTTTTTTCTGTATCTATCACTGTCCTCCCTTCCCTCTTCCCTGTCCATGATGATAGGATAAGTAATTGGTCCAAAAGCATAAGATTGGCGACAAACAATGCCTGGATTTAGATGGAAATTTATTTCTCTCCAAGGTAGACAGACCAATAGTCAGTTAATGGTTATGTAAGACAGATGATAGATAGATAGACAGACAGACAGACAGATGATAGATAGATAGATAGATAGATAGATAGATAGATAGATAGATAGATGAGACAGAGACAGAGATAGACAGACATTCAACATTCAATTGGAGGCCATCAATAAGGGCATTATAACCATGTTACTTATGTTGAAATTTCTTGAGAAACATGCTCAATATGGGTTTTCCCGAAGCCTTTTTTAAATAATAGGTCTATTCTTTGAAGACTTACACCCAACATCACATACTATTCTTCTCTCTATTATTCATATAAGAAAATGGAGGCTAAGTAAGTGACTATGGCCACACAAGAAGCTAGAGCGAGTACCCACATTTGATACACGAAGTCAGGTGATCTGTCATCTATGCTTTCTCAACTGCTATGAACTAAAATGTACTCCACAAAAAAAAAAAAAAATGGTTGAAGTTTCAAACTCAAGCATTTCAAAATGTAACTGCGAACTGTATAATATTTCTGTTCAAGTATAACATGTACTGTGACCATATTCACTCCATGTCATCCTTTCTTGACCCCTATCCTAACTCCCTCTCTATTTCTTTTCCTCCTTTGAGATAATCTGACTTCTGTTGTCATGGGTGTGTGTGTGTGTGTGTGTGTGTGTGTGTGTGTGTGTGTGTGTGTGTGTGTGTGGTGTGTCCCAAGTTCCATGTGAAAGAAAAGTGTAGCATCTCCATTTCTGGATCTGTATTATTTCTCTTACTGTGACACTTTCTAATTCTACCATTTCCCTACAAATGAAATAATGCAATAAATTCTTTATGACTGAATTATAACTTCATTATGGGACTTAGGAAAGAGCTCAGTTGTTTAGTAATGTTTGCCAAGTATGAAAATATCCCTGTTTTAGATCCTCAGAACCCCACAGTTCATGCCTATAATGTCAACCCTGGAGAAGCGGAGAGATCATGAAATTTAAGGTCATTATTCTCTACATAGCCGGGGGCTACCTCTCCTGAGGGGGGCGTGCTCTTTCTCTCTCTCTCTCCTCTCTCTCTATATATACTACATACTACAATTTATTTAGTTATTCACCTACTGATGAGCACATAGGTTCAAGCCGTAGCTGGGCCACAGAGATTAGTGCCACAATAAACACAGATAAACAAGTGTGCCTGAGGTAGCTTGGATTCCTTTGGGTATGTTCTCAGAAGGGCTACAGCTGCATCCTGTTGATCTATTCAGTAATGGAGACCATTATCTTCAACCATGTTCTCACTCACCCGCCCTCTAAGAATAGAATGATAGCAAAGCACAAATGGGAGGCACTTTATTGTTAATTTGGGATTAAGAATGTGCAAACAGATTGTCCCTCGGGGTTTTAATGAAGTAAGTTTGAACTAGCCAACAGCTGTGACAAGTGTTACAGCTCAAATCTCTCAGGGGCTTCGGAGTGCCAGCCAAGAACAGCCCCTGAGAGAGAAGTCATAGTGTCAGGTCCTAGAGCCTAAGCCACAGCCTCTAGAGCAGCAGGTCCTGAAGGCTGGAAGCAAATGCCTAGCTGAGTGTGGTCTTAGAGGTAAGGCACGGATGAGTTCCTCTGTCAGCAGAGGATTCATCTTGGAGGCTGGCTCCAGTGAGCTCTCAAAGTAGAAAGAAATCTCAATTATGGGGAGCCAGCAAGTTCATTTTCTGAGAACTTTTGTGGAGCAGACCTCGGTCAAGGGGCTACCTTCTCTGCCTCCAACAAACTATGAGTCTAGTCTATTGGCAGGGATCTAACTTTGAAGTTCCCATCTCTTCCTCTGCTGTGAAGTTTCTCAGTAAAATTGTGTGTCTAAACCCCAGGCAGCCCAAATTACTGAGAGTCAGCAGGACCCTGATTGTCTGAATTGCTGAGCATATCTGGCCAATCTGGGAAGACCTGTCAAAAGCTAACTCCTGTTTGAACTGCTAAGGTAGTCTTCTCAGGCCACCCTCTGATGCTTTTCTGCCCTGGTTGCCCTGGAAACTCTAGTTGTCAAAAGCTAGGACCCACTTGTAGCCAGGGTTTTTGTTAATCCTCTGCCCCACTAGCCCATCAAGCTTGACTTCCCCTCCCTAGCAGACAGTCTCCCACAGGCACTATAGGCTCCTTATACAGCATAGAGCTCTGCATAAGTCAACATGGTAGTTCTGTTTTGAGTGCCTTGTGCTATCTCCATGCCTGGAGCCTACATTGTTTGACATCCCTGTTCAGGCATTCTGGATGGCATTTGTATTCTTTTTACTGATAGCCATTCTGACAGGTAAAGTGAAATGTAAATGCAGTTTTTGTCCACATCTCCCTGATGGCTGAAGATGTTGAATATTTTCTTGTATTTATTGACCATCTTTACTTCATCTTTTCAGAAGCATATTCTCATTTTTCTTTTGTACCTTTATTGATTGGATTATGTGATTTAATTTTTAAGTTCTATGTATGTCCTACATATTAGCAATTTTCTTCCATTCTCTACATTCTCTCTCCACTTACCTGTTTCCTTTGCTGTGCAGTATCATTTGTCAGTTCTTGTTATTATATTATGAACTATTGGGTCCTGTTTCAGTGCATCCCTTCATATGCCTGTATCTTGGAGTGTTTCTTCCAGCGGTCTCAGAGTTCTGGGTTTACATTAAAGACTTTGGTTGATTTTGAAGTGATATTGATATATGGTGAGTGACAGGAATCTAGTTTCTGCCCCCTTTTACATACAGATTTGCCAGCTTTGTTGGCTGTTTCTCCAGTAGATGTTATTGGCAGCTTTGTCAAAATGTCCATAGTCACAATTGTAGGATATTTTGTAGGACTTCTAACTAAATAAGTGCATTTAAATGAACTTCTTGAAATGGTCCCTTCCCAGCATGACTGGTGTCTGTATATGAAGAGGAATGTATTTTTTTACATTTTCCTTTAATGTACAGTACAAATATTTATGATATAAATTCTTTGCAAAAAGTTTGTATTTGTAGTGTAGTTACAGAGCATTTTAATGTATCTGAGTATATGTTATATGTAAGTATACCACACCTGTGCCTGGTTGCCACCGAGACCAGAAGAGGACACTATCTCTGTTAGGCACCAGGAACTGAATGTCAATCCTTTGGAAAGGCAGTAAGTACATTAACTGCCCCAGTATGAGCTTGTGGATGTTGTTTGTTTGTTTTTTATGCTTTGATAAAAAAAAGCCTTGATCCCACCACAGGATCCTACCCTTGTGCAGCCATGCTGTGGGTGCCCAAGCTTAAACTACACTGTCTCAAAATTAACAGATGAGGCTTACGACAACGGTGGTCCCTTTGGGGGGAGGATGGGTTTAAGAACATGCTTCAGAGAAGCATTGATGCTCTGTTGTATGTGTTGTGCCTCTTTTAAGAGGTAAGTTTTCTTTTTCTATTTTGAAATATTTTTCAAACAAAATAACAGTTCTGTAGTGAACACAGTGTGTGTATGAAGCTCGTCCTAAAATTCAAATTATTGTCTTAGTGTACATTCCCAGAAGTGTATTGCTAAATCAGAGGGTCTGAGCATTTTGAAACCTTTTGATAAAAGCTGGCAAATAGCTTTCCTAATGAGCTGTCATGAGTATGTTCTTGAAGAAAATAGTAAACAATTGAACCAGAAAGAAATACTCTCTTCACAAATTTAAATGAGCTTGGCTCTTCAGAATTCATTTCTAAATACATACCCTTAGATCCGTCCTTCCAGCTCTTGAGAAAGTTAAACAAATCAATATTGTACCGGCGAAGTATGCAATGACTTTTCCATTTTAACCCCATTTAAAATATAGCTATGCTAATAAAAGTTTTATTACAGTAGTATGTAATTTAGTCTGTTTGACTCAGAATATTTCCCATTTTAAAAGTTTTTTTGCAATAGCTTTTAATATCATTCTATTTTGTTGATTCCAAATATGAAATACACATGAATGTCATCTTTGTCACAAATATCTTTTTTTCATAATTGATTTAATTACTTACTTTAAAATTCCTAAAGTGAAACTTAATGATGGTCTCTCTAAATACTGACAAATGACAGACTGATTATGGAAGGTTTTATTCAGAGGGTGAAATAATTAAATATTTCTTTTTCTGCTTCTACAACAGACAATTATCGAATTATTCAAAATGTCTTATAGAAGTGGTGTTTTAATGCTAATGTAGCCAATTCTGGGTACAAAAGTTATTTAAAATATAGAAAATATGTTAAAGTAAGTAGCCTAAGATATTTGAACAATAAACCAAGGAGATGCCAAGGATTTGACTGCAGAGAGTCCTGGGTTCAAATTCCTCCTCTGCTGCTTGTCAGTCTATGAGGAAACCATCGAACTTTGTTTAATTTCCATATGCTTCATCAACAACATAACTAAATAAAACATTTAATATCATATCTATTTTAGCTACTGTTCTATTGCTATAAAAAGACATGACCAGGGAAACTTATAAATGAAAGCATTTAACTTGGGACTCATGGTTCCAGAGGGTAACTATTGTGGGAGGGAGCATGGCAGTACTCAGACAATTGTGATGCTGGAGCAGTAGCTGAGAACTTCCAAGATAACAACTGTATGGCAGAGAAACAGAGAGCTAACTGCAAATTGTGTGGCCCATCTTCAGTGAAACATCTCCAACAAGGCCACACCTCCTAATCCTCTCCAAACAGTTCTACCAACTGTAGAACATGCATTCAAATATATGAGCCTATGCTGACCGTTTGTATTCAAACCACCATGGTAACTTAATAGATGAAAAACAGCAGCCTTTATCTTAGTCGAAAGTCAATAGATATGTTATCTATTTCATATTTTTAAGTAAAATCAACTGTAATATCCACTCACTGAGCTAAATACCTATGGTCAGACACTGAGGATAATTTTGTTTTTCACTTTTATATAAGGTTTTGTGTGCGTATGGTGTGTGTGTATGTGTGTGTGCGTATGTGTGTATGTGTGTGTTATACTACTTTCTCGTGTTCATGTTTTAAAATATATCATAATTATATATATAAATTATATATATAAATCCCAACACTCATGAAGTTGAAGCAGGAGGATCTTTCTGAAAACAAACATCTCACAGTTCTATAGGCATTAAATCCAAGATTCTGCTTCTGATGAGAGTTTACTAGTACATGCAGAAGGAAGCGGTCACATTGAGAAACAGGAAACCAAACAGCAGTTCAGGAACAAGGAGCCTTATAATTTGTTGCTAGAAGAGTTCAGGGGTTCAGCAAGTCCTGTCTTACTCTCCTCCGAGGGCATGACCCTAGTGAGTGAGGACCTCTCACTAGCCCCCACCTCCTCAGCACCACCACACTGGAGACAAGACATACATCTGAGGAACACATGTAGTTCACATCCAATATTGAGTTCATGTCCTTCTCACCAGGCAATGTTTGCTCCAACTCCAATAGTCCCCAAGTCAACTCCTTTTGTTCCAGAATATCCTTTGAGATTCAAAGCTAACTTCTTCAGATATGAGGCCCCAGAAGGAATTAAATAGAAAGAAGCTGTAGAAATGATTGTGTCTAAGAACCAGGGTTTTATTCCCAGCACCCACATTGTGGCTCAGATCATGTGAAACTCACGTACTAGGGAATGTAACACCCCATTCTGGCTTCAGACACTACAGAGGTGGTGCAGAGACGTACATGCAGACAAAACACCCATACATATAAAATGGTTTTTTGTTTGTTTGTTTTTCATAACAGTGGAAGGGCAGAAGAATGGTGAGTCTGCCTATTCCAGAAGGGAGGAAGGAGCAGTCAGTCTAAGGACAGGTAAAAGCCAAAAAAAAAAAATAAATAAATAAATAAAAAAGTAAAAAAAATTTTAAAAATTAAATCTTAAATTTTTAGGTCTAATATCTTGTACTCGATGTGAAGTGGGCAGATTATGAGGACTGAACAGTCTCTCCCATGGCATCCTGGCCCTTCTTCTGGCTGCTATGTGAGAGCACACTGATGATGTGATATTCTCTAAGCAGGTGCAATGGGCTGCTGTTCATTTCACCTTTCTGGGCTCCCCACTGTAGCTTCACTCTGACAGAGCCATAAGTCTCTGATTCACTGGGGCTCCCTGTAGTGGCTCCAATGCCACTGTATACTTACCTGGCATCCAGGCTTGCCTTTATTACAGCCCCAGGGGAAGATACCATGATCCTGAAACTTCTGCATTCTGCAGAACATTCACAACAAAGACCCAAAAAGGTCTGCCACCAATACAAGTTGTGCCTGGGTCTTTTGCCAGCTGAAGGACTAGCAACAAATCCTAAGGTAACACATGCAAGGGCAGGAGGTCATTAACATAGAAATTCAGCAGCATCTCAGGTGTCAGGCTTCTCACAGCAGAAGCTCAAGGGGCCCAGATCTACTTTTATCTCTTTGAGGGTGTTGTTTGACTGTTTCCTGGAAAGATGTGAACAAGCATCTGTTCATCACATCTAGGGAACTGCCCAAAGTAAGGACAGATGGGTTTGCTGGAGCTACTCATAGGAGTGTAAGGGGTTCATTACAAGAGCAGCTAATTCAAATGAAGCTGGGTCACCTGGTGACAACTCACAGAAGCTATAACCCTGAGCTCCCTGGAAGACTAACAGGTTTCTACACAAGAAGGAAGTTTTCTCCTCAGCAACTGTGTCTTTCCTCTCGAACCTTAGGGAGGTCCTGCTGAACCTTCTGCTTTTTAGCTGAGTCTTGTAAGATTTGTTCACTTTCTGGGTCTCCTCCGGAGCCCTCCTCCTCCCTATCTGTACAGGAAACTTCTGTACAACAGACCTCCTACTAGACCCCATTTCTTAAAGATCTCACCACTCCCCTCAGCACAGACACGGTGGAAACCAAGTTCCCAGCACATTAACCCTTGGTGGGGACAGAATCACACCACATCCAAACCATAACAACTTGTAAAGAGGGGTAGGAGAAGGGATGGGGGATGTGAGGGGGAAAATGACTGTTACTGTCTGTTGATCACTTTGCTGATCATATTGTTCATTCAACAAATATTCACTGAACATTTAGCATATGATTACTGTTACCCTAGGAAATGCTGATCTAAAAGTCAGAAATGACAACAGTTTGAACTTTATAAACTAGCCATTCAAATGAGAGAAGCAATAAAAAGACAAGTGGCTGAAAGGGGCCATGTGGGAAAAGTGACAAGGACTCAGGAAGAAAATGAGCAGGGAAGTAGGCAAGAGTTTCGGTTGCCAACTTTGAATTGGGTTGGAGGAAGAAGGTCCTTCTGAGATGTCATTTTCGACACCTTCTGAAGAAACTGAGGGAGGGTCCTCATGAACAACTGAGGGAAGAGCTTCTGGGCAAAGTGCGTGCCAATATAGTCTTGAGGTAGTGACCAGTGGGGAATCATGCAAACTCCCTCAGAGCAGCACTGGAGGACAGATGAGCTGAGCACACATAAGACAGGAAGAATGCACCTCCCTACTGAAAACCCCCCTAACTTTTACTTGAAATCAGCCCTTGCCATTGACCATTTTATTTAATAATCCTCAAATAATATTTTAAACTTGTTTCAAAGTTTTTTATTTGTCTTCAGATATTTGTAATTATGAATGCTCACTTTAATGGCATTTTAAGGCATTATGTAAATAATTCTCAGCTCTATGCATGTATAACTTATTCTCTTCTTTGGAGATTTTCTTTATTTTTATTCTGTCTGTATAGATGTTGTGCCTGTGTATGTGTTTATGGACAAGATGCAAGCAGGGCCTATGGAGACCAGAGGAGGGTTTCAGACCACCTCTGATCACCCGGGATAATAGGATTGAAGGGTTGTGAGTGTTCATGTGGGTGCTGAGAAGAGAACCTTTGTCCTCTGGAAGAACACTTCTCTTAATTGCTGACCCATCTCTCCAGTCCCTATAGGAAATTCTTACAGGGTGGGTTCTATCTCTCTTACTCCCTCTGATAATCTGGGACTTGTTTGTTTGTTTGTTTGTTTGTTTGTTTGTTTGTTTGTTTGTTTTTTCTGTATCTGGCACATCAGTTTCTTTTACCTGATATGTGTTCAGAGAACTGTCTTCATTGACTGAAGGAATGCATTTGTTATTTTACTAATTCACTAATCCATAGTTGACCATGTTTTCTCCCACAAATTATTATGTGGAACAGCCTCATTAACTCTTTCACTAATTTTTATGATTGTCTTCAAGTATCATTGTATAAGTACCATTGTAATATGGTGCCAAGATGTTGGCAAAGGCAGCCCATTCTAAGTCAGACAGATTGTTAACAATCTATTGTGCTGCACATCAACCCATCAACCCATCTGGCCCTTGGTTTCTCTAATTTTTTTTAATCCATTCGCTAAGGTTGACTTTTTATTAGCAAGAAATTGTAAAAGTACAGCATTGACTATATATAACACTTTGAAGAAGGTTTTTTCCCTTCTCTTTTTATTAGCTGCTAGAAGAAAGGGCAAGTTTTTAAGGTCAGGACTCACATTCCATTTAGAAGCTATGTAATTCACAATATTATCTGGATGAAGCACATTGAAAATTTGTTCAGCATCTTTGCCTTATGTGTCACACTCTCAATGCCTCTTAAGACAATACTGGCATCTGAAGAAAGAACCATTTGACTCACTGCTCTGTTGCTGTGAGGAGACACCATGACCAAGGCACCTCATAAGAGAAAGCACTTAATTGGGGGATTGTTTCAGAGGGTGAGTCCAGGACCATCATGTTAGGAACAAGACAGGCATGGTGCTAGAGGGAGCTGAGGGAGCTTTACAACCTGATCTGCAAGTGGGAGGGGAAAGAGGAGGAGGAGAGAGGGAGAATAGAAGATCAAAAGAGAGAGACAGAGAAAGGCTGGCATATGCTTAACAAAGCCACACCTCCAAATGCTTCCTAAACATTTCTACTCCCTAGCCACTAAACAATCAAGTATATGGGGCCATTTTCATTCTGTATCTTTCTGTGAATTAACAAGCTGCTTTGCTTTCAACCTTCTGTTTTACCTCAGAAAGTCTATTTTGTGCAGCAGCAATCAGCATAATTGATTTTAAAGAAAATATGCATTTTGTGTTACCGTTCTGAGTGGGTAAAAAACAGTAGGATTGTTATCTTTGTACTCTAAAATTTCATACCAAAAATTAAAAGGCAGAGGCAAATTATTATTCATACTAGATTACTCCTATAAAACAAGCAGGGATTTAATATTTTGTCATTAGTCAAGACCACAACTATTGCATTGTATGGAAACAAAATAAGAGAATGTCTCTTTGGACCACAGAAACCAAACAACAAGAAAACCTACCTATTACAGAGAACGCCCTCAGCCTAAATAAGAGTGTTAAAAAGAAAATTACTGTGGGTCCACCTTTAGGAGATAATCAGTCTCAGAGGATCCAAGAAATGCAGATCAAGCAGGAGATAGTAGAATAAAGAGCAAATAATTGCAGATCCAGCCCTGACAGAGGGGAGGCAAAAGGGCCTCTGTGAGAAGATGGAACTGTGCGAGGCACAAGGAGGAAAAAACACTGCTAAAAACTTAATAATGGGAAAGAACAGAACAAGCCTGAGGGTCCTTCTCCCAGAGGATGGCATTTCCCTGTGAAGCTGCTCTCTCACACTCTGCTGTTAGCTTTTCCCTCTCACCTTCACTAGACCCTGGTCATGTGCCCATCAGAATCTTTACTGTGGGTCCTCTTCCATTAAGAGCCTTCGATTTTTATTCTAGCAGAGTTCCCATGTGTATTTATTCTCCCTGCAGGAAGCCTTCAAACCTCCTCCTGCTGACCAAAAGTTTACTTCCTGCCTGCAACACCACTTCCTTTCTCCTGCAGAATGTCTTAGTCCCCTCAGATCTTCTGGGGGTGTCTCCAGTACATTGATCTATCACAACTTGGTTTTACAAGCTTTGAAATTCATGATTTAAAAATACACCCTAATCCATATTACTTCCCTTTTTATTCTAAAACTCATGGGCATATTCCTGGGTCTTTTTTTCTTTATCTGTTTCTGACATGATATCAATGTCAATGACTTCCCCTAAAAACTGTCCCTGTGTCTTCACTTCTTTACATTACGTGTCTTCTCTTTGATTCTACTTAAGTACAGCACCCTTGTGAACTCATTCTTAGAAATGCCTACCTCCAAAATTTCAAGTTCTCGGACTTTATAGCAAAGAAATACCCCAAAATGATGATGGCCTGTGTGCTCTGGAGATAATAGAGGTACACATAGCTTGGAGCATTTTATGTGGGGCAGGCTCTGACCCTCAATCTTTTGCAATTTCTGTCATTTACCCAGTTCTAACATGCCACTTACTCAGTGTGAGTTTAGATTATATTTATAGAACCCAGACTGATTACAATAAATTGGAAGAACGTGTATGCTGAGAAATTAGAACCAGAGGCAGAAGACAGTGTATATTTTCATCTATAAATGTCAAACAATCCCAGACTTGGCTTTGTAAATGCCAGAAGAAGCAGCTGTAGACAAGGGGCAGGCATGGCTTCTGCAAGGCCTAAGGGGAGCTGAGTCTATCTCTTGCTGTCTTGTGAGTCAGGACAACACTTCTGCTGGGTTGTATTGGAAGTTTCCAGCATTCCCCTTCCTTACCCTCATTTTCTCTATGAACATCAGCCCTCCAACATACACTGCAAGATATAGATCAAACCAGCTGGGATACATGAAGGAGGGCATGTCTACCTCTGTTTAATCTTGGGACTTTATCAAGTTTCTTTGCCTGACACAGAGCTTCTTGTAATTAGAACACAATGCCATCATCCTCTTAGTGACGATTTAATGAGATGATGTATGTGAACATAAAATTTGTAAAACTCTCTAAAATGGATATGTGCACATCTATTTTAACTTGATCCAGATCAGAAAACATACTAGGAATTTTTTTGTTAAATCAACAACAGTACAATGTCCAAAGGAACATATGTATATACCACAAAAGCAGAGCTTCTGGGATAAGTCGACTCCAACAACCCATCTCCATTAATCCTCACTGAATTCTATTTTCAAAGGTAATACAGTCTGGTTCTTTCCTTAACTCACAAAGCAAGTGTAACCTACTGGAATCTTTCTACTGAGCACATGTCCTGACCTCTCTACTGCCCACTTTTCAGCTGACAAATCAATGCCCAAACAAAGTCTCCTCATTTCTTCTCTGCATACAGCCAGCTTTTCTCTCAGACTAACTTTCCACTTCCAGATTAGCCATCAGCATCTCCTCCCCTGCACAATGCTCTTTCCATGTTTCTATCAGCTTCACTTCGGACACCTCTGTCTCACTATTCTTTCCGGTATTTAGGTGACTTGACAATGATGTGGGATTGGATATTTCCAGATGTTCCTTCACCGGTGATATTCACAATAGTGAATAAAATTCTACATGCACACTGAAAAATTAATGGGACTAAAATCTTTCAAATTGACTTTAAGATACTAGTATACACTTTCAAATATTTCCAGGTCTACATTTTATGTTGAGTTTGAAACTTGGCATACAGTTTTCTCACGTGTTCTGTGTCAATGTGTAACATGTTCCAAGATTTGGATCAAAAGTCAGTTTTATCCAGTAAACTTTTCATGTTCTTGTCAATCACTTCAGGAAATGCTAATGATTTTTGCTTTATAATGGCATTAAATCTGCCACAGTAGGTTTTGAATATGTTTAAATCTGTTTCCATGAGCTTCTAAGGGTTGTGCAAGTCAAGTACTGACCACACAACAGTTTTCACTAGTGTATGTTTAGGAAACAACTAGTGTTACCAAGAGTGCATTAAACTGCTCTGAGTTATTCTTCCAAATTATTGTTATCAAAAAGAAAAGGATAAAAATTACTGAGGCTATCACCAGAAAATAAAGATACAATACGAAAACAGCTAGGGTTATACAAACATTGACCCAGTTTGGGATATTTGAAAGGCACTGGAATTGTGATGTAACCATTCTAACACACCGGCTTCTAACCCTCTTCAGTTTGAAACTGAGTCACACTGTGGGTCAGCCATGGTGGGTTCGCCACTCTGATGCTGCTAAGCAAGAGGTGAGGATTAAGAGCCCAGGCTGTTCTCTACTGCCAGGAGATGGCTGTCAAGCTTACTGAAGACATCAGGAAAAAAATTCCTGAATTTAGTTTTGTACGTAGAGCTTTCACTGAAGTTAGGGTGTATCATCCATACTTTAATTTATTATCAAGAGGAAGCTACAGTAGCAGATATTGTAGATATTATTCCATTTCTTCCAAAGGAAACATTTCAGTGGGAACTGTTGATCTAAAGATGCAAAATATATAATTTTCATTTACATGAGATGAGTATATTCAAGAAATCTATTAATTAGCATGGTCACTGTAGTTAATATACACATGCACTCACACATACTTATACATATTCACACATATGTACATGTATGCATACACATATACAGACATATACACATATACATGCATGCACACTAGCATATCCACATCCACACACACACAATTGCACTTCTGTACCATACACATATATATATATATATATATCCATTTACACATATACACACATACATACAAACACACATGTAGACATATACATGTATGCATATACACACACAAACACACACATGGGGATACACATATAAATCCATTATAGAGAAATAATTTTAAATCCCAAATATATGCTTCTTTTAATCTCATCAAATTTCATATTTGTATAGACAACTTATCCAAATGCTGAGTACTAGCATGCATGTATGAGCCTAACTGCTGTGATAAAAAGGACAGACCAACACAGCAGCTTATTTCTGTACATTTTAATAAACCTTACAGGCTTACCAACAGTTCCTTTAAAAACAAAAATATCTGGAATAAGTTATATTATTTTTAAAGTGCAATAAAACTAATATGCAAGCTTGTAATCTACTTCTATTCTTAAGCATGGAGTTGCTAACTGAAATGACACCTGAAGTACTATTAAAGAGAGCATTTGGGCTTTTGCACTCAGAAGTGTGTCTTTTGATAGAAGGAAACCACGCTTAAAGCTTAACAATAGAATAACATTATGAAATGTCATCATGCTGAATTATAAAATTGATTTTATTAGGAATAAACTAAGCTGTAATAAATAAATAAGTCTTTTTACTTGAAAATGTGATAGATACATTTGTGCTGGTTTACTTCACCATTATCTTCCTTATTCTCCAGGCTTGGAGCTGTCCACATGGAGAATTCTGTTTAATAGAAGTGATATGACACAATTAACCAAAAGCAAGTTCTTTGGTGTTTGAGGTCCCAGCTCCTGTTGTGCCACACACTATTAACTATGAAACCTTAGGGCACTCCCAATGCCCTCACTTACAAGTTCCTGACCAGAAAAATTCTGTGTTCAGCAGTTTTATTAAGACTTGCATAGGAACATAGGTAAAGTCCTCTAAGTCTTAGCTCCTCTGTGTTACCGCCAGTTCATCTTGTCTCCACATATGTTCCTCTTTTAATTGTTTCTCGTTTTCATTGCAGTGCTCATGAAGTGCTGTTGAAGCACCTGGAAAATGCCATGCAGGGAATTGTTGTTGTTTTAAAAAATGTAGGTTTAAGTGAAGGGGAAGGTGGCTAATACGTGGAATGGGGTCAATTGTTTAAAGCAAATAAATACTGGTCAACATTAAACACACAATCATACAAAAGTTTTCTTCATGGAACCATTTTATTGGCTAAGGTGGTTAACTGTTTTTAAGCATGGGAAATGTATGTCCTCTCCTTAAGGACTGAATGTGTGGGAGCATGATGGTTCCAGGGCCTAAAGATGAGACAGCAGCTGCTCCTGCTTTTTGTATTAATTCCAGGCAGTATTAAAATCTGTAGTTTGCTAACAAAAGTCTTGGGTTCAGGATTAATGGCCAAGTAGTTTTCCCAGAAGACAGCTGGCTGGTCACTTGAGGAAAACAGAACTGATCTCAGGTTTGTTGACTCAGATGTCCATTGGCCACTATTGTGCTGCCTTGGGCTGTATGAAGCTGTGACTAACACACTCAATGTGGAAAGAAAAGAGTTACAGTACTGACAACTACGAAGGAGAAACATAAAACTGTTTCATCAAAATATCTTCTGGGGTGGGGAGCTTTCCTAACATAAATGAGGCCCTGCTTCGGGGCCCAGAAATGGAAAAATGAAGCAACAGGAATCCATCTTTTTTTCTGCAAAAAGAAATTATAACATAACATTCAAGACACCACATTGTGTTGAAACTTTCTCTTTTTTGATAATACAAAAAAATCTTGTGAGTTGGGACTCCAAAGTTCCTTTTGAGTTCTGTACTCTGATACTAGATGTCTGCCCCACAGCTGCTCTGTGGTTTTCTAGATCTCACAGCTTACCCCAGGAGCATGAGTACTTGAGATTTGTAACACAATGGAGGTGAGATGCATTTCAACAACAAGAACCTTAAAAATAAGTAAATAAAAAGATAAACAGACTCAGCAGTGCTACTTTTTAATTACCCAGAGGTTATGTAGAGGCTTCACATATTATTCCATTTTCTATTCAGATAACTGTCAGCTTTCTTTCTGGGTATGTTAACACTGTGAGTGACTCTAATATATGACATACTTTTTCTGAACTTTTCCAAATAGACAAGTAAAAATATTTTAGAAATGAATCCTACCATGTCTGCTTTCATTATTGTATCATATTATTTACATATGCACAGAAATTTTAAGCCTATGAAGACTCTTTATACTTTTCACTAACAATTGCTTGAATATCAGTCTCCCTATGAAGAATTCACTACTTACTGAACATGCTTTCATTTACTCAATTAACTATTACTTTTTATTTTAAAAGGTTTTTTCCATACTCATAACTGCTCCCTGTCCCCTCCCCTCCTCCTTGTCCTCCCCCAACTCCATTCTCTATCCATTCCCCAGGGAGGGCAAGGAATCCCAAGGTGAGTCAGTTCGGTCTGGTATATCACTTTTGAAATAACCTTAAACATTTCTGCCTATAAAGGGCAACCCCTGTAATTTGTGTACGACATAGTTCCGTTCACAGCGAGTGGCTCATACCTCTCACCACTTATACTCCAGGGTGTTTCCAAGGACTTGAATATCATTTAAAACTGAGATCAATCAGGAAAGAAAGTGTTTAGTTATGTAGTTCCTCTGGTCTTCCTCTCACCACAAGGGCCGTGACCTTAAGGCAACCACCAACTGTTCAACACGTGATCTAAGAAAAAGAGATTGCCTTGCTGCTTAAGATATAAGCTGTGAAAGCTGTTTGCTATTCCTGTAGATAGAAGTCTAACAGTGTCATGATGCTTAGATGGGGCAGGAAAAGTGGGGCTGAAGGGAACGGTGTGGGTGTGGTGTGCTGAATGCTTTAGCTTTGAATGACTCCGGATGTTCTTGCAAAGCTATCAATCCTTTTCCTGTGTCTTTGATCCTCTCCTTTTAATGTCAAGACAAATTGATCCTAGATTGCTGCTGTAAGTGCTGACACCACTGAATATCAAGGTGTCATTGTAAAACAAACCACAGCAAGTTCATAATAAGAAACCTTCCCAGAATTACAGTTCTTGACGTGAAGACTTTTCTCCAGTGGAGAAACATTACTCATCCCAAACATACAAAGATGAATAAGAGATAGAAAGTAAGTTGATTGGCATTAAACATGCTCATCCTATAGTGCAGTGTTTCTCGATTTGTGTGTTGCAAACCCCGCAGGGATCACATATCAGATATCCTGTATATCAGATATTTGCAATACAATTCATAACAGTAACAAAATTACAGTTATGATGGAGCAATGAAATAATTTTCTGGTGGGAGTCACTAGAACATGAAGAACTATATTAAGGGCCACACACATTGTTAGCAAGGATGAGAACCAGTGTATAGTGAGCCCTCATATGACATGATGGTTAGAAAAGAAACTATATGAGCTGAAGAATTGTATGTGGAACACAGTTGGGACAGTCTTCAAGCCTATGTGAATGTGCTATTGGTAGTGTACAATCTGACCTTCACAAATCAACTGTGTCTACAGAAAAACAACTAAGCAAACCCTATAGAACACACATCATAAAACAATCTGGAAGACACACAAAACTTGCCATGCCTTACGGATCCTTTGATAAAAATATGTGTGTATCCTAGAGAAGTCACTTTTTAGGTAAATGTGAGTAAATGCTTAGAAAACAATTTTTTTTCTTGTTTCTGTTTTTGTTTCAAGACTTTGCTATCTTGCCTAAGCAGGTCTCAGACTCAAGACCCATACCTGTCTTAGCTTGCTGAATACGAAGGCATTCTAAGTCTGTACTGCCATGCCCAACCTAGGACACAATTTTATATTGGAAACTCACTTTTTAAAAAATGAAAACTACAAATTTTAAGAATTACATGTATAATGGTTATAATTCACACTATTTTTAACATAGAAAAGACATAACTATCATCAGAATGTAGTGGGCTTCTTTTCTTCTTTCCTCTTTAGAAATCCTGAATGAAAACTCCTTGATGGGTTTTTTTTTTTTTTTTCAAAAATGTATAGAGTAGGAGACGAAGAGATGGGTCAGTACTTGCAGAGAACTCAGATTTGGTCTTCAGCACCACACTAGGTTATACTTCTAGGCCTGGAACTCCAGTTCCATGTGATCCAATATGATTCTCACCTCCCTGGTGCACAGGCTCACACACAAAATAAAAATAAAAATATCCCCCCCTGAGGATAAAAAACTGTAAAAAACCCAATGTCAAATCTCAGTATTCCCTGAAAGCATAGCTCTTAACCATCAAGCTTAACCGTCTCTCTAGTTCCTAAACATAAATCTTTAAAAATAAAATTCTAAAAATTGAATAAAGATATTTTAAGCATAATACATTTTAATAAATATATATTGAACAGAAACAACCTACAAATGTAGAGGATGCATTAACTAGTTTGTCATAATATTTGGTCATATGCCTCTTGCTTGGAGCAGTTTCTTAAAGGAACTCATAGATCATAGATTGATTTTATGCATTAGTGCTGAAGGATAGTTTTCTACCAACCTGGTTCACTGATGCTTGCTTGATTAGACTTTAAATAACTAATCATGCACATATTTTAAAGTTTTAACTCTAATTCAATCTGCCTCCATATAATTGCAACTCATATACACAAATCAACTTTTTGTGAATAAATTCTATATACCAAAAATGACTAAATTTAAATGAGTTTTGCATCTAGTCTTTTTATAAAATGGGTAATTATTTTCTTTTTCATAATACACACATGCACACACAAAAAACATTAATGTATATATTACTTTGTGCTTCTTAAGATAAGTTATAATATTTATTTTTACTAACTTGGGTTCTCTGCAAACCAATAGGAATAAACACACACACAAAGACACACACACACAGGCACACACCTAATCCTGACATAGAATATAAAGGACCAAATAGTAAGTGACATACAGAAATCTGCCTAAAAATGCTGACTCAGGCTTTACCCAGCATTGGTCTGTGTTTTCTCCCAGAAGCTAAATCTCCAGCCTGAGTGTGGTGCTTTTCATTCCCACACTAGGCATAAATAAGAACTGCTTATAAATGTATCATAAATAACAAATGGACCTTTGCAAATTGGTATCAACTGTATCCACAGTGCTATGCTATATATTTTCTTCTTGAGACTGTCCGCTTTAAATTTGTCCATAATGGGTCTTCTGGCTACTCTGGTTTGTTCATATTGACCTGTGTATAGTATTCTACTATAGGGATATATGAGGATATACTTAACTATCTTGTTAAAGATACTTACTTGCTTCCAACATTTTACAAATATCAGGATGATGAAACAAACAAGCAAAAACATTTTTTGTTAAGTGTTTTAGAATTTATCTGAGTGGATTTATCTTTGTTGGAAAGGCCACATTTATGGCCAGTGTATCTTCAACATCATTAGCAAATAGCTTCTCAAAGCATTTGAATCAACAGACATAACCTCAGTAGTTGATTTCAGTTTTCATAGTGCATTCATATTCAATATTCACTGCTTACTCATGTGATTGACAGTTCTCAAAATGGTTATAAAATAAGGCAGTAAATTACGTATATACAACTTTCTGCCTAAGTGGAAATTAGAATCTAATGTGGACAAAAAGAAAATAACTAAATAAGTAAGTACATAACACCTCACATGGTAGAAATATTAGAGGTAAGAATGAAGCAGGAAATGGGGCATAGACTCAGGTGAGGGACGTGATTCCAACAAGGGAGTATGTGGGAAACACCTGAGCAGGGTTAGGGACAAACCACGTGTTCTCCCCTTAAACTGACTTTATTTCTTAAGCTGTGTGCAGTTAAATGCAAACTGCCTCATGGAGATTTTTAATTGATTTATTCTGACATTCATAGATTAGTTTTCCATTTGGAATTTTTTTTGTTGATTATTTACTTACTTGCTAATACCATAACCCATTTTTCTGCTCCGTTACTTTCCTATTTTTTGCCAAATAAGAGGAATTTTTTCATACTTTAGAGATACTGTGGTTTTCTGGATGGGGTGTGAGAAAGTTGTACAGTGTTTATTTTTTGTGTAAATGACACATTATCATCACGGTAAATTTTTTAAGTAAATTTGTCTCCTTATCAGTCTGATTTGCACAGCTTTGACTATTCTTACTAAGATTCACTTTCATAACATGATTTAGTATTTTGTATTTCACTTCACTTATTAGAACTTAAATTATTTTAAGTAACTGGGCAGTTATTTATGTAATGTTTTGTTGACAATGTCACTCTCCATTTCCACACTATGAACCTTACAAGACATAAAATGCTCACCCTTACACTCATAGCTTCATATTCAACAGGGTAACTGGTCTGGAGTGAATGCCATCAATGTGTTCAATTAATAATTAAACCAATTATTTAATTTCTGTTACACATGAAATTAAAGTGCACTATTTTCTGACTTCTTAATAAAGCTGAAGCAATCACAAACTTTTAAGTAATTATGTGATCAAGAATCCTTGTAGTTTTTGAAGTCTTATAGGTTGTTGTTTACATATCTGACTCTGTCCCCTAGACATGAAAAGGATTAAGAGGTAGCAAAGATCTCAGATGTTGATGTCAGTAAAACATATAAAGTCTCTGACCTCAACAATGTGTGATCTTGCCTCCCATAAGACCATTTGCATTCATTTGCATAGAACTGCATATGAGACTTTTTATCAAAGTAAAAGTTCTTTTGATCTCTTGAGATCTTAGAATGAGTCAAACTTTGGGAAAATTGGAAAATGTTTTATGATTATGATTAGACAAGGATTCTCTAAGAATTCTGATGATTTGCTTCTTCAGAGTTGGGACTGAAATGTACAGTAGTTATTTTTTTTCCAGAGAGCCATTTTAGAGATCATTCAACCTCATCCTCTGGCTTAGCGTACCTTGAGTGCAGAATTCCTTCCTCTGTAGTGAAGTTACTCTTCCTTCCCTCCTGCTTTTCAAAAATATTTGGAGAGCTAGGGAACTACTCCATGCTTTTACTGAGCTGAAAATATCTTGCTATTGTTTGGTTTTGTTTCAGAGAGGGCCTCACTGGTCAGAAAATGGCTCTAGCTGGTCAGAAAATGGCTCTATAGACCAGGCTGGCTTCAAGCTCATAGAGATGCACTTGACTCCACCTCTCAAGAAGTGAGTTTAAAATCATGTGTAACCACACCTGGTCTATGCTTAAAATATAAATAATATAAGAATTGTTAATTCTAGTTGAGGAAATATTTCATGTGTCTACAATTTCTCAATAGTTGTTTTAAATAGAGGGATCTAGTTACCACATATGAGGCCTTCAGTTCAATACCCAGCACCACACAAAAAGATTTTAAAGTAAGTGAAGAGGATACAAATAGTGAAACTTGAAAGCCTTTGCATTACGAACAGTGACAGTGTCCAAGGAAAAGATGTTTTACAAAAACAATTTATTGGCTAGTATGGAAAATAGGTAATTTACAGAGATAATGAGGAAGACACTTTCACACCAGTCTGTTGAAAAACATAGTAAAGAAAAATAAACCTTATGGTTCTTTAACAAAACTCAAAAGCAAATGTGGTGAATACCTCAATTCCATAGGATCAGAGATTGCTACTCAAAATGGTTTCTTAGCTCTGCACTCCTGGCCTGACTCCATCCTCTTCATGGGATTTCCTTTTCCCTTATACATAGTTTATGAATCCATAGCATATCCTTTATCTACGCTATATATTCATATGGTATAAGTTCATCTCTTCTTATGCTTCTTATCTTTTCACTCCTAAATATGTTCCCTTTCCATATATTATACAAATGCCCGGGGCTAATTTAGTGTCTACATATGGAGCAATATGAGAAATATAATGTGTTGTCAAGTCAGCTGAAATTCAGTATACAACATGCACATTTACTCATGCATTATAAGAGGATGTATGAAAGAGATGAGGCATAAATGCCAAACCTTGATGCTTATTCATGAAATAAATCTTTAAAATCAAGTTACGGTTGGGTCCAGAGGTCAGTCTGAATCAACTGTGTTTGTAACTTGTGAGCAAATTACTAGACACACGGTTAAGTCAACTGAATATAGTAAGCATGTAAATAGCTCTAAATGTAAATCACATGTAAATTTAGAAAGCGTGTAAATAACACTGAAGCACATTTCACTTGGTCAGACTCGGTTCAGCTTTTGAACATGTTAATTGATGTTCATTATTTATAATGTACATGATGATCTGTTTGCCTTCTGATACCCTGACCTCAAGATGTACAAGTATTTGACTACTGTGCTACATCCCAAGAAAAATATAGCTGCATTTAAAATTATGTTCACAGTTACATATTGACAATTCTGTTCCCTTTCTCTTCACTAACAGTCTTTTGCCTGGGCCATATAGCTACAAAACATCTCTTCAGTTTCAATACAAATGTTATATCAAGTGATAGATGTAGCTCAAGTGATCTGTACATACACAACAGGATGTTATCCAGACACTCAACAGGAAGATTTTGTGATCAGGGCTTTATTTTTCCTCATAAAGTACAGTCGGGGTCAAAACAGAACTAATTCCCATTTCCCCCATTGAAGAAGCATGAAAATGTACAGGCAGGAGCTTCACAAAGAGCTTATCTGCTTCAGTAATGAAAAGATTTCCTGAGAGCTATTCAGTCAGTCCACTTTGGAGCCAGCTCTTCCCATCTCTCCCTTCAAAAAGTCTAATTAAAGTGGAAAACATTTTTTCCTTGTATATTAGTTTTACCATATTAAGTGTATCTATAAAAATAATGGATAAATGGCAATCTGGCCCTCTTCTGTTCTGTTATTGAGACTTGGGTAGAGAGGAAGATGTGTTCTGTAGGATTTAGATTTTGAATTTAACTCTTCTTGTTTTGCCAGTATAAAATATCTTTAGAGTTAATGGGTGTGATGTGGAAAAAGTCTTCCATGAAGCCTCTATTGATGCTGTAATTAGGTTTATTTTAGAATAGCTGATAAGTGAAGAATGCAAAGTCAACACTCCAGGATTCTCACCCTCCTTGTGAGCATTGTGTAAGCACAGTCATACTATATTTTTAAAAATAAATAAATAAATAAATAAATAAATAAATAAAAGTTCCATAAGAATCAAAAAGGTTCACTGAAAATCTATTTTTCCTGTCTGCCCAATACAGTCGCCTTCTTCTGCTGTGTTTATTTCTAGATATCCTCAAATTCACAGATCAAAGGTCATAGTTACACATTGTATCTGACTTCTCTGTTTCACTCTGGGGTTTTTTTTTTTTTTCAATTGTAAACTCTACCCAGAAAGCATCTTGAAAAGGTGATATCAAGATTAAAATTCCAAAAGATTATTTTGAGGTTTGATTATTAGGAAGAAATTTAGACATCATTCAATGATAACACCCCAGCCCTTGGCACTCAGTCTTAAGGAAGTCATAATTACAAAGGAGACAGACAGATATTTTCCCATGTGTCTACAGCATGGAGAGCAATATGATTGTTGCTAAAATGCAGTATTTCTGAGGAAAAGTGCTTTGTAGCTGGCCCATGAAAGACTAATGTCAAAACAAGGAACAGGGGTGTCTGTACATGTGACCTGCATTCATTTCTAAAAGAAAAATACCTCAAACAGAGGAGTGGAGACAAAATAATGAGAAGAAAGTCTTTTTTCAAAAGCTACCAGAAGAGCTACATAAAGTAACTAAGCAAGTACTTCACTACACATCCTGAACAAACTAGAAACTATTTATCAGTATCCTCCATAACATGACAGTAACTCAGTGCTGGGAAGTTGGGTTGTGTTTTAGTAGCAGATAGATCTGCTGGAAGGTGTGTGTTGCTTTGATTTTACTTTAAGTTCCACTAAGACGGGGACCATGTACACTTGTTTGTCCGTTGAAGAACCTAATGCTGTTTACAGAGTAACTACTTGATAAATCTCACAGGAAACATGTTGAATCAATTTCTAGGCACAGATTTTAGTTTCAGCCCAAGTGTGGTATACGATCAATAAAACCTTGACCACTGGTCTGAGGCATGAACTACACACACACACACACACACACACACACACACACACACACACACAACCATAGAAATCAATATAGCACAAAACTGAAATTCAAGACACTTTGGTTCTGTGGAAAGGCCAGCTACAAAATGTGGCCATGCTACGTCATCTGGCTATTGTCCTTTATGACTTTCATGTTCTATCAACCTATTCTCAAACTCGTTCATAACTTGAAAGCTCATAGAAGTTCACTCAGATTTCTTGTAGCTAATGAGACAAATCAACACTGACTATAAAATATTTAGTAACACACTTCCCTCCCCCACACACACACATCTCTGAACATCTGTGGATTGTATTCATATAAAAATTAAAGAGTGAGATCATTCCATTAAGTTATATTTAATGCTTTTCTTTCCCATAATGGTTCAGCATTGATATTTTGCAAATATTTCAGATTAGTACAGACGCTTAGTGAAGAAAATAACTGGTCAGATTCACTTTTCTCCTGACAAATCTAATTAAATTCTATTGTGCTGACTTGCTCAGCCCAATCTTGCATATTTGATAACAAAAAAATCAAAGAATTTGATGCAAACTTATATGAATTAAAGAACTGAAGAGCTCTAACACACTATTGCTTCGTAAGATTGTACTGAACAAAACAAGAATATTGGTATAAAATGTATTTCAATCCAAGGGATTTTTTTCTTAAATGTGAAATGGTGTTAAATTCTCCAAAGCCTAATAGTTTCATATATTTGTCCAATAACACAGCTCTTAGTGGCATCAATGTTTCATTTCTCTGTTCTAAGTAAGATTCCTTGCACTCACAAAGCCGTGCCGTACACTCTCATACTCGGCCGTTATAAGGTCTCACAAACCACATAAAGAGAATGAATTGCCTCCACCGGCCATATAGTTACAACGTACATTTAAGGAACACAAATAACACTTATGGCGCTCCCCACCCCATCCATCAAAAGACTGGAATGAACACCAGTCCTGATACACACCCCTCCCCTGACTGGAATAGTCTGGGTAAGTCTTTCAGATGCCCAGTTGTTAAACCTGACACACTGTTCAGTGTGGTAATGGCAGCTAGTCCCAGCAGATAGAAAACCTACTTTTTTCTAGACTTTTCCTGGCAGTCTGATTGGCTCTCTGATGTTTCCCTCTGACTCCCAGCTGTTCTCTCTTCCTTCTCAGACAAAGAGACAAAATTCTCTCCCTGGTCTCAGATGATGCCTGCTCTCTCAAACTACATTTTTGCCTTCCGACTTCCTCACGTTATTCTCTAGTAAAGCCCGCTTGATCACAGAATCATTAAAGAATAAATCTCACAGAAGGAATTTTACGCTGATTCTGAATATAACATTTACTTTAATAATACAAATCAACAAAATGCAATGGTGGTTTAGAGTGTGAGATGCCAGGGAACCTGGAAATGACTAAAAGGCCAAACTTGCAAAACAGAAAGAAATCCCACTTCCGGCAGCCCTCCTCCTGGTAATCACCCCTGCAATCCTCACTAACAGGCTAACAGGCAGCATCAGGCAAATTTTGGTGCAGTGCTAATACAATGGAGACAGTTCCCATATATCAGTCAGGTTCTCAGATGGTCCAAAATTCTTACATTACTCTTTGCCCTGCCAAAATTTGAGGTCAACTAAATAATTTAGTTTTACATTTTTAAAAAATTTTTTCTCTGTGCACCCTCTAAGTAAAGCAACATTTAGTCGTGTAAGACAAAAACCAGGTGGCTGGAGAGAGTGCTCACCAATCAAGAGAGCCCTAAGCTGGATTCTAGCATACATAGTACTCGGTGCCTGTTTACTCTTGCCACAAGGTTCTTACGCCCTCTTCTGGTCTCTGTGGGCACTTCACGCATGCAACAGATTTTGGCTTAGTAAGCTAAGAGACTCTTCAGAGAAGAGCTTTAGCCACCCACCAAAGTCAAGGGGGTGTAAAGAAGAGCATCTGTGCATTCCATAGGAACCTTTAAAGAGAAACTGCAGCTTCGGCACCTTCCCTCCCAAATCTCTGTAGCTACTTAGAGAAGTGTCGCCTTTGGTGGGTTCCCAGAGCTTTGAGTTGACAGGCTGTGGCAAATGCAACAGAATTTGGGGGATATTTCCTCCTAATGAAAAATTTGTCCGTAGGATTTACAGGATAAATGCAAAATGTAATGTTTGTATCCCGAGACTTGCCATAAAGCAAAATTCTCTACTTCTAAAGATTTAGATTCTTCTTAACACAGTCCAGCATTTATCAGTCAGTCATGAAACCAAAGACTGTTTCCAGTGATAAATGACACTGAAACTTGGCTGTGCTCAAAGCATTATGAACTGTTATTTGAAGGTCTATCCCAATACATTTTCAGCATGTAGTGGTATTTTGTGCACATGTGCTGCCCTGTGCAGAAAATACTGTCTAAGGGCTGGCATCCAAGTGAAAAGACAAAGCCAGCATGAGGACTACAGGACTCTTAGAAATGGTCTCCTCTGTGTGTTGTTATAGATTGTAGTGACTTATGGACAAGAAACATTAACCTAACTTATCTAAATGTAGTCTTTGCTCTAATGCATAGCTGCTATGGTCTAATTACAAACAGTATTAAAGTACACTCTGTCTACAATCCAATTCATAATCTTCACAGCCCACGCACTTGCATCCTCAAAAAAACATTTCATAGATTTTTTTTTTCATCTTGGTTAACCTACTACATATTGTTCCCATCTTTTCGCTGTGAATACTTAAGGACCAAGTCCCACAACCTGTGTTCATAAAGGCCTATGGATCTATGTACTACTCTGTATCCACTGTCATTATTTAGAATCTGTCTCATAGTGAGTCATTCCTAAGGCATTTCTTTACATTCAAAGCATCCATTCTCCATAATGCATAGATTGTTGCTCATTTTGTAGCCCAGGAAACTCTTTTTGTGCTTCTTTATTGCTTTATTTAGAAATCCAAATTTTCTTTCCACAGTATTGAGGATCCCATGATCACATTGCCCCAGATAATCTGTTCTAACATCGCTGTCCTCCAGAAGCACTAACAGCATTTCTCAGATGTTTTCTCATCTGCTTTACGCTTCTATAGCGTGTCTTCTTTCAGTTATTCCTTCATCTGTTGAAATGAGTGAACTTCAACAGTTGTTTGAAACTCAGCTCATTGTGTCCTGTGGCCCCAGACAGCATTAATCTCATCCCTGTCAGTCTGCCCAAAATATTTGACACCTATTGATGAAAAAGGCATGCATCGTGTGGTTGTGACAACCATTGCTATGCAAAAGTCTCTCAAGTAAGAATCATTATTTAATATTTTTACAATTACCAAAGATATCTCATAGGATATCAAGGTCAGCCTTCCATTGTCCACAAATTTTCTGTTTGCAATTTCTGTGCTTGTAGATTCAATCATGACTACATGACTTAAAGGCATACTTTAAAAAATACTGTGATTGTATTGAACATGTGTGCTTGTTTCCTATCATAATTCCTCAAGCAGCACGGCAACCATTTACATAGCATTTATGCTATAGTAGGGTTTATAAAATCTATATGCAATTCAAGTATATCAATGGATATATAGAGATTATATATGAAAACTCTGTTTATTTGAAATCCATTTGGAATAAGAGACTTAAGAGTCTGTATACTCTTATATCTGGGGGACTGCTATGCTAACGTGTGTAACACTTGTATCTTGCATGCACAGGCAAGCCATAATGAAGGCAAAGACAACTAAAATGGAACAGAGATCCAAAGATTAGTACCAATAAGAAGGGATATTACCACTAGACAGCCAGTTTGTTCCAAACTAACTAATCTCAGGTGTGTCTCAAGCATCTGCATCCATTCTGCTACAGAGTGATTTCATGGCCTATAATTTTATTCGTGCTCAGGTCACAGATGGTTACTTATGCTTTTTAACTGAAATATATGTTAGACATAGTCATTTGTAGGTATTAAATATTTCACAATAAAATCTCTAAAGTAATTATACAGTTAGGTTGTGATATATGTTATTAGTAAGTTAGCAAAATGATCTGATTGTCTGTCATGTCTAAACAGTTCTTACTTGGTTGTCTGCTGATCCTTTCATTAAAGCATAATTACAAGAGGAGATAGTTATCAGTAGCTACATAGATGCAAACAGATGAGGAAGCAAAAAAAAGAGAGAGAGAGAAAGGCAGGAACGTGGAAGAGGAGAAGAAAGTTAGTGATGGTCATGGATCGTTTCCAAGTGGGCAAGAGCAGAAGTATCACACAGGAGGTCCTGGGGGGGATCCTATAAGAATGGTTGAGAGTATAAAGATGGCATTTAGACAGCAAGAGTCTCAAAGACCTATTAACCAAATGATACAATCTATTTGTTGATATATTTTGCTTATGTGTTACTGGGGACAAAGACTAGAGAAAGACTGAACACAAGTTCTAGCTAATATTTAGAAAGAATAAAACCTCTGGACTTCCGGGTACAAGCATCATGCCACATCTGGAGTCCGGCCATGCTGGCTTTTCTTCAGTACCAGTTCTTCTCCCTGAAGTACTTTCTCCCTCCTCTGGTTTTCCTGCTAACTTTGCTAATGTCACTTTCTGAGATAAACATTTTCTAAGGCCCCAAACTGGATGAGAGACTCTTGTGTGTTCACTACAGTTCCCTGAACTTTGATTCATAGCACTCAATATATGAATAATTAAATGGTTCGTTTCCAGAGTCTGCTTCTAAAATCATTGCTGTGCAAGTTCCAAGCCAGAAGAGACTCTGCCTACTTACTCACCCCTACTTCTCTGGGGCCTAATATGAACACTGGCACATGGGAAGTAATCGATACATTTATTAAATATATGAATGATGAATGAGTGAATGGATGAATAAATGAATGAGTTGTCTCTGGACCATCCAAACATATAGATCTAGTCGACAGCTGAAATTACCCTTCTGCTCTCAGAAGAGAGATTAAGGCTGGCAATAAAGTTTTGGGGAATCATCAACTGATAAGTGGTGATGAAATTCATGGAGGAGAATAAATCTCTTAGGGAAAGTAAAACTGAAGAGTCTAAGGACAAACAAGGGATGCAGGCCCCATGAAAGCAATTCAGAAAATGCGCTCTGAAAATATGAGCACAGTCTAGATGGTAGTTAAGAGTTCAGACTGCTTTGATCAGATAGACGGGCTTTGGTCCAACTTCAACTCCTGCTATATAAACCAGTTGACAAGAGATGAAGCTGCAGAGAGCTGAGCTGCCAGGTCTCCAAATACTGACCACAAAGTCTAAGTCAGAACAGAGGCAATAGACAGTTCTCAGTCACTTAATGCAAGAGCATGAACATCATGCTGGCTCTGCACCCCGTTCCATTACAAGAGCACACTGGTCAAAGAGGTCTGCATACGTGTCATCTTACAGTTTGTTGACACTCTAAAGAAAAGATAGCTAGGGGAGAGATCAGGTTAGATGAAAGGCTGGCACAGATGACAAGTAGAAAAATAGTAATCTCCTGTCATTCCCTATAAGAAGGTTTCAATTGAGACATCTTAACAAGAAACCTATCAAATTTTCAAATAAGGAGGGCTCAGAATAAAGATACCCATCTGGGAAGACAACTGAGTAGAAATTATGATGGTCAAGAGGGCGCTGAGTCTTTGGATATGAGTCTCTGTAGGAATCTCATACGCTGGCTGTTCACCAAGTCTTGTCTGAGGAGAAAGCTACACGCAGTGCTCATAATTACCTTTAAAAAATCATTCGTGGGCTTCTGGCCAGGAGACCAGAGGCCTTAAAGAGTTTCCTAAACTCTAAATCTGCATCATGTGTGCTGCTTGGTGTTTTACCACCCTAACCTACACCTAGACATATGTAGAAGAAGGAACTCTTCATTGAGAAAATGCCTCCAAACACTGGCCTTTAGGCAAGCTGTGGCGTATTGTCTTCATTTATAATTAATTTTGGAGGGCCTAGCTCATTGTGCGTGATGCCACTACTCTGGGCTGGTGGCCCTGGCTTATATAGACAAGCAAGCTGAGTGAGAGAGCAAACCAGGAAGCAGCTCTCTTTCATGGACTCTGCCTCAGTTCCTGCCTTCTGGTTCTAGACTTGAGTCCCTTCCCTGACTTCCCTTAGGTGTGGCAGTACGGCCTGATGATAAGAAATCCTCCGTGAGGATGCTTAGGTTATGGTGTTTTTATCACAGCAATAGAAATCTACTTGAGACACTGGGCTTGTGGAAACACTGTCCCTTTCTGAATCACATACATGAGAGCTTCAAGGAGCAAGTGAGGGGATCATCAAGCCAATGGGATAAAGATACCAAGGACAAGAAATTCAGGATTGAAAGACACTGGTGGGCCTGGTGGCTGTCATTAGAGAATAAATGTAATGGGGAACAAAGTCAGAAATCATAGTAATGAATTATCAGCTGATGGCGTAATGTGAAGGGATGCAGTGGTCTACCAGTCTGTAAAGACTCTGTGGAAGGTAAGAACCTGTGGATTCCTCATGGACACTCATGAGACTCTGTAGCCAGCATTCGGTTTGTGGGAATTATGTCTTTCATTACCTTTAAACCATAGTAAAACAATCAGTCTGGGGTTAGAAACTAAAGTAACTTGTTTTAGATAAGTTATGATGGGAAGGAAAAAGGCAGAGGCCTGGCAGCGAGAGCCTCTGAGGACCCTATGTGGAGAGAGCTACAAGCCACGTAGTAACAGTAATGTCACGACTCATTCCAAGTCTTCAGGCATCCCCCAAGATGACTCATTTATCTTTTATCCTACCTAAAAGAGGAGACACTTCCTGGGCTGCTAGCACACTCCCATCTGCAGGCTTTTATCCCCGAAGCCAGAGCTGTAACTGTCCTGTCCCTACCAGCTCACTCTGTCTCTGAGCTAAGCTTTGCTTCTGCTCAGAAACACAGCTCACTTTCACACAGAATGCAGGAGGCAGGGACTGGCTTGTGTCGCTCGTTCTCACCTATTAGACAGAAATGCTGCATAATTTGTGAAATTTATGTATTTGGTACTAGAGAAAATCTGGGTTTTATAGCTGGACACTGAACCATCAAAAGAACCCATTTATTATCCTACAGATAAAACCCAAAAATTAATAACTAAATAAAGTATTAGTTCTCTAGGACAGCACTTGAGCAAAGAGGAAGCTGACGTGTATGCCATGGGTTTTCTATAGAGAATGTGAATCCATAACAAGCAATATACAGCTGATGGATTCATCACACTCTGAATATGAGAATAACATTTCCAAGGCTTTCAGGGACAGCCAACACAAAGAATTTTCATTTGACTAAAATACCAAAGGAGGCTTAGGTCACTAAGTCACCTCTAATGATGAAGCTTAATCAGCCAAATTTTTGCTTGAGAAAAAAAAAAGTATAGAAACCATACACTGTTGTACATAACTGTACAAAGAAATTTAATATTCCTTTTACAGGCTTACATCATTGCCATTCCTCCCGATTCCTTCCCAGACTACCATTTTCTCCCTCTGCTGTTTACAGGAAAACATTTTGTTTCAACTGCAAGATTTTTCTTGGCATTCAACTTATTCACAATCTTATTGTTGAGTATTTTTTGGAGTAATAACTCAACTCTTTGTGTGGCTAAAATGCTTAGAGTCTTTCATGTGGTTCTTATTTTCTCTGCATCAAGCATTCTGACCGCTGCTGTCAAAATCTGATAATAAATGAAGATTTCTCCCCCAGTGGACTTCTTATAACCATGGCAACTCCATCAGCAGCTAATGGCCACACATTGCAAAACTGCTTTTGAAAAGGACAGATTCTCACACTGCAGTGGAACACAGGCCCTTTCCGCGAATGAAGTCACACATCCCAAGCAAATATCCACTTTGTTGTGCATAGGTGGGTCTGCTTTAAAAAAAAAAAAATAGAAGAAATCCTAGTAATAGTGAAACAGAAAGCTGACTGAAAGCCTAGCACAAACTGGGGGTAAGTAAGATTCTGGGAGTGTTTCAATATGAACATAGTCCTGCCATTTTTATTTACACAAATATTGCTGCTTAAGAATCATATGCTTTGATGGCAATTAGTCCACCCTCCTATCAAGCCTGAGCAGCTTTCTTGGGTGTATTAATGTTCATAGTAATTGTCTTCCTTTGGAAAATGCAGCTCCCAAACTCTGTCTGGTATCTTTTCTATAAACCCAGCATTTTCATGCTATTTCACACATTCTTGAAAACCTTTGACTAAAAGAAGGTACACGGGGCCCCGTTGCCTGCACACCATCAGTAGCTTGATACCAGACACACTTCATAATTATAAGTAACTGTCATACATGAGCTTTCCAAACTAAATTGTTTATGTGAGGCATACGTAAGGGGAAGGATGAACGAAGACAAAGAGAAAGCAGGGAAGTGCATTTCTGTTATCTTGCTCAAGCTCTGTTTCCTGAGTTATTCTGTCTCCAAAAACTTCAAAATATGTGAACAGTAAATGGGTAAAATGTTGTTGGATTTTCACTGACTCACCTCCACTTTCTGCTGGGAAATGGTAGGTAAATTGTTCAAAGTCATTGAGTCCCAAACATTTAATTGCATAAATGGAGTGGTAGCCATTTATACTGCAGGAAGGAAGCTCTGACACCAAGCATGGGATGGAGAATCTAGAGACGAAGAAGAATTTCCCTTTTGTCTGGTCCATCCCCTCATTTTCTCTTATGCCTTCAAGCAACTGTGAAGGTCAGCCTCCCGGCATGCTCGCCTGGATCATGAATTCTTTTAATTAGTGAGTAAAGATATTTGTTTGTTTTCCATGCTAAGACAAACGGTTTGCTGCAAGATTGTCTTTAGTGACGTTGTTTTTCCATATCAAATAGAAAAAATTGGAAATTACACATAAAACCACAACTGCAAATTTTCTACTATTCCAAGATAAAATTAAAAGCTTAAATGGCAAAACACAATGTTTCCACATTAAGTTGCTCTCTTACTTTCTGCAGAGAAGTGAACAGGAGACTCAGGGCTGGAAGTGCACACACTACAGTGGCCGGATAGCATGTCTCCTATTGGTAACAAAGATGACAGCATGTTCCCTAGAGAAAGGCTCTTTTTGAAATCTTTTTAAATGACTAACTTTAGAGTAAGACTCAGCAGGACCCTTGCAAAGCACTAAGTTCTACTTACAGACAGAAACTTTCATTCTTTGAAAAGCACCAAAATAAATCTGATGCTTTTGATAAAATAATTTGTGTAGCTACAAAAAGCAGCATTAAGCATTAAAAAAAAAAAATCTTTGCCACAGGCTCATTTTGAACAGTATTTCCCCAAGTACAATGATGTCACAGTACGCATGTGTGAGTATAACTTCTGTAAATAAAACTAAAGCCTGAATCTATGTCTTGTCCTTCCTGTTATCATAGGACCAAGATCCATTGTTACATCATAGAGAAGGAGCCCAAAGAGCTTAGGGCAGCCAGCTTAGTGAGAAGCAAAGCTTGAGTGATAAATGAGAGAGGAAAGGTAAATAATCAAAGGAAAAATAACATCTGCATATAACCATACTGAGCCAATTACAAAGCCATAGTTTCTCTAAGCACACATGCAGCTAAACTAAAAGGTTATGTGTCTGTCTGATGGTCCCTATTAGTCGAAACCTTACTCAGGTAAAACCCTTGCCCAGCCTTTATGCTTTATATAGCCTTTAAAATGTGATGTATGATAAACAACAATTGACCTTCCTCGCACAACCTGTTTTTCTATCAAAAATCAATCGCCTTTTGAAAGAAAATGCAACCGACAGCTGTTTGTGTAAGAGCATCCATGGTCGGTTGCAACTCTAAAACATGCAGAAAAATTGCTGTTGTCTCACTGGGAAAAGTAATCTTCCCTCTGTGATCAATTTAATTCTGGCTCTTCAAAAAATGATGGGAATGTTCTTAACTCAAATTATGATTTAAAATATGGAGTATTAGATAATGGCTTCCCTTGGAGATCTTGAGCATATTTTCTTCAGAGAAATATCGACATGGCCTAGCCAATAATACAGTGTTTTCTTCTGTATTAACTCAGTTGATCCACACATAAAATCAACCAAGCCCCCGTCAATGCTAGGAAAGCCGGAATCCCTCATCATTTTCTCGGGTTAACAGTGAGAAGCAGCACATACTCTTTTGATTTTGCCTTTCATTGCTCTCATTGTTTAGCGTGATGTCCCCAGACATAAGCCTCCCCTTGTCCCCACTACATAGGTAAATGGAATGAATCATCAGAGAGTACTAATTCAGCAGAGGATGGAGAGACGCTGAGAAATAGTGGAGAATGATTCCTTTGTAATTTAGTGCGTCTGAGAAGTAAGATGAAAAATATTGTTTAAAATGAAAAGATAGACATCGTTGTTGGCTTAAGACATTCGTTCTGTTTATTGAGCAGACACAATACTTTTTTTAAATGCAGTTTTTAAGAGGTCTCAGAAGTCAGACTTGAGGGTACTCACCTTTAATCCCAGCAGTCAGGAGGCAGACAGAGGCAAATCTCTGAGTTCAGTGCCAGCTTTGTCTACAAAGCTAGTTTCAGGACCATCAAGTTTTCACAGAAAAACCTTGTTGAAAGAAAGAATGAGAGAAATAAGAAGGAAGGGAGGGAGGGAGGGAGGGAGGGAGGGAGGGAGGGAGGGAGGAAGGAAGGAAGGAAGGAAGGAAGGAAGGAAGGAAGGAAGGAAGGAAGGAAAAGAAAAACTGAAGAAAGAAGAGAGATCTCTGGTTGCTTTCTTTAGCCAACATTATCATTAGCACCCAGTAGCTGTTTAATAAATTGTAAAGTCATCAATGAATATGACCTAACAGAAATACTACTTTTTCAAGACTGAATATAAGATCAACACACTCTATAAATTGTAACTCCTATCACCTTTGCAAACACTCAGGGGATATCATTATTTCATTATACTATGAAGGAAATTGGAGGGAAAAGAAATCTGTTGTTAGGTTTGGTCCACACTATACTCTTTTCAGCCTCTCCCTCTTTCTGTGGTCCCACATCTTTTGGCAGACCCCTACCCACTGTCCAGGTACCCAGACTTCAGTAAAGAAATGCAGAATCCCAGATCAGGCATAGCTCACGTTAGCACCCATCAGCTGCCTTCTCTGCCTCCAGCCACACAGTTGACTATGGACTCCCTGCTATTGCAGGGACAGACAGACACGCTCCTAAGAGCCCTGTCATTGAGTCACACACACACACACACACACACACACACACACACACACACACACACACACACACACACACACACACACCCAAGCACTGATTCCACAGGGCTGCTGCTCATCTCACTTCCCCAAGGGAACTGTCAGATTCTAGATATCAGAGGGCTGCCAGGTACACCTTAATAAATGTACCTCTCCTCCACACCTTCATACATCCTGGAAGTCACACAGAAGTAAAATTTTTTTCTTCCTGACTCACAAAGCAAGACACACACTTTTCCTTACTATAAATAGTATGTTAGAGCAGTCCCTTCTCTTCCTTGGCTCTTCCATCTCCTTTCCCTTCTCGCTCCTGCAGTCACTTAATAAATCATTTAAGAAGTCATTTAATAAATCTATGGCCTGGAGGGATCATTTGCCTCTGTGCCCTATCAAATTTGAAACACTAAAGTTAAGAATGCTGGATCCAGGGTGCCTAAATCTTTGAGTTCAGTCCTATTATTTATTCTTTCTACCTCTGTGTAAGTTTTTTGGCAGGCACCAAGCCTTCCCAAATGGCAACTTGATATTTTTTTAACCCATGCTTAAGGAGACTACCTAGTTATAAGGTTAATCATTCAAAATTTGACAGTCGGTTGGTCCTTCCAGAATAATGACCTATACCACATGCCCTATCATCTTTCTGTGTCTGCAAAGAAAAGGTATATTCAGGATATTTTTTATTGTTAGTTATGTGAGCACATGTATATGCATGTGTGTAGGTTTGTGTGTGTGTGTGTGTGTGTGTGTGTGTGTGTGTGTGTGTGTGTTTCGTGTTTTAGGTTATTAGTTAGGTTAAAACCTAAGGGAAATAACAGCCTAAAGAAAAGTGATAAGTTTAAGTGTTAGATTATGTTTTCATTAAGCCTGAAGATTGTGCCATTATTAATGTTTAGACCACTGATGAAGCATAAAGGCAGCAAGCCCGAAAGCTGAATCTGTGGTTGAAGGGAATTTCAAGAACTGGTTAGTCATCACCATTGAGGTAATGGGTTGAGCTTTCAAGTCAGACAAATGTAGGCTTGTGTACTGACCATCCAGTTTCCCATCCTAGGTAGCCGTAGGCATGTTCTTGTTCTGTAGGTAACCAATCATCCTTGGCTGTAGTGATGGGATTTGTTGGGGTTATTAACAGAATTTATACATGAGGCCCAAGGAAAGGCTTTAAAAATGTTAGTTCCTTTTGCTATCACAATAATAATTATACTACCAAGAAAAAGGAATGCTTCATTAAAATTTATGACTGTTGACAAGATTCTGCAAGTAGTTTTTTTAAGATTCAAAGTATGTTGTAAAGAGCTTGGATTGCGGGTCAGTGGTAAGATGTTTTCTTAGTGCTATGGGAAAATCAGATTATCTGTGAATGATGAGGCCTTTCTTGGCTTTTGAGTGTACTTCTAGCTCAAGAATTAGCATGTTTGATGCTCACGGTTGTGGGTTCTTGTCTGAGATTTAAAGAATAGGATTCACCAAGGGTGATGTTTCGAAGGAAGTATTTTATTATAAAAGCTTGAAGGACAGAAGAAAACCCAAGTTCCTCTGAGCTCCTGCCTGATACAAGGAGCCTCTGGAGTGGGTCCCACTGAGGCTTGGAGGTGACAGGACTTTGGAGGGTAGAGGGAAGCTAGAAGGATGAATGTCAATCATTTCTCTTCCAGGTCTCCAGGTACTCTGGTTTCAGTAGAATGGCCTGGAGTAAGGGGATGCTCCTTTAGAAGGAGAGATTGGAAATAGCCAGGACTCTCCCCAGTTTCTGGAATATATGCCTTTTGGCCACAGCAGAAGCAGGGATATTTTGTCTTAAATACACTCTCTGGCATCTCTAACCAGGACATTGATTGACAAACAGCCTGAAGGAGAGTCCTGTCTTTTAGCCAGGAAAGAGACTGATTGCTTTTGGTGGTCTCTATCCCAAACTGCCCTAGCAATGAAAAAGTTAGAGAAGAAAGAAAAAGCAATAAGAAGTAACCAGTATGGGTGGTGGGTGAGAGCTGAACATCGTCACAATCTGCCTCTATACCACAAAACTCCCACCGGCTTTGAATGCAACAGAAATAATAAAAGCTTTCTCACCAGAAGGTCACATTTCGGAGATTCCAATTACCACCACCACTTTAAAGCGGGGAACATTTCAGATTTAGTTCGGCAGACGATAATCTTCTCCCTGTGATGATATTTTTATTAGTGTTTCTTTCTCCTGACCCTGCTTGAAAAAAATTTTATTTCCCAAGAATACTGAATTTATCTAGCAGTACTTAATTTGGCTCCTATTTTCATTTAATAAAATAATATATGGCTATGGTCAGGCTTCTTATCATCTCAAAACCACCAGTGTTTCCATATCTAATTGCTTTAATTCCAAACCAAAGAAGAGAAACTTGAAATATTGTTTCTTCTTGTATTCTTCTTGCAGGCTAATTGCTGCAGAATGCATTATTATATCCCTGATAATAGATTGTATTTCCAAGTCCTATTAAGTTTAAATGTAGCTGTATGACTTGCTGTGAGTAAAAAATAGCATATTGGAATATATCAGTTGCAGATAGAAGAAAGGTTAAAAAAAACAGTGAAGAATTTCTAGAAGTGGAGAGAAAGCCTACTCCAGAGCGTGTGATCAGCCTTTGGGAAGAAAATGGAGAACTCAAGCCATTAGGTTAGTCCAAAGAAATTGAGGACTTTGGCTGAGAAGACCACAGACACTGTGTTTAACTACAGTCCCAGGTCCAACAAGCCTTCCCTTCAGAAATCCTCTTTGTGCTACATGGAGCTTCCTTCTTGCTCACACAGCAAATGCCATGCCACTCATCATTACAGAATAGCCAAATTAAAAGGAGTGTTCAAATCCCATAAGTGAAAGGAAAGCACTGTATTACCTTATTAAGGAATTCCAAATTACACACATCATCTTACCACTCTACTGTCCCTCACTTGGTATCAAGTATTGCTTACTAAGGACTCCTAGAATGTAACAAGCAGATCCACTCTTTACAAGACAATGCCTCCTCCTCCACCCAGCTAGTTGACAATACCATATAGTAAAGTGAGTTCAGTAAATCTCTTCCCTAGAGAAATGTGGCTAATAAATACCAAGAGTTACACAAAAATTAATTCCTTTTTCTTCCTAGGTCTTAGCTTCTTCTTTCTGGTTATCGTAATTGCTTTTCTGAGTTATGACCTCATGAAAATGCTAACAATAGGAGCCTTTTCCACACGTACTGTGTCATTTAATAGCCACAATAATCCTAGATAGTTTGTCTTCATGAAAATGTCACTTGCCTTTAAAAATGGGCTAATGTTTTGATTCAGCAGACCTACATAGGGGCCCAAGAACCTGTATTTTTCAAAACACTTCTCAAATATGTTCAGGAATTTTTAAGTAAGTTGGCAGCTGATATAAAATAGTATTAATACAACTTTCTGTTGGCTTTAATGTTTTACACTATGATGTTTCACTTTCAAAACAGCTGGACATGTATACAATAATAGTCATGCAGACTGATCCTTCAGCTTTGTTTAGATTAAAGAACATCTGCATGCTCGTCAGTGGGAGACTGAAAATAAATGTGTGTCCACACATTAGAAACTTGGGCGGTAACTACAGAATGAAGAGCTGACATTGGCATTTATCTACAGCATATATTATTTTTAAAATGTAATAAAAAAAAACAATTTATACAAAAGATTTATACCTTCTTAGTGAAACAGAAATGAGTTTTTTTTTTAATGTATGGTCATGCACTGGTTTATATGAGGCATACACTGAACTCTTAATAGTGATCAAATCTAATAAGTTTAGGGTGAAAGAGACAAAAGGAGAAATGTGAGACTCTCTCTTTTTAATTTATATATTTCCCTCTCACTGCTGTTACTCATGACCCTCTCAAGTTTTACTGTAAGTTTGATCGCTTACACCTTCCTCAATCTCCGTGACACATATCCTGAGTCATTCATTTACCCAGCTTCTTTTGGACAGGTGTCCACAGGGCCCACGTGCTGCTGCAAACATTGGCAATAAACTGGGTGGATCGCTCTACCCACAGAGTAAGGATCAACTTGGGCTCTCTGAACCTTAGCCACACTGTCTGGGAGGCAGATGAACTATTCCCCCAGTTCTTGTGTGGTTTTCTGAGAATGGAATTAAGCAATGTATACACGCCATGTAACACAGAGCTCAGAGCCACAGAAGCATCAGTCCTCATAAGCCATGCTCAATGTTACTGTGGTTCTCATAATCACTTTTATGACTAAATGTTTAGTCCATTGTGGATTTCCTGAAAAGCAAGGTTTTCCTAAGAATGCTATTATTGACTTTTTAAGACAATTTCAAGTATACTTCTTTTACATGATATTTTAGAAGAGTTACAGAAAACATACAAAACTTATTTAGCAGAAAGGAAAGTATTGTTTCCTAGTTATTTGGTATGTCTCTCATTAACAGAATTCTAACTCACGGGGTTTAAAAAAAGTGGACTACACATCAGCAGCAGATGCCCATATGCATGGAAACGATTTGTTCACATTGGTGAAGATGGGGTATCTCTTCCAAGGATAAGAATCCCTATGGTATCTTACATGACTCCTTAATGCTGAGAGCAGATATGGTCATGAATAATAACCAATTCACAAAGTTTTTAAGTGAGCATCTCCTCCCATTTGCACTTGTTTTTAAAAACTAGAAAGCCCCAGCTAGCACAATCTTTTTTGTATTCGGGTTCGCTTTTATAATGACTCAGAAGCCAAACAGCAAACCAGGCTTAACTATCCATCTAAATATACTGCTTACAAACAAAAACAACTATACATTCAGTTATAATCAAAGTGAAAATTGCCATTGCTTTAGCTATGGAATATCTGTCCTTTTGTCATTTTTTTTTCAGTTTTGTTTGATTTTCCCCCCATTGTTACAGAGTTAACTCTTTCAACAAAGGCAAAACAATTAAAATGATGGTGAGTGGGCTCTCTGCAGTGTCCGAGTGATCTTAGCCCCTGCTGTATTTGCAATAGAGCCTTGGTGATTGGATTTGCAGAGCACTAGTAAGAACCTTCAGGAAAACAAAACCACAGCAGACAGTACAAAGAGCAACAGAAGACTTTGTGTCAAAGATGTGGAAATTATCCAAGTGCATACATAGCTATTTGTTATATCCAAAGTCGATTGTTAAGTTAAAAAGGGGGAAGGGACCAGTGCTTTGCTTAATATCTTTAAGTTTGTGGATAATAAAAATCATTTTGCCATGGGAGAGGAAAAGCACAAAGCACTTTTTCAATATGCATTGTGAGATCTTAGCCTAGTTACTGTGCTAGGAAATATCTCTAAGATGAGCCAGACATGTGACATATGCCTCCAATCTTAGCACTTGGAAGGTGGAGACGGGATAATCAAGAGTTCAAGGCCAGTCTGTGATGCATAAAATGAACATATTAAAATGTGTTATTTCAGGATTTGTTTGTCTAGCCCTAACTAGGATCCTCTTGGAACTTGGTCAAATACTAACCATAAGGCACTATGTTGAACTCATCCAAGATGTACAGGCAATAACAATTGTTTCTTTAAATTTTTGAACTTCAGTTTCTATAATCGGGTTGCAATCTGTCTCAGGAACCATTATCTCAACACCTGTTTTCATTTCCCCCTTAGATTAGCAATAAGCTGAATAAAAGAGGAAGACCAAGTATTTTGGTAGTCATGATTTTGTCTTCAGTTTCATGTGAATATTATTTAAGCCAATGCAACTGCACTATGTGCAATACTAGCATATAGTATTTAAGTTACAATGCATTTTTCCAGCCTTGTTTGCTTCATTATGTTAATTAGTTACATGATTCAGTAGTTAAAATGGGCCCTTAGAACTCTTGGGTCATTGTAATCATTAAAATTGGTAAACTCTGTTGCTTGAAAAACCACCTCTTTTCAATGGATGTAAGCAGTTATAAGCAATACCAAAAAATTAATATATTTTTTAAAAGACTCCAATTTCTACTTTTATTTAATTTTACGTTTATATCAATTTATTACCAGTGTGCACTTGAAGAAAATTTATGGGATACAATTGTTTCCCTATGTCTGTGGACTTCAGAGAACAAATTCATATCATCAGCGTTGACTGCAGCATTCTTTCCTGCTGAGCCACTCATCAGCCCCCAAGATACGTAGTAAGGGAGTAGAGTAGTTTTGTTTTGTTTTGCTTACTCTTGGTTGGTTGGTGTGTAAGATGTGTGTGTGTGTGTGTGTGTGTGTGTGTGTGTGTTTGAGAGAGAGAGAGAGAGAGATGGCAAGGGAGGTGGACCTATAGATAAAACCCTTGTCATCTGTAAAATGTTAGATGATTTTAAGAACTGCATACTACTAAAAATCAAAGTAAATCTGTTATGTTAACAGTTGTAAACTTCATTAGATTTTCTTCAGATTTTTAGTCATTCATTTTAAAATCAGTCAAAGTTCAAAACTCAAGTCAACAGGAGCTATATGTGTTTTGAGGTTGTAGAACTATTTTCTACTAGAATAAAAAGACTCCTCCGTTATATTGATTTTACATTGTAATGGTTCCTTGAATATATGGTTTCTACAAACAAGGAAACATGTTATTTAAAAATAATTAAGTAAAAGATCAAAGTCATCATTTACTGATTCCCAAATAAAAATAAACTATGAAACTAAATGCAATTCCACCATGAGAAAGTGTGAGTTTACTTTGAAGTTAAGGTGTTAGACTATATGATACTTGGAGAAGCCATCACTGAAAACCTTTGTGACTGCAATGCTTGTCAAGTAACATGAACTTCATATTACAAGGAGTTAACAGCTTGCTTGAAGTTTCCAAGTGTGAACCTGTACAGTAGCATCAGTAGATGTCTCACATAGAAAGCCCTGTGACCTGAGAGGGAGAACATTTTTGAACTCTCTACATCCTTCAGATGTTTCTCGAGGAGGTAGGAGAGGGGCAGTAGGGAGCAGGTGGCATTGTCCTGGGGTCTGTCTGGAGACACTGTCTTCAGACAGAAAAGGATGAAGGGCGGAGGCTGGGAGGAGGAAGGGAGGGAGGAACACCAGTTTTATTTTAATATACCCACCACTGTTCTCCATCCCCCTCCTCACTTAATCGACCACTCTATTCCCCAGAGAGGGTAAGGACTCCCAGGGGTAATCAACGCAGTCTGGTATATCAAGTGGAGGTAGGACGAAGGCCCCACCCTCCCACCCAGTGGAAGGCTAAGCGAAGTGTTCCAAGAAGCCAGTTCATGCACTAGAAATAAATTCTGGTCTCATGGCCAGAGGCCCCATAAACTGCTCACACCATTTAATTGTCACCCACATTCGGAGGACCTAGTTCAGTTCCATGGACGTTTCAGTTCAGAGTTAATGAGCTCCCAATATTGTAGTATGAGGTTTCTGGCCCGGACTATCAGGCCTAGCCTCAAGGTTTAGACCCGCAGACCCATAGACTCAAAGAGACACACAGATGCTTACATTAATTTTAGGCTGATCGGCCTAAGGCCCAGGCATATAACTTGCTAACTCTTTACACTTAATCTAACCCATGACTCTTATCCTGTTCAACCATGTGGCTCGGTACCTTTTCTCAGAGCAGCATAGTTGTCCTCTGCTTCTTCTGGCTTGTCTGGCAACTCTGGACAATGTCACAACAATGTCTCTGTGGCATTTCGGCTCTGTTCTTCCTGTTCCCAGCGGTTCCTTAGTCTGGTAGGTCCGCCCACACTTCCTGTCTGCCTTTGGCCAATCAGTGCTTTTTATTTAACCAGTGGGTGGGACAATTATTTACAACATAACATCATAAATCCACTACACAATATCTCTGGTGAGCTGTTTCTGTCAGTTTCCCCATCATGATCTTGACCTCTTTGCTCATATAATCCCTCCTCCCTCTCTTTGTGGGGATGGGAGCTCAACCCAGTGCTTAGCTGTGGATCTCTGCATCTGCTTATATCAGTTGCTAGATGAAGATTTGTGTTTGTCTTTCCATTTGCTTACAAATTTCCGGATGTCATGTTTTTTCTGCTGAGTTGTACTCTGTTGTGTAAATGTATTTTAATCCATTCTTCAGCTGATTCATCTAGGTTGTTTCCAGGTTCCGGCTATTAGAAATAATGCAGCTATGGACATAGTTGAGCAAACGTCCTTGGGGTAAGAATACATCCTGTGAGTATATGCTCAGTAGTGGTATTACTGGATCGTTGGGTAGATTGATTCCCAGTTTTCTGAGAAACTGTCATGCTGATTTCCAAAGTGGCTATATAAGTTTGCATTTCCACCAGCAATAGAGGACTGTTCCCCTTACCCCATATCCCCTCTAGCATAAACTGTCATTGGTGTTTTTGATCTTAGCCATTCTGACAGGTGTAAGATGGTATCTCAGAGTTGTTTTGATTGGCATTTCCCTGATGGCTAAGGATGCTGAGCAGCTCTTCCAGTATCCATTTGAAATTCTTCTGTTGAGAGTTATCTATTTATGTCTGTACCCTGTTTTCAATGGGATTATTAGGTTTTGTATCTCTAGTTTCCTGAGTTCTTTATATATTTTAGAGATCAGCCCTCAGTCAGATGTAGGACTGCTACATCTTTTCCCATTCTGTAGACTGTTATTTTGTCTTATTGACCATGCCCTTTGCTTTACCAAAGCTTCTCAGTTTCAGGAGGTCCCATTTATTATTGTTGCTCTCAGTGTCTGAGCTATTGATGGTATATATTTAGGAAGTGATCATCTGTGCCAATGCATTCAAGGCTATTTCCCACTTTTTTCTATCAGGGTCAATGTAACTGGGTGTATGTTGAGGTCTTTTACCCACTTGGACTTCAGCTTTATGCAGGGTGATAGACATGGATCTATTTGTATTTTTCTACATGCCATCATTCAGTTATGCCAGAACCACTTGTTGAAAATATTTTCTTTTTTCGTTGTATATTTTTGGCCTCTTTGTCAAAAATTAGGTGTTCATAGGTGTGTGGATTAATATCAGGGTCTTCAATTCAATTCCATTGATCCACATGTCTGTTTTTATGCCAAAACCTTAAGATTATTTGTAATTAGGCCCTGACCTTCCAACATCCCAACCTTCTAATCATTGATGTTCTAGTTCTTAGTCCTTTGTAAGTGTAGCCTCCTTCTCAATGCTTTTATTCCCAGCACAAAGTGATTGCAGGGATCTAAACCATGGTTTTAAAGCGTATTCATGTCTATATCTAAGATATGTATTATATTATAGATATAGTGCATCAAGTGTATATTTCTAAATGTGCCTTACTTTTTCTTTTCCATTATTTTTAGCCCTAAAAAAATTTTCAGTGTCTGCTAAAATGACTTACTCTACATTTTGCAACATCTTTCTTGATATGGATCCTGACGGTGACAAGGGATGAATAAGGAGACAGTCCATAGGAAAGCAAGCTCACCTGTGACAACACTTGTTACCACACTTGTTAGAGCTGTCAGGTAGTCTTGCCAAGTAGTTGGTGCTGAGTACACCCAACACTGCACAGTGCACACTGCTGTTGGGGAGATGGAGGCATACCTCGGCTTCTTTCCCAGTGCTGCCTTGGCCTTGTAATGTTATTTATTGTATTAAGACTTTAGATAAATTGAATGACAGTGGTGTTGCCTCCCTTTACTATGCCCCCTTTGTGGCGTGTGTGTGTGAGAGAGAGTGGTGAGGTTTCAAATAGATTTCAGTTTTGTTTTATTCATCTTATTTTTTTATTCTGTTACAAAACCTTTTAGGGATAGAAAGAAAAGACAGCTATAGCCGTTCCTGGGAGAATAGAAACAATCATTTACAGAGATCAGCAGCGTTAGCTAGGAAGGAGTGCCTGCCCGGCGTGACTGCAGAGACATTCCAAGGACAAAATGAAAGCTCAGTGGCCCGTGGGAATGATAATCATCATTCCCTGTGTACCTGCAGCTTGAGCCAACCATTCCCCGTTTATTTTACTTGAAATCAAGAGTGCAAGGAGTGGGTTGTAAGGACCGAAGACACCTGGCCAACTTGGGATGTCTGTGCTATCCCCATCCTTCTGTTCCTATGGTGCTCAATCTGGTGCTCAATATTTTCACACTCTCTTCTGGGTCTTGAAAGCTTGGAGGCTCCAGTTCAGACTGCTCGCTCCTGTATGACACCATCCTCCACAGCTTTTGCCAAAGTGACCTCAGCCTCCTAATACAGAAATACCAACTTCTTAACGAAGCGGAGAAACAATTTCTTTACATGGGCTTTTTTGTTCCCTCCACACAAAATGAAGCAAACTTGGAGGGGGGATGCTGTATCTGTTTACCTTACTTCTAACTGTAGATACTTCTCCACCTGCCCATGTGTCAAAAATGCAGCAGCGGCTGAAAGTTGCATAAGTGTGTTAGTCACAGTGATAGAACGCCTGAGATGAGCATTCTATTTTACATGTGGTTGTTGCAAGTGTATTATAGATTTGCCTATGGAGATCAGAGGACAATTTGTGGATTTTATGCTCTTCTGCCTTTACGTGGATGCTGGCAATTGAACTAAGGTTGTAACATTTGTAGAGCCATTTCACTGGCCCTGAAACAAACATTTTAAAGGGGAAAGGACTTGATGTGGCTTGCTGCCCACGGTTAGTTGTCTGCATTGTTTCTCGACCTATAGTGGGGGAAGGACATTGAAGCAAAGCTCCCTACCACAGGGTGACCAGGAAACAGAAAGAAGGAAAAGTAACCTTTCTCAGATATGCCTCCAACAACCCACTTAAGCAAAGCTCCCTACCACAGGGTGACCAGGAAACAGAAAGAAGGAAAAGTGACCTTTCTCAGATATGTCTCCAACAACCCACTTCTGCCCAGACCCCAACCCACTAATGAAAGGCCTATCACTGAGATGTAGCGCCACTAGGGAAGATGGTGCCTTTGACACAGAAGCCTTTGGAAGGATGCTTTATACCCAAACTTTGATCTAAGTGGGAGGTGCATTTAGTATGTCTGACCTCAGCATCCCAGCTCAGCTGCATGTTACTCTATAGTAATCATGTCAGTCATAATCATATGGCTGACAGAAGGACACACTTAAAGTTTTGAATTTTGACCTTTCCCAGTCTAGCCATATGCTGCATGATTCTCTCTCCCAGTGCAGGCCCACAGAAGGGAGAGTGTTACATTGAGGTTTCTTGGTCTCGGGCAGCCAGAGGTTCTGACCCACAGTCCTGCTTCCCCAGACCTCTTAGCCACCGGCTACTACTTAGGCCCCAGAAATGACTCAGATGCTTATATTGACGTCATGCTGTTTGGTCTATGGCTCAGGCACATTGCTAGCTAGCTCCTTCATCTTAACTCAACCCATTTCTATTAATCAGTCCTGCCACGTGACCCGTGGCTCACCTGTGTTCTTTACATGCTTTTTCTTGGGCGGTTGGCTCAGTCTGTCCAACTCTGCCCTGCTTCTTCTGCCTATGTTGTGATTTCCCCTCCTACGTTTTCTATGGTGCCTGTCATGGGCCAAAACAGCTCCTTTGTTTACAGATTGATATTTACAGCATATAGAAAGACATTCGGTGTTCTCACCATCGCGGTCCGGGTTCGATTCCCGGTCAGGAAAAAAAAAAAAAAAATATGAGACCCCAAAATCCTAGCAGCCCCTTTTGAGACATAGACTAAACAGAATGAAGTTAATATAAGTGTCTGAATCATTTCTGGGGGCCTGAGCAGAGGAGGGCAGCTAAGGGGTCTGAGGCTGCAGTTCTGTGGGTCTGAACCTCTGACTGCCCGAGACCAAGAAACCCTATTGCAACAGGAGAGCTTGGGAATTATAGAGAATCTAGAAGAGCTAGGAAATGTGTTACTGAGAGAGAGGTCAACCCACGACTTAGATGGATAAAAGAAAAGAGCTTTACAATGAAGACAATTGTCGTTACGTTAAGTACACTGTCGGTATCGGTTGTGAGTTCCAGACCTCAATTCCTTACCTCGTTGCTTCTGCCCAGTATGCAATTTCAAATTTGATCTTAGGAAATAGCTATGAATCAGATCCTCATAAATGACAGCAGTGTGTTCATCGTGTCCCTCAGCTGGTCTGTCACTGGCACCTGCAAGTGTTGAGACTTTGTTTAAACCACTGCTTCCATGCATTTTCTTCTCAGCAGACATACTGTTTTATGCCTCTCATTTTCTCACATCGTGGTCTGGTGCTATAATGAGCCTCCCACAGTTCGGGGTGGGGGGCCTTCTGGTTCTTGGGGAAAGGTTCATGTAGCATCATTGGTTGCATCTCTTATGGGAAGGTTGTGACAAGGTCATCCTTAGTATCAATAAGAGATTCAGCAATGGAGCCGGCTGCATTGAAATGAAATGATCCTCACCCCAAATCACATACCTGAGTCAGTGATAGGTCAGTGAAGGCCTGGTAGGAACACACTAAGTGATGATGCAGAAATTGAGGCTGCTCTGGGCTTCTCACTGGCTCTAACCCTGGTGGGACCTTATGGCCTCAGGAAGTGTCATGCTGTCACTGCTCTCTGTCCCAGACTCTCTCAGTGCCATTTCCAATGTATTGAGTTCTGTCTTGTTTTACTCAGGCTGCCATGGCGGAATACCACAGACTGGTTGACTTCAAAACAGAAATTGACTCCTCTTGGTCCTTGGTGAACATGAGTGTGCTGGCAAATTTGATTCTTTGTTAAGGACCTCCTTACCACTCTTCAGATGGTTGACTTTACGGTGGTAACAGGAGGGGGGATTCTAGTCTCATCATGGAGATCCCACCATCATGATCTTACCTAAGTTCAATTGAAGACCCACCCCCCCCCCCAAATTATCATACTGTCATTGAGAAGCTGGAAGATCTTGGGAATGTGATGGGGCTCAGCATGTGAACAGGAAGGAAGGGACATGTTTTATTCAGTTATACATGGTGGTATTGTGCTTTTATTTTTTGAACAGAAGATCAGACTCAAGCTCCTTAATTTAGGCATCACTTAGGTTGGAACTTAACTATTACACAAGCCAGTATTTACTTCAGAAAATAGAAGTTTAAGCTCAATATGAAGAACTTGGTGTGGTGAAGAACCCAGCTCTTATGAGGCAAAGGCAAGAGGGCTTGAGTTTGGGACCAGACCTGACTGTCATCCCCTAACAGAAATTATCTAGAAAAATGTCTAGTTTTTGTAATGATCATAAAAATAGCTAGTTATGCTGGGTGGTGGTACATGCCTTTATTCCAATACTTAGGAGGCTGAGGCAGGCAAATGTCTGAGTTTGAAGGTACTGGTCTACAGCATGAGTTCCAGAACAAGAAGGGCTACACGGAGAAACACCTTGAAAAAAGTTAAAATAAAATAAAAGTGTGGGGTCCCTTTTATCTTTGTGGTCTGCATGAGCCCCAGTCCATGAGAACAAAGGGGCAGAAGTGACAACAGAGATCCTTGGACAACCCCTGAACATGACCGAGATAGCCTTCCAGGAGATGACGTCATTGAACTAGCTCAACTTTATTCCAGAGTATAGGAAATATACAGGATTGGGAAGCCTGGGGGACAAAACTTAATTCATATTAAGTGGCTCACTCCTAACACAAGGCTTCATATGTGACAGCAGTGTCTTATAGCAAAGCTTCTAACAAGTCTTAGTTACTGTTTGTGCAACAGGGGGAAGGTTCTAGCGGAAAATTGTGCCTAGCATCACCCTAGAGGTAAATCAGGCATCCAGGCCTTGAGAAAGCTTTCAAATAAGGCCAGTCCTCTGGGCCTAGAGACATTCTCCAGATAAGGGTTGGTTAAGAGCAGGAAATCTCACTGAGGAGGGAGTCCCTAAGGTTTGGAGAGAGCTTCCAGGCCATGATGGACTGCAGCGTCTGACCATCAAGACCTCTCAACAACAACAACAAAAAAGGGCTAGCTTATACTAAAAAGTTGCCTCGGGTCAGCTAGCACGAGTAGCATGGCTGAGGCTTAGTTCAGAAGGGCTGATGCTTCAAGGAGGCATGTTACGGAGCCTGGATGTACTCAGGAAGAAATAAGAACTTCTATTTTCTTATATATACCTGCTTTCAATTGATACATTTTCCTATTCCAAAATCTATCTTTAAATTATTTCCCTTCCTTTCAATTTTCCAAGCCCTTATCTATCCCTCACTGTCAATTCTTGATTTCTCTTTAGTCATCAGCCATTTATTATGCATGCCTTCCATCCACATTAAAGATTGAAAAAGTTGAATTCGTATCTATTTTCTGTCTGTGTGTGCTCTCCCAAACACCTAGAAACAGCTATTGTAGTATTAGCTTTCTGTCTGAGCATATTCTGATTGTTATCCAAACCACAATTTAAGTTTGAAAGTGTATTTAGTGCACGAAACCTAACAAACAGCATAGCTTATCAACACAGCATGATTTCAAGTGTTGGTACTGGTAGTGATAAGAACACCTTGGGATAAAGGATAGGAGAGGAAATGGTCTCAGCACAGATACCATGGGTTAGGAGATCTGATCTTCCCTGATGCTGTTTGCTACATCTCCCAAGAGTATGCCTACAAGAAGCCTTTCTGCAAGCACAAAAGAAAACAGAATCCAAATGCTGGAGAAATCAGAGGTCTAAGAACCTTGGCCAAAGCTCTCGGGCTATGATTACTGACATTAAATAATGCTCTCTCTTTCTTTCATCTCTCTCTCTCTCTCTCTCTCTCTCTCTCTCTCTCTCTCTCTCTCTCTCTCTGTGTGTGTGTGTGTGTGTGTGTGTGTGTGTGTGTGTGTGTGTGTGTGTAGTGTGCATGTGTGGTCAAAGACAACTTCAAGTGTGAATCCTTATCTTCTACCTTCTTTAAGACAGAGTCTCTTGTTCATTGCTGCATTATCCATGCTAGATGACATGTAAGCTTGCGGGGGTTCTGTCTCTGCCTCTTAATTTGCTTTAAGAATGCTAGTATTACAGACCTAGATGACTGTGTCCAGCTTTAAGTGTGTTCTGGGGATTCAAATTCAGGTCCTCACACTTTGAAAGCAAGCACTTAACCACTAAGCCACTCTTCTACTTCTTGGACACTCTATCTAAGGTCTTCACCTAGTACAAGCTTATGACCAGCTATTATATGTGAACTCTGATGGAGATCCACAGAGCTTTACAGACCACAACAGACTCATACCACAAAGCTTGGTGCTTCAGATGGCAAGGAATTCAGTTCTACATTTTCATGTCCACTGATTTATAAACGTTACAGGACATGTGTCCTGGGGTCAATGACTCAGCATACAAGTCCTCTTTTTCCATTACACCTGTAGGAAAATCCCTTTGAGATGCATTCCATAATCACCTGGAGTGCAGCTGCTCATGGAGAGCAAGCCAACATGATGATGACAGCCACAAAAGGTCACATGACCTTTGTTGCTATGGTAGCAGATTCATTTATTGTACATGGAAGGCCATTTTTTGAACTGATCTATGTAGCATAGAATTTATTTCAATGATTCTGTATGAGAATGCATTATTCCTCTTATTTTTCTCATCTAGAAACAGGACAAAGATCCATTGCAATTTGCTAACATTATGAGCATTGTGGGATCTAAAGTATAACCAAAAATACAAATGGGAAATTTGTAGCTCCACATTTATTCAGTTGTGTTCTTATCAATATTTTACCTCCTTAATTAACAGAGTTGTCTTCATTTAAAAAGCTGATTCTCTCTGGCTTGAGGTAGAGAAATACTAGAATTTTCAAATACCTATATTGGTGTACACATGGGTATACAGTATTCCCAGACCTACGTAGAATGAACAAGGCAGCCACTTAGTCCCTCTGGCAATTGTTCTCAGGACTAAATAGTTCTCAATTTTTTACCAAGCATCTCTCTGAGTTATTGAAGCTTCCTATAATACCAGGCAGTAAGTAAACATAGCCATGCACATAGCTTTTCTATTGTCATGGGAAGCAGCAAGCAGCTCGCTTAAGCATCACATGAACTGTGGGAATCAACATCCCTTTCAGAACAGTGATGTAGCCACACCACCTCATTTTATCCAGCCATAGAAACATCAGAAAGATGGACTACTGCCTCTATATGGATTGCTAAATTTTCTTTCTTATAATCACTGAAAACTTCATTCCTGTAAGCAGTCAACCCTGCTGGATGAAGAAAATAGATACATTATCTGAAGTAATAGATAAGTCTCATTAAGAAGATGGAATAGACTAATTCCCAGCATATCACCATGCGTGGGAAAACTAAATTGTGTAGCAGAGCAGTAACACATCAATTATCCTTTCTGCATGGAATTAGATGAGTCTCACTGCTATTTTATACCATATTATGTAATTTTTTATAAATAACCATTATATCAGAGTACCTCAGATTGCTACCTTATAAAAGGAGACAGCCAGCATTACTAGCTTACAAGTCAGACTTTTTCCTGAAAGTGCATAAAAAGAACATTCTATTTGTAATTCACATTTCTATTTAAGAAATTTTTATTCACAACAAATGACCAAAGAATAAAATTTTAGTATAAGCTTAAAAGCAACCACTATACACCTGATGATACAGTTTTAATGAAGATTGGTTCTTATCAACTTCAGTAAAGCTAGATATCAGCATTTAAAATGATGAGATCTTTTAGCTCTTGAGTTATATAATGGTTTTAAATTGATTTATTTTAAGTGTTTAATGTGGAAGCCACACCATATATACGAGATGTTTAGGGACAGTTCGATTTCTTTAGTCACATAAGAATCTTCTCCTGCTCTTACTTATATAAGTTTGGTAGAGACTGTTTTTTATAAGGATGTTATATCCAAAGCATAGAAACTTCACATCACAGAGATTAAATTAGTGAAAATATGTAGATGGAGACTACACTGGCTAATATAAAGGATAAAGTTGTGAGCTGTTTCCTTTGATACATGGAGTATATAATAAAAAGAAGACAATGACCAAAGAAATTCTGGGCAGGTTATTAAATGACATTCAAAAAGTGCAAGCTGTTTGACTTGTAGACAGCCTACTTTTTAAAGTCAGATTAAATATTAATAGGGAGATGATCATAAATTCTAAAGGTTCTGCATGTAAAATCAGTTTCTCTCTAGACATGACTCAGAGAATGAAGGAAGGAAAGGAGACAGAGGCTCCTAATGAGAGGAAAAACTGAGGTCTCAGCACTATGTACTGAAGCCTCACACTCTTTGGGCAACAGAGTTCCACAGCCACCATAACACAGTACCACACTCTGAGCGCCTCTCCTAACCAAGATCTACCTCCCAAAATTTGAAGTCTAGGAAGCCCAACATCTAGGAGCCAGAAGGACAGATTTCATTGTGATGTCTCCTTTCTCCGCTTCCAGGAAAGTAGCACCTTGTTCTGTGCGCTCGTGAACTCACTGGGTGGAAAAAGAACACAGGCTCATTGGTGCATTTTCCTAGATTAGGGAAACATCCTTCTGACATCATTTAACTTTGATTACCCCCTCCCACAAGGATCTACTTCCCATCCATTACAGTGGGGCTTAGAGATTCACAAACTGTGGAAGAACGTAAACATTTGGTCCACAACCCTGATACAGTTTTGAAGTGAAAACCTCAGTTCCATGACTCCCAACATGGTAGGTATGACCATATGTCCATTATGCCAAGGAAACATATGAGTGATATCTAAAAGTAGAGATAGGATTTCATCAACACACGCTAGGAAGGGGGCCAGACAAAAAAAGTCTAGTGACTACAAGTTTATCTTTTGGGCACTTACATGATCACTAGTTTTAAATGCAGAAATATTTATGTAGGAGACAAATGGTCTGTATAATCAGGTAGTCTGTAAGTAAGGTCTTCTGGATCACTAGGAACATTTTGATTCTGCGGAATGATCTAAAGAGCTCACCACTTGAGGTGTGACATTTGGTTCACAGCTTCTCCAAGGTGCAGCTACCCAATTTGTGCATTGTTTCTCATAGGTTCCTGCTTGCTTAGGGGTAGTTTTAGTTACATATCTCAGAGGTGATAATAATTATCAGTCCTGATGTTTCTGAAATCAAAGGTTACTGAAGTGAAGAGTGACTCACAGAAAAGGTTAAAGAGGCAAAGAGATCCAGAGAGGGTCAAGATGGAGTTAGTGAGACCCGATACCAGGGCCCTTCTTCAACACCATGTCACTGAGTGTCACTGTTTTAACATCCATGGTTAAGCAAGTTAGCACATATATTCCGTCTTAATGTCAAAAGTAAGTCTCTATGCTTGGGGTAGAGAGCTTCAATTGAAAAGAAAACTGAGGTCTCTGTCCTACAGGAGTTCACAGTATGGTTGAAACATGAGATATACACGTGGAAAAATATGGGTATCAACTACCAATGATAATTAACAGTGCAAAACACAGCCTACTGACCTTAGGGCCAATCTGGCATTGTCATATAGTAGTGTGGGCTTCAAGATGAAATGGATAGTGCTCAGGGGGCATCTTTTCAGAGAAGCCAATTGGGTCTGAAGAGATGTCTTTGGTGTTGGGAGTGCATTTATTCATGCACTGTCTACTAAGGCATAGTATGTGCTTAGAGCTAAAAACACAGAATTAATCGTGCTTGACACAACCCCGAAGGAAGTTAGCATCTAAAAGAGGAGCGACAATGTTAACAAGCCCAAGAGCAATTCTGAAGCCCTTAAAGAAGTCACGGGGCTTGCTTCTCTAGCATTGGCTTGCTCCAGTCCATATGCATCCCAAGGAACCTCTTCAGTTCTTCACTGCTGTCTCCCTCCTGGGATTTTTCACACCTGCATCCTTGATTCAAATTCTTTTCTTCTCAACCCTCATGCCTCTGCCTCTGCAGCTCATTTCTAACTTCTCATCTCACATGATCCTTCTCCAGAAGGTCGTCCCCAGCCTGCTCATCCTTCCAAGTAAGCTGTGTGCCCTCTTACACAGTACCTTCACTGTGCTGTGCCTTTCAGAACCCATAATCACACTGCAGCAAAATTATCCGGTAGCATAATTGCAGGTTAATGTCCAAGAAAGAATTTTTGTTCTGCTTTCTTATTTTTCCCATTTATAGAATCATAATTTGCATATTCAGAATCATAGCAGGAAGATATTAGAGACTTTTTCAAATGTCTAAAATGAAAAAGGCTATGCCTAAGGTCTCCTTGAAAAAAGTTTATATTACTCCCTTAACTTTTTCAAAAATCAAAACTCACTCTATTATACTTAAAACAGTGCAAAATGAAACACAAATTATCCAAAAATCTAAGATATAATTTTTGAAGAGTCCAAAGTTGTACTGTTACTGATGTTCTGAAAACTAACTGAGACTTTCATCAAGGACAGAGTTTCCACAAACAGGCCTGGAGCTGGATTTCCTTTCAAGCATACATCAGTAGAGAGCCTCTAACTTAGAAGATGTCATTTCCGTCATAAATCTTCAGTTATCAAGCCAGCCTCTCCAGCTATCCTCAGAATAATGAATTCCTTCTATATATTGTTATTCCACATTTTGAAAGTTCAATATTTGTGCTCATGTTCAGGACAGTTTGTTCCTTCCAAACCTCTTCCCCCATTATCCACTCTATGAGTACCATGCCTAAAATGCATACCACATAAAGTTTGTATGCCATACTAAAGTATAGGAACATATTTATAAATACACACATAATAAATTTGACTTCATGACACATTTTCACAGGCATGCACTTGAAAACTGTTTGAGAAGATTTGGCATCGCCTGCAGAGTCACTCTGAGTAGGGATGATCACTGCCAGTTTCTCACTGCAAAATGAAAGGAATTTCCCCTTTACCCTATAACCCAAATACCACACTGTACTTAAGGATGTGGCTGACATTTTAAAAGATCACCAAAATTGTTCTCTTTCCAAATGCAATTATGCCCTCCATCTCAGTGGGAGCCATTGTCTGGGTCTTCTCAGCTCTCACGCATCTCTCTGTCTAGCTTTCATTATCCTTATTATCTATTCATTTGCCACCCAGCACTCATTTTATGAAAGATCATGTCTGCCATTTCTATAATAAGTGCTTGACTTTTACTGCCAGCATAAACACATAAAATACATAATAATTAAAGTTCACTAGTCACCAAAGTCTTGAGATCTGTCACATAGCTAATTTGATTTTTCAAACAATTGCTTCTTAGAGCAAGGCTGCTTTTGCCCCTTCAGATACTTCAAGATTTAGGGGTGAAGAAGGTGTCGCAAAGCAGGGGGATCATGAATGAGCAGTATGTGTTTCAAAGTTAAAAGTCATCCTCAATCAAATAAAGTATCTATAAGATATGATGGTTCTCAGAACAGAACTTTTCTTGGTAGCTGAATGAAGTATTTTCTCTAAGTAATAACATTAAATAATTAAAAAATGTAATAATCTAAGTGCTATTTAACAAGCAGCATTTTTTTAGTGAGGATTATGACATGCTGAGGGAAGGAAGTCATTGAGAGAAACGTGGGTGCCTATAAAACATGCGTTAGAAGGTTCACAATACATTGCTTTTGGCTGGATAAGAATGAGGTATCAGAGCACTCTGGACACACTTCCTTGTTTTGATAACATTTTCAAAGTCCCCTAAGTGCCTCATGATAATGAATTCATCTGATGTTTACTCTAATGGCAAAAGAGATTAATGAAATCATGCGTTATTCATGTGAGTCTCTGGGGACATCAAGATGTTACTAGAGGTGTGATGTTTGGAAATGGATACAGTGGGATGTGTGTTAGCCAAGGATGCTAGTAGGGGAAGTCTCAGTTAATGGAGAATCGGGAATTAAAAAGGCAGCTTCCACTGACAAGCTTCTCTCTCAGAATACTGAAGGTCTTGAGGGTGTGCTCAAGACAGGCTTAGCAGTCTTGGGCCTTGGAAAATTGTTTTCATCCTGAGCATCAGTCCTCATAGCTGTGAAATGAGACTATAGCAAGTAACATCAGCATTGCCAGTGTTGCTAGTAAAAATAAAGGTGGTGGAACAATCCAACAGCCAAAGTAGTCAATAGATCTTATTCTCACAAGATTACTTTAAGAAGCATGTCAAACCTTCTTCAGTGTCTGAGCTTGAAGAAGGAGGGTTATCAACCATTCAAAGCCAACTCGGACTTAAAAAGGACTCTGACTAAAGATGATAAAGATGATGGTGGTGGTGGTGTTTGTGGTGGTGATAAGCAGAGATAAAATAATGGAACAATTGCTGTTCTTCTAAAGCAGTCATCTCTTTGGGGACTGAATGACCCTTTCACAGGGGCCAAATATCAGGTACCCTGCACATCATACAGTATGTTATAATTTATAACAGTAACAAAATTACAGTTATGGAGTAGCAACAAAATAATGTTAGCATTGGGAGGTCACCAGAACATGAGGAACTGTATTAATGGTCGCAACATTAGGAAGTTTGGTCTAGAGGATCTGAGCCCATTTCCTAGCAGTCACATGGGTTGGCTCATGACTACCTGTAACATCAGCAGAAGGGAATCGACAGCTTCTCCTGACCATCACATGTACTCACACCTGCTTGGGAGCACACACACAAAAGTCTTTTTCAATTCAAATCAAATATACTATTTTTTAAAAGTGCTTTAAAAACTTGGCAGTATTTTACTTTTGGGGCATTACTTTGATAAAGTTTACATCCACAAGGAGATGCATTCCTCTGGAAAGGATTAATTGACATGTGATGTCATTAATATTAGTTTCTGAATAAGGAAGCCAGAATTGACGAAGTTACCAAATTACTTCTTTCTAATCTGAAAGCAAGATGCTGGTCAGTTCCTGCTCATTCTATGTAAATCATAATCACTCTCCTGGGGTTCTCAACAACATTTGCTCGTACTCCTTTGACTTCGAGCTGACGTTGCCACTGCCAAAAAAAAAAAAGAAAAAAAAATGATTCTTCAGATTCCATCCCAGACAAAGAAGCTCACTTGACCCAAATGTGGAAGGCTGTCATTCTTGGGTCACAGGCAGCCCCAATCTTGGAGTAAATGTAATTGCAAATTCAAAGGAACCTGAACCCATGTGAGGGACTATACTGCCATCATTTGTATACAGTTATTTTCTCAATCTGTTCAGATACAAAATTAGCACACACTCTCTTGGTTCTCATTTAAAGATGCAAGCACAGTAGCATTAATGCTCGGATGTAGTATCAATGAATATGTAGTACATGTGGTCAAAAGAGCACTGAATTAAAGGCCATAAACATTGTCTAGAAAACAGATACTTTCTAGGATACAACCTTGGGTCTGGACAACAGAGTCAGTCAAATGAGCCTGCTGGACTCTGAGACTCCCAAAGCAAGTCAGCAGCCACAGCCAACAGAATAGATCAGGCTTCGAGGCTGTTCTTACAAACAATAAAACACATGTGTTGACAGCTGTCTATGGTGGCATTTACCATACAAAAACAGAGTTGTTAGTATGACAGAAGCCATATGTCCTACCCAGTCTAAAATGTGGCTGATAAAGTCTAGACGATGATACACGCTTACTCATTTGGAAGACAAGAGAGGCTATTCACCTGCATGATCTTTGGCAGCCTTGCTAGACAGGATTAAAGCAACATCCTGGAAATGCTATTTAAAAGCCCAATCTAAGTGGAAGGAGTTTCTAAAGTCACCCTGAAGATATGGCTTTCCTGAGATATTAGATAATACCAGTAAGTCATTTTGCAGCTACTGTTATTAACCAGTCACTACAAAGCCTTTCGTCAGAGAAATGATTGGAGGCTGTTTGTCTCATAGGAAATTGGCGGGATTTGATGTCACAAGTCTGATCTATTAACCCAGCTACTATAACCACCTGCTTAGATCTCGATCTTTCAGAAATGCTTTGCTCCCAAAACATTTTACCTGTGTCTTACAAGACAAAAAGAAAAATTAATGAACAAAAGTCTATTGAAATTTCTTCTCAAAAGTATCTGCATGCCATTAACCCTTTTGATAAAATCATAGAGAGAAAGTTTCTTAGAAATCCATCAAATTACCTAAATGCTGGCAGAATTTTATCCTCATCAGATCTGATGTAAAAAAAAAAAAAAAAAAAAACCAAAACAAAAAAACCCTTACTTAAAATAATCCTGCATTTCTCAGAAATTACCAACATTAAACACTACTGAGTCTTTTAAATATCTTTTTACACAATGTAAAGCCCATAAATATGTGCAGATAATTTCTATATGTTTAAAATGCTATACATTATTCTGACCCTTTCCTAGTTCCAAGTAGCCTCAGTACTTCCAAACTGAAAAAGTATCTGGCGAGTATCATATATTAGAGTTTCTATCTTTGCATACTTGAAATTCTCTTGCATCAAGATGAGCTGAGAAGCCTGAAGACTTCAGGCACAAGAAAACTAGGCAGAAAAAAAGAAAACTAATCCTTCCCAGAAGTTTTCAACAGTGGAAGAGGTAGGACATGGGCGGGAGGGGCCTCTGAAAACCACATTCAGGGCAGGCAGAAGCTCTACCATCTCACCTTGTAAGAGATCTGAAGAATGCCCTTTGGGTCCAGAGAGCACCTTCAGTGAGGGAGAAAGCATCAAAACTGTCTTTCTTTCAGGTTTTCCTTTCTCCTCTTTCTCACCCTTTATAGATCTGTCTATCATTTCTGCACTTAGGGACAAGGAGACATCTTGATGGTGTCTGAAAAATAGTCAGAGGCTAAATGAAGGCACACAGGGAGCCTTTCCTTACAACCTTTCAGAACCCAATGAGCATTGCTGTGGTGGTTTGAATAAGAATCACCCCCATAGGCTCATATGCTAGAATTAATCCCCATTTGGTGTAACTGTTTGGTAAGAATTAAGAGATGTGACCTTTTGGAGCAGGTGTGTCCCTGGGGGTGAGCTTTGAGGTTTCAAAAGCCCTTGCCATTATCAACTAACTATCTCTCTGCCCTGTGCTTAAGGATCAAGATGTGAACTCTCAGCTACTGCTCCAGCATCATTACTCTCTGCCTGCTAAATGCACCCAATTGTGATGCTCATGAACTGTGTAACCTTCTGGAACTGTAGCTCCAAATGGACATTTTTTAATATGTTGCTTTGGTGACCTTAGTGACCTTTTACAGATACACAGCTTTTGCAGACTTTAGCCTCAGTCACCAATGCATGTCTAAGGATTGAACTTGGCTCATCATACCTCAGAGCCAACCAAGTGCGTCTACAGCCAAGTGACTGGCACCTTCATTTCCCAAAGCAATCACAGTGCTGACCTCCTCAAATCCAGATGCCATTTTGAAAAGGAGCAAGGAAGGAAGGCATAGGATACATTATCCTCTCAACTAGATAGATGTAAATCTAGAAGTGTGTTACATTATTATTAGAAATGATTAAATTTTAAATCACACTAAGTTAAATTTAGTTTTAGCTCCCTAATCAGTGGCCACAGGTCTCAGATCAATTAAGCTATGGAAAAACTGTTTTCTTTATAGATCTGAATTATAGTATGGACAAATTTATAGTCACATTCCATTTATATAGTTTTGTTTAGGGGAAGCATGTAGGTGGCTATTCCCTAAGGTTATTAATAAACCCCTGAAAAATGAAAGAGCTACCTAGCATTTCTTTCAGTATTTGTGTGGGAATCAATGTGTATATGACAAGAAATGTTTTGGAAGACAGACCTGAGTTCCAGTCAGTGTGAGTCACCAAAAAATATTACTTAATCAGAGCAGCAGTGAGATTGTGGTGAATGCAGAAAATGAGCGGCATTTCCATACTGTGTTAGTGCCCTCCACTGAGGAATGGAGGGTGGGGGAAATATCTGTTGTGCTTTTTTATTATAAGAGTTTATGTCTCTAGAAAGTAGAAAATCAGATTACCAAAGGCAAAGTGGAAAGAACAGGTATAGACTGAGAAAGAATTCTGGCATTCAACTGAATACTTTTTCTTATTGTCTCTAGACCGTTTCTTAGTAAAAGTGACTAAGCAAACAAGTATCTTTTCTTCTCTCAGATAACCAGGAATGTTATATTACAGTTAGCTTCACAGAAATTTAGCACAGGGCCATGATTCCAATGAAACTTGAAAGGAACCTGAAACCTGTTATTCTTAAGACAAAATCTAAGTCACTTCAGTGGGTGGAGATTGGCACACCCCTTTCAGCAAATTCTCACCTTACAAATAAATTCATCTGAAAATCAATTACTAGAGTAGCTGTTCACGGTGGTAAGTAATCAGTGGGTTAGAGCAGGCTCACACAGAAATGATGCTATTATCTTCAAAGTGAGCAAACCCTTTCTCAGAGGCCTGCCTGAACGTGCCTAATGCTTTTATTTGATTATGAAAGAGGGTCTGTTGGCTTCACAGCCTTCCACTGAAATTTGCTCATTTGTTTTTTCAAGGTACTCATGGTCATGGTGCCCAGTGCCCATGTTGAGCTAGATGCCTTTTCAAGATAATCCTTTTTTTTTTTTTCTGCTCAGTGAAAGTGCAAGTGTTTGAAAGGAAGGAAATTCAGTGTTCTTATCAGTGAATTATTTGCAAATTCTTAATGAAGAAGAATATACCAGAGCTGGTCTGAAGAACAAAACTGGCACCTGCATATTGACTTGAGCAAACACACACACACACACACACACACACACACACACACACACACACACACACACACATGCATGCACATGCACACACTCTCGCTCGATCGTCACCTAGTCACCTAACACTGTGTTCTTCTCCCAAATTCCAAGCAGTGAGCTAGATAGCATGATCCTTTGTGTGTGTGATCTTGTTAATTCTCACCACAATAGCCCTCAAAAGAAAATCCAGTTGTCATCTCCCCGACCTTTAAAATGGCAGAAATTTTTCTCACTGCATTTAAAAAAAAAAAAAATGGTTTGAGCCACCTAATCGCCCATCACAATCTAGTACCTAATTTTGTGTCTAATAGATAAGTGCTTAAGGCACAAGTGTCTGCTTCTGCACTTCAGTCCCGCCCACAGGTAAGCTGCGGCTGTGCCTTGCCCTGCATTAGCCAACACTGTCACCATGTGGAACACCGTGCACATAACAGAAGAGCCTGTCTTCTCAAAAAGTGGAAAATTTTACTACTTTATTTTTGAACTCTCTACTAGATGTGATTTTAAGTTTCACTTCTAAGAGTCCTGTGAAGACTTGAAAAGTGAAACTGGCCCTTCATATTTAATACAAGAATTCATCTTGTTGGGTTATTTTTTTAAGAACATTATATTTTACTAAGCTTACTCCAACTAGTTCTTTAAAAAAAAAAAAAAACTGTTTTTAAATGATAAAGGGCTATGGTGAGACCCTTATGGAACTTCAGGATCATTAAATTCCATAGCAAAGTTATGCAGTTATGCAGAACTCCAGGCCTGAAAGAAGCTTACCTTGCCTTACATGTGTTCTCTCACAAGCCAGGCTATATCCCCAGAACATGTTGTAGACTTCTGAGAGTGTAGCTGGGGGACTGAGGCCTCCTCATAACTCTCTCTCTATCTCCCTCTCTCTCTCCCTCTCTCTCTCCCTCTTCCTCTTTCTGTTTCTCTCTTGTCCCCCCTCAAGTCTCACTGCTTCACTACAATGTCACAGCCATGTGAGCTGCAATATCATGAGAGACCTCTGTGGCTTTGCAGAGCTTGAAGGCTCCTACAGAGGATATTTCATTCTCTCCCTACCCTGTGAACTTCTATCACTTAGGAACATGGACTTGACACTCTGCAATTAAAGTCTTCTAGTTTACTACATCTTGCTCCTATTAGAACTAGAATGGGTGCAATATAATTTGTACAGTTCAGTAGTTGCTTTAAGTGAAAATATTGCTCTTATATTTAAAACAATAAAGAGGCAGGAAAAATTAATAAAACACAGAGGGTTCAGCAATGATTAAGGAAAGCACAGAGGTCATAACCCGATCCTGGGTGGATGAAGGAAGGAAGGAAGGGGACCAGATGAAGGCAATGAGAGAAAAGCTCTACAGTGTGCCAGGCTGTTCTGCCTGGATGTGTGGTCATGGCGGATAATCAATTTTGTGCACAAGGGATGCTTGGCATGAGTATCTCTCGAAGTATTTATTTTATGGGTTATTGAATGGCTGGGAATAGTCCTAGAAAATGGAATCAATTATAAAACAGCCTCAGTGGTGAGGGAAAAGGAGCAGGATGTGAGGGCAGGGTTCCCTTAACAGATGCTATGCTGGACATAGTTGTTTAATATCCACCTGTGCAACAGGAAGAAGGCAAGTGGGCTTTCTGAAGAGATCTTATAGTAGTCACTAGCCACAGGCAACTATGAAGGAAGGCAAGGTCTGTGGAAGAAAACTCTTACACCTCACAGACACCGGTCAGTGTGGTGGTGAGGAAGGTGGCTGGAGCTAGGGCTCTGACTCTTCTGTATCCATGTGCCCACAGAGTCATCAAGCTACAGGTCATAGATATCCTGAAAAAGAGAATCTTGACAGAACACACGAGGACTTAATTTTTCTTGTCCCCATCCCTTAATCAACTACTTAGATTGGCTCGTGGTATTTATATATGTAGGGGGATTTTGTTGTTCCATTGTAAATAATTGTCCCACCCACTGGTTGAATAAAAAGCACTGATCAGCCTAAGGCCCAGGCATATAATTTGCTAACTCTTTACCCTTGAACTAACCCATGATTCTAATCCTGTTCAGCCATGGGCTTGGTACCTTTTCTCAGAGCAGCATAGTTGTCCTCTGCTTCTTCTGGCTTCTCTCTGGCATTCTGCTCTGTACTTCCTGTTCCCAGAGTTTTCTTAGTCTGGTAGCCCCGCCCAGCACTTTTTATTAAACTAGTGGGTGAGACAATTATTTACAATGGAACAGCATAATCCCCCTACATATATAATTGGAAGACAAACAGTGTAGGGATGATATATGAGTCATTTCTCTGTTACTGGGATAAAATGACCAAGGGATGAGCAAGATTATTTGGCACATGGTTGCAGAGGGATAAGAGTGTAGCATGGCAGGGAGGCAGGCAGCAAGTAGTAGGCATAACAGCAGGAGCAGGAAGTTGACAGCTCACATCCTTAACTACAAGCACAAAGCAGAATTAATGAACTAAAGAACAGGATGAGCTTTACATTCTCAATGCTCACTTGCAGTGACATACTTCCTCCAGTAAGGCCATAATTTTAAACCTCCCCCAACAGATTCTCCAACTGGTCATCAAGTGTTCAAATGCATGAGCTTACTGGGAACATTTTCATTCAAAGCACCACATATGGTGGGTGTCAGGGGAGAGTCTATGATTTTATGATTCTACAGAACCATCATGTCATCTTATGTAAGCAATCTGAGTTTCCTCCAACTTTGGTATTCATTAGGAGATCATATGTGTATTCTCCACACACACACACTGAAGGCAACTGTATTCTCATTGAGCAAACATTATTGTAATTTCCTTTTATATTTTATTATATACTCAATTTCAGGCAAAATTCTTTCTTCAAAGCTAACTAAAGTTTTCCTGTAGGATATCTAAAGATGTTCTAACTATTCCATGCCTTTTGATAAGCAAATTCCTAAAGGACACTGTCTTGCTTCTATTATGATGCAATGAACTCTTAAGTGAGAATTGAGCTAATAGCAGAAACTCAAGTGTACAATATTATGGTATAGTCAGCTCTAGGCAAATGTACAGAAGGTCTTTATAAATTATTCTTTCCTGTGAATGTGTGTGTATGTGTGTGTGTGTGTGTGTGTGTGTGTGTGTGTGAGTGTGTGTGTGTGTGTGCTCTTGCACATGTTTGCACATAAGCATGGAAACTATTGCCAATCTTCCCAAGACACCATCTAAATTGTTTCTTTGAGACAAGGTCTCTCTCTTGGCCTGGAACTTGCCAAGTTGGCTAGAGTGGCTGGCCAAAGAGCCCCAAGCCTCCACCTGTCTCCACCATCCCAACTCTGAGACCATAAGTACTGCCACCATGGCTGGCTTTCTTACACAGATTCTGGGGATCAAACTTGTACAGTAAGCACTTCACTGAGTTGCCTCCCCAGCCTCTACAAATTATTAATCTTACACAACTGAATGTCTAAAATGACTTATTCAAAGTATCAACATCTCTTAAATGGTGATAGTAAGTAGTTTAAGCAAGAATTTTTGATGACATAATTGTGTATTTGGATGGGCCTTACTTCTGCCAGAAACTGCCACAAGTGTATGCTTTGGGGGGGGGGGTCTTAAACTATGGATTATCAACTTTCATGGAGAGATAAAATGAGGGGCTCAGAATGAAAGTGGCCTGAGGAGGGTTGAGCTACAAAAAACCATGTGGCTCTCTTTCCTGCAGGTCTATTTGGAACTTACTAATCTGATATCATAAAAGTCTCCAAGAGGATATCACATTAATGACCACAGGGCCCTTTCCTTGTGAAGGCCTTGTAGGTGTCTGTGTCTGTTGGGGTGCACTTTGGGGAACTCTGAAAGTGCAGAAGAGGGAGGAGGTAATCTATGCAATGACAGCCCTGGGGTACCGTGGGAGGTGATGGAAATGTGGGGCCACTGAGACTCTTATCTCAGGTGAGTGATGAACTTGCCTCCAGTTCACAGGATCTCTGTGTCTTTGTTATTGTATGATTCTGGCCATGCAGAAGATTTAAGGTGAGGAGAACAGTGGCTGATTTACTCCTAGACTATTTGACTCCTCTCTAAGTTTTTAAAATCCTCATCCCCAAAGAAGGCATGATCCAGGGCCAGAGCACAAGAATAGAACCATACACCCGGCGTTTATTCATATAAAAATTATAAATCAAACTAAAACTGATGGCTATGCCCCACCCTCTGGTCTTGACAAACCTATCCAGGATGTTGGATTCAAATGACTTATTTGTGAATAGCTGGAAGGTTTGCAGACATAGCAGCTCTCCAGGAGAGCCACTGGGTTCCTCCCTCCTGATTCCAGTGCTGGCTGCCAGGAAAGGTGTTCAACAAGTATGGTGTGCCCTCAGGAATCAGTGCACACCTTTTCTGTCTCACTCTTCCCAGTTGCCACCCTGGAAGGCCTTGGTGTCCTGGCAGCTGGCTCTCAGGGCAGCCCAGGGAATGAATTTAAATACCCTGGGGCCTGCTAAGTCTCTAGGTTAGGAAACTGGGAAGCTGCCTTGGTTTTGGAGAACATGATTCCTGCAGGAGCATCGGTGCATGGCAGGTCAGGATTCTAAGCAGAATTTGAAGGGTTGGAGATGATCCCTCTATGTGAAGCACACTTTAAAAACCTATGGCATTCACAGCTCCTTCTGTCTCAAGAAAGTATTATTGTTTAAGTTTAACCACCTCTGGTCCCCCTGACCAACCATTTTCTTCCTCCCTGAGGTAGGTTCCTTTCCCTTTGGCATTAAAAGTAAAATTACAACACTTGTGTGAAGAGCTGAAAGTGATGTATTTTATCAACTTCAAAACTTGACCCGAGGCCTTCCCCCACACCATGATAAATAATAGAATTTTTATTTTCATTGAATTCGTGTGTGCATAGCATATGCTGGGTCATACTGCAACACTATGTAGCTAGAAGCAGCAAAGAGCTCTTAAAAAAAAAAAAAAAAAAAAAAAAAAAAAAAAAAAAATCATGGTCCAGAGCTGTGTTCACTAGAGGAAAGGGCAGAGCTGCATCAATCAGACCACATCAGAACAGCACCTCCCAAAGGTAATTTTAAAAAACGCACTGCAATGAATGGGCAGAAATTAGTGTTCTCGCGAGAGCAAAATAATTAAGAGAGACAGCGGGAGAAAGAGACAGAGGGAAGGGAGGGCAAGGTAGAAGAAATATCCTTGACACAAGCGTCACAGGATCAAAGCATCCATGCATCAATGCTTTTGCTGCTCACTACTTAACTACAAACTGCTCTAGACTGGAAGTCATGACCTCATGATCCTTCGGGGTAGACAAGGCGGTCACCCTGCCTACAGTCACGTGTCTTTTGTTCTCCGCCCCCAGGATCCTGGAGCTGCAACAGAGTGGAGACATGGACATCCTCAAGCACAAGTGGTGGCCTAAGAATGGTCAGTGTGACCTGTACTCCTCAGTAGATGCGAAGCAGAAGGGAGGGGCCCTGGACATCAAGAGCCTGGCAGGCGTGTTCTGCATCCTGGCTGCTGGAATCGTGCTCTCCTGCCTCATTGCGGTGCTCGAGACCTGGTGGAGCAGGAGGAAGGGCTCGCGGGTCCCATCCAAAGAGGTACTTGAACTTGGGCCCCAACTAAAGCTGCCGAACATCCGGTGGCCATAGTTTCAGGGAAGAAAGGATGATATTAGAAATTGCCTTTTCTGCCTTCTTTGAAGATTCCAAATTAGCATGCGGTGAGCCAACACCAGTTCCCATTTAGGACCCTCAGGGTGAATAAAGAGCAAGGGGCAGGGTCTGTAAGGCCGACAATTTCATGTTCTGTAGCAGGCTCTGAAATTCTGAGTCTCAGCCTACATTCTAATAATCGCACAAGGCTGTGGTTCCCTTGACCCAGTTCACAAAGATGCTTAATCATTTTTGGGGTTCTGTTTTTTTGTGTTTTCAATTCCTTAAGTTGTAGATAAACTTGTGTTTTAAAAACTGGGCCTAAAAGACCTTGACATGATGCTTTCTCCTCACCATCAGTCACTACTTCCTGCGTATGTATGTATGAAGATATGAAGAAATGACTGTGTGTCTGGGGCTCTCCCATGAGCCCAACTGTGCCAAATTCACATTTGGAAATCATTCTTAATTCTGCTTATCTCCCTGACTATGTCATCAGCTTAACTCCAGGGCCATGGTCAAGTTTGTATAGCTATCTGTAAGAATGATTGCGGAACTATACATATTGCCTCAGTGAAAGCAGCATGTGAGGTATATACAGAGAAAATGTGAACATTACAAAAACACTTGTGCTCGTTAATCTTAAAAGAGTTGATGTGAAAAGTAACCTGAGTTTATTCAGTGGTTTGATTTGAGGGGTAGTTTCAATGAAAGTTTTAAACTCTCCACCCAGCGCTTGGCTGACTGGTACCCAAGGCAGTTCACAGAGGATTGACTTTGGTGTACGAACAGAAATGATCTGTCATTTGTACATGCATGTCTGCACAGCAATGTTTGTCTTTTGAACATCCTTATCTACATAGTCTAAGGATCCTCGTAGCTCCTTAGATGCAAAGTAGATTAGTACCGTTTATAAGATCAGCTTCGCTTTCTTTGCTTTCTACCTGTGTGAGTGATCATACACAATCCCACTATGTGGACACTGAATTTAATCAGGTTTATTGCCATGCCGTCTTTGCAGAGTAAGTAAGCACTGGTATCTCTGCTGACATCAGTCCAGAGCAAAAGGCCACATTAATGCAGATGGCGTCTGAGACTCAGTGTTTGGCAAACTTTGAAAATGAAGGACTACTGAGGTCCTATTTTTGAAATACTACAGAAGATATTAAATGTTTGCATTGTTATAGCTGTTGATGGATGTCTAGATTACAGTTGCCATGAGAACTGTAAGAATATACATCTCAACCTTCTGAAGTCTCAGTGGTAATGCTGCATTAATGGATATTTTTATTGGATTTTAAAATAAGAAAGGGGAAGGGAATGCACCCTAACAGGTTTCGCTGCAGTGTACTGCATGCATGGTGGGGAAACACGCACCCTACTCTAACTTCCGATGGCCATCCAAGGTTCTGTGAACAAACATTTTCTCCTCTTATGACTAATGGACATTTTTATAACCTCATAAGTTTAGTGTATTGACCTAGGCTATAAAATAAGTCTGACTACAAAGGAGATTTTATTTCTTCTTAATTCTATTTTTTTCAACCCTGAAGGGTTTGTTGATAGGATTTCCCTCTAAAATTCTGAGGCTTTATTGCCTTTTAAAAATAAATAAATAGGACATCTTGCAAACATACCCACTTAGCATAAAATTGACCTTCAGTTAAAGCTATCTATTCTCACGCCTTAACTTGAAGGGAACTGTAAGGGCCACAACATCACAGTTGCCAGATGTAGGTGCTGGGTATCATCGCATGCTGTCCCTGTCAAAGAGAAGTCTCTCTTGTGCTGACTCATTCTAAAAAATCCTCATAGCCCTGGGCTGCAAGAAACAACACCCGAATAGTCATTGACATGAAAGAAACACCATGTATCTCTTTCATCTAAGAATAGAAAGGTAAGGCTAAGCCTAAGTGATAGAAAGGATCAAAAAATCAGTTAGGACTGAGACTCTGAGAGAGGAAGCATGTACCGAGAAGTGGTGGCAGGGGTTGAGGGAAGTCACTGGAATCAGACCTTCTGCTCGTGTCCGTGCCTGAGCCTGTCCTGCGTCTTTGTAGCTGCATGTGACATACGCTCATTTTAAAGCTCCGGCTGCAAAGAAAGTATTTATTATAGATACTTTATCTCAAAGCCCTGTCAGGATTCCCAGAAACTAGCCCAGTGCCTGGCTCAAACGAGGGGCCCAGTGGATGTCTGTTAAGTAAATATGCCCCCAAAGTTCAGTTAATTACATGTTTGCTGAACGACTTTTTTTTTTTTTTCCAATCCATGCAAGCTAGTACTGATGAGAACCTTATTTTCTTTTTCTTCATCTCCAGGATGACAAGGAAATTGACCTGGAGCACCTTCATAGACGTGTAAATAGCTTGTGCACAGATGACGACAGCCCCCATAAACAGTTTTCCACCTCGTCAATTGACTTGACCCCTCTGGACATTGACACTTTGCCAACACGACAAGCCCTGGAGCAGATCAGTGATTTCAGAAACACTCACATCACCACCACCACCTTCATCCCAGAACAGATCCAGACTCTTAGCCGCACACTCTCAGCGAAGGCTGCCTCTGGCTTCGCTTTTGGCAGTGTGCCGGAGCACCGAACTGGCCCTTTTAGGCACAGGGCCCCTAATGGGGGCTTTTTCAGGAGTCCTATCAAAACAATGTCATCTATTCCTTATCAGCCTACTCCCACCCTGGGGCTCAATCTGGGCAATGACCCTGACCGAGGCACGTCCATATGAGCAGCAGACAGCTCAGCCTATTCTAGGACTCCCCCAAAGGAGCAACTGTAATGTGGGACTAACATGGATGTGACGTCTTATTTAAAAGAAATCAGGATAATTAGTAACAATTCTAGTTCTTTTTCCTCACACCCCTTTCCTGCTCTATTGCTTTTTTCTCTCTTTCTCTTCTCTCTGTATATCACCCTCCATTTTTTTTCATTACTCAACTTGTTCCCCAAGAATATAGCATTCTAGGATCCTATTAGTCTGCTTTTCATATACTGTACTTCAAGTGTAGGGAATGAGCACTGGGTCACCGAGAGCACTCGCAGGGTTGACTGTGTATACAGGGCTCCCATGTACCATTCCTCTGTTTTGAAACTATGATTGCAATAACTTCAGTCTTTCTTCATCTTCAGCTGCACCCATAGTATTCTCCACTGTTGTCAAGCGTCCTTTATCTGTGGACCAAAGGCAACCCCTGCAGTGTCTGTAAAATCATTTAAAGACCATTCAGGCCACGCAGTATGAGAATGCAGTTTTGTAGGATTACAAAAAGCCATTAATATGCCAGTCCAGACTACAGTTAAAATCCCTCTTGCACTGCAGCAGTGCATGCCACCTTCGTGCAATTGTATAGTATTCAAAGTTCCTCTTATGTACAGTAAACTTTACCACATGGCAAAGGCCTTTATTGTGTTAAATAACTTAGTATTTCATATATACATATATATGCACCTATACAATATGTGTGTATATATATCTATATATATATGCAGCCATTGCTATTGCAATTCATTTAATAAAGCTTTAGTTTAAAAACCAAGCATTATGTACAGAAGCTATGACAGCGCAGGTGGCCTTTTCAGTTGGAAAGGCAGGTTGTTTTAATGTCATCCTGACCTGTGTTTTTTGCCAAGAGACTATTTTATAATTTTGTTATTAAAACATCCAGGGCAATTTCATCTTTGTTCCTAGATGTTCTCATTTGAATAGGTTTTGCATTCATTACTCGGCAGTGTATAAAGCTAACCTTGATCATTTTACCTTTTGTTAATTATCTAAATGGGAAATGCCATTAGTTGAACCCCACACACGCACACAGAGCAGAGTTTAACCATAGATAATCTTAGGTTCAAAGTCCTCTTCCGAAGCTGCAAGCCAATCGGTTTAACTCTAGCTGGGGAGGAGGGGAAGTCCCCCGGAAGTGTCAATGTGGCCTTATTTGTGTCATGCGTCACCCTCCTGCAAACACATAACAACCATACTGGGCTCTCATCGGAACCCCTTTTCTCTCTGCTTCTACTTGGAGGTGTTCTGTTTTTGTTTTGTTTTTTAAATTAGTGCCAAGCGTGTCAGCAGGGGCGATAAACAAAAGCCAGTGCCTCTTTGTGCACAGTCCTCTGAAGGTAGCATTCTTACATGTTAGAAACATAGAATGAGCTTCATCTGTAATCCTTAAACTCGCCGTGGTAAGTAGGAAGCAGGGATTTACTCTGTGTTTTCAGGCAGCCGTATGCTTACTTTAATCTCATTCATTCTGTGGCTAGGATTGCTAGAGGATCCAGCCTATGTGATTTGCTTTAGGAGCGGTTAAGAGGTATATTCTTAAGGTGTATTCTACTTTGATCTAATTCTGTTCTGGGGAGCATCTTGTACTGTCACTGTTTTTGTACTAAATCTTTAAATATTGTCTACTGTGTCAGGCAGAAAACTTTCTTATCATGAGAAACCACTTTGTTTCCAGGGTGACGAGCCCCGCAGTGCATGCACACCTTGTTCCCCTGTGACATTCATGTTCTCATCTCCAACTCTGATTTTCAAACAGAAAAGTCTTTACAGCTATATAGGGGCACACCAGTTGCTGCAGTGACTTCAGCTATCAACAAACTGTTAACCATGTACAATACTGGAAATAGGCTGATTTTGATGTATTGCCTATTCTACAAGTACACAAAACATTTTGGAGGCCTCAGTTGTGAGTGGCAGAGCTTTCTGTGTATAATTTGTCTACATACTTTGTCTAATAAAAACGTTTTCTAAACTTGCTCTCATACTATTGAAGTCTTAACTATAAAAGTCAAAGATGCTGACCTCACTGATCACTCCGAATGTCTCGAAAACACTGACATTATTGAAGTGTAGAACACTGATTCTAACTAGCCAGATACTCTAGAAATCATGCCTAACAATGTCCTAAGTCAGTCAACAACTGCTAATCTGCTACTCAAGACTATTTGAGCGAACAATGTATTTGTTTTTCTTTGTGGATGTTCCTGAGAACACTTTGGGGGAAAAACTTGTCCTGTTTTATAGAAACAATGCAGCTGCTGTATTAATAATAAGATGAGCTTTTGTAACATCTGAGAAACGGGAAAGAGGTTCAGGGTAATTATTAAACTTTGGGCTTATTGCAAATTGCTTGGCTTTTTGAGAAATAATCACCATGCCAAACCTTTTAATCTGGAAGTTAATTTAGACTCAGAAATTATTTTTATAACACTATTACTTCTACATTTGAACACTATTAAATTCCTCTAATGCTTAATTCAATGGATATATGATAGCTATACAATATGATTTAGATTAAAAATCCTTATTCTAAAATTCCACCAAAACTACTTTTTACATGTGGGAGGCAGAAGAAACTGGAGGTATAGATTATGTCCCTCAGTTTTTTACTATGGGATTATGACTTTCTAAAAAGCTGTTAATTGGCCAATTGCTTGATAGTCTAAAATTTGAAACTGGTGTGGAATTTCAGCTTTGAGAACTGGGCTCTGTCATACTTCAGCCACATTCTCCCAAGTCCTCTGGAGCTGTAGATGCAGAAAAGAGGTAGAAGCATGAATGCTCCCCCCACCAAGTGCACTCTACAGATCTCTGGCAGCCTAGCCTTGCTTGTTTGAGTTTTATGTAACTCTCTGAGTCAACAAGAAAGACAGAAAGCACCTGCTCCCATATTCCAGGTCTGAATCCTCTCTATAACCAGTGTCAGCCCCGTCATTCAGAATTGGCCCTGCTTCATATCCTTACATCAAACTTCTATTTCAATACAAGTCCTTCATTGCCCTCAAATGTCCAGATTCTTCTGCTTGTTGAGTCAGGAAGTTTTCTGCATTTAATAACCATTCAGACATACAAAGAAAATTTTTGAAACTTCCTTTTTTGTTGTGCCAACCTATAAACAATTTATCTTTTCTTAGTTGTGTGAATTTTTTTGTCTTCTTTATTTTAAGATTAGGATCACCAGAAAAGAAAATCACTGTTAAAAAAACCAGAATTTTCTGGATGGCATTTTGCTTTGTTAATTAAAAAGAAAAAAACGGAAAGACTGACTCACTCATTAAATTTTCAAGTTCTATTATTTTAGCTGAATAGCAAGTTATTGCTATTTTATCGTCAGAAATTTTGGTGAAATGCATTCTGGATTATGAATATACTAAGAGCTTATGTACCAGGAAGCACACAAATTGTAATGGAGTTGCCAAAATTTGACTCCTTTTATTTATTAAATTAAACCCTATACCCAGTCTAAGCTCTTTGACCAGATAATATTTAATGGTCAAGAAAGATGGCTATAATTACCATCTTAATACATTAGTATATGTCCTTTTAATAACTACTTTATCAGAGTGCATATGAGCTTCCCTGGGTAGAAGCAACTTCTCTGACAGTAAGACATAAGTAATTAAAGACATCACTGATAGTAGATTTAATAAGTTCCATACAATTCTATCTGTATTCACAGGCAACCTGTTGTGTGAATGCTGTAGTGCTCAGTGGTTGAATGTAGACAGATGAATCCATGCATTAGTCATTCTGGAAATGTATTGCCATCAGCCTTTGAGTTTCCCCATACTGAAATTTAGGATGCATGGGCCAGTGCACAGCCATTCTGAGATGGCAGAATGCATCGCCCTACCCTGATACAGTTCAGCCCCTTTGGCTAGTAGAGTAAACTATTCCAATTTTTCCTGAAGGCCAACAATGTCTGTCTTCTGAGGTTCAGGCCACATGCACAATAAATCTTTGGACATTTTCCAAGATGGTAACTTTAAGAAATGTGGCTATAGACAGAAGCAAACTGTTTAATGTTCTATTCTTCCCAATACCTGTCTACCATGCCCACCCGAGTCCATGTCAGGATGATACAGACCACACAATTTCTGTCTGTCCCTGAAGCTTTATTCAGTTAGGTTAATTAGAGCTCTACAATGTTTCAAGTACTTTCCTTCAGAGACCAAACAATTTTAATCAGTATCTTCTTCACACTGCCACTAAGCCTCCAGGTGACTTTTCTGCCATGGGACACACAGGACACAGTGTTCCACAAGCTGTCTCATACACTTGCAGTCTCCCACCCTGACTGTCGTTCAGAGATGACAGACCCTGTGCCTTTGTCCCATCATGTAGAGCTGCACAGATAGATCCTACCTTCCTCAAGGACAGACACTGGTGAAATGAATGTTGTCTTTCATCTGAATTCCCCAAGCTGTCATCTGTACTGTTGGCAGTACATCGATGGCAAACCAGTGAACATTGAAAAGTTAAAGACTTCCTTCATATATGAAGTAGCTAATCTAACACACTCTTATATACAATTTAGGACTTATACCACTTTGTTAACTAATTCTGCACATTTTGTGGAACTTTTTTAGGGTAGGGAAGAGAAAATGGTTTAGCAACAACATGCTACCACCACTACCTGTGACTGTTCCATTGGATAATTCCACTCCATTAGAAACCAAAGCCTGGCCTGTGTTTGAAGAAACCACACAGATTCCCACTTGGAATTACCAGTACATTTCAAAGGGCTGAAAATATCCATGATGTAATTAGAAAATCAATTTTTTTCAAGACAACATCAATTCTCATTCATTTTAAACTAATTAAGTTTTCAGAGCAGCTGCGTTAGAAAAAGAAACAGATGTCACAAATCAAAACTGTCAGCACAAGAGATGAAAAATATTGCTTTTAATAAATATTTTTGCCTCTCTCGGATTTGAAATAATACAAGAAGGGAGATGTTAAATTTTCAAATTGTTATATTATTAATTGGCATTACTGAAAAATAATAAGAATTTAATAGCTACTATAGTGACTATGTTTAATTTCTAAAAACCAGACATCAATAGTTTTTTAAACATAGGAGATATACACTTTAAAGTTAATATATAATTTCTCTAAAGTTAAAAAAAAAAACCAAAATTTATCTTACCTATTTATTCTCCAAAAGGATTCAAGAACAGACCTCGCAGATATATGGGGTGTGTGTGTGTGTGTGTGAGAGAGAGAGAGAGAGAGAGAGAGAGAGAGAGAGAGAGAGAGAGAGAGAGAGAGGAGAGGGAGAGGGAGAGGGAGAGGGAGAGGGAGAGGGAGAGAGAGAGAGAGAGAGAGAGAGAGAGAGAGAGAGAGAGAGAATAAGATTCAATGTGCAATAATTTAGCTTATTTGAAATTTTCCAAACTGCAACTAGTTTTTTAGAAACTAGCCTCACATTAAGTATATACATTTGTGAAAGTTGTTAAATTCTTTTGCAGAATTAAAGTTGACATTAAAATGAAGTTTTGAGCTTGATTACTATCTGCTTTAAAGAGTTAGGTATATGTTTGTTGTTAGAAATAAAAACAGGCTAGCATTAATTTGAAAACAGAGATTACATGTTGGCATATCTCACTTGTCTTCTTTACACCATAAATTGGTTAATGAATAATGAATATATCAAGCTTCCTTTTGGTTGCTATTACTAAAATACGTCGATTAACAGTCATATGAGAAATTACAGTTAATGATACACCTACTTGAAATGATAGACACTAAACACCCAACATGGAAAAATCTCACCATACAGTGAGTGGAGTGCTTCTTCCCAAATCAACACACCACAAACCACTAAGCACCTAATAAAGTACACATCCAGGGCCCACACTCAGCGCTACATAGCCAAGCATTCCCAAACTCACCCCCTTCAGGCTTCTTCACAGAAACACCATGCAAAAGACTGTTCATAAATGCAGAGAGCCCTGAGAAAGTGTTCTCACCTGTTGAGTCTCCCAAATGTTTGATGAAGTGTCCAGCAGCTCAATTACAATCAATATTTTAACTAATTCTTTCAAGTTCAACATTTACTAAATGAAGTTTGTAAATGTTACTCTATAACGAAGGCTTCTGCATGTCTGTTTCAGCTGTATTGCATAGGCATAAACACCAGTGAAGCTTCAGGGAACTAGAACACCCGAGACTAGCAGCCTCCTAGAATCAGTCTAGAAGCAAGCACCCACCAGCAGCATGTATCCTAAGCAGTTCCCGTGAGCAGTATGCTGACCACACTCCTTAGGCAACAGATCCCCTTGTTTCAGGCAGGAAGCACTCTGGTTGGGAGTCTTCCTATATACTCTGACTTCTCAGAGAGCTCCCAAAGCTGGCAAGTAAAAAAGAGAACATTGGAGAAGTTAAATCAAAACACAAGGTGTAAGTGAGGGATGCTTTTATTCAGAGAAAGAATATTCTTGACTTCCGGGACATATAGTACAGATGCTCTGATGTTAAGAGTGTGGAGAGTAAGCTTAGAACGCAGTAAGACCATCAATACAATGAGACCAGAATGAGCCATGGAGACAGAAATGATGTAGATAAAGAGAAGTTTAGGAAAGAAAGCATTCCACATGACAAGGCAAGATGGGAAACTGAGAATGAAGGCTTAGTCTGGAGTATTTGAAAGAAAGTGAAAGCCTGCTGCTACTTCAACAGGCCAGTTACCGGGTGCCAGCAGTATTGCTGACATGCTCCTACCCTCTTTCAAGAGAATGGGGCAGCAGTACAGTGACTGGCCAGTTAGATTTCAGTCCACAAACTCCCAGAGAGTCTGCAGCCTGGCTGACATTCGCCAAGGCTCACAGCTACAGTATGCATAGCATGCTCCCCTGAGAGACCCGCAGATTGTGACCAAAAGGAAAACACAAGAATGGTGTGGTCTTAGAGGGGTGGTTTAGGAAGGTTAAACCTGTAGCATCTCATCGAAGGAAAGGGATAAGGACCAGTTAACAATCTGCTGCAGAGCAATGGGATGGCTCAGGGGGTAGCACTGCAGCAGCACAAGCCGGCCAGTCAAGCTCAGTCTCCTGAGCTCATGACAGAGTGGGGGGAGAGAACTGACCAAAACAGCTGTTCTCTGACGCCACATAGACACTTGGCATATGTGTAACCCCCTCGTGCCTACAGCACACAAACACACACACACACACACAGCATACACACACACAATAATTCAAAAAGCAACTAAATTTTTGAAGGATAGTTCAATAGTCATATAAGCTTAACATCTTAGTCAAGAGAGAAAGGAAGGGAGAGATGGTATATATGTTTGTGAGGGAGAACCAGAGATACGTAAAAAATTAACGTGAGTATGAAGGAGGAAACGTAAACAACAGCTGAGTTTCCAGATCCAGATGCAAAGAGATGAAAAAAAAAAAAAAACCTGGTGGAGCAGCAAGGTCACTGTCTCTTCCCTTCACCTGAGATATCTGAGAAGAAAACATAGTGTGGAGAACACATATCTGTTTCCTTTCACTGTACGCATGGGAGGTGTATTTGTCATGGTTCCGGGTGCCTACAAGTGAGAACATTAGAGAGTCCATGATTTTAGACCAGGGTCTCTGAAGTTCTGAGAGTTTTTCTCAGATCTATGAGGTGCACAGTTGAGGTAAGGCCCACTAGGCTTCATTCAGAGTTGATCTGATTGTATCCCTTCATACACTGAACTTCCTCCTAGGGTCTCCTCCACTCTGAGGTAACACATATCTGTGAGCAAATAGAGCAAGGAACTCTCAAACTACATCACCTTTTAGGCTCTTCCTCTTACATGTGGTCTTTGCCCTGTGCTAAACAGTGCTCACATCTGCTTCTTTGAAAAGTTGCAGAATAAGACTATTTAATCATCACAAATCATTTCTAAGATTTTCCAGTTGCTGAAGACTCTGAGCTGGCCAAACTGTCCTGTGACATAGTGACAAGAACCCACAGGTTATGAGGGAGACTTGAAATAAATCCAGAATCGCCAGTGTCCTTAACGAGAGAAATAAATAAAGCAGATCTCATACACAGGGTGGAGGCACACACTCAGAAGCAGGGGCAGGTGAATCTCTGTGACTTAGAGGTTAGCCTTGGCTTCACTGAACGTTCCAGGACAACCATGAATAAATAGAAAGACCCTTTCTCAAAAACAAAACAAAAAACCAACAAGCAAACAAAAAGCTGATATCCTTACACTAGAGACACTAGAAACATGAATCAACTAAACCCGAATTCAGCCTGAAGCTATTTCCAAATACAGGCTTGTCTTCCAAAAGGAATGAATTGAGGTTAGCACTGTTACAAATGCCTGCCATGCACAAGTCAGCGTACATATACTATGTCAAATCAAACGGCTTTGACATTAACCATGTTTGGTTCAACAAAATTGCTGTGTGCTTTGAGACTCAAGTCCATTTCAACTTGAGAGTTCAGAAAGAATGTGCTTATGCAGTCAAGAATACTTGAGATGAAAAGATTGGTCTGAACTGTTGTCAGAGCTTACTCCTGGCAGCTGAAGAGGTGAACACTCACTGAGGAGATGCCATCCAAACCACCACTGGGATTTCCCCCAGAATCACACTTGCTATTGTTACCACCTGTCAACACTGAAGCGATGAGCCCTGTAAAGAAGTCAAAGACTATTTCCCAATTCTAGGGGAAAAAAATCATATATCAAATATAAACAAGAGACAGATAGCATGTATCCATACAGATTCAATATAACTTTGGTTGACCTGCTTTTCATAGTTTTTGAGAAAACAATTCCTTGCAGTCTATTCTTGCCTTACATGAGCCACACACACATGCATAATCTGTCTTCTTCCCTATAGACTCTATAGGATAAGAGGAAAATAGTAGGAAAGTTGTGTACCCATACTGCCTCAAATATCTGCACAATCCAAGAACTTCTCAGCAGTTTGGGGGATGTTTATAAATCACCATCTTAAAAATGTGCAACATAGATTCTCATCTAGGTTTTCAAATGTAGAGAAATTTAATCCACTGTCTTAGAAAAAGTCATTTGCTCCAGGGCATGCCCTTTTTGGCATGCATACACAAGGCATGCATTCCTACAGACACAGAGCACAAAAGTAATAAAAATAAATTATAAAAATATCAAAGCTGAGACAGAAAATTTGTCTTAATGAACAAGTGAGCTAGGAACAGCTCAAATCCACATCTATTACTTCCAAATTCATGCTTTCCCATCTTCTCCCATTTCAGCAAATGGTGAAAGAGATACATTATTTTCCTAGTTTCTTGTACACTCTTTAAGGAGCTGTGTCCTCTATAAAGACCAATGAGTGTCTTCAGTAACTGAGCATATTGTAATAAAAACTACTGGTAGAATATAACAATTATGCAAAATAAATGTGAGTGGTTATGTATTGTGAGTTAGAAGACATAACAGCTTTCAAGAAATCCCCTGCAGATTAAGTCACATGTCAGCAAACCTATCCCTCCAAGTCCCATGCCCACCAGCATATACCCCCTAGTCATGTGCCAGCAAACCCGTCCACTTCATCCTTACTGAGAGTTCAGCAATGCTTCTGGCCACTGCCGTCGCCTCCTCCTCTTCCTCCTCCTCTTCCTCCTCCTCCTCCTCCTCCTCCTCCTCCTCCTCCTCCTCCTCCTCCTCCTCCTCTTCCTCCTCCTTCTCCTCCTTCTTCTCCTAGGGCCCTCTAGTGAGTATATGTTAGAATACCAACCCCTGGACATACTAGAATACCAACTGCTATGGTATCCATTCTCTTGCTCAAATAACACTGTCCCCTTTATAGCTTCTGTTGTAACTTCAGGTCTCCCAAACCCATTTTTACAGCTCTCTACTCTCCTACATCGTTTCTCAGGTGAAGCCACCAACAGATAAGTAGATAGCAACAATGTGGCACCTAGACACAAAAGAGATGTTTCTGCCTTAAAGAAAAAGAGAACTCATAAAAATTTGCAGGAAAATTATTGAAGCCAGAAACTCTTAAAATGAGGCAACCTAGACTCAGAGAGACAAATAGTGAATGTGCTATCTCTCTCTCTCTCTCTCTCTCTCTCTCTCTCTCTCTCTCTCTCTCTCTCTCTCAGGTCCTGGCTTCTGTTATTATTTCTATTGTTTGAGTGAGGTGAGTATGGAGAGAGGTGAGAACAGGGCCCACAGGACTGACAAAGGAGGCTTTAGGAAATGAGGCTGAAGAAGAGCACAGACTGTGCAAGCTGTAAGGGGGATCTTGTGGGGGGAGGAATATGCAGTGGGGTCAGGGGCCACAGAGAAAGAGATGAGCAGTAGGGTGGGACAGAATCCATCAAAATGAAGGATACAGGAAAGTACTATAAGGAAATCTGTTCCTTGTTTACTAATTAAAATAAATAAATCGGAGCGGTTTATAGAAAACAGGACTACAGCTTTTTAAAAGGGAAGTTCTATAAAGACATGCAGAGAAAAGATGAGAGTAGATTTGCTGATTTGACATCAATTTTATATTTTGTGAATGTATTACACATACACAGAGGCATGTGCACATGGAAACACACACACACCAGGCATTGCAGTTACTCAGACATGAGATCATAACTATTTCAAAGCTATTATTTTATTTCAGGAGTACCATGTCTGTGCATAACTCTACCACAAGGCAAAGTGGCTTGTGCTCCAGAAAACTGACACAGCAAATTACAGAGAGTTCAGAGAAGGCAGAGAAGGTTACTCTCCTGCATCTTGCTTACCTGGAAGGCAGCATGACCGCTATAAAGGATGACGTCTGATTGGTACCTAAATGTTTGAGAATTCAAAGAAAGTCCAGGTCTTCTTTCATTGGGGCACTGAAGTACTTTGTGGGGAGAATGGTTTGGGAAGCCGGCCTAAAAACTGAACATAATATTCACATGTGCAGTATAGAGAAGCGCATTTTTTTATGGAAAGGGAAAGAGATAATACAAGACACAGAGGATGGAAGCACAGTTTGTAATCGGGAAGATGAAGTGGTTGGCTGGGCATACGGCCTGTGAAGGAGAAAGACAGAAAATGACAGAACTATAAAAATCTGACTGAGCCATCCACCTGCCATTTGGGTTGCATACCTTTTAGAAAACCCAGTCCGTTTCTGAACAGCTGGACATACTAGAATCATGGTGATGTCTACAGTTCACAGGGTAAGACAGACAATTTAATAAGCAATGGCAATAAACTGTGACAAGGGCTATCACAGAGGACATAAAGGGTGATTTGCAACCCAGAGCAGGGGTCAGCAAAGATCCCAACATGATCGGCTTCCAAATTAAACCAGAGGGATTGCTGAGGCTTCACCGGGTGTTAACTTGTAGCCTTTAGGGATTAGTATTGTCTATTGGCTTGTAGTGTTTATAATAAATTGATTTATTCTTATTATTTAGAACTATGTTTAAGTAGATATTGCGATTTAAAAATTAAAAATGTTAACAAAAGACCAAAAATGCTGGCTAATGTTAGGTGTTGTTTGTTGTAAGTCATAAAAATTATTTAAAATTAAAAGACAAAGCCTAATATTTAAGGCTTTTTTAGCTTTAATAAATGACATTTTTAGTTTAAAAGTGACTCACAAGTGTGTTTATATTTCAATATATAGGCCTTTGCTCTATAAAGGTCGCTCTATAACACTAACATTTACAATTGGGCAAAGGAATTAGGGACCGTTCAGACTAGGAGGCCAGCATGCAGAGACCTGAAGACAGAAGGCAGCAACTGTTCCAGGAACCAAAGGGAGGCAAGCTGAGCTGGAAATGGATGGAAAAAGGATGAACTGAGAGTTGCTGGAGGCAGCAGGAGAGAGTGTGGTGCTTCATAAAGTGCACGGAAGACTCTGTAGGTCACATTTTCAGGAATGTTTGCAGCATTGGCCAGGGCTAGAGAGACGGCTCAGAGGTTAAGAGCACACTAGCTGTTGTTCTAGAGGCCATGAAGTCAATCCCCATTAACCACGTGGTACCTCTTCTGGCCTGCATCCCAGGCAGAAACGCAGACAGAACACTATATACACAATATGTAAATCTTAAAAAATAAATAAATAAAAGCACAGTGTACTAGCAACTTGATCAAATTTCTGATTTAAAAAATTAGTCTCTTGCCCATGGAGAAAGTTTGGGAGCCGGACAAGATTTGAGAGGTTGTCCTGCTGGAAATCCTTGTAGTACTCCAGTACAAAGGTCGAGTTCTAATCCTAAAGTGAGAGATAGGCAGAATTGTGAAGTGAGTGGGATCAGGGGTCTGGGCTTCAGGTACACCCTGAAGCAACTGAGTTTTAAGAGGTGATAAGTAAGCTAAGAAATATGTGAGCCTATTTACCAAACGTTCATTCTGAGAACAAAACCAAGGATGATGAACTTTATCAAAAGACAAAAGCAGGCATTAAAAACCCAATAGGTAGCTGACAGAGAACTGGGAGGATGGGCAGAGGAATGTCTGGCCCCAGGGGTCAAGAGATTATTTTTTTCAGTAGGAAAATCATATCAAGTACTCAGAGACAACATGGCTACCTATTAGAACCAGTGACTTGGAAGGACCTGAGGACTTGGGTAAGAACAGTATTCAAAATAAGGAGGAGTTGGAAGAGGAGAAGGAGAAGGTTAAAGATGCTGGAAACCAAAACCAGGCTACAGATGTGGAAGAAGGAAGGATAAGTAGATTGCAACACGATGATGGAGCAAGAAAGTCTAATGAGTATGCACTTATTTGCTTATTTGTGCTAGAGTAGGAGAGACTTTGGGATTTTTATGCAAATGAGAAGGCGGCTATAATGAACATTAAAAATGCAGCAACAGGTAGAAAATAAAAAGTAAGAAAGGGTGGGGTCCACAAGTCCTCCAGGGAAGCAACGACAATCTCATCGTGATGTCAAAGAAAGACCAAAGGAGGGAACACTTACATGTAACCTTCCGGGTTCAAGAGCAGGACAGTGAACACAGACTCTGTTGGATTCTGTATTTTGCAGACCGTTGGTGAAGATGAATGTCCAAAGCTGTAAGAATAAAGAATAGAGAAACTCATTAGAGAAACATAAGAGCCTAGTGTTCATTGTTGTGCACTGAGCTGGCCTTATGATGGCCTGATATACATAGATAAAACTTTTCAACCATCTCTGGGAGCTTTTGTGTAGGCAGAGAAAGCATAATTGATGGATTATCCAAGCTTTAATATAAGTATGCAAAAGTAGTAGAGTGACAATTTTGTGTAGTACTAAATGAAAATTCGTCTTTAACATAGTGTCTAATAGTATGTGATGAGAGAAGCCACATTAAAGGAATAACTCCATCTGTCAGGAAATATGTCCCTTTGCTCTCACAAAACTTCTGCGGCTTAGCCTAGTAGAATATGTTCAAATCGTACAAAATTCACAGAAATCATAAAGTCATCTTCTGTGTGATGATACAGAACCCAAATTTCAAAGTGCACCACAGTAGTTGGGAAACTGAGACAAGAGGATGGTGAACTGAAGGACAGTCTATGCTACAGAGTGAAAACTTGTTGATGTTTGTGTGCGGGGGGGGGGGGGGGGGGGGGGGTGAGGGAGGAATAGAGAGGAAAGGAAGAGAGAACAGAGAAGGGAACAAAGAGAAAAGAGGACTCAGTGGTATACTAGTCTCACTTAGGACTGAGCACTCCACAGTCTCCTATCCTCTGGATGTTGACCAATTTTGAGTCTCTGTGTTAATCTCCTTCTCCAAAGAAATTTCCCTGATGAACACTTGAAGAAGCACTGACTGGGACAACTCTATTACAGCCCTCTCCCCAAGGCTTGGGGAGCATCATGGAAGAGACGGTAGAACGATTGTAGGGGTCAGAGGCAGTGGGTGGCCACAAGGAAACGGTGTTTTCCAAGCACAGCAGGACACATGCACATGTGAACTCACAGTGGCTGTGACAGCATGCACAAGAATTGCACAAGGTCAAGCCACACAAACCCCAGTTCAAAGTCCAACCCCTAACTGAAACTCCATTGTCAACTGGCAGCTGCCAGGAAGAGGAGGAAGAGAACCTCTTTTTGTAGATAGTGGGGTTCCCAGCAGGTCAACTCTGCTTCAATGGAAGGTCACACATTCAGGATACACCGTAGTACAAATTAGACTTGATAGGTCTAAACACACACACACACAGAGAGAGAGAGAGAGAGAGAGAGAGAGAGAGAGAGAGAGAGAGAGAGAGAGAGAGAGAGAGAGAGAGAGATGGGGGCATAGGGAAGGAGGGAGTTAGTATGATCACAATACACTGAGTGAACTTTCCAAATGACTAATTCAAACACAAGGCATTTTTCAGACACATCAGGGTTGGCACATATATGAACCACATGGTCTGCACCAGATGCGGCCTGAAGCTGAGACAAGTGGACAAATATCCCCATTCCTACCCTAAAAGCTATCTTCAATTGATAGCCGTATATAAATGAAAAATCAGTTCTCTTCTGGGATTCTCACTGGGGAGACAAACTACGCTTTAGGGCATGCCCGTGTCCAGCAGCAGACGGCCCATGCAAAACAAATCCAGTGGCTTCTGTAGAGGTTTTTTGTCTCATAATCTTAAGTCAAGAAATTGTTGTTGTTTCTTTTCCTTTGTTTTTCTACCTTCCAGGTCCTTTATCTATATATTATATTATATATATTATATATATTATATATATTATATATATTACGGCTTCCTGGTAGGGCTTTCACGGGGTCCCTGAGTGGGAGCCTCTGTGTCTCTGCATCTAGATGCAGGTCTTACACTTTCTTTGGTTCTTTTTCTTGGTTAGTTTTCTTGTCATATTCCAATTCATTTGTGTTTCTATTTATCTTATTTTATTTCTTTATTATTCCTTAGGTGTCTATTTGTTTTCTAAGGAGAGGCAGATTAGAAAATTGATCCAAATAGGAGGAAGAAACTCAGAAGAGTAGAAGGAGAAAAAAACAGAATCAGAATTTAATATAAAAACTATTTTCAATTTTTTAAAAAAAGCAGAAAATAGAAAAAAAATAGAAATCCAGGAATACATCTCAGTGAGAGAGCACTTGCATAGATAGCATCCAAAGGCCCTGGCCCTTAGAGACTCTAGTCCCCACCCCTGAAGTGGATCCTAATTCTCAATCTCGTGGCGTTATTCTGTTTTATGAGTTTGGAGTTCGATCTTTTAAATCCAAGTGATTGGTGAGGTCATGGGGAGGACTGAGGGGGAAATAATGGACATGAGCTAAAATAACACAAGTCATGCCCACATGTGTTCTGTGCACTTGTGTCAAAGCAGCTTTGCTGAGGATCTGGCCTAACTGCCATAAAGGGATAGGGCATCGAGGAGCTTTACAGCTATCTAAACATAAACAGGCTTTTGAAAGGAAGACAGTAAAATCTAAAGCAAAGCATTGTGGGAGAAAATAACCAGTGACTGGTTCACAGATGATAAACATAAGTCTGTCTAAAAGACAGAATTAAGAATTAACATCAGCATACAAGGTGAGGTTGGTTCTAACCACTGTACCTCAAATTCGGAAAACCTTCTTTTCACAGACCGAGTCTTTTTTTACATGGCTTCCAAACAGGCCACATCACTTCTCCAAACCTTGTTGATATCTCCATCCACCAAATATATACAAACTGGGGCCAGAGGTTTTCAGTGATTTGCTCAGTGATTTGTTTTTGTTTTTGCTCAGTACCAAAACTAGCATGGAGTATGGAAGACCTATTACTTTAGGGATTATTGAATCTTGCATTAACTAATAAAGTCTGTTATGGCTGCCATTGTGAACCTCAAAGTAGATTCAAGGCAGGGTGTCTGCAGGAGCACAGACCAGGTGAAATGTCTGAGTATGAGCCAAAGATGATCTTTGGCTCTAGAAACATCATATTTGATAGGAAGGCAAAATATCCAGATAAATTTACACAGCAGGACCTTGACCTTGAAAACATAAAACAATGTTTCTGACAAAATACTAAGAACTGAAGTCTCAGGATAAGAAAGCAAGAATGTCCTGAGTTTCCACACAAACAGTAAATGTTTGAGGGCTGGGGTATTGCTTCATTTAATCATTTCACAGTGTATGTGGACATCAGAAGTTCACAGATCCTAAGTGATGAAACCAATCGGTCAGAATACCATCACAACTTCATTCTGTCACAAACCTTGTTTTTCTGCATAATCTAATCAATACTGATGTGCTTGTAGAACATGACACACCACACATGCACACGTGTGCACACACAAACACACAGGATTAGAATTCAAACATCGGTTTTCCTGTGACTTCCTTCAGTGCTCCTCGCATAGGCCCTCATGTGGTGGTTCTGGGAAGTAGCAGGCAAAAGCTATCCTGAGTCTCCCATTTTCTTCATCTATAAAACAGAAATGGTGATAACACCTTCCCGAGAGCACTGCTGATGTCGTTTATTTTTCAATCAATGTAAAGCTCTTATCTCGGGTCTTTGTTCACAATCATCTCCAAACAGTGTCATAATAACATTTCCATTTAATACACACAGCACATAATAGTCAAAAGATAGATCCAACCTGAGGGAGGAAATATAGGAAAAGCTGGCTTTTTATCTTTAAATCCAGTAATAAAAAGTCTCTTTGAGAGGTGAATGCTGATGAAAACACAGATATTATCACCCCTGTGCTTACAGAGTGTGCACATTCACAAAACTGCAATATAAAGCTACTTCAAAGGACATTTGGCCCCAAATAAATGGGAAAAGCTATAAATTGTGTACCCGAAAGCAGACTTCTTACTGTGCACCTTAAGTCAAGGTCAACTATGTTCTATCACTGGGTTGTAATTCTTCTTAAACAGCTGCAGAATCTTAAGAATGTCCTCCACATTCTCAGCCACCACAGATGGTTATCAGAGAAGCCAGCCATTTATGCAAATGATAACAGACTAACACCAGGTTGAAGGGGATATGTTGAAAGCCTTTTAGTTTCTATCACAAGCCAAGAAGACACTGGCTTTACTGGAATCCAGCCTATGGCTTCACCCCTGGGCTGCCCCTAGTCCTCTTTCTACTTCTTATTGTGAGAGTGGGGGTTGCTCTGTTTTCCGGGCTGTGGACTCACTCGGTAGCCCAGTCTGTCTTTGAACTTGCCATCTTCCTGTTTTACCCTTCCCTCCAATTAGCAAGATCACTGTTCTGAGCTATGGTTTATAAAGATTTTTAGTTTTTAAAGTGACAACTCAAGACCACATTTCCCTTCCTGAATTGTTGTGATGCCGGCTGTCATCTCTACAGCCAGATGGTGGTGCTGTGGTTCCATATGTTGACATTTTAGTTTGAAAATGTTTTCAACAATGTTTTAAAGACTAGCCTTTTGAAAAAGAAAAGAAAAATGTGTGAGTTTTAACCTGCTCTATTTTCCCATTAGTAGCAGATAAGCTGGGTCTTCAACCCCTTGAGGTACCTGGATGATTAGTCCTTTACAGCTGTGTGTTTAAATCATCTATTTAAGTTCCCCCAAAGTGGAACAACGTCCGTCCGTTGGAAGTCACAGGTGCCTGTTTTTTGTTGACCATATCTAGACTCTCATTGACTGTACTGACGTTAATGTTGTCTTTATTCTGACGTCTTCATTGGTGACGTCATTGGCAACTGTGAAATGGGCGGGAGGGGGGTTGTTTTTGTTTTTGTTTTTCCCACATAGTTTGGAACATCCCCCTTTAGCTCTGGCCAACCAAGAAAAAAACCCACGCTTCATGCCACTGGTGTTATAGCTGAGGACCCGAGTTCAGCCCCTTCAGGGTGTCCCAGGGCAAATGCTAAGGATTCAGGCTATCAAATCTGAGGACAATGCAGTGGACCAGGAACATATGTTTGAAATAGACATAGAGGCAATTTGTTGAGACAGAAAAATCTCTCCCGAAAAGAGGAACAGGCAAGAGAGCTCAAGGGGAAGCCCCAAAAGTGAAACTCAAAGCTCCTAACACATAGGATGGGTCTCTTCCACCTTTGTATAGCTTAGGCTTTTCTTGAACATGCTCAGTTTATTGTATGAAGCTCGGGTGGTGAGGTACTTCTCTGTCTGTTTGTTTGACGTGTGTGTGTGTGTGTGTGTGTGTGTGTGTGTGTGTGTGTGTGTGTGCACGCGCGCGCATGTGACAGTGTTTCATTAAATATCTCTGTAGCTCTGGCTATTTTGGAACTCACTATGTAGACCAGGCTAGCCTCAAACTACCCCTGCCTCTGCCTCCCAAGTTCTGGGATTAAAGCCATGTGCCACCTTACCCAGTGCCAATTGACTTCCTCATACACCAATCTTCTTGTTGTTTTTTGCAATATCTAGTATTCCATTTTTTAAAAATATCAGCATAGCCAGATGTGGTATAATCTCAGCACTTGAAGATAGAGGAGTTTTGAGGCCAAAACTAGTTTTATACACTGAATTTGGAGTCAGCCTGTAACATATGAGACTGTGTCTCAAATTCCATAGCCCCCAAATCAAGACATCCTGAATCAACACTCCTGTGAAAACATGGCGTCCAAGCAAACATGTGGGAGGTGGAAAGTGAGGCTACAGAGGGAATCATCACCAGAGGTTAGGTGCAAGCTTTGGTTTATGCAACAAGGTCACTTGTGAGCCCTTGTGCAGCCTCCCCCTTCCCAAGTTGCCCCCAGGGTAGAGTAGAGCCAGATATAAAATGGCTTATAAGTGTCACAGCCAAAGTACCACTTGTTCTACTGAAGCCACATCTACCTCAAGTAGGCCCCTTCCCAATCCTGTCCCTTAGGTCACATAACCCCACTCTTCTACGTGAACTCTGAACTGTGTGCAGATTATAGCTTTAGCTCACTGTACCACTACATCAAAAATGATTTCTTTTTTGAATAAAGAAAAGACCTTATTATGTACTGACTTTCACTTCTCCAAGCGAATTGAGACTATTTTAATTATAAGCTGGCTTCATATCTGAAATTTCTGAATTTGACTTGTTAAAGTCAACAAATAAGAAAATGAAAGCGTGTTCTACATGAAGGACTGAGTGAGTATCAGCTTTCTTTGATGTGGACAGAAGTCATTATGAGTTTGCAGGAAGCTGTTCCCTATCTCCTGATGTCATTCCTCCATCAGATAGCACAGAAAATGGACAAACAACATGTTGCTCTCCTAGAACCAACAGTGAACACAGACCTTTTAAAACCTGCTGTTCTCAGAGAATGTCTGATTCATCTTTCCCGGATTCTCTTTGTTAGGTGACTTCCATTCCTCCTACACAGAGTTAGATAAGAGATAATGCTGTCCCCATTGGTGGTTCTATGAGAATTCCATTTCATGACTCTCGGTTCCCAACTCACCCACCCCATATCTCTCTTGATTATTTTTAAAAATCATAATATCAAGATTTTTTTTATTCACACTGACTTGAGAGGCCTCTTTCAAGATTCTGTGCCATTGACTTCTTCCCCAAGAATGAGACCCAAAAAGATAAAACTGAGCCTCAAGATTTTAGCATCTCCCGGGACATAGAAAAGGAGAAGGGATATCATTCAATGTGTGACTGGTCTTCTGATCCTGGTTCTCCCTGTGTATTATCGTATTCCCTTCAGACTTAAGTCAAAAAGCAAAGAAAAGGAGGAAAGAGAGAAATGACAAAAGGCCTTTTGTCACTTAAGCAGTTATAACCCCAAATGAATGTGGCACTCTCTTTGAAAGCGAACACTTTCTTATTTCTTCTTTGGGAAGCAAAATAAAATAGGATTTTTTTCTGATCACAAACTTTCTTTAGGAAAGCTGTGGACAGGATAGACAATAATTTATTCCCATCATGAGCTTCTCCAAACTACAAAAATCACACTCAGCAGTGCTACCAGGGTGTCCCTACTCTGCAGCGTAAATGATAGGTCGCTTTGAGATGGCAGGGGCAGTCTGCAGAGTTTTATTTCCAGGGAGACAGGGCAGGATTTGCTGCTATGCAGACTGAGTAATGTTGGAAGCCAACATCGTGTCACATTTTGTGTGCACTTTCCAAAGATTAATCCAAGCGTTACAAATGGGACACAGACTGCCATTGTCCCGGGGACACTTTAATAACCCACACCTACAATATTCAACCTGTTGTTTGCACAGGGACAACTTTGGGACACAAAAACCCACCAGAACGACTCAGGGAAGGAGGCATAGAGAGGCAGAGCCCCAGGCGCCATCATCTCCGCATCTCATCCTTCATGGCAAATGAGTCTGTTCAGAGTTCATTTATGCTTGAGGATGGGGGTCGCCGCCCGCTTTCTTCAAAGCTTCTCCAGAAGCAGCACTTGAATGTGCAGCTTGCCCACTCGCTCTCTCTCTCACGTGCGTGGGACTCTGGCAGGGCTTTCCAACCGCAGGTGATTTGTGCATTATTTTGCATAAAACAGCTCACCTCACATGAAGTAACTGCGATCCCCTTGGATTACTCTTGCCTTGTTTCTTTGACTGCGCTCCCCATCCCCATCCCCCCTCCTCGTTGCTTGCATCTGTTGTTCTATAATGTTCTTCACCAATGGTAGGCTCAGGAGAAAGCCACAGGATCAGAAGACAGAGCACCAGAGGAGAGGAACTCAGTTGCTGTCTCTAATCCATCATCTTCATAGCTGTGCCTAGAGTGCTTAAGATCACACCCTACTCACCTTTGCCAACCGCTGATGGCCTCTCAGGTCAGAAGGTAACCAGCTCCAGGCTGAGGCTCAGGCAGCAGCAAGCTGCTTTTCAGAGGAGAGGTATTTTTTAAATCATAAACAGAAATGTTAGGAGAATCCTAGTTATGATTGTTTAATTTTAGAAATATGTAATGGTATAGAAATTAAAACTTGTTTCTTTTTATAAAACATTACTATCACGGTAAATAATAGTAAACTGTAAAAGCTGAGAAAACCTAAAACCCAGACAAAAAAATATAAGATCACCATAGGAAATCCCAATAAGATAAAAATGCTTACAAAAAAGATGCTTAGGTAATAAACCTTATATTATGGCTCTTTATATTATACTTACAAAAAGGAATCAACACAAATCACTTTATTTTCACTTTTTAAAATGTGTGTTTAGGGGTATGTGAGTGTGTGAGTATGTGTGTGAGTGTGTGTCTGTGTATGTGTGTGTGTGAATATGTGTGTGTGAGTGTGTGTGTCTGTGTATGTGTGTGTGAATGTGTATGCGCAAGTGAGTGTATGTGTGTGTGAGTGTGTGTATGTGTTTGTGTGTGTGAGAGCGTGTGAGAGTGTGTGTGAGTGTGTGTGAATGTGTATGTGCGAATGTGTGTGTGAGAGTATGTGTGTGTGAATGTGTATGTGAGTGTGTGTATGTGTGTGTGAGTATATGTATGTGTGTTTGTGTTAGTATGTTTGTGTGAATGTATATGTGTGTGAATTTGTGTGAGTGTATGTGTATATGTATGTGTGAGTATACGTGTGTGAGTGTGTGCTTGTGTATGTGTTTGTGTGAGTATGGGGGAGTGTGAGTATGTGTGAGTGTGTGTGACTGTGTGTGGGTGTGTGTGAGTGTGTGTGAATGTGTGTGACTGTGTGTGGGTGTGTGTGAGTGTGTGTGAATGTGTGGGGTGTGGGGGTGTACGAGTGAGTGAGTGTGTGTGTTTGTGTGAGTGTATGTGTGGGGGAGTGGGGGAGTGAGTGTGTGTATGTGTGAGTGTGTGTGTGTGAGTGTGTGTATGTGTGAATGTGTGGAGTGTGTGGGGTGTGTGAGTGAGTGGAGTGTGTGTGTGTGTGTGTGTGTGTGTGTGTGTGTGTGTGTGTGTGTGTGCAATCCACTCTCATGCACAACCTGCAGATGGAAGTCACAGGACCACTTTCAGATGTTTTTTTCTTCCATCTTATGGATTTCTGGGATTGAATCTGGCTTGGTGCTCAGAACATTTATCCACGGAGCCATCTTGCTGGCCTTCAAATTTAATGACAAGTTCTCAATATGTGAACAGTTACAAGAGACAGAAGACAGAGCAGTACACGTTTTTGTTAAAGGGCACACTTCACCATTTAAACTCAAGTTTGGGACTGACTTAAATTAGACCAATATATTCATCATGATAGAACAACCCACCTTTAATTTACTGCTCAGTAAATAAAAATCCTTTCATTAGGCTTCCCATAATGTTTCATTGACATAATATTTTAGTTTTTATCACCATTTTTATTATCTGGTAAGTAGAGACTGACTATTTTATAAATATAATTAACCTTGATATGAAAATGATTAACTCAGGAATAAGCACCTGACTTCTCAGTTAAGAGTCAAAAGTAGAGGTGAGCTAACACAAGGGAATCAAGGCCAGCATGGGCATCATGAAACTCAGCTGGTACCAGAAAGACCTGAAAGAGTGTGACAAAGAACCTAAGCCTCCTCTACTAAGAGTCTTATAGCGCTGTAGCAAGATGTTGGTTAATAGCATTTGGATCTGGAGCACAGAATTCACCTCCAAGTTCAGAAGGTTGTTGGAATGCAGCTGTTTTTGTAACAGGTAGAGTCTGTTTGCCAACCTGCTTTCCTACAGTTCCTACCTAAGTGACCATTTCTGTGGAACCTCCTAGGCTTCTGAAAGGACCAAGGCCCCTTATGGAACTCCCAATCAGATCAGGCCCACTCACGTACCCTGATGCAAATTTTAAGAAATTAAAATATCTCATTTAATTTTTTAATTTACCTATGTTAACTCAGTGTGTGTGTGTGTGTGTGTGTGTGTGTGTGTGTGTGTGTGTGTTTGTGTGTGTGTGTGTATGTGTGCCGGGGGGGGGGGGGGGGGGCGAGTGGTGTGTTAGCTGTTTGTAGAATTTGGTATTAAACATGGGAGAGCTGAAGAAAAAAAAAATGACAGAGAAACTGGGAGCATGTGGAAAGAAAAGTGAGAATCATTTTCCAAAACAAACAAACAAAAAAAAAACAATTAAAAAGTGAAACAAAATGGTGGGAGGGAGTTATTAGTTTGGGCCAATGACGCTTGGTGAAAGGGGATAGAGGGAAGGTCACAGGTTTTTCACAGGGGCTACATGGGGACCCCAGGCTTTCCACATCATCTTATTTCAACTAAATGAGCAGAAGCAGCAAAACCATTGAAGTTGACAGCAGCAGCACCTCAGGCTGAGACAGTTAACAGCTCACTGAGGTGCTTATGGGGACTCCCTGCAGGGATAACTCCTCCATCCGTGGCTGTGTAGAAATTCAGCACCTTAACACAAGTTCAGTGGCCAGTGCATGGATAGAAGTGAATGCAACCTATAGCAATGGCTGAGAGTGGGTTTCAGATATATGTCTCAATCTGAATTTGAGACGTCAAGAGTAACATGATATGGAACACCTGTGTACCCACTGAGTGCTGTCACTACCGTCAGCCTTCATGAATTCTCATGCTAACAGAATTTGCTCTGGTATAAATTACAGACATCTGTTTCTTAAATATTTTTCAAAGCTTTTCTACAGCTTAGAGATTTTAGTCTTTAGATATCCATTCACTTGTCACTTCCTAGAGCAGCAATTCTCAACCTGTGGGTCAGACCCCTTGGAGGATGAACGACCGTTTTATGGGGCCTGCCTAAGGCTACTGGAAAGCACAGATATTTACCTTATGATTCATAACACTAGAAAAATTAAAGTTATAAAGTAGCCACAAAATAATATTATGGTTGAGGGTCAGCAGAACATGAGCAACTATGTTACAGTGTCTCAGCAATAGGAAGATTGAGAACCACTGTCCTAGACAGGGGCTGAAGACCTGGGTCCATTCACAGTCAGCATGTGTTGCATGCTATCACTGTGGAGGAAACATAAGTGACACCGCTTCTTCCTCTTGCATCCCAAGAGTAGGAAATGATGAGGAAGACAAGCATGAGGGGAAAAGAAATGTGCAGTGGCTGCCTCACTGGGAAACCGGAGGCTAAACTGTACATACCCTGTCCGTGAAAAGAAGGTGTCCTTGAGCACACATACGATTTTAAAGATCAGCCCTATATTTCTCACACATTTACTCATTTCTACTTAACTAAGTCTGTTAATGCTTGCCTCACAGTGATGTTGTGGCTCTGAGGGTATTTATAAACGTTCACTATAAATAAGACATTGATTGTAATGTGGCAATCAAAATACAGCAGTATTGGGATTGCTCATACAGCTTTATTTTGATTATTCCAGTCACAACTCCCCCTAAGATTGTCTACTTGATTATAGAAGAAAGATTTTAAATAATTGGTCCCTGGAGTCCCAAAATGGAGGTCATGACCTCAAGAGTCACATAGCTCACTGTTTTCTTTTAAGAAATTCTCTGGATTATGTTCAGATTTACTGGGCTCAGGGAATGGTGATAAAAACAAAGAGCAGAAAATATCAAATTGAGTAAGTAGCTTTAAAGAATAAACAGAGACCCAGCTTTGGAAGACAGTAACTAAAATTTTAAATAACTCAAATACTGCATAACTCTAATCCCTAACATCTACATGTTCATTTGGTAAAACTTAATCAGTAAATTGATCATTCTCTATTAGATAGCTGTATGCCTTATCTGAAGTGTATCCTTCTTTTGTAATTGGTTAATATAAAACAATTAAAATATTAAATTTAAGACTCATTTCTATTCCAATTATAATTTTTAAGGTAAAAATATATGAATACATTCATAGGTGTCTTTTTTGCCTAAGCAATTCCTATTGGAATAGCTGTAGCTATAATACTTTGCTGTTACTAGAAAAGTTGTCACTGTGTAGTTGTGGCCTTACATTCATTCATAGATATGCAGACCAAGCTGACTGTGAACTCATAGATATCCATCTGCCTCTGCCTCCCATTAAAGGCATGTGCCACCATGCCCTGTGAAGGCTGTAATAATTTTTAGTAGAACAACAAGGAAATCTAATTTTAGCTATTGGTAATGAAAAATAGAATGCTCTAGATCTGAAATGCATCAGTCCATTTCAAAAGCCTGACTGTCTTTGGAGTTCTCCATATTTTTTAAACCAGGAACAATTTCGAGTCCAGTTAAAGGGAGGGAGGAGGGATTGTATGAGCAAAGGGGTCAAGATCCTGATGAAAAAAAAAAAAAAAAAAAACCACAGAAACCACTGACTCAAGCTCATGGGGGCTCTTAGACTCTGGATTGACAGCTGGGAACCTACAGGGGACAGAACTAGACCCTCTGAATGTGGATGGCAGCTGTGTGGCTTGAGCAGTTGTGGGGCTTCTGGCAGCGGGACCAGGATTTATCCCTAGTTCATGAACTGGCTTTTTGGAACCTGTTCTATAGAGCAATACCTTGCTCAGCCTCAACTGGTGTATGTGTGTGTGTGTGGGGGGGGGGGGGTTCCTGCCTCAACTTGATATGCAAGACTTTGTTGACTCCCCATGGGTGACTCTTCCGAGGAGTGGATGGGGTGGGGGATGGGGAAGAGAGCAGTGGGAGGAGGAGGAAGGAAGGGGAAACTGTGATTAGTATTTTTTTTAAAATTTTTAAATAAAAATTTAAAAAACAGGAACACTTGATATGCGTTGAAATATAGATAGATGTTTTCTTATATATGAAATCTTATAGGTTAAATATAGCATCCCAGCAGGAAAGAGAGACACGGGAACTACCCATAACACGATGAGTTTCTAGTACAAACACGCAATCTGCTTTAGATCCGTGTGGTGCAGAGCAGCAATTCTCCCTGACCCAGGAGGCCCTCACACTGCTTCTTCACAAGTAAGACGTCCAGTGGTGTTTCTGAGTCAAAATGGAAAGCATGAGCTGGCTCAGCCAGCCATTGCCACACCGAAGAACATAGAAACACTGTGGTCTCCGACATGTACTTGTGCATCTGACTAAATTTAAGCACTTTGGAAACATCTATTTAAGACATGTGTGATCTTGAGAGTGTCAGCGATACTCCTCTCTGTACCTGTGTCCTTAAGAATTCAGGTGACAATGAGTTTCAGGATCCCACTACTGTCAGAGGTTATTTGTGTGCCGTAAAAGATGCTCACCCTAGACTCATCCTCTAGTAGTAACTCAACAGCATGTTGATGGCCCCAAGATGCTCTGTAGAAAGGAGTGTGCATCATCTGTGTCTCTGTGTGTGTCAATTCATTACAAAAATTATTCCATATTTTTATAAAATCATATGTTCTTCCTATATTTTAAAAATGAATCATCTTTGCTTTCTTTATGCATATATAGAGATTATACACACATATATATTTATATGTACAAATATGTGTATATATATATATATATATCAGTGTTCAAAAATAACAATCATCTGGTTGGTTGATTTTTCACCTAAGCATGAAATAAATTGAGAATATGGAAGTAATGCAGCATTACCATTAAAATTATTTCTCTAGATGTTTCCAGCAACAGCACAGGCATGGACATACCATTAGTGTGCAGTGGGCTTAAAAAACTGAATCCGAAACACTTGAAAGTAAATATTTGCTAGTAAATTTGCATTTTCTCACATATCAACTCCAGCACTGATGACTTCTCAGCAGCGCTGGCAGTGTGTTCATATGAGAGTGAGCTCGGTGTCTAGCCAAAGTTAACCAGTGTCCATCACACAGGGTGATTTTCCAAGTGGTTCACATCAGAGTCCACACATTTCTATCAAGCTTGCTTTTCTAATTGTTTTCTTGGTTTGTTTTTAATAAAAGCATTTCTTGTAAGTACTTGGGAACAGTTAAAGTTAATTCGTATTTACGTTTTCGTCTGACTTAGAAATTCTAGGCTGGAGACATGTGTGTGCATATAAACTTAAATTGCACTGCTTTCTCACATTTTCTGTTGTGTTTTGTTCTTTTGATTTTTTCAGTTCCAAGTCCTAATTCAGTGACATGGTCCTGAAAGATTTGTTACATAAAATAAATGTGAGTAAACACAGACATGTTAAGTAGAATGTAACCGCTTTACTGAATGTTTTTAACTTCAGCAGTAGAAGAGCTTCGTGTGGGTGTGAAATGATTAATTCTTGCCCCTCTCTGATCTCTCTGTGAACTGTATAGAGAGCGGTGTACCTAACAGTACCCTGCAGTACTTACATAGACGGTGGCGTGCCTGACTGTACCCTGCAGTACTCACATAGACGGTGATGTGCCTGACTGTACCCTGCAGTACTCACATAAACGGTGGTGTGCCTAACAGTACCCTGCAGTACTCACACTGTGCTCTCTTACCTTTGTCCACAAGCAAACAGAGTTAAAGCACTGTACTCTCTTACATGATTTTGGTGGAAAATAGCCAAGAGAAATAGATGACCCAGGACATAGGGACCCTACAGTTCTCACACGTATTGACACGGCAACAGCAGTAAAACCGAAAGAAATTTATTTATAATTGCAAGAGAAATGTATTTGAAGTAATGGATAGATAATCCAAACAGACACATCTCATGTTAGGTTACTACCAAAGGGTCAAGCAAGTCACTCAACCAATCTGTTCGAGACGCTTCCATTGTAGAGCTTTTTGTCTCTTTAAAATCACAGTTGTGGAATCCACTGAGAATTGCTGTTTTAGGAGAGAGAGAAGGTTGTCTTTGGGCTGCAGGACCAGCTATTGTACAGTAGCCTCTCAGAGCTGCAGGCTGATGTTTCCGATTCCTGGCAAGAACTCTCTGCTGAAGGGCGTGCCCTGCAGCACATCAAAAGAACCAAGTTCTACAAAAGAAAAAAGAAACTCAAGTAGGCTTGAACATACAAAGACAGGGAGAAAGAGATGAGAAAGGGGCCAGGCAGAGTGTTGAATACAAAATGAGTTCAACCAGCCCCAGGAGCTCATCACTTACATTTATCTTGTTCTGGGAGAGGGGCGTCAAAACCAGGCCTGACATAAACCACCCACTGCCATTGACTTTGACGCCATGTGTGAGTGCCTGTGTGTTTGTATTTACGTGTGTCTGTGTGTGTGTGTGTGTGTGAGAGAGAGAGAGAGAGAGAGAGAGAGAGAGAGAGAGAGAGAGAGAGAGAGAGAACTGTGCACTGAACAACACCAGAAATATCTCAGGAGAGATATCACTATTACCTCACAAGGGTTAAGAAGAAAATTTTTAAAAGGACAGAGTCCCAAGTGAATGAGTTTAGTGCTGACATCTGAATCTTGTAATTGTACATTGCTTTAACATCTTTGCTTCTGTAGTTGTCAAGGCTGTGATATTTGCAGCTTGCAGTGTGTTATGTGTGCTTAATATATTTCAAGGCAAAACTGGTGGTTACTTCTCTGCAAAAAAGTTACATTTTAATAAGACAAATGCAAAATGAGTATTTATCTACTGAAAATGGCCCAGAAGCTAAAGGGACAAGGGCAATACTTCTTTATACTAATTTCAGTTTTGGAAGGAATGCCTCCAAATTCTGACAGGATAGACAGTTTAAAATCATCACATGATGATTGGTCTCCTGTGCACAGATCCATTTGGATGACAGTCCTGAATATCAGACACATTTTCCAGAGACAGATGAGGCCAAGCCTGACTTTGTTGCAATTCTGCAATGCAATAAATGGCTTTTCAATTGTGCTTGGGAGGTAAGTCAATAGTGAACAGAAAGAGATGAACTTGCAGAGAGAAACCACAAAGGAAACACATTTAGAACTGCACTTTGTTTTGCCAAGAATGATTGTTATTATTAGTATGTTTATGTTTTCAAATTTTGTATAATGTCCAAAATGTTATAATCTAATGCACCAACGAACAATTTAAAGAATATATATAATATGTATATAATGGTCCATCATATTGTTTTGGTTTTCATTTACCTTTACTGGGTTTTGCTACCTTATTGTGATTGTGTTACTTCTATCTTTACTTATTATTATCTTTCCAGTGGGGGCATATATACATTCTAATATTGTTATTCTTGCATATTGCTTTTGTTCTTCAGAATTAGACATTAAAACTAAACTGTTCATGTTAAAAGATCGCACACACATGTAGGTGGCTTGGGAACAGACGATGCCAAGCACTGTCCAATAGGCTTGCTTTAGCAAAGTGCTTCCTTCAGCAGCACATTTCAGTGAAACTCAATTCAAAGTCCTGCTGAGATGGACCTCAATAATGAAGCCTTAAGTAGTTACCATGGTCTTTGGAAGCTTTTTCTCTGGGTTTTTCTCCTTTATTTTTCTTAAACATGAAATAATTAATAATATCAGATTATTATCAGAGGATGATCCAGGGATTATCACATGAAAGTCTGACGCTATAGCAAATCAATAACATAAAAATAAAATTCTGCCATCTCACCAACATTTTAAAGGCCTGTCCTGAGATAAAGAGAAAGTAAGCGATAAAGACAAACAGATGCTGTAAGTTGCTGCTGCTGATGGCGATGCTCTTGTTCCCACCTCAAACTGGTCCTTAGCAAACACACACCGTAAAAATTCACTGTCTGATACTATGTAGTTGCAATTATTCTATGTGCTTTTCTTATTAGCATTTAAATGCAACAACGTATAGAACAATGTTGTAATTAAAAATTATATATAAAAAAAGAAAACCTGAATAGAAAAAGCCAATAGGAGATTTTCCCGAAGGAGAAACAGAAAACCAACATTAGACGGCCAACCATGAGCAAGCACTCTATGGCACGAGTTGCCTGTATTATTTCCTGCTGTGTAGGAATTATATCTTCACGGAATTAGGACAGAGAAGAAAAGCAGTTACCAGCCTTTGTGTGATCCCTAAATCAGATAGGCATATGGATGGCTTTGGAAGTGTTGGGAACCCTGAGCAGCACTGTGCTTTCAGCCAGCAGAAACGCGCCTTCATACACACAGGTCTTGGTTTGGGTCTGCTTGTAGTAGTCATTTCCATCTTCCTATGGTTTCTGTTTTCACAGAGGCAGGATGTCCTTCACATGACTAAAATGGCTATGTGCCAAGTGATGTATTATTAGTCCATTTGGAAAACTAGCCATTTTCCTAAGTCAAACTTGAGTAGGAGCTCCCACCCTGACCCCCATTTTCTCATCACTGAAATGACAATGTCAATCATAATTATCTCCTGACTATGGTGATAAACAAGATGAAATAGTAAACCAAGGGCTGTGTGAAATCATGAGTAAGCACCCCATGGACTGTACTATTGTCATTAAAGCATCTTTGACTCATGCTTTTCCAGCTATATACAGATACCAACTCACACAGCATTGGATTCTTTGTCCTTCTGTCATACACCTTGTATTTGGCTCCAGGCCTTCATTGCTTCGCAATATCAAATGATCCCTGATTCCTCTTTATCTTACTGCAAACTATATATTACAACCATTTTGATATTTTACATAATTAAAATGTCAGAGTCAGTTAAAAATCTCCAGTGAAGGGCTGGAGAGATGGCTCAGCAGTTAAGAGTGCATACACAGTTTTCTGCCTTGCAATTTTTTCCCATCAATGTTTACATGGCCAGCAAAGACTTACCGGGACCTACCATGCACCAGATGTTATAAGGGGAACATATTAGTTTCCAAGAATATAAAAGTAAGCAAAACACTATCTCTGCCACCCCAACCACAGATAATAGTAAAGCATATTATGACATAACACACTGGGTAAGAAAAACTCTAGTAGATGTAGAGGAAAAATGAGTTATAACTATTCTTCTGTACCACTCTGGTCTTATTTATAAAGGTCTCAAGATACATGATAAATATGTCATCAATTTATCTGGCCTTTAACAATATACCAAAGTACTATTTCCATCCTACTTCCTATTTCTAGGAGCTTAAGAACCCAACAAGCTTTGCCCTCTTCCTTAATTAAGAGATATAATCAATCTTTCAAAATTCTGAAAAAAAAAAAAAACTCACCAAGTACATCCTAACACCTCCTTGATTTTATCTTTTGTTTTTCCAATATTTTATCTTCCTCTCTGCAATGACCATATTTATTAATGTGAACTATTTGCCACAAGACTTAGAAGGAATCAGCAAATATTAAACATCTTAATGCTTTATGATATGTTATGTATGATAGAACTACCTCTCTAAGTAGGACATAAACCTATTAAGGACAAGAGTTATGCCTTATACACATTTCTTATTTTCCAAATTATTTAGCTTAATTTGAATACAATGTATAAATAAGTAACTAATCATTTCTTAATTTTTATAGAGAAGATACATTTAAAAAAAAAAAAAAAAAAAACCAAGCATTTCCCATTAGTTGCTATTTCGGAATTTCCAAACTGAGCTCGGTGCAGCAGCATTCTACAAGTTAAAAACTTCCCCCAGGTCTGGGGAACTAGCTCAGTGGTAAAGCTCTAGTCCAGCATGCATGAGGCCAAGGTTCCACTTCCAAAATCACAGAAGAAAACAACAGCCTCTTGTCACAAACACAGTTAAACAAGATTACGTAAGGTTAGTATTTCCCAAACCTACTTTTGACAAGATCTGACATCTCTCTGTTCCATTTTGATTCTTTTAAAGAGGGCATGCTCAGAAGCCCTAGAGCCTGGTTTCCACACTGAATTCAAGCAACTCATTTACACTGCTAAGATGACTGGCTATCTAATTCAGTTAACTGGTGAGGGCTACCTTTCTAACACAATCAGGGTTTTCTCTTTTCTAAACTGTGTCCCATGTACAAAGGTTTCACTAACCATGAGACCTGAGTCCAAGCGCTCCCAAAACAAGGTGTAGAAGGCCAGAGGAAGCACTGTCCCCTCAAGTCAAGATGTGTGATTTGGGACCATGTTCAAGATTCTTGCTGTGGCTTTAAAACCTTATGATTATAATATGTAATGGCTGGAATGTAAGACATAGTGAATCGTTTGGATAAAAATTAACATCTATTCTCAAAAACATGTTACCTCGGTACGGTGGTGACTGAGATGAACAAGACATATGTTACCAAGACATATAGATGGAACAATTGGTGTGAGTCACTAAGAAGATCAGGTCAAATGCAGAGTATTTCATGATCCTATTACTCACTCAAATATAAAAACAGCCTTTAAACAAATACGATTAAGTGATACTCCAAGCCCAAAACTTAATTACTATATCCAAAAATACTTCTTGTATTTTTTAAATTCCTTCAAAACATCACTCCACAAATTTTGTTCCCAAATACCTTTTGATCAGAGGGATAGAGAAAGGCAAAGGAATATATAAAAAGGATTTACGGTTATTTATGAAGATATCTTACTTCGTGATTTACAAATAGAAAATTCTATAAAGCAATTTAGTTTCCTATCTTTTAATTAAAAGTAAGCAATAAAAATTCTTTAGGGAAAAACACATGTTTTAGCTTATTTATGCAAATAACTTACCCTTGTACTCCCAAATGAGACTTAGAAGTAGTTCACAGACAGATCATTTAAAGCAGTAAATATAAAACTTGAGTTACAGGTGTTATTTTAACATGATATTATGTTTCATATTTCCTATGGTTTGATTTCTTGTAACATATTTTGTTTAGTGCTAATTATAGGTTTTGATATGTCCTAATTATCCACATAATCATGCAGATAGTGATTTATAATATAATAAAATCTTATCATTTAGGCTTTAATGATATAAATGTGGAATATGATTTTTAACCTTAAAGTTGTGTATTGATATATTTTGAAAGGTAGCAGAATTGAAAAGATTCTTTGTACCACCAGTACAAGGATACTTTCATGTTGCAGTTAAAACACAGATTTGTCTGCATTCTCATATAATATAATTTAAAAGAGTTAAAATTTGATTTTAAAAAAGTAATTAGCACTAAATAAAAACTTTAAAATTTTCTTTTTAGGGGAAAATAATAAATAGAGAAGTCACTAAATTATACTTACAAATGAGTAAGCTAAAAACCGAACAAAAGAAAATGTGATTGTTTACAATCGTGGTAAGATCTGAATATTTATATTTATTACTAATTTTTAGTCCTTTCCTACTGTTATTCCTACTACTATGACAAATGTACAAAACAATTAGTAGAGGAAAGGGTACTTCATCTTACAGCTTACTGTCCATTGGGAAGAGAAGTCGGGCAGAAATCTGGAGGCGGGAAATGAAGCTGATGCCACAGAGGAACACTGCTGTCTTGCTCCTCATTACTCACTCAACGTTCTTTCTTTCATAACCCAGGATGACCTACCTAGGGGCGGCATCACCCACAGTGGAGTGGGCTCTACCACTCCAATCATTAATCAAAGGAAGGTTCCGCAAATGTGCCACAGACCACATTGATGGTGGCATTTTCTTCCCAGGCAATTGCTTGAATCAAACACATGAAAAAAAAAAAAGTACATGCTTATGCAAAGTCTAAAACCAATCACTAACAGTTAACCTATGAGCCTCAAAATCTGAGGACTCAGACACCAAGATTTCATGTGTGACTGGACATTAGGACCAGTACTGATATAGGATATTATTCACTCTTCATGTAAGACAGTGCTATTTTTTTTTCTGGTGATGGTACCCCAAACTTTATGTTACCCAAAAGCTGTGCTAATTTCAACTTGGCCAAACCCCAAAGTCCTCCCTGAAACAGATTGTATAGAACCAGCAACTGATATGTTCTGCTTCCTGGTGGCTCCTGGGTCCAAAAAACCCAGGAAGTCATAATTGAGAAGTTTAGTAGGGCTGGCATCGTGTTCCTCCTCAGTGGACATTCAAAATGGAGTCTTCTAAACTGTGACAAGACATTCAAAGCTACTCCTTGTCCAACCTCAACCTTGATATAACCCTCTGCTTTGTTTCCTCACAGGCTCCAGTCCTGCAAAATGAAACCGCACTATCTGAAAGAAGCAATGAGTGGCCATTAAGGTCATGTTTGAAACTTGGCAGTAATACCTGGAAAAACCAGGCATCCAGCCATGGCCTGAACCAGTCTTCACAAGTAGGAAGGCCTCTCGATGACCCATAACCTCTACCAGTACCGGAGCTACTGAGCCCTTACCCACCTCTTAATTTCAGGACTCACTCGATCCTGAGTACCACAAACTGGTGAGCTGATGTACTGTCTCCTAAATTTAAAATTCTTCTTCCACTCAAGAAGCTGTCTTCACCAAGCTGTAACACCTGCTACACTTCTCATATTGAAGAGTAGTGAATGACTGCTATTTTTGGCTGCAAGTCCTGAGTCTCGCCTGGGTCAGCCCATTAGCCTGGGGACAATGATCCTTGTTCATCTTGGACTGTTTGGGAACTGTTTGCCTATGTGTCCTGGTCAAGAGCCCTGACACTGAGGTCCAAGTCTAAATCACAGCAGTGTTGTCGTCCCCTTGTCCCCAGCTTCCACCTGGTCAAGTTTCACCTGGGTCTTCAGACTTGTGACAGCCAGGATATGGGAGATGTGAAGGACCAAGGAGAATGTGCCTTGGCAAACTTAACCAGAGAAAAATGGAGCCCTCTTCCAACTCTCACTGAATCAGTTGTGACTGTGATTAATCATATTTGTCATAGATTCTTCTCCATATTACTAAAATAATACCATATTCATATTTGTGACAGGTCTAATTTTCTCTATGCTAAAAGACATTGCCTTTACTCAGAGACCAAAATGTAGACATTTTAGATGGATTCTTGGCTAATGGAGAGTCTCTAACTTGAATCCATAAAATGTAATTTTTTTTTATTGTAAACAAGGGTCAGTTGGATGCTATTCTCTACTAAGGCTATAGTGCTGGCATGTATCACCCTTCCACCAAGACAACCAAGTTCCCCTCACACACACCCAGGCCTAATCCATGCAAACAATCTCTTCCTGATTGGAAACAATTCATGAAACATACCATGATGTCCTTATGAATTTAACTTTGGAAAGGACCTAGCACTTAATTGAATTCTGAGAAAACGATGCTTAAGCCATGTTTCTGGCCCTGAGAAGTTCCCAGTCCCATGAGGAGATCAGAGAAGTTAACCTAGCGGATGTTGAAGCAGCACAATGATAGCCATGAGAATTGCACCTCCCTCCTTGACCCCAGGGAGCCAAGGATGACTCCCAGAAGATCCTCTAATATTCCAAGCTGAAAGCCAGCTTGCAGACATACCCATTCCTTCACAGCCCTTGCAAGTTGTGATCCAGAAACCTCCAGTCACTGAAGCATTAGTTCTAAACCACCTGACTTGTAAACAAGTTATATGTCTACTTATAGAGCACTTTTTACAATCGCCAATCAAACTGGAAACTCTCCTGCAGTAGCTTACCAATAAAAAGAAG